>CM055122.1:1094315151-1095515151 GCA_029206835.1 Rana muscosa | reverse complement strand
ACAGGTCCCTGGAAACAAGGACTTGCAGAGTGAAAGAAAAAAAACACTCTCCCTACCTACAGTTTTCTGTCCCTAGAAAAAAATGTTTTTTTTAATCACAATATAGCAAAAGGACAATTCACTCACTGTCCTTCCAGGTCCCTGGAAACAAGGACTTGCAGAGTGAAAGAAACTGACACTGTCCCTACCTAGAGTTTTCTGTCCCTGGAATAAATGTTTTTTTCAGCACAATATAGCACAAGGACAATTAACTCACTGTCCTTACAGGTCCCTGGAAACAAGGACTTGCAGAGTGAAAGAAAAAAAATACTCTCCCTACCTACAGTTTTCTGTCCCTAGAAAAAAATGTTTTTTTTAATCACAATATAGCAAAAGGACAATTCACTCACTGTCCTTCCAGGTCCCTGGAAACAAGGACTTGCAGAGTGAAAGAAACTGACACTGTCCCTACCTAGTGTTTTCTGTCCCTAGAATAAATGTTTTTTTTAATCACAATATAGCACAAGGAAAATTAACTCACTGTCCTTACAGGTCCCTGGAAACAAGGACTTGCAGAGTGAAAGAAAAAAAACACTCTCCCTACCTACAGTTTTCTGTCCCTAGAAAAAAATGTTTTTTTTAATCACAATATAGCAAAAGGACAATTCACTCACTGTCCTTCCAGGTCCCTGGAAACAAGGACTTGCAGAGTGAAAGAAACTGACACTGTCCCTACCTAGAGTTTTCTGTCCCTGGAATAAATGTTTTTTTCAGCACAATATAGCACAAGGACAATTAACTCACTGTCCTTACAGGTCCCTGGAAACAAGGACTTGCAGAGTGAAAGAAAAAAAATACTCTCCCTACCTACAGTTTTCTGTCCCTAGAAAAAAATGTTTTTTTTAATCACAATATAGCAAAAGGACAATTCACTCACTGTCCTTCCAGGTCCCTGGAAACAAGGACTTGCAGAGTGAAAGAAACTGACACTGTCCCTACCTAGAGTTTTCTGTCCCTAGAATAAATGTTTTTTTTAATCACAATATAGCAAAAGGACAATTCACTCACTGTCCTTCCAGGTCCCTGGAAACAAGGACTTGCAGAGTGAAAGAAACTGACACTGTCCCTACCTAGAGTTTTCTGTCCCTAGAATAAATGTTTTTTTTAATCACAATATAGCAAAAGGACAATTCACTCACTGTCCTTCCAGGTCCCTGGAAACAAGGACTTGCAGAGTGAAAGAAACTGACACTGTCCCTACCTAGAGTTTTCTGTCCCTAGAATAAATGTTTTTTTTAATCACAATATAGCAAAAGGACAATTCACTCACTGTCCTTCCAGGTCCCTGGAAACAAGGACTTGCAGAGTGAAAGAAACTGACACTGTCCCTACCTAGAGTTTTCTGTCCCTAGAATAAATGTTTTTTTTAATCACAATATAGCACAAGGAAAATTAACTCACTGTCCTTACAGGTCCCTGGAAACAAGGACTTGCAGAGTGAAAGAAAAAAAACACTCTCCCTACCTACAGTTTTCTGTCCCTAGAAAAAAATGTTTTTTTTAATCACAATATAGCAAAAGGACAATTCACTCACTGTCCTTCCAGGTCCCTGGAAACAAGGACTTGCAGAGTGAAAGAAACTGACACTGTCCCTACCTAGAGTTTTCTGTCCCTAGAATAAATGTTTTTTTTAATCACAATATAGCACAAGGAAAATTAACTCACTGTCCTTACAGGTCCCTGGAAACAAGGACTTGCAGAGTGAAAGAAAAAAAACACTCTCCCTACCTACAGTTTTCTGTCCCTAGAAAAAAATGTTTTTTTTAATCACAATATAGCAAAAGGACAATTCACTCACTGTCCTTCCAGGTCCCTGGAAACAAGGACTTGCAGAGTGAAAGAAACTGACACTGTCCCTACCTAGAGTTTTCTGTCCCTGGAATAAATGTTTTTTTCAGCACAATATAGCACAAGGACAATTAACTCACTGTCCTTACAGGTCCCTGGAAACAAGGACTTGCAGAGTGAAAGAAAAAAAATACTCTCCCTACCTACAGTTTTCTGTCCCTAGAAAAAAATGTTTTTTTTAATCACAATATAGCAAAAGGACAATTCACTCACTGTCCTTCCAGGTCCCTGGAAACAAGGACTTGCAGAGTGAAAGAAACTGACACTGTCCCTACCTAGAGTTTTCTGTCCCTGGAATAAATGTTTTTTTCAGCACAATATAGCACAAGGACAATTAACTCACTGTCCTTACAGGTCCCTGGAAACAAGGACTTGCAGAGTGAAAGAAAAAAAATACTCTCCCTACCTACAGTTTTCTGTCCCTAGAAAAAAATGTTTTTTTTAATCACAATATAGCAAAAGGACAATTCACTCACTGTCCTTCCAGGTCCCTGGAAACAAGGACTTGCAGAGTGAAAGAAACTGACACTGTCCCTACCTAGAGTTTTCTGTCCCTGGAATAAATGTTTTTTTCAGCACAATATAGCACAAGGACAATTAACTCACTGTCCTTACAGGTCCCTGGAAACAAGGACTTGCAGAGTGAAAGAAAAAAAATACTCTCCCTACCTACAGTTTTCTGTCCCTAGAAAAAAATGTTTTTTTTAATCACAATATAGCAAAAGGACAATTCACTCACTGTCCTTCCAGGTCCCTGGAAACAAGGACTTGCAGAGTGAAAGAAACTGACACTGTCCCTACCTAGAGTTTTCTGTCCCTAGAATAAATGTTTTTTTTAATCACAATATAGCAAAAGGACAATTCACTCACTGTCCTTCCAGGTCCCTGGAAACAAGGACTTGCAGAGTGAAAGAAACTGACACTGTCCCTACCTAGAGTTTTCTGTCCCTAGAATAAATGTTTTTTTTAATCACAATATAGCAAAAGGACAATTCACTCACTGTCCTTCCAGGTCCCTGGAAACAAGGACTTGCAGAGTGAAAGAAACTGACACTGTCCCTACCTAGAGTTTTCTGTCCCTAGAATAAATGTTTTTTTTAATCACAATATAGCAAAAGGACAATTCACTCACTGTCCTTCCAGGTCCCTGGAAACAAGGACTTGCAGAGTGAAAGAAACTGACACTGTCCCTACCTAGAGTTTTCTGTCCCTAGAATAAATGTTTTTTTTAATCACAATATAGCAAAAGGACAATTCACTCACTGTCCTTCCAGGTCCCTGGAAACAAGGACTTGCAGAGTGAAAGAAACTGACACTGTCCCTACCTAGAGTTTTCTGTCCCTAGAATAAATGTTTTTTTTAATCACAATATAGCACAAGGAAAATTAACTCACTGTCCTTACAGGTCCCTGGAAACAAGGACTTGCAGAGTGAAAGAAAAAAAACACTCTCCCTACCTACAGTTTTCTGTCCCTAGAAAAAAATGTTTTTTTTAATCACAATATAGCAAAAGGACAATTCACTCACTGTCCTTCCAGGTCCCTGGAAACAAGGACTTGCAGAGTGAAAGAAACTGACACTGTCCCTACCTAGAGTTTTCTGTCCCTGGAATAAATGTTTTTTTCAGCACAATATAGCACAAGGACAATTAACTCACTGTCCTTACAGGTCCCTGGAAACAAGGACTTGCAGAGTGAAAGAAAAAAAATACTCTCCCTACCTACAGTTTTCTGTCCCTAGAAAAAAATGTTTTTTTTAATCACAATATAGCAAAAGGACAATTCACTCACTGTCCTTCCAGGTCCCTGGAAACAAGGACTTGCAGAGTGAAAGAAACTGACACTGTCCCTACCTAGAGTTTTCTGTCCCTAGAATAAATGTTTTTTTTAATCACAATATAGCAAAAGGACAATTCACTCACTGTCCTTCCAGGTCCCTGGAAACAAGGACTTGCAGAGTGAAAGAAACTGACACTGTCCCTACCTAGAGTTTTCTGTCCCTAGAATAAATGTTTTTTTAATCACAATATAGCAAAAGGACAATTCACTCACTGTCCTTCCAGGTCCCTGGAAACAAGGACTTGCAGAGTGAAAGAAACTGACACTGTCCCTACCTAGAGTTTTCTGTCCCTAGAATAAATGTTTTTTTTAATCACAATATAGCAAAAGGACAATTCACTCACTGTCCTTCCAGGTCCCTGGAAACAAGGACTTGCAGAGTGAAAGAAACTGACACTGTCCCTACCTAGAGTTTTCTGTCCCTAGAATAAATGTTTTTTTTTAAGCACACTATAGCAGAAGCACAAAACACACTGACACTCTCCCTACCTATCCTTCTCTTTCCCTAAACTAAAGGAATCCAGGTTAAGCAAGAAAGAAATAACAGTCACTGTCCCTGCCTATGCTACTCTATCCCTGCTCCGGAACACACTACACTAGGCCGCCGTGCTGGCGGCCTTTTATAGTGTGGGGCGTGTACTAAACACCCTCAGCAATAATTGGCCACAGGCATCCTGCCTGTGGCCAATCATTGCTCTCCTCGCTGCCGGCGCTGTGATTGGCCAAGCATGCGGGGTCACAGTGCATGCTTGGCCAATCACAGCGCCTGGATGACACTGCGATGGCGTAGTGCATTGTGGGCCGTTCGCGTCACTCGAATTTGGCGCGAACGGCCCAAATCGTTCGATCTTCGTCGAACGATCGAACAGCCAATGTTCGAGTCGAACGTATGTTCGACTCGAACACGAAGCTCATCCCTAATCATAAAAATAGTCACACGTTACAATATATAAAATCATTAAAGGGTCTTTAAAAAAATCTAATGAAAGGTGCCTGTAAAAAAAGCCCCTGCATACTCACGTCCCCTTTAAAAGCTACAGCCTCCAACAGAAACTTCACATCCGACACACCTTCAAATGTCGGGGCCCCCACAGTGGCAGATTACCAAATAGGCCGAACAGGCACCGGCCTATGGGCCCCAGGCTGTTTAAAGGCCCTGCTACAATGGATAAAAAATAATATTTATTATCTCTTGAAAGAAAATCATAATGAAGCTTTCCTAAATTGTTTACAAAAGATAGAAAAAAATTATCAACTCAAAGAAATTGCAATTTTACATTAAAGCCTCTATAGAGAAAATACTGCATTAATGTACTGTACCCAATAACAACCATAGACATCAAGGATACATTACAGCTTGTCTCTTGAAAGCTCATCTTCTTTCAGCTGTCAGTTTGTAAAAAGATTTTGGTGCAACCAAAGTAGCGATTGTCATCTCCATCTATTGGCCATGTGCACACTACTTGGTTCAACATTTTCCACTAGAGGATGCCCACAAGAATCCCCCACCCTGCGAAGGGGACCCCAAGGATTTGACTGCCTAGGGGCTTCCACAGAGTTGAATCCACCACTGATCCCCCCCCCCCCCCTGTGCTGAGCTTTGTGAAGTGACGAAGGGCCGGCAGATACAATTACAGCTCATGGCAGGGGCACAGGTAATCTGACTTGGAAGTATGTGTGTGTGTGATTATTCATAAATGCACTACTGTGCAAGCCTTTTAGGCAGGTGTGAAAAAATGCTGTAAATTAATAATGCTTTCAGAATTAGAAGTGTTAATAGTTTATTTTTATCAATTAACCAAATAGAAAGTAAATGAACAGAAGAGAAATCCAAATCAAATCAATATTTGGTGTGACCAGCTTTTGCCTTCAAAACAGCATCAATTCTTCTAGGTACATATGTGGGGTAGGGATTAGGGTGACAGGGTGGTTGTCATGTCCCTTCATGTTTCCCTCCTCGTTGGGCGCCAAGCAAGGGTCACATGAGAGACCTACCACAGGGTGGAACAAGGCTGAGGCCGTGGGGAAATACTCGACCTTAAAGTATAAGTAAACCCCCCTTAGTATAAGTAAACCCCCCTATCATTTTCAGCCAAGGAAGCTGCCATCTTTGCCTCTGTTTAATGTACAACTGCCATGATCGTTCGGCTCTCACAGGATTCTATTATAGATCCATCACTCGCACCTACCTTTATTCGTTCCGATGGGGAAGGGGAAGCCTAAAGACCACTCCAAGCCTGACGGGGATCGAAAACAAGGAGACATCAGCCGATTTGTGACTCGCTCCACCGCGGCATACAGGAACCAGCAGTCTTCCAAGATGGCGACGGCGCCTTCATCTCCAGCCCGCTCAGGGTCGACAGACGCTGTGGCGGACGTAGCAGTTGCTGCTCAGGTACACAGCAGGGGTCGTTCAGCTTCTTTGGCTGATTTAGATCCTTCCCCTCATAATCCACAAAGCCTGCATAGCCCGTGCAGCTCACACAGTCTTTTCCAGGCATCGCTGTGCTCTGGGGATGGATGGGATATGGAATCCCAGATGCGATCCATGCATGCATACCTGCGCTCCCTGCCAACCAAACATGATCTTGAGCACTGTGTCTCCCGTATGGAGAAAAGCTATAAGAGGGAGATTGCAGATCTTAAACGAGATCTGGGGACACGCATGGAAGACATAGAAAGTACAACAGAGGGCATTGGCAATACTTTGCAGTCACACGAGGAGACTCTTAATTCCCACACAGTCCTGTTACAGCAGCTCATGTATCGCCAAGATGACATTGAGAACCGTAATAGGAGGAATAATGTCAGGATACGTGGCATCCCTGAAACAGTGGAACCCAAGGACTTAACAGAGGCGGTAACTATCATTTTTAATCAATTACTACAGAAACCCAAGGAGGCCCACATAGAGTTGGACAGGGTCCATAGGACTTCAGGCCCCAGAAATATTGACTCCGCTTTTGTCCGAGACACGCTCTGCAGAGTGCATTTTTATAAAATCAAAGAGGAGATCATGAGGGCTGCCAGTACACAGGACTCCATCTGTTTTAATGATGTCCCAGTTATGCTTTTGCCGGATCTTTCACACCAGACTTTAGCTATGCGTCGAGCACTTAAACCCATTACACTGATCCTCCAGGAGAAACAAATAAAGTATCAATGGAGATTTCCCTTTCAACTCCAGGTCCATCATGCAGGAAAGACTGCGTTGTTCTGAACACCCGTTTTTTAAACGTGCTGGAACTACCGCAAATAGCATTACCCGACTGGCCATTTCAGCCACTCCAGCCCACTACTTTAGGATTTCCACCCCAGTCAACATGGCAGAAGGTCGGCAAGGACAGGCACAACAGGGGCTCCCCATATAGACCCACATAGACTCCCAGCGGATTGATACTTATGTGGCGGATATTACCGTTGTTTGTGATCCTATTGATATGCAGTCACCAGATGCCAGGCTGTTTTCCTCTATAGGCTGCTTTCCTATATAGGACTGTTTCCTATATTTTTTTTTACATTTTTTACATTTTACACTCTTACATTCTTACTTCGTTACACTTATATGCCTGCTGTGTATAGTCCAACTGTAAATTATTGGGAGATATGTTTTAAGTGATTAGGAGGAGTGATTAGGAGTATCTGAGCGGGGGGGTTTTTTTTTTGGTCATCTTTTTTCTTTTTCATATATAACTTTAATATATTTCATTAGATGACGATTATACAACAAAATTAATATATGAATATATGAATATATGAATGTGGGAATGTAAGAGTGTATGAGGATGGATCGAACCTTGATATTTTTCATCCTCATTCATATTGGTTTTTTTTTTTTTTTTGGTTTTCTTTATGGTTAGGGGTAAGAGGGGAAAAAAAAAGAAAAGAAAAAAAAAAAGGGAAGAGAATTTTTTATTTTTTTTGATACTGACGTGAATGTCAATCTACCCCCTCCAGGGAGGCCATATAGTGAGTTATGAGCCAGCATTCTCTAGGATCACCACTTCAAGGCCATAAACCTATATTGTTAAGTTGCACAGTTTTTTATAGTTTTTTTTTCTTAGTTTCTCTCAGTTTTTTTATAGATTGCCCTGATAATATGTTGCAACTCAGGTTTTCTATTGGGAGCTTTTTTTTTTTTTTCTTCTCTTTTTTTTTTTTCTTTTTTTTTGCTCAGAACTTATGGCCCGCCTTTATTTATATGGAAAGTGGATAGTGGTTTGTGCTATCTGATGTTGATTACCTATCATATAACCCTAGTTATTGTATTCCTGGGAGGCCTTGGACCGGGAGGCACTCTATGTGCCTACCACAGTCACCCCCCAATAGGACTACTAGTGCCGATTAGTGCACTGTTTTTTTTTTTTTTTTAAACAATTATTTAATTATTTTTTCTTTCTTCTTTTTCTCTTTTTTTTTCTCTTTTTTTCTATGAAATTCCCTGTCTATCTACCAATGGTATTTAGTGGTCTGATGTTCTCTTATTTTTCTAAGTTGATTTTTTTTTACTCCCTTTTTTTTCCCTCCCTAGCCTGTTCCCTTCCCCTTCCCATTTTCTCTTCTTTGGTCCGGGCAGATCCCCATGTTTGCATAGATACAGATACAGGTATAGGTAAGGAATTGCGTTGTTCCCCCTATCGCTATTTCCACCATGATGGCATTTGATAATATAACTTTGGCCTCCTTTAACTGCAGAGGCCTCAATTCATCTGAGAAGAGAAGCCAGGTGTTATATCACTTTCATAAGACCAAGACTAAAATTTTATTGTTACAGAAAACGCACTTTAGGAACTCGGCGATTCCGATTCTTAAAAATCCCCATTATCATCAGTGGTTTCATAGTACTAACCCAGAGTCGAAGTCTAAAGGAGTATCTATAGCCTTCCATAAATCATTCCAGTCGGAAGTTCTAGATTCCTTTATTAATCCGTTAGGTCGATTTCTATTTCTTAAACTAAAGTGCATTACTATTTTTACAGTGGCTAATGTATATGGACCTAACCAGGACCAGGCGTCCTACCTTTCTAAGGTTGTAGGTAAACTGCTTTCATTCGGGGGGCCCTGCTTTATTTTAGGTGGTGACCTCAATGTGACCCTTTCTCCGGACCTGGACTCTTCCTCGGGTAAGTCAAATATCGCTCATATTGCACTCACACAGATAAAGACACTCCTGCAGACTGCACAATTGGTAGATGTGTGGCGGGTGCAAACCCGTTCGAAAGAGATTACAGCTGCTTCTCCATAGCACATGACTCATATAGCCGTATTGACTATTTCTTAATTTCCCAAACTTTATTAGATACATCACCAAAGACTTCTTTGGGTAGCATATTATGGTCTGATCATGCCCCCGTACACCTCAGCTTAGCCCCCCCTCAGTCGTCTCGTACAAGATCGTCATGGAGATTGAATGACAATTTATTGAAAGACACTATATGTGTCGCAGCAATAGAACAAGCGATTCAGGACTTTATTATGGTCCATCGCTTTGATGATACCAATCCATTACCTAAGTGGGAGGCCTTGAAGTGTGTCCTGAGAGGTGTTTTTATTCAACACAGTTCATGCCTTAAAAAAGCCAGAACAGCATATATCTCTCGTTTATTGGCAATGATAAAACTGCTCGAAACATCACATAAAAGAGATGTCAATCCGGTAACATATGTAGATCTCTCTCATGCCCGTAGAGAATTACTTAGCCTCTTGGATGCACATTCTCTTATAGCCAGAGATAGAGGTCGTAATAATCACTACGCTTTTGCAAATAAATGTGGACAGCATCTTGCCAGGGTTTTACATCCCCGCTCCCCTCGTAAACCGATTCCACATATATGTACGCCGGAACATCAGAAAATAAGTAGTTCTCAAGGCATATCCGAGGCCTTTAAATCTTATTATTCCGACCTCTATAATCTTAATTTTTTATCGGCAGCACACACCAAGAATGACACACACCTCACTGAGATGAGGAATTATATAACAGAGACCGCCCTACCACAAATTGACCCTGAAGAGGCATCTAGTTTGGAGGAATCATTGACGATAGCGGAATTTCTCGTCGCTATTAAAGGTTTAAAATCGGGCAAATGTCCAGGTCCCGATGGCTTCTCCCCTAGGTTTTACAAATTGTTTGCCCAATCGATAGCCCCGTTATTAGTCTCGGCATTCAATTCAATTGATGACACCCATCTGCCCTCCCATAACCTCCTATCTGCTAATATATCAGTTATTTTGAAACCCGGCAAGGACCCTTCACAATGTGGTAGTTACAGGCCAATATCGCTACTCAATATTGATATTAAGCTTTACGCAAAAGTTCTAGCAACTCGTTTTTCCCCTTTTTTATCTTCCATTATACATAGGGACCAGGTAGGTTTTGTCCCTGGTCGTGAGGCCAGGGACAATACCACGAAAACCATCCACCTTATTTCCTATATACAGAAACATAACTTGAAGGCATGTATGTTATCGTTCAATGCGGAGAAGGCCTTCGACCAAGTTAACTGGGACTTTTTACGTCTTTCTCTTGAACAGATAGGTCTTAGACCGGTGTTCGTGTCCAAAATAATGGCATTGTATTCTAATCCCTTTGCCTCAGTCTTGGTCGGTGGTTCTTCATCCGCATCGTTCCGAATATCGAATGGCACTCGGCAAGGGTGCCCCCTATCCCCGTTACTTTTTGTTATAGTGATAGAACACTTAGCCCAGGCAATAAGACGTAATGCCTCTATTGTAGGGATACAGACACCTTCCTCAGTGCATAAGTTATCCTTATATGCTGACGATCTTTTGGCCTATATACAGCAACCACACACATCCTTGCCCTCGCTGATGTTAGAATTTAGTAGGTTTGGGAAATTCAGTGACTTTAAACTTAATATATCTAAAACAGAAGCCCTTAATGTCTCCCTTCCCACTAATACTTTAACCCGAGTACAAGCTAATTTTCCCTTTCAATGGAGTACTAGAAGTATATCTTACTTAGGGATAAAGGTCCCATCTGATTTATCAGAACTATATGCCCTAAATTATTTACCCCTATTGACACGATTATGTAAAGACATAGATAACTGGAATACTTCTTCTCTACCGTGGTTTGGACGTATAAATACTTTGAAAATGGATACCTTACCTAAACTGCTTTATATATTTCAAACAGTTCCTATTACAGTCCCTAAACGTTTCTTTATACTATTACGTTCCATGTCCATACGATTTGTATGGCACCAAGGTATACCCTGTATCAAACATACTTTACTAACATATCCCAAAACCCAAGGGGGCGCGGGCCTTCCCGATTTTGAACTATACCACAGAGCGACGCTTATGGCTAGGCTCATTGAATGGTTCCCCCTTCCCTCCATTAAAGCATCCACTATGGTAGAACAGGACCTATCCCTACATGACCTCCGAGCCCTACTTTGGGGACACGGACAGTATATTCATAGGTCCCTAATTTCCCCATTAACGTCTGCCGTCTTACATCTGTGGTACAGTAAAGGTATGCAGTCACTCCTGTCCTCTGAACCATCTCCTCTTACATCTCTATTCGACCATCCAGCTGTGCCCCAAGGCGAAGGTTCTCACATAATAGGTCCTTACTCCCTTGCGGAGTGGCCTATAGCGGGCTCGTTTGTAGATCCTATCTCTGGTAAGCCGGTATTACCAGAGGCTCGGGGTAACTGGCTTACGGCACTACGGATTACATCTTTTTGTTCTACCCTTTTCTCCACCTCCCGAATTCATAGACCCCTCACGGAATTTGAAAAACTGTGCTCTCTTTCTGAACTCCCACAACATACACTCTCTATTATGTATAATATGTTACATACGCTGATACATAAACCACTCCTATGTTACACCATGAAGTAGTCCATGGATCTGAGAAACGAATTCACCGTTTCGGACTGGCAGAATTCATATTATTTCACGCACAAGACCTCAACTTCCAGTTATACACAGGAGAAAAACTTCAAGCTTCTTGCAAGATGGTACAGAGATCCTCAATCTCTGCACAAAATCTTTCCATCTGTGTCCCCCAACTGCTGGAGGTGTGGATCGGTGGATGGTAGCTACCTACATATATGGTGGGAGTGTCAAGCCGTTAGATCTCTTTGGACACAGGTTTTTTTAATTTACAGTAGCTTATATGATAAACCTTTACAGCCGTCTCCTGAAATTGCCTTATTGTCTATGCTTCCAGGCTCGATTTCCTCACAGAAAGGTTCTTTGTTACGTTTTTTTTATCCGCCGCAAGACAAATTATCCCCATATTTTGGAAAACGACTACTAGTCCCCCCTTAACTTTATGGGTCTCTGCAGTTAATGACATAAAGCGGATGGAGGAGATGTTGGCCTTAGAGAATGATAACTTTAAAAAACATAAGCTCCAATGGTGCATATGGATAGAATATTCCTCATCGGATACCCTGAAAAATGTACTATTATCGTAGAGTAGTGATGAGCCGAACACCCCCGGGTTCGGTTCGCACCAGAACCCGCGAACGGACCGAAAGTTCGCACGAACATTAGAACCCTATTAAATACAATGGATGCGAACGTTCAGATTCTAAAGTGCTAATTATAACGACTATTATCCATGTTATTGTCCTAAACAGAGTTTGGGAACCCGGGTTCTGCACCAGGGGACATGTATCAATGCAAAAAGAAGTTTTAAAAACGGACGTTTTCCGGGAGCAGTCATTTTAATGATGCATAAAGTGAAAAAAAAAAAGTCAAATATTCCTTTAAATATTGTACCTGGGGGGTGTCTAAAGTATGCCTGTGAAGTCCCACGTGTTTCCCGTGTTTAGAACTGTCCCTGCACAAAATAACATTTCTAAAGGAAAAAAAAGCCATTTAAAACTGCTTGCGGCTTTAATGTAATGTCTGGTCCCGGTAATATGGATGAAAATCTTTAAGAAAAATGGCATAGCTACCCCATCAACCCCCCCCCCCCTCTACCCCAGCCCATTACCAGCCCCTTTGGGTCTTGTATGGATATTAAGGGGAACCCCGCACACAAAATAAAAAAGGCCCTATATACTCTGAACAGCCGTATACAGGCGGTGCATACAAGACAGGGACTGTAGGTTTGTTCTTATGTAGAATCTGTTTGTAATTTTGAACAGCTACATTGTTTAAGTGTAGCTCCAGCCCAAATACCTATTTTTAAGCTTTTTGGAAAACATAGGGAAGGGTTATCACCCCTGTAACATTTGTTTTGCTGTCTGTGCCCCTGTTCAGAACATTTCACCTCACTTTGCGTCCCAATGACAACTGTTTTTGAAATGTGGTGTTTTTATTGACACAAGGATTGGTGATAAAGCATCAGTAGAGAGGAGACACCTTTCTCCCATATTAATTCTTACAGGAGAGAATTTTCCTTCCACGGGGTAGATTTCCTCTCACTTCCTGTTGTCTTCTTCCGTTTGCAAGTAGTAGTCGTTTGTAAGTTGGATGTTTGAAAGTAGGGACCTGCCGTATATACTCTGCAGAAATTGGCCCCTTAGGTGTTGGTGTTGGCACAACACTGTAAGCACTCACAGTTACTCTTGGTGGGTGCTGGAACGCCCTGCTGTCAACTATTATATCAGGAATTGTAATAACATATAATTGTTGAACAGTGGTAGTAAAAATTGGGCCTTTGATGGTGGTGCTGGTGCCACAACACTGTAAGGCCTGACAGTTACTCTTGGTGGGCGCAGCAATGGGCCCTGCTGTGAATTATTAGATCAATATTTATAATTGCATGCCCCTGTTGAACAGGGGCTAAAAAATTGGGCCTTTGGTGGTGGTGTTGACACAACACTGTAAGGCCTGACAGTTACTCTTGGTGGGCGCAGCAATGGGCCCTGCTGTGAATTATTAGATCAACAATTATAATTTTAAACAAATTGGGGTTTGGGGATGGGGATTTGCGCAAGTTCCGTTTATGTGTGGGTAAAGAAAAATGTCACCCACTGTGGATCATCTACCTGATGAGGTTGTTGCTGTAACCATATAAGCATACATAATTAAGTGATAGAAAGGGGAAGGGGGAGGGGAATTAGGGAAAGGGAAAGGAAAGGGAAGGGAATCAGTCTGTTTAGAGCAGACTGAAAAGCGGTTACTATAAGCAACAGATTATAGATCCAGAAACGGAAATGATTATAAAATTTAATCATTTATTCCTATTATCATTTTAAATATATGTAAAAGGGAACATATAAAGGTGCAGTGTTATTATCAAAAGTGAATGGTCATACAGTACATAAATTAATTGGAAACACCTAATAGACAGACAGGACAAACAAATAACTAAACATGTAACAACACACTTGTCCGGACGTATGATTCAGTCTTATATTGATATGTAACCCAGTAAAGAATAGTATTTATTGTGTTAATTACCGTCCACCAGAGGATGTAAGGTAATCTAAACCACGTAAGTGGATTTATTATTAAAGTCAAATGGGTTTTACATTTGGTATAAGGCTGAGCCTGATGGGGTGGGGGAAGGGGAAAACCAGGGAAGGGGGGTGATAGCGCTGGGGGCAACCATTAGGACATGTATGGATTAGTACAAATGTCCTAGATGCAAGGTTTGCATTAGGTACATAATGGGAGTCCACAAATACAAAAACAATTATAATTGCATGCCCCTGTTGAACAGGGGCTGAAAAATTGGGCCTTAGGCACTGGTGGCTCAACACTGCAACCCCTCACAGATACTGTACTTGGAGCACAGCAATGAGGCCTGTTGCAAAGTATTGCATCAAAAATTGTAATTACACGCCCCTGTTAAACAGGGGCTGAAAAATTGGGCCTTAGCCACTGGTGGCGGCACCCATAAACCAAAATGATCTTCCAAGCTATCATCATTAATCGGATCATTGAGGAGGAGGAGGAGGATAGCCAGTCAACATAACAGCACAGGCACTCAGCATCAGCAACAGTCTTGAAGGGATGTGACATTTTAAAATCAATTAGTCTGTTATATCAGCATCAGGTGTGTGGTAGCTGGTGGTGATCCAAGACTGGTTCATCTTGATGAAAGTCAGTCGATCAACCGAGTCGGTGGACAGGCGCACCCTGTGATCCGTGACAAATCCTCCAGCAGCACTGAATGTGCGTTCTGAAAGAACGCTGGATGCAGGACAGGCCAGTAGCTTAATTGCATACTGTGCAAGCTCTGGCCAGTGATCCATCCTCAAGACCCAGTAAGCCAGAGGATTTTCGGTGGGGAAGGTGTCCAAGTCTGACCTTGCCCCTAGGTATTCCTGCACCATGTATATCAGACGCTGGCGATGGTTGCTGGAACCGATCATACTTTGGGGCTGCGGACTAAAGAATTGTCTGAACGCATCGGTCAGACGGCCACCTTCCCCACCGCTCCTTCTTTGACTGCCCGAAGCCTCAGCAACTCGTTGTCCAGGACCAGGAGTTTGTAACCTCCCAGTCTCTGGGAACGCGTTGCACAGACCTTTCTGCAAGGCCTCCCGGAGTTGTCTCATCCTCTGCTCCCTCTGCGACGGTAAGATAAGGTCCGCAACCTTACCCTTGTACCGTGGATCAAGGAGAGTGGCCAGCCAGTAATGGTCCCTCTCCTTGATCCGAAGAATACGAGGATCCTTCCGCAGACTTTGCAGGATCAGGGAGGCCATGCAGCGTAGGTTAGCTGAGGCATTCAGTCCGGAGTCCTCTGGTTCACTAAGGACGACATGATCCGCAGCCACCTCCTCCCAGCCACGTACAAGTCCACTGGTTTCTTGGGACTGTAAATCATCCCTAAAAGACTGCTGCTGATGATGCTGAGTGCCAGCCTCCACCTCCATGCTGACACAATCCTCCTCCTCCTCCTCCTCCTCCTCCTCTTCCTGTGCGATGGGTGGGACAGAAGGAACACTGTCTGGGTAAAGGGGGCCTTGAGAGGCAAGGAAGTCCTCCTCTTCCTGCCTCTGTTCTGCCTCAAGTGCCCTGTCCATTATTCCACGCAGCGTGTGCTCCAACAGGTGGACAAGAGGTACAGTGTCACTGATGCATGCACTGTCACTGCTCACCATCCTCGTGGCCTCCTCAAATGGTGCCAGGACAGTGCATGCATCCCTGATCATGCCCCACTGGCGTGGTGAAAAAAACCCGAGCTCCCCTGACCCTGTCCTGGTGCCGTAGTCGCACAGGTACTCATTGATGGCCCTCTGCTGCGTGTGCAGCCGCTGCAGCATGGCCAACGTTGAGTTCCACCTGGTGGGCATGTCACATATAAGGCGGTTCTTGGGCAGGTTCAACTCCTTTTGCAGCTCAGCCAGGCGAGCACTGGCATTATAAGATCTGCGGAAATGCACACAGACTTTCCTGGCCTGCCTCAGGACATCCTGTAAGCCCGGGTACCTGCCCAAGAACCGCTGCACCACCAGGTTAAGGACGTGAGCCACACAGGGCACATGGGTCAGTTGTCCCTGTCGGAGGGCGGAGAGGAGGTTGGTGCCATTGTCGCAAACCACCATTCCTGGCTTAAGCTGGCGTGGCGTCAACCACCTCTCGGCCTGCCCCTGCAGAGCAGACAGGACCTCTGCCCCAGTGTGGCTCCTGTCCCCCAAACACACCAGCGCAAGCACGGCATGGCATCTTTTTGCCTGCGTACTTGCGTAGCCCCTTGAACGCCTACGGAGCACCGCTGGTTCCGAGGACAAAGCACAGGAAGAGGCCATGGAGGAAGAAGAAGAGGAGGGGGTGGAGGAGAGAGGTGTGTCACAACTAGTAGTAGCATTTTGGAGGCGTGGAGGTGGAACAACCTCCAACACTACTGCACCTTGTCCTGCATCCTTCCCAGCTGCCAAAAGAGTGACCCAATGGGCCGTGAAAGAAAGGTAACGTCCCTGTCCATGCCTGCTGGACCATGAGTCAGCGGTAATATGCACCTTACCACTGACCGCCCTGTCCAGCGAGGCCAAGACATTGCCTTCCACATGCCTGTAGAGAGCCGGAATCGCCTTCCGTGAGAAAAAGTGGCGTTTGGGAACCTGCCACTGAGGAACCGCACATTGCACAAACTCACGGAAGGGGGCCGAGTCTACCAACTGAAAAGGCAGCAGTTGAAGCGCTAGCAATTTAGCCAAGCTAGCATTCAACCGCTGGGCATGTGGATGGCTGGGAGTGAACTTCTTTCGACGGTCCAGCAGCTGGGGCAGGGAAATTTGCCTGCTAGAATCGGACGTCGGTGTACTGCTAGCAGAGTGGCCGCAAGTACTTGGCTGTGACACACCTAATTCTACACCTTCATTCCTCTCAGTGCAGGTTTCAGAGAGGACTGAAGGTATAGTGGGGTTGGAGATCCCAGCTGATGCGGTGCAAGGAGAGGTCCGCTTTGTTCTTTGGTGTGGGTCTTTAAGGTAGGCTTGCCAACGAGCTGCATGGCAGGTCAACATATGTCTGATCAAGCATGTGGTGCCCAAGCGGCTGATGTTTTGGCCACGCGATATACGCTTGAGACATATGTTGCAAACAGCAGCTGTGCGATCTGATGCACTCGCCTCAAAAAAGGCCCACACCAAAGAACTTTTTGAATGACGGGCAGAGGCAGTGCCCTGCACAGGCGGAGCTCTGCGGTGTGATTCCGTCGGTGTGCTGCCCATACGCTGGCCACCCAAGGGCATCCTGCCTCGTTGGAGATGTGCCTCCTCCTCATCCTCCTCCTCTCTCCTATTAGGCACCCACGTGGAGTCAGTGACCTCATCATCCCCTCCCTCCTCATCACTGGAGCCAATCTGGCAGTATGCTGCAGCTGCTGGAGCATGACTGCCAGATTGGTGTCCTTCTTGAGCATCCCCTCTCTCTGCTCTCACGCTACTGCCTTCCTCTATCTGGGTATCATCATCAGATCCTTCGAAACGCTGGGCATCCTCCTGGAGCATGTACCCAACACTGTGCTCAAACAGTTCGGGGGACTCCTCAGGAGGAGGACATGGTGGGTCTAGGGAAGGATTGACTAATGAAGATAATGATACCAGAGAAGAGGACGCTTTGGCAGCTGCTTTGCCAGTACCCTGAGCCTGGGTGAGAGAGGATGAGGAGGATGAGGTGGGCTTGGTCATCCACTCTACCAAGTCTTCGGCATGATGTGGCTCAACATGTCCAGCTGCCGAAAAGAAGGACAAGCGTGTCCCATGGCCATGTGCTGATGACAATGCACCGCGTCCACGACCAGCACTGTTGCCCCCAGACACAGAGCTTGCTTGCCCTCTTTTTTTGCCTCCTGACTGTCTGCCTCTCCTTGTTTGCCTTCCAAACATTTTAATGGATGGCCTGCAGGGAGATGGGAAAAACAGCAATAAGGGCTACCTTCAGGTGTACACTGTGCAGGAGGCTTAGCAACAATGACACTGACACTGTCCCCTGCCTATCCTTCTCTGTCCCTAAACACAAGGATTTCAAATATGGTTCAGCAAGATTGGTTTAGCACAGAATAGCACACTGATAGTTTCCCTCACTGTCCTTCTCTGTCCCTACAAACAAGATTTAGCACAGAATAGCACACTGATAGTTTCCACGAGTGTCCTTCTCTGTCCCTAAACTCAAGGATTTCAAATATGGTTCAGCAAGATTGGTTTAGCACAGAATAGCACACTGATAGTTTCCCTCACTGTCCTTCTCTGTCCCTACAAACAAGATTTAGCACAGAATAGCACACTGATAGTTTCCACGAGTGTCCTTCTCTGTCCCTAAACTCAAGGATTTCAAATATGGTTCAGCAAGATTGGTTTAGAACAGAATAGCACACTGACAGTTTCCCTCACTGTCCTTCTCTGTCCCTACAAACAAGATTTAGCACAGAATAGCACACTGATAGTTTCCACGAGTGTCCTTCTCTGTCCCTAAACTCAAGGATTTCAAATATGGTTCAGCAAGATTGGTTTAGAACAGAATAGCACACTGACACTTTCCCTCACTGTACCTCTCTGTCCCTAAACTCAAGGATTTCAAATATGGTTCAGCAAGATTGGTTTAGAACAGAATAGCACACTGACAGTTTCCCTCACTGTACCTCTCTGTCCCTAAACTCAAGGATTTCAAATATGGTTCAGCAAGATTGGTTTAGAACAGAATAGCACACTGACAGTTTCCCTCACTGTCCTTCTCTGTCCCTACAAACAAGGATTAGCACAGAATAGCACACTGATAGTTTCCACGAGTGTCCTTCTCTGTCCCTAAACTCAAGGATTTCAAATATGGTTCAGCAAGATTGGTTTAGAACAGAATAGCACACTGACAGTTTCCCTCACTGTCCTTCTCTGCCCCTACAAACAAGATTTAGCACAGAATAGCACACTGATAGTTTCCACGAGTGTCCTTCTCTGTCCCTAAACTCAAGGATTTCAAATATGGTTCAGCAAGATTGGTTTAGAACAGAATAGCACACTGACACTTTCCCTCACTGTACCTCTCTGTCCCTAAACTCAAGGATTTCAAATATGGTTCAGCAAGATTGGTTTAGAACAGAATAGCACACTGACAGTTTCCCTCACTGTACCTCTCTGTCCCTAAACTCAAGGATTTCAAATATGGTTCAGCAAGATTGGTTTAGAACAGAATAGCACACTGACAGTTTCCCTCACTGTCCTTCTCTGTCCCTACAAACAAGGATTAGCACAGAATAGCACACTGATAGTTTCCACGAGTGTCCTTCTCTGTCCCTAAACTCAAGGATTTCAAATATGGTTCAGCAAGATTGGTTTAGAACAGAATAGCACACTGACAGTTTCCCTCACTGTCCTTCTCTGTCCCTACAAACAAGGATTAGCACAGAATAGCACACTGATAGTTTCCACGAGTGTCCTTCTCTGTCCCTAAACTCAAGGATTTCAAATATGGTTCAGCAAGATTGGTTTAGAACAGAATAGCACACTGACAGTTTCCCTCACTGTCCTTCTCTGTCCCTACAAACAAGATTTAGCACAGAATAGCACACTGATAGTTTCCACGAGTGTCCTTCTCTGTCCCTAAACTCAAGGATTTCAAATATGGTTCAGCAAGATTGGTTTAGAACAGAATAGCACACTGACACTTTCCCTCAATGTACCTCTCTGTCCCTAAACTCAAGGATTTCAAATATGGTTCAGCAAGATTGGTTTAGAACAGAATAGCACACTGACAGTTTCCCTCACTGTCCTTCTCTGTCCCTACAAACAAGGATTAGCACAGAATAGCACACTGATAGTTTCCACGAGTGTCCTTCTCTGTCCCTAAACTCAAGGATTTCAAATATGGTTCAGTAAGATTGGTTTAGAACAGAATAGCACACTGACAGTTTCCCTCACTGTCCTTTTCTGTCCCTACAAACAAGATTTAGCACAGAATAGCACACTGATAGTTTCCACGAGTGTCCTTCTCTGTCCCTAAACTCAAGGATTTCAAATATGGTTCAGCAAGATTGGTTTAGAACAGAATAGCACACTGACACTTTCCCTCACTGTACCTCTCTGTCCCTAAACTCAAGGATTTCAAATATGGTTCAGCAAGATTGGTTTAGAACAGAATAGCACACTGACACTTTCCCTCACTGTCCTTCTCTGTCCCTACAAACAAGATTTAGCACAGAATAGCACACTGATAGTTTCCACGAGTGTCCTTCTCTGTCCCTAAACTCAAGGATTTCAAATATGGTTCAGCAAGATTGGTTTAGAACAGAATAGCACACTGACACTTTCCCTCACTGTACCTCTCTGTCCCTAAACTCAAGGATTTAAAATATGGTTCAGCAAGATTGGTTTAGAACAGAATAGCACACTGACAGTTTCCCTCACTGTACCTCTCTGTCCCTAAACTCAAGGATTTCAAATATGGTTCAGCAAGATTGGTTTAGAACAGAATAGCACACTGACACTTTCCCTCACTGTCCTTCTCTGTCCCTACAAACAAGGTTTAGCACAGAATAACACACTGACACTCTCCCTACCTATCCTTATTTGTCCCCAAACACAAGGAATCCAGGATTAGTAAAGGAAAAAAAATGACACTGTCCCTGCCTATGCTTCTCTTTCCCTGCTCCGGAACACACTACACAAGGCCGCCGCGCTGGCGGCCTTTTATAGTGTGGGGCGTGTACTAAACCCCCTCAGCAATAATTGGCCACAGGCATCCTGCCTGTGGCCAATCATTGCTCTCCTCGCTGCCGGCGCTGTGATTGGCCAAGCATGCGGGGTCACAGTGCATGCTTGGCCAATCACAGCGCCTGGATGACACTGCGATGGCGTAGTGCATTGTGGGCCGTTCGCGTCACTCGAATTTGTCGCGAACGGCCCAAATCGTTCGTTCTTCGTCGAACGATCGAACAGCCGATGTTCGAGTCGAACGTATGTTCGACTCGAACACGAAGCTCATCCCTATCGTAGAGAATAGCTCAAATTACGATCTGCATCCATTGATTAGATGTGTTACGTTGGGGTCTGTCCGGACCTCTTTACCTTTTCCTACTTGTCTTTTCCTATCAGCTCTACCCCCTGCTCCCCCCCCCCTTTTTTTTTTTTTTTCTTTCTCTCTCCCTCTTTCCTGTCTAAAATTAGATGTTGTAATTTTATTTTTATTTTTTTCTGTTTGTTTGTTTTGTTTTGTTTTGTTTTGTTTTGTTTTGTTTTTGTTTTCTGTTTTTATGGATATAAATTACAATGGGTGTCAATATAGTTACTATTCCATAAATTGATTGAAATTGTGAAATTAATATGCTTTATACAGATGATGATCTTATTTTTGTGAGATTATATCTTATGCTCGTTTACATTCTTTGATGACACCTGAATGTTATTTGTGTAATTTTAATTGTCTAAAATTGAAAATTTAATAAACATATATTTGACTCTAATGTACAACTGCCATGATTCTGCACATGTGATCAGTTATGACACCAGCCATTGCATGGTTTGACAGTTTGGTTGAGAGCACAACCAATGGGAGTGTTACATTTCCACCCAGCCTGGAAATGAAACAGTTTTATGGGTGGGTTTACTTCCGCTTTAAGGGTGAGCCTTTATACTTAGAGATTAGGGATGAGCTTCGTGTTCGAGTCGAACATACGTTCGACTCGAACATCGGCTGTTCGATCGTTCGACGAAGATCGAACGATTTGGGCCGTTCGCGCCAAATTCGAGTGACGCGAACGGCCCACAATGCACTACGCCATCGCAGTGTCATCCAGGCGCTGTGATTGGCCAAGCATGCACTGTGACCCCGCATGCTTGGCCAATCACAGCGCCGGCAGCGAGGAGAGCAATGATTGGCCACAGGCAGGATGCCTGTGGCCAATTATTGCTGAGGGTGTTTAGTACACGCCCCACACTATAAAAGGCCGCCAGCACGGCGGCCTAGTGTAGTGTGTTCCGGAGCAGGGATAGAGCAGCATAGGCAGGGACAGTGACTGTTATTTCTTTCTTGCTTAACCTGGATTCCTTTAGTTTAGGGAAAGAGAAGGATAGGTAGGGAGAGTGTCAGTGTGTTTTGTGCTTGTGCTATAGTGTGCTTAAAAAAAACATTTATTCTAGGGACAGAAAACTGTAGGTAGGGACAGTGTCAGTTTCTTTCACTCTGCAAGTCCTTGTTTCCAGGGACCTGGAAGGACAGTGAGTGAATTGTCCTTGTGCTATATTGTGCTTAAAAAAACATTTATTCTAGGGACAGAAAACTGTAGGTAGGGAGAGTGTCAGTTTCTTTCACTCTGCAAGTCCTTGTTTCCAGGGACCTGGAAGGACAGTGAGTGAATTGTCCTTGTGCTATATTGTGCTTAAAAAAAACATTTATTCTAGGGACAGAAAACTGTAGGTAGGGAGAGTGTCAGTTTATTTCACTCTGCAAGTCCTTGTTTCCAGGGACCTGGAAGGACAGTGACTGAATTGTCCTTGTGCTATATTGTGATTAAAAAAAACATTTATTCTAGGGACAGAAAACTGTAGGTAGGGAGAGTGTCAGTTTATTTCACTCTGCAAGTCCTTGTTTCCAGGGACCTGGAAGGACAGTGACTGAATTGTCCTTGTGCTATATTGTGATTAAAAAAAACATTTATTCTAGGGACAGAAAACTGTAGGTAGGGAGAGTGTCAGTTTATTTCACTCTGCAAGTCCTTGTTTCCAGGGACCTGGAAGGACAGTGACTGAATTGTCCTTGTGCTATATTGTGATTAAAAAAAACATTTATTCTAGGGACAGAAAACTGTAGGTAGGGAGAGTGTCAGTTTATTTCACTCTGCAAGTCCTTGTTTCCAGGGACCTGGAAGGACAGTGACTGAATTGTCCTTGTGCTATATTGTGATTAAAAAAAAACATTTATTCTAGGGACAGAAAACTGTAGGTAGGGAGAGTGTCAGTTTATTTCACTCTGCAAGTCCTTGTTTCCAGGGACCTGGAAGGACAGTGACTGAATTGTCCTTGTGCTATATTGTGATTAAAAAAAACATTTATTCTAGGGACAGAAAACTGTAGGTAGGGAGAGTGTCAGTTTATTTCACTCTGCAAGTCCTTGTTTCCAGGGACCTGGAAGGACAGTGACTGAATTGTCCTTGTGCTATATTGTGATTAAAAAAAACATTTATTCTAGGGACAGAAAACTGTAGGTAGGGAGAGTGTCAGTTTATTTCACTCTGCAAGTCCTTGTTTCCAGGGACCTGGAAGGACAGTGACTGAATTGTCCTTGTGCTATATTGTGATTAAAAAAAACATTTATTCTAGGGACAGAAAACTGTAGGTAGGGAGAGTGTCAGTTTATTTCACTCTGCAAGTCCTTGTTTCCAGGGACCTGGAAGGACAGTGACTGAATTGTCCTTGTGCTATATTGTGATTAAAAAAAACATTTATTCTAGGGACAGAAAACTGTAGGTAGGGAGAGTGTCAGTTTATTTCACTCTGCAAGTCCTTGTTTCCAGGGACCTGGAAGGACAGTGACTGAATTGTCCTTGTGCTATATTGTGATTAAAAAAAACATTTATTCTAGGGACAGAAAACTGTAGGTAGGGAGAGTGTCAGTTTATTTCACTCTGCAAGTCATTGTTTCCAGGGACCTGGAAGGACAGTGACTGAATTGTCCTTGTGCTATATTGTGATTAAAAAAAACATTTATTCTAGGGACAGAAAACTGTAGGTAGGGAGAGTGTCAGTTTATTTCACTCTGCAAGTCCTTGTTTCCAGGGACCTGGAAGGACAGTGACTGAATTGTCCTTGTGCTATATTGTGATTAAAAAAAACATTTATTCTAGGGACAGAAAACTGTAGGTAGGGAGAGTGTCAGTTTATTTCACTCTGCAAGTCCTTGTTTCCAGGGACCTGGAAGGACAGTGACTGAATTGTCCTTGTGCTATATTGTGATTAAAAAAAACATTTATTCTAGGGACAGAAAACTGTAGGTAGGGAGAGTGTCAGTTTATTTCACTCTGCAAGTCCTTGTTTCCAGGGACCTGGAAGGACAGTGACTGAATTGTCCTTGTGCTATATTGTGATTAAAAAAAACATTTATTCTAGGGACAGAAAACTGTAGGTAGGGAGAGTGTCAGTTTATTTCACTCTGCAAGTCCTTGTTTCCAGGGACCTGGAAGGACAGTGACTGAATTGTCCTTGTGCTATATTGTGATTAAAAAAAACATTTATTCTAGGGACAGAAAACTGTAGGTAGGGAGAGTGTCAGTTTATTTCACTCTGCAAGTCCTTGTTTCCAGGGACCTGGAAGGACAGTGACTGAATTGTCCTTGTGCTATATTGTGATTAAAAAAAACATTTATTCTAGGGACAGAAAACTGTAGGTAGGGAGAGTGTCAGTTTATTTCACTCTGCAAGTCCTTGTTTCCAGGGACCTGGAAGGACAGTGACTGAATTGTCCTTGTGCTATATTGTGATTAAAAAAAACATTTATTCTAGGGACAGAAAACTGTAGGTAGGGAGAGTGTCAGTTTATTTCACTCTGCAAGTCCTTGTTTCCAGGGACCTGGAAGGACAGTGACTGAATTGTCCTTGTGCTATATTGTGATTAAAAAAAACATTTATTCTAGGGACAGAAAACTGTAGGTAGGGAGAGTGTCAGTTTATTTCACTCTGCAAGTCCTTGTTTCCAGGGACCTGGAAGGACAGTGACTGAATTGTCCTTGTGCTATATTGTGATTAAAAAAAACATTTATTCTAGGGACAGAAAACTGTAGGTAGGGAGAGTGTCAGTTTATTTCACTCTGCAAGTCCTTGTTTCCAGGGACCTGGAAGGACAGTGACTGAATTGTCCTTGTGCTATATTGTGATTAAAAAAAACATTTATTCTAGGGACAGAAAACTGTAGGTAGGGAGAGTGTCAGTTTATTTCACTCTGCAAGTCCTTGTTTCCAGGGACCTGGAAGGACAGTGACTGAATTGTCCTTGTGCTATATTGTGATTAAAAAAAACATTTATTCTAGGGACAGAAAACTGTAGGTAGGGAGAGTGTCAGTTTATTTCACTCTGCAAGTCCTTGTTTCCAGGGACCTGGAAGGACAGTGACTGAATTGTCCTTGTGCTATATTGTGATTAAAAAAAACATTTATTCTAGGGACAGAAAACTGTAGGTAGGGAGAGTGTCAGTTTATTTCACTCTGCAAGTCCTTGTTTCCAGGGACCTGGAAGGACAGTGACTGAATTGTCCTTGTGCTATATTGTGATTAAAAAAAACATTTATTCTAGGGACAGAAAACTGTAGGTAGGGAGAGTGTCAGTTTATTTCACTCTGCAAGTCCTTGTTTCCAGGGACCTGGAAGGACAGTGACTGAATTGTCCTTGTGCTATATTGTGATTAAAAAAAACATTTATTCTAGGGACAGAAAACTGTAGGTAGGGAGAGTGTCAGTTTATTTCACTCTGCAAGTCCTTGTTTCCAGGGACCTGGAAGGACAGTGAGTGAATTGTCCTTGTGTTATATTGTGATTAAAAAAAACATTTTTTCTAGGGACAGAAAACTGTAGGTAGGGAGAGTGTTTTTTTTCTTTCACTCTGCAAGTCCTTGTTTCCAGGGACCTGTAAGGACAGTGAGTGAATTGTCCTTGTGCTATATTGTGCTTAAAAAAAACATTTATTCTAGGGACAGAAAACTGTAGGTAGGGAGAGTGTCAGTTTATTTCACTCTGCAAGTCCTTGTTTCCAGGGACCTGGAAGGACAGTGACTGAATTGTCCTTGTGCTATATTGTGATTAAAAAAAACATTTATTCTAGGGACAGAAAACTGTAGGTAGGGAGAGTGTCAGTTTATTTCACTCTGCAAGTCCTTGTTTCAAGGGACAGAGAAGGACACCTGAAGGTAGCCCTTATTGCTTTTTTCCCATCTCCCTGCAGGCCATCTATTAGAATGTCTGGAAGGCAAACAAGGAGAGGCAGACAGTCAGGAGGCAATAAAAGAGGGCAAGCAGGCTCTGTGTCTGGGGGCAACAGTGCTGGTCGTGGACGCGGTGCATTGTCATCAGCACATGGCCATGGGACACGCTTGTCCTTCTTTTCGGCAGCTGGACATGTTGAGCCACATCATGCCGAAGACTTGGTAGAGTGGATGACCAAGCCCTCCTCCTCCTCCTCATCCTCTCTCACCCAGGCTCAGGGTACTGGAAAAGCAGCTGCCAAAGCGTCGTCTTCCCTGGTATCAATGTCAGACAAATCATCAGTCACTCCTTCCCTAGACCCACCATGTCCTCCTCCTGAGGAGTCCCCCGAACTGTTTCAGCACAGTGTTGGGTACATGCTCCAGGAGGATGCCCAGCGTTTCGAAGGGTCTGATGATGAAACCCAGCTAGAGGAAGGCAGTAGCGTGAGAGCAGACAGAGGGGATGCTCAAGAAGGACACCAATCTGGCAGTCATGTTCCAGCAGCTGCAGCATACTGCCAGATTGGCTCCAGTGATGAGGAGGGAGGGGATGATGAGGTCACTGACTCCACGTGGGTGCCTAATAGGAGAGAGGAGGAGGAGGAGGATGAGGAGGAGGCACATCTCCAACGAGGCAGGATGCCCTTTGGTGGCCAGCGTAAGGGCAGTACACCGACGGAATCACACCGCAGAGCTCCGCCTGTGCAGGGCGCTGCCTCTGCCCGTCATTCAAAAAGTTCTTTGGTGTGGGCCTTTTTTGAGGCTAGTGCATCAGATCGCACAGCTGCTGTTTGCAACATATGTCTCAAGCGTATATCGCGTGGCCAAAACATCAGCCGCTTGGGTACCACATGCCTGACCAGACATATGTTGACCTGCCATGCAGCTCGTTGGCAAGCCTACCTCAAAGACCCACACCAAAGAACAAAGCGGACCTCTCCTTGCACCGCATCAGCTGGGATCTCCAACCCCACTATAACTTCAGTCCTCTCTGAAACATGCACTGAGAGGAATGAAGGTGTAGAATTAGGTGTGTCACAGCCAAGTACTTGCGCCCACTCTGCTAGCAGTACACCGACGTCCGATTCTAGCAGGCAAATTTCCCTGCCCCAGCTGCTGGACCGTCGAAAGAAGTTCACTCCCAGCCATCCACATGCCCAGCGGTTGAATGCTAGCTTGGCTAAATTGCTAGCGCTTCAACTGCTGCCTTTTCAGTTGGTAGACTCGGCCCCCTTCCGTGAGTTTGTGCAATGTGCAGTTCCTCAGTGGCAGGTTCCCAAACGCCACTTTTTCTCACGGAAGGCTATTCCGGCTCTCTACCGGCATGTGGAAGGCAATGTCTTGGCCTCGCTGGACAGGGCGGTCAGCGGTAAGGTGCATATTACCGCTGACTCATGGTCCAGCAGGCATGGACAGGGACGTTACCTTTCTTTCACGGCCCATTGGGTCACTCTTTTGGCAGCTGGGAAGGATTCAGGACAAGGTGCAGTAGTGTTGGAGGTTGTCCCACCGCCACGCCTCCAAAATGCTACTACTGGTTGTGACACACCTCTCTCCTCCACCCCCTCCTCTTCTTCTTCCTCCATGGCCTCTTCCTGTGGTTTGTCCTATGAACCAGCGGTGCTCCGTAGCCGTTCACGGGGCTACGCAAGTACGCAGGCAAAAAGATGCCATGCCGTGCTTGCGCTGGTGTGTTTGGGGGACAGAAGCCACACTGGGGCAGAGGTCCTGTCTGCTCTGCAGGGCCAGGCCGAGAGGTGGTTGACGCCACGCCAGCTTAAGCCAGGAATGGTGGTTTGCGACAATGGCACCAACCTCCTCTCCGCCCTCCGACAGGGACAACTGACCCATGTGCCCTGTGTGGCTCACGTCCTTAACCTGGTGGTGCAGCGCTTCTTGGGCAGGTACCCGGGCTTACAGGATGTCCTGAGGCAGGCCAGGAAAGTCTGTGTGCATTTCCGCAGATCTTATAATGCCAGTGCTCGCCTGGCTGAGCTGCAAAAGGAGTTGAACCTGCCCAAGAACCGCCTTATATGTGACATGCCCACCAGGTGGAACTCAACGTTGGCCATGCTGCAGCGGCTGCACACGCAGCAGAGGGCCATCAATGAGTACCTGTGCGACTACGGCACCAGGACAGGGTCAGGGGAGCTTGGTTTTTTTTCTCCACGCCAGTGGGGCATGATCAGGGATGCATGCACTGTCCTGGCACCATTTGAGGAGGCCACGAGGATGGTGAGCAGTGACAGTGCATGCATCAGTGACACTGTACCTCTTGTCCACCTGTTGGAGCACACGCTGCGTGGAATAATGGACAGGGCACTTGAGGCAGAACAGAGGCAGGAAGAGGAGGACTTCCTTGCCTCTCAAGGCCCCCTTTACCCAGACAGTGTTCCTTCTGTCCCACCCATCGCACAGGAAGAGGAGGAGGAGGAGGAGGAGGAGGAGGAGGAGGAGGATTGTGTCAGCATGGAGGTGGAGGCTGGCACTCAGCATCATCAGCAGCAGTCTTTTAGGGATGATTTACAGTCCCAAGAAACCAGTGGACTTGTACGTGGCTGGGAGGAGGTGGCTGCGGATCATGTCGTCCTTAGTGACCCAGAGGACTCCGGAGCGAATGCCTCAGCAAACCTACGCTGCATGGCCTCCCTGATCCTGCAAAGTCTGCGGAAGGATCCTCGTATTCTTCGGATCAAGGAGAGGGACCATTACTGGCTGGCCACTCTCCTTGATCCACGGTACAAGGGTAAGGTTGCGGACCTTATGTTACCGTCGCAGAGGGAGCAGAGGATGAGACAACTCCGGGAGGCCTTGCAGAAAGGTCTGTGCAACGCGTTCCCAGAGACTGGGAGGTTGCAAACTCCTGGTCCTGGACAACGAGTTGCTGAGGCTTCGGCCAGTCAAAGAAGGAGCGGTGGGGAAGGTGGCCGTCTGACCGATGCGTTCAGACAATTCTTTAGTCCGCAGCCCCAAAGTATGATCGGTTCCAGCAACCATCGCCAGCGTCTGATAAACATGGTGCAGGAATATCTAGGGGCAAGGTCAGACTTGGACACCTTCCCCACCGAAAATCCTCTGGCTTACTGGGTCTTGAGGATGGATCACTGGCCAGAGCTTGCACAGTATGCAATTGAGCTACTGGCCTGTCCTGCATCCAGCGTTCTTTCGGAACGCACATTCAGTGCTGCTGGAGGATTTGTCACGGATCACAGGGTGCGCCTGTCCACCGACTCGGTTGATCGACTGACTTTCATCAAGATGAACCAGTCTTGGATCACCACCAGCTACCACACACCTGATGCTGATATAACAGACTAATTGATTTTAACATGTCACATCCCTTCAAGACTGATGCTGATGCTGAGTGCCTGTGCTGTTATGTTGACTGGCTATCCTCCTCCTCCGAGTCCTCAATGATACGATTGATGATGATAGCTTGTAAGATCATTTTTGTTTATGGGTGCCGCCACCAGTGCCTAACGCCCAATTTTTCAGCCCCTGTTTAACAGGGGCGTGTAATTACAATTTTTGAAGCAATACTTTGCAACAGGGCTCATTGCTGTGCTCCAAGTACAGTATCTGTGAGGAGTTGCAGTGTTGTGCCACCAGTGCCTAAGGCCCAATTTTTCAGCCCCTGTTTAACAGGGGCGTGTCATTACAATTTTTGAAGCAATACTTTGCAACAGGGCTCATTGGTGTGCTCCAAGTACAGTATCTGTGAGGAGTTGCAGTGTTGTGCCACCAGTGCCTAAGGCCCAATTTTTCAGCCCCTGTTTAACAGGGGCGTGTCATTACAATTTTTGAAGCAATACTTTGCAACAGGGCTCATTGCTGTGCTCCAAGTACAGTTGCTGTGAGGGGTTGCAGTGTTGTGCCACCAGTGCCTAAGGCCCAATTTTTCAGCCCCTGTTCAACAGGGGCATGTAATTACAATTCTTGATCTAATAATTCACAGCAGGGCCCATTGCTGCACCCACCAAGAGTAACTGTCAGGGCTTACAGTGTTGTGGCACCAGCACCACCATCAAAGGCCCAATTTTTACTACCACTGTTCAACAATTATATGTAATTAAAATTCCTGATATAATAGTTGACAGCAGGGCGTTCCAGCACCAACCAAGAGTAACTGTGAGTGCTTACAGTGTTGTGCCAACACCAACAACTAAGGGGCCTATTTCTGCAGAGTATATACGGCAGGTCCCTACTTTCAAACATCCAACTTACAAACGACTCCTACTTGCAAACGCAAGAAGACAACAGGAAGTGAGAGGAAATCTACCACTAGGAAGGAAAATTCTCTCCTGTAAGAATAAATATGGGAGAAAGGTGTCTCCTCTGTACTGATGCTTTATCAGCAATCCTTGTTTCAAGAAAAACACCACATTTCAAAAACAGTTGTCATTGGGACGGAAAGTGAGGTGAAATGTTCTGAACAGGGGCACAGACAGCAAAACAAATGTTACAGGGGTGATAACCCTTACCTATGTTTTCCAAAAAGTTTAAAAATAGATTTTTGGGCTGGAGCTACACTTCAACAATGTACCTGTTCAAAATTACAAACAGACTCTACATAAGAACAAACCTACAGTCCCTGTCTTGTATGCACCGCCTGTATAGGGCTGTTCAGAGTATATAGGGCCTTTTTTATTTTATGTGCGGGGTTCCCCTTAATATCCATACAAGACCCAAAGGGGCTGGTAATGGGCTGGGGTAGGGGGGGGGTCATGGGGTAGCTATGCCATTTTTCTTAAAGAATTTCATCCATATTACCGGGACCAGACATTACATTAAAGCCGCAAGCAGTTTTAAATGGCTTTTTTTTCCTTTAGAAGTGTCATTTTGTGCAGGGACAGTTCTAAACACGGGAAACACGTGGCACTTCACAGGCATACTTTAGACACCCCCCAGGTACGATATTTAAAGGAATATTTGACTTTTTTTTTTTCACTTTATGCATCATTAAAATGACTGCTCCCGAAAAACGACCGTTTTTAAAACTTCTTTTTGCATTGATACATGTCCCCTGGTGCAGAACCCGGGTTCCCAAACCCTTTTTAGGACAATAACATGCATAATAGTTGTTATAATTAGCACTTTAGAATTCGAACGTTCGCATCCATTGTATTTAATAGGGTTCTAATGTTCGTTCGAACTTTCGGTCCGTTCGCGGGTTCTGGTGCGAACCGAACCCGGGGGTGTTCGGCTCATCACTATTAGAGATGAATGTACCCATGTACAATTACACCATAACTGTTCTCCAGTTAACTCTTGGGTCCCTGTGTCAAAGTGCACTGTCTCTGTAACTTGCATTTAGGAGGGACACGCTGAGCCACTGAAAGCCTGAGTCAGCTGCTCCTGCCCCTTCCATAGCCCAATGCTCTAGTGTATGCTGGAGGGACAGATCAGAGAGCAGGTGATTGACAGTCACCGACTCTCTCTGCTCACTGAAGACTGAGAACTGAGTGATCAGTGGTCTTTGATCGCTCAGTTCTCAGTCATAGAAGCAGCAGGGGACAGATGCAGCATTGGTTCGATGCTACATCCACGTAGATGAGAATATATATATTTTTATAAATTAATCATACCTCCCTTTTCAATTTTCTTGGCCGACCACTGCGTCTACAGTCCTCAACTTTGCCCATTTCTTTGTCCTTCTTCAAAACAGGTTGAACAGCTTATCTTGAAACCCCAGTCTGATTTGAAAATTTTGCCTGGGAAAGATCTTTATGATGCAGTATAACTACCCTATGTCCTCAGTCTTGCCATGGTGAATGACCTGTGACATGAAACTGTCTTCCACAATCTCACATTAGTAGCAGAGTTTGCCTGTTCCACAAGTCTCCTACAAAGCTTTTTCTGTTTCAGTTAATGACTGTGTTTCAACCTACATATGAAATTAATGATCATTAGCACCTACTTGGTATAATTGTTTTGATTTAGATTTTTCTTCTTTTCGCTCGCCTTGTATTTTGTAAATTGGGGGATAAAAATAAACAATTAAAATATATACAGTATATATTTTGAAAGCATTGTCAGCATTTCTTCACATCTGTCTAAACCTTTTTCACAGTACTGTATACATATAACAAATACATTAAATTCGTTATGTTAGGAGGATTACAATGACAAATATGTCTAAAAGGATTATAAAGACAATAGGTCCTCTTTTACTGATGTCAGGTATTCCTTTGAGTACATGTCCTGGAATACAAGATATGCAAGAAATCCATGTAGTGATATTCTGCTAAGTACTAGAATATATAAACTACGTGAGAAAAACCTAACTAAAGAAATCAGGACTACAGGAGATATAAAAAAAAATTACATTTTTTATTAATATAAATGTTAAAACAATTTAAGTGTTTAGTATAGTTGTCAGTGCCGGCCTAAGACATTGTGCTGCCTGGTACCAAGAATTAAATGCTGCCCCCCCCCCCCCCCAAAAAAAAATAAATAACGCCCACCAAAAGGATATAATTTTATATCATGATAACTTAAGAGGATCTGTCATGGCTCTATACATGTATGTAGGAGTATAAAGAGGACCTGTCATGGCTCTATACATGTATGTAGGAGTATAAAGAGGACCTGTCATGGCTCTATACATGTATGTAGGAGTATAAAGAGGACCTGTCATGGCTCTATTCATGTATAGGAATATAAAGAGGACCTGTCATGGCTCTATTCATGTATAGGAATATAAAAAGGACCTGTTATGGCTGTATTCACGTATAGGAGTATAAAGAGGACCGGTCATAGCTCTATACATGTATATATAAGTATGAAGAGGACCGGTCATGGCTCTATACATGTGTATAGGGGTGTAAAAAGGACCTGTCATGGCTTTATACATGTATTTAGGAAAATAAAGAGGACCTGTCATGGCTCTATACATGTATGTAGGAGTATAAAAGGACCTGTGTGTGGCCCCGATGTCAGCCGGCCACCCGCGATCGCTCCACAGAGAGCCAGAACGGGGATTTGTCAATGTAAACAGACAGATCCCCATTCTGACAGGGGAGGAGAGACAGATCTGCTGTTCCTAGTGATTAGGAACAGAGATCTCTCTCCTCCTCCAGTCAGTCCCATCACCCCCAGTTAGAAACACCTCCCAGGTAACACATTTAACCCCTTCCACACCAGTGACATTTACACAGTAATCAGTGCATTTTTATAGCACAAATCGCTGTATAAATGTCACTGGTCCCAAAAATGTGTCAAAAGTGTCCGATCTGTTCACTGCAATGTCGCAGTCTCACTGAAAATCGCAAATCACCGCCATTACTAGTAAAAAATTTATAATAATAATAATAAAAATGCCATAAATCTATCCCCTATTTTGTAGACGCTATAACTTTTGCGCAAACTAATCAATATACACTTATTGCGTTTTTTTTTTTACCAAACATATGTAGAAGAATACGTATTGGCCTAAACTGATGAAGAAATACCACCAACAGAAAGCTCTATTTGTGGGAAACAAAGGACGTAAATTTTGTTTGGGTACAGCGTCGCACGACCGCACAATTGTCAGTTAAATCGACGCAGTGCCGTATCGCAAAACAAAATTAGTGAAGTGCGTAATTTCTATTATTACATTGTTATATAATATATAAAATAGTTCAACTCACCATAATGCAGAATCAGTGGGAGCCTGAGCGTGTCACTTGCCACCGTCACCTGCCACCAGTTGCGGATTGTCACTTGCCACGACGTCACACATTGCAGATTGTCACTTGCCACGACGCCACCTGCCACACATTGCGGGTTGTCACTTGCCACACATTGCGGGTTGTCACTTGCCACGACGCCACCTGCCACACATTGCGGGTTGTCACTTGCCACACGTTGCGGATTGCCACTTGCCACAACGTCACCTGACACACGTAGCGGATTGTCACTTGCCACGACGTCACACATTGCGAATTGTCACTTGCCACACGTAGCGGATTGCCACTTGCCACAACGTCACCTGACACACGTAGCGGATTGTCACTTGCTACGACGCCACCTGCCACACATTGCAGATTGTCACTTGCCACACATTGCGGATTGTCACTTGCCACAACGTCACCTGCCACACGTAGCAGATTGTCACTTGCCACTTCACCTGCCACATGTAGTGGATTGCCATTTGCTGTGTCCCAGAGTGAAGGCAGGCAGGAGAGAGATGACAGAGAAGAGGGGGATCTGACAGAGAAGAGGGGGGTCTGCTGTCAGAGAAGAGGGGGGGGTCTGCTGACATAGAGGAGGGGGGGGTCTTCTGACATTGAGGATGGGGAGGTGGCTGACATTGAGGACGGGGGGGTGGCTGACATTGAGGAGGGGAGGCGGCTGACATTGAGGAGGGGGGGCGGCTGACATTGAGGAGGGGGGGCGGCTGATATTGAGGAGGGGGGGCGGCTGACATTGAGGAGGGGGGGCAGGTGACATTGAGGAGGGGGCGCGGCTGACATTAAAGAGGGGGGGCGGCTGACATTGAGGAGGTGGGGGGGAGGCTGACATTGAGGACGGGGGGGTGGCTGACATTGAGGAGGGGGGGCGGCTGACATTGAGGAGGGGGGGCGGCTGACATTGAGGAGGGGGGGCGGCTGACATTGAGGAGGGGGGGCGGCTGACATTGAGGAGGGGGGGCGGCTGATATTGAGGAGGGGGGGAAGTGATATTGAGGAGGGGGGGCAGGTGACATTGAGGAGGGGGCGTGGCTGACATTGAGGAGGGAGGGCAGCTGACATTGAGGAGGGGGGCGGCTGACCTTGAGGGGGGGCAGTTGAGGAGGGGGGGCGGCTGACATTGAGGAGGGGGTGCAGGTGACATTGAGGAGGGGGGCTGACATTAAAGAGAGGGGGGCTGACAGAGACGGACCTCAGGAGACAGTGACACACAGCGAGTTAGGAGCATGCAGGGCAGGCGCGATTATCCACAGACACAGTCCAGCTCCTCCAGGCTCCAGGAGAAGCAGTACTGGGGCGGGTCTTCACAGTTGTGATCACATGATTAGGAGCAGGCTCCCGTCCTGTGTTCACCATCAGGATACAAGGGAGCTCCTCCAGGCGAATCACAGAGCCTCATGTCCGCACATGACCTGCTTAGCCAATCACAGGACACCCGCCTCTGCCAATTGCTGAGCTGAGCTCGGCTCAAACACAGAGCGCACCGAGGCAGTAGTGTGATTGTGAACTGGATGATCGTGCCCCTCTAGCCAGGGATTCGGCTGCCGCAGGACAGGTATGTGTGCCTGGGTTTCTGACGGGTGGAAACCCAGGCACATGTGCAGCGGAGCGGGCTGGCAGGCGGCAATTTGCCGCCCCCTGAAAGTGCCGCCTGGGACCGAGGTACCATCGGGTCCCATGGTAGGGCCGGCCCTGATAGTCGTAGAGCCTTAATGTTTCCAACTACAAATTTTCTCTATGATTTCAGAGGTTTATTGTGCTTGCCTTTCTGATGAAGTAGGTTGTTAACCCGTGAAATGCATTGAAGTTCCAGCAAGCAACTCATTATCCTAATGTGTTATGGATGATGAGGAAAGCATGATGAATTGGAAATATCAGTTTGTAAATGGATAGAAAACTGTCTAAAAGACAGAATTCAGAGAGTAGTGGTTAATGATTCTTACTCTGAATGGTCTAAGGTTATCAGTGGTGTACCCAAAGGTTCAGTGCTGGGACCCTTACTTTTTAATATCTTTATAAATGATATTGGGTCTGGGATCAAAAGTAAAATATCTGTCTTTGCAGATGACACCAAGCTATGCAGTGAAATAACGTCCTTACAGGATGTCGCCAATTTACAAACCAACCTCAATGCACTTTCTAATTGGGCGACTATGTGGCAGATGAGGTTTAATGTTGATAAATGTAAAGTTATGCACTTGGGGGCTAAGAATATGAATGCATCATACATACTAGGGGGAGTACAACTGGGGGGATCCATAGTGGAGAAGGATCTGGGGGTTTTGGTAGATCATAAGCTCAATAATGGCATGCAATGCCAAGCTGTGGTTTCCAAAGCGAGCAAAGTCCTTTCTGGTATTAAGAGAGGTACGGACTCCAGAGAGAGAGATATCATTTTGCTCCTGTTTAAATCATTAGTAAGACCTCATCTGGAATATGCAGTTCAGTTTTGGGCACCAGTTCTTAAAAAGGATATCGGGGAACTGGAGAAAGTGCAGAGAAGGGCAACCAAACTGATAAGAGGCATGGAGGAGCTCAGCTATGAGGAAAGATTAGAGGAACTGAATTTATTCACTCTTGAGAAGAGGAGATTAAGGGGGGATATGATTAACATGTACAAATATATAAGGGGTCCATATAGTGAACTTGGTGTTGAGTTATTAACTTTACGGTCAACACAAAGGACAAGGGGGCACTCTTTACGTCTAGAGGAAAAAAGATTTCATCTCCAAATACGGAAAGGTTTCTTCACAGTAAGAGTTGTGAAAATGTGGAACAGACTCTCTCCAGACGTGGTTCTGGCCAGCTCAGTAGATTGCTTTAAAAAAGGCCTGGATACTTTCCTAAATGTACATAATATAACTGAGTACTAACATTTATAGGTAAAGTTGAACCAGGGTAAATCCGATTGCCTCTCGGGAGATCAGGAAGGAAGTTTTTTCCCTGCTGTGGATCATGCTCTGCTGGGGTTTTTTGCCTTCCTCTGGATCAACTGTGGGTATAGAATTGGGTATATGGGATTGTACAATATTTTTTATTTTATGTATTTATTTTTTTATGGTTGAACTGGATGGACTTTGTGTCTTTTTTCAACTTGACTAACTATGTAACTATGTGATATGTAATTTAGTTGCAAGTTGTATGAGATTACTATATACATTATTCTACTATTTTAATACACTTAAAGTATTTTAACATTTGTTGCCAGGTGTACTGCGCATGCACGAGCACGTCCGCGAGAACGTCTTTCTTGGTGTGTGATGGGGGATTATCGTGCGCTGAACAAAGCACGTGCTTGCGCATGCGCAATAAACCCGCAATACACCAGGTGTCCTGACGAGATGGGTCTCCCGTCGGATAATGCCCGCTCTGCAGCAACAGCCGCCGTCTACAGTTAACACAGCGGGAGAAGTTGGTTCAACATGCAACAAGGTACCATACATGAGGCTGCAGATGGGCACAGTAAGGGCTGCAAATGAGCACAGTAAGGACTGCAAATGGGCACAGTAATGGCTGCAAATTGGCACAGTGAGGGCGCAAGTGGGCACAGTGAGGATGCAAATGGGCACAGCAAGGCTGCAAAGGGGCACAGCGAGGCTGCAAATGGGCATTGTTGACTCTCTTTCCACTTACAGTAGCTGCTGCATTTCCCACCCTAGGATTATACTTGAGTCAATAAGCTTTCCCATTTTTTTGTGGTAAAATTAGGTGCCTCGGCTTATATTCGGGTCGGCTTATACTCAAGTATATACGGTACCTCCTCTTTCACTGATTTACACTGAAAAAAATTCCTTTACCTCTGTTTATGTAATTTTCTCACCACAGCTGCCTGGTTTCTTATTCCACCATTAGGTATATATGTAGTGAGATATCCTGAAAGCTACACTGATATGTAACATGAAGTACCAATGCCTTGGGATAAACTGTAAATCACTACACAGCAATGTGTATTGAAATGGCTTCAGGTTCACATTAAATTCAGAAAGAACAGTGGCTCCTGAGCCTTTGGGGATGGCAGTGCTAACAAAACTGCTTGCTACTCTTATTAGATATTAGACTTCTAGAATTGAAGACGGTGACAGTTTACAACATTTGTTATCTCTAAGGGGTACCCAGATTCTGTTATACTGAAGGTCTCTGTGACTTTTGGCTACATCTCTGCACAGTATGCTTCAAGAAAAGGATGGCTAGGGATGGAGCATCATGTGTAGTGTGGCAGATGCCAAAAATGATCACACCATAACACTACAGGAGTTTTTTCCACGTGTTTAACTTGACTGAAGACATAGAGAAACAAATCATTCAAGCCAGCTTTTTTCTTTTTTTTTTTACATTGGTTAGACTAGAATGTCTACACATGGACAGCAGCAGGAGTTTTTTTTTGTTATAAAGATTTGTTTTTGTATTAATCCAAATACTCAATATTTATGCCACATCTTATTGTGCAGTCTGGTATTTAACCTTTTCACTCATTCCAATATTTTCTTCTGGATTGTATACAAGTATTTATGTATTTTCTGTTAATAAATTCAGACTAATGAATATTATACTGTAACACTGTCCAACTTTTACAGCAGTATCTGGTTTAGACTCTGATATTGGCAGGAGAGATCTTATAAATGATATTATGAGAATTGAAATATGAGAATGTACTTTCTAGCAGGAAAATGTGGCTTTTTCTGTGTAACATGTGCCTTAAAGCAACTTTGTCATGTGCTTTTTTTTTAAAAGGCCATACCTGTAAATAAAACATTTAAGATAGACTGCAGGAAAAAATATTTTGCAAACAGTACAAATTAAATAAATTACCTCTGTTAATAAGTAGGGATGAGCCGAACATCCCCCGGTTCGGTTCACACCAGAACATGCGAACAGACAAAAAATTTGTGCGAACACCGTTAAAATCTATGGGACACGTGTCAAGGTCACCTGTGGCCAGGTGACAGATGCACCGCAAGGTAGTGAACCCTATGGCTGACTGCTGCGGATAGGAAACTGGGTGGTTGTGGAAAGCGGGACCAGAGGAGCACAACCGGGATCCTAACGGAAGCTAGAGCCAAGATTCCCCAGGGCGCGGAGTCTAAGACCCAGCTGGTCTTCTCCAGGGCCTCTAGTGGTGAGGATGTTATGCTGCAGGCTGGGACCAGGTCGCGGCCCCTGGAGTTTCCTAGCTCAAGCCCCATAGGATAAGGGGAAAAGAGGGGAAGCAGCAGCACAAGATAAGAGAGAACCGAATAACAAGCTGAAGGTCAGGGGCCACAAGCAGACAAGGATAACGAAAGAACGAGCCGAAGGTCAAGGGTCACGAGCAGACAGGGATAGTCAGGGACAAGCCAAATATGTAACAGAGAGACAGACGTAGCACACGGCAGGCAGGAACCCAAACACACAATGCCTAACAAACACGTTGATCAGCAAAGCAGGCTTGCAGTGCACAGGTTAATATAGTGTTCTGTGATAGGGCCTGGGGTGGAGTCTGGCTGGGAGGAGATTATAAAGGAAGCCAGGTGAAAGGGCTCAGGCCTCTAAGATGAACACATGGGAAGGAAGGTAAGCTGACAGACAAACACTACTGCATATCCATGACAGTACCCTCCCTCTTATGGGCCCTCCCCCGCCTGGGCCCAGGCTTAAAGGGAAATCTCTGATGAAACCTTCTCAACAGATGAGGTGCAGCGACATCAGATGCAGCGATCCAAGACGCCTCCTCAGGACCAAAACCTCTCCAATGCACAAGGTACTGAAGAATGCCTCTGCAGAGCCGAGAATCCAGAACTTGTCTAACCTCGTACTTAAGATTATCCTCAGAGACCGAAAACGAGGTAGGGAGATGACAAGAAGATCTATTGAGGACCAAAGGCTCTCTAGGAATAAGCAAGGGCATGAGAGGATCAACAGGAATCTGAGGAGGGTCCCCTAGACCCTTAAAGGGGAACTGGTCATCTTGCACAGGACCATCAGACTGGGCAGATGTCAGTGGAACCCTGAAGTCAGGTTGGTTAGAAGGTGACATGTCGCCGGAGTCAAACTGAATAGCTGAAGGACAAGCAGAATGTCCCGAACAAGAAAAAGTAGGAGGCTCACTGGGCATGGGCTGGACTGGCATAACTAGTACAGAGGCAGAGTGAATAGCTGAGTCAGGTGTAGCGACTACCTGAATCGCATCGCAAGACGTAGCGACTGCAGGACTTGTAGACAAGCTAGCCTGGCTGTGCGTCCAAGGGTGGTTAGGGACAGAGAAATGTAAATGGTTATGCAACCTGGAATGAATGACCGGCTCAGATTCACAGGGGGCAACCTTGGGTAGGCAGGACGAGGAACAGGAGGGACCCCAAGCCAGGATCTGTCCAGTAGTCCAGTCCACATGAGGAGAATGGAGCTGTAACCATGGGAGACCCAAAATTATAGGCGTTGAGGCCTTGGGTAAGATAAGGAAGGATATCCACTCCTGGTGGAGTGTCCCTACCGACATCTTAACAGGGAGGGTCTGGAAGCGGATAGGTCCCCCTGGGAGAACAGTACCATCAATCGCCAAGACCACCAATGGTGTGGTGAGGGGCAAAAGAGTAAGTCTCATGGACGATGCGATTTCCCAGTCCATAAAATTACCAGCGGCTCCGGAATCCAGATATGCTGAGACCGAATGAGAAGAAGCACCAACATGAAGGAACACAGAAAGCAGAAGACGAGAAGGGGAAGGTGATATTTCTGGGTCCAATACTCCACTTTCCAGATGAAGTGGACCCGAACGTTTTTCTGGACAAAGAGAGCAAGTGTCACGAAAATGACCTTTGCCCCCACAGTAAAGACACAGACCAAGAGTTCTGCGCCTAGCACGTTCCTCGGGGGATAGCCTGGTCCGACCCAGCTGCATAGGTTCCTCAGCTGGTAGGAGATGCTCTACGGGTCGAAGAGAGGGGAGCTCAGGCTGACTAAGAACCAAGGAGTGCTGGCGTTGCTTTTCTAAGGTCCTCTCCTGAAAGCGAATATCGATCTGGTTACACAAGGAGATAACGCCGGCCAGATCAGTGGGGATGGTTCTTCCTGCTAATTCATCCTTCACTCTATCAGACAGGCCATGCAAAAAGGTTGCGACTAAGGCCTCATTGTTCCAGCTCAACTCAGCCGACAGTATGCGGAAATGAAGGGCATACTGTCCCACAGAAGCAGACTCTTGGCGGAGACGTAAAAGGGCGCTGGCCGCTGAAGAGACACGAGCCGGTTCTTCGAAGATATTCCGAAAAAGTTTCAAGAAGCCAGACAGGCTAGAAACCACTGGATCATTCAGTTCCCACAGAGGGGCTGCCCAGGCTAAAGCTTCACCAGAGAGGAGGGAAATGATATAGGCTACCTTAGCCCGATCAGACAGGAAGTTTTGGGGCTGGAGCTCAAAATGAATTGTGCATTGGCTAAGGAACCCCCTGCAAGCCTTGGAGTCCCCAGAGAAACGGGACGGAGCTGGCAGTTGTAGTGAGTGTGTGGCTGCGACTGGTGCAATAGGTGCAGCCGCTGGTTGTAATTGAGGTTGCGGATTCAGGGTTCCCAAGGAGGCCTGAAGCTGCTCGAAGCGAGAAGCCAGATCCTGGAGGAATCGCATCACCTGAGTCTGATTCGATTCCTGGGTTTCAAGTCTGCAAACTATGCCCTGCAACGGATCATCCACGGGTAACGGGATGTCAGCCGGGTTCATGGCTGATCAAACTGTCAAGGTCACCTGTGGCCAGGTGACAGATGCACCGCAAGGTAGTGAACCCTATGGCTGACTGCTGCGGATAGGAAACTGGGTGGTTGTGGAAAGCGGGACCAGAGGAGCACAACCGGGATCCTAACGGAAGCTAGAGCCAAGATTCCCCAGGGCGCGGAGTCTAAGACCCAGCAGGTCTTCTCCAGGGCCTCTAGTGGTGAGGATGTTATGCTGCAGGCTGGGACCAGGTCGCGGCCCCTGGAGTTTCCTAGCTCACGCCCCGTAGGATAAGGGGAAAAGAGGGGAAGCAGCAGCACAAGATAAGAGAGAACCGAATAACAAGCTGAAGGTCAGGGGCCACAAGCAGACAAGGATAACGAAAGAACGAGCCGAAGGTCAAGGGTCACGAGCAGACAGGGATAGTCAGGGACAAGCCAAATATGTAACAGAGAGACAGACGTAGCACACGGCAGGCAGGAACCCAAACACACAATGCCTAACAAACACGTTGATCAGCAAAGCAGGCTTGCAGTGCACAGGTTAATATAGTGTTCTGTGATAGGGCCTGGGGTGGAGTCTGGCTGGGAGGAGATTATAAAGGAAGCCAGGTGAAAGGGCTCAGGCCTCTAAGATGAACACATGGGAAGGAAGGTAAGCTGACAGACAAACACTACTGCATATCCATGACAACACGAATGTGAAAAATCAAAAGTGTTCATTTTAAAGGCTTACAGTATATGCAAGTTATTGCCATACAAAGTGTTTGGGGACCCGTGTACTGCCCCAGGGGACATGTATCAATGCAAAATAAAGTTTTTAAAATGGCCGTTTTTTCAGGAGAAGTGATTTTAATAATGCTTAAACTGAAACAATAAAAATGAAATATCCCTTTAAATATCATGCCTGGGGGTCCTCTTAGTCTGCCTGTAAAGTAGCGCCTCTTTCCCATGTTTATAACAGTACCACAGCAAAATGAAATTTCTAAAGGAAAAAATGTCATATAAAATTGCTCACGGCTGTAATGTATTGTCGGATCCCGGCAATATACATAAAAAAACTTTGAAAGAACTGGCGAGGTTCCCCCCCAGTCCATAATCAGGCCCTTCGGGTCTGGTATATATATATATATATTAAGGGGAACTCCACGCCAAAATGATAAAAAAAAATGTTGTGGGGGTAACCCCAAAATCCATACCTGGCCCTTCAGGTCTGAGCATGCAACCTGGCAGGCAGCAGGAAATAGTGGGAGGACGAGAGAGCACCCCCCCCTCCTGAACCATACCAGGCCACATGCCCTCAACATGGGGAGGGTGCTTTAGGGACCCATGTTTTTCATCCCCACAACCCTTGCCCGGTGGTTGCGGGGGTCTGCGGGCGGGGGTTACGTCACCGTGTGGCCCCACCCTATGTAACAGCTTTTGGAAAAAAATACCACAGAAAATGGGACTTTTATAACTACAGTCATGGCCAAAATTGTTGGCACCCCAGAAATTTTTACAGAAAATCAAGTATTTCTCACAGAAAAGTATTGCAGTAACACATGTTTTGCTATACACATGTTTATTCCCTTTGTGTGTATTGGAACAAAACAAAACAAGGGAGCAAAAAAAGTAAATTGTACATAATGTCACACAAAACTCCAAAAATTGGCTGGTCAAATTTTTTGGGGGGGGGACCCCACGCCATTTTTTTTCAATTTTGGCACGGGGTTCCCCTAAAATCCATATCAGACCTGAAGGGTCTGGTATGGATTTTGGGGTTGACCCCCACACCATTTATTTTAAAAATTTTGGCGCAGGGTTCCCCTTAACCACTTCAATACACTGTGTTATATAAACTACACTGCCTGCATTGGCTGACTATAGAGTCTACACTGAATATATAGGCTACACTAAATGCAGAGTAAATATATATATATATATAATAAACTAGACTGTATATATATGTAGCGATACCCTCAACTTAAGAGAGCCGCAAGTTTTGATTTGGGCCCTGAGTACAACTTCCCCAACCCCCCGGCAATCTGCTCTACCCGCTCTGGCACAGTTAACCCACAGCAATTTCACTTAAACAATCACTTATGCTTTAATTGTGGGTGTGTGGATTGATAACTCAGACTCATAGACAATGTTGTAAATAATAACTGACTTTACTGTTAGTGGTAAGATAAAAGGGGATAACATGCATGTAACATTTGGTTCACAACACATAAGCAGGTCCCTGCAGTTATAAATCACAATACTGTGTGTGTACCAGCAATGGAAAGGGGACGGAACGCCACGTGGGGCGACCGTTACCTAAACACCCTGTGGTGTGATAACTAACTTATAACTATCTAACGGATCAGGCCTGATCCCTAACCATGAAACTCAGTCTTTGAAGAAACACAAATCTTCACCGGCACAGGATCTGTAAAGGTGGTGCACTTGAAGTATTCAAAACCATGTATTTGTAATCCAATAGGGGGGGGGGGTAATTCTCCCACACCGGAGGTGTTAGGCCTCGGAAGTCTAGTAGGCACAAAGTATAAAAGTAACAGTTTAAAGATGAGCTTTCGCTCGCTCACCACTCCGGAACACTTCCCTCAGTCCGGAACTTCCACCGGCTGTGTCGGTCCTCGTCCACAGCAGCTTCTACGATCGGATCCCCGATCCAGATAACTTTAGAAGAGATGAGTCTGGATGCCACCCAGGCTCGCAAAGGGGGGTGGAAGGCTCTTTGGTTCGCTCCACAGGCCCCAGGCTTCAGGCCTGGAACAGCACAGATCCGCACAGGTGTATCTCTCTCTGTCGCCCCGTGTCCAAAGAGAAAGAGCTAGGCCTCGCCCCCTCCTTATATTCCTTCCCCCCGACTCCCCTCTCTCTGGAATTTCCTGTCCCTGATTAAAGGGGAACACCCCGCTACATATATATATCAAATACACTGCCTGCGCTGACTGAATGTAGAGTCTACACTGAATATCTAGTCTATGCTAAATGCAGAGTATATATATACAGTGTGAGGGGGTTAGCTCGGCAGCGGGTGTGTGTGACCCCCGGGATGGGCTCCCCACACAAAACAGGCCCAGCAAACGGAGGTTGTGGTTTTCAAAATCAAAAAAGGTGCGGTTTATTTTCTATTTACAGTGACAAAACACAGCAAAGCAAAAGAAACATAACCAAAATAAATCCTGGTCAAGTTGACCTCTGACTAAACATACAGGTTTCCTAACTAACAACTGGGATCAGCCTAGTGCTGTCCTAGTCCCTAAGTCCCTGGTTTAGTAAAAGTCCAAACAAATAGCCACACAGGCTTTGCCTCACCGCACAGGGGTTCACTCTCCCTAGACAGTCCACACAGGTCTGGTTCCAGGCATGAGCTAACATCTAATGAAGCTGGGAGTTCTTATAGAGGCCTAAATGAGCTGACAAGCTTCAGCTGGCCTCATCAACTCCCTGTCTGTACGACGCCCCACACTCTCCCTAGAGGTATGAGTCATCCATGAGCCCACTAGCCTTATACAACTCTCCACCTAGTTGTATAAGTCGGCGTAAAGCCTGAATCTGGGCGAAATATATCTACCCCCCTGGATGCAACCAGGTGACTTTACCTTCCTGCTGTCACATACCCCCCCCTCTTGTTTTAACCTCGGGGTTGGAACACCAGCAATCAGGCATTCATGTACTCGAGACAAAGCATCCACATTCCCCATTTGAACGCCAGGGCGATGCTTTACTGTGAAGTTGAATTCCTGGAGGGCCAGGAACCACCTATTCACTCTTCTATTTGTTTCCTTGTTTTGAGCCATCCACTTTAACGGAGCGTGATCCGTAACCATGTCAAAGTGCCTACCTAGCAGGTAGTACCGAAGGGAATCTAGAGCCCACTTCACCGCTAAACACTCCTTTTCAACGGTGGCGTAATTTACCTCATGGGACTTCAACTTCCTGCTGAGGTAAATGACTGGGTGCTCTTCCCCGTTCCAGACCTGGGACAATACTGCTCCTAACCCCACATCTGACGCATCACTTTGTACGACAAAGTCTTTAGAGAAGTCGGGTGAGTACAACACTGGCTGGCTACATAAGGCTTGTTTCAAGAATTGGAATGCTGCCTCAGCCTCGGGGGTCCATTTAATCATGACCGACCCTTTCCCCTTCGTCAGGTTGGTTAGGGGCACAGCCTTAGAAGCAAAGTGGGGAATGAATCGCCGATAATACCCAGCGATTCCCAGAAAGGCTCGTACCTGCTTCTTGCTGTTGGGACGTGGCCAACTCTGGATGGCCTCGACTTTGTTGAGTTGGGGTTTTATTACTCCCCTCCCAATGGTGTACCCAAGATATTTGGCCTCCTCCTGCCCAATGGTACACTTCTTGGGGTTAGCCGTAAACCCTGCTTCCCGAACAGAGTCCAGGACTGCTTGCACTTTTGGCAGATGTGAGGCCCAATCTGTGCTATGGACAATTACGTCATCCAGGTAAGCCGCAGCATACTTCCGATGGGGCCTCAGCATCTGGTCCATTTTCCGCTGGAATGTGGCCGGCGCATTCTGTAACCCGAACGGCATTCTTTTATATTGGAACGCCCCGTCTGGGGTTACAAATGCGGTTTTCTCTTTGGCCGACTTGGCCAGGGGGATTTGCCAATACCCTTTTGTGAGGTCAAGAGTCGTCATGTATCGGGCTGTTCCCAGCCGGTCGATCAACTCATCTATACGTGGCATGGGGTAGGTGTCAAATTTTGTAACTTTGTTCAACTGACGAAAATCGTTACAAAATCGCCAGCTCCCATCCGGTTTAAGCACCAACACGATGGGACTAGACCAATCACTTTGGGACTCCTCTATCACCCCTAAGTTCAGCATTTTCTGTACTTCCTCCCGTATTGCGTCCCGTCGAGCCTCTGGGATCCGATAGGGTTTTAACTTCACCCTTTCACCGGGCGGGGTAATGATGTCATGCTCTACCCCAGATGTTTGTCCCGGCAGCTCAGAGAATACCTCCTTGTTGCGAAGCACAAACTCCTTAACCTCCTGTTGTTGGGGTTGTGACAAGGTGGCTGCTATTCCAACCTCAGGAATCACGCAACCAGTTTGAGCTGGTGACCAAGTGTCTGCGACTAGGGACTCTCTATCCCTCCAGGCTTTCAACAGATTAACGTGATAGATCTGTTCGGGCTTTCGCCTTCCTGGTTGTCTGACCTTGTAATTCACTTCGCTCACTTTTTCCATTATCTCGTAGGGGCCTTGCCATTTGGCAAGGAATTTACTTTCAACCGTAGGGACAAGTACCAATATCCTATCCCCCGGGGAAAAGGTACGGGTCTTGGCTCCACGGTTGTACACTCTCTGCTGTGCCAACTGCGCTTGGGCCAAATGTTCCTTCACGATGGGCATTACCTGTGCAATTCGATCTTGCATCAGGGCGACATGCTCAATCACACTCCTGTGGGGAGAACTCTCACTTTCCCAAGTTTCCTTGGCAATATCCAACAGCCCTCTTGGGTGTCTCCCATACAGTAACTCAAAGGGGGAGAATCCCGTAGAGGATTGGGGCACCTCCCTAATAGCAAACATCAAATAAGGAAGTAAACAGTCCCAATCCTTTCCATCTCTATCCACCACTTTCTTCAACATTTGTTTTAGGGTTTTGTTGAATCTTTCAACCAGCCCATCGGTTTGGGGGTGATACACAGACGTACGCAATTGCGTCACTTTGAACAATTTACACAGCTCTTTCATAACCCGGGACATAAAGGGTGTACCTTGGTCCGTAAGCAGTTCTTTACAAATACCCACCCGGCTAAAAACAAGAGATAGCTCTTTGGCTATGGTTTTGGCCGAGGTATTTCGGAGAGGGATCGCTTCTGGATAACGGGTGGCATAGTCCATTATAACTAATATGTACTGGTGCCCCCTAGCGGACTTGATTATAGGACCTACCAAATCCATGGCGATCCTCTCAAACGGGACCTCAATGATGGGTAGAGGGACCAGCGGGCTACGGAAATGTGGCATCGGGGCCAACCTCTGACACACAGGGCAGGAGGAACAATAATTTTCTACGTCCTTCATCACCCCCGGCCAATAGAATCTCTGTAATACCCTCTCTCGGGTTTTCTCTGTCCCCAGATGACCTCCAAGAATGTGCCCATGGGCCAACTCCAACACCAACTTCCTGTAAGGTTTGGGCACCACAAGCTGCTCAACGGTTTCTTCTGCCCTTTTTGCCACCCGATACAGTAGGTCCTTCTCTACGCTGAAGTATGGGTAAGTGCAGGTATTATCTGGGTTCACTAACTCACCATCTATTTTCACTACGTTTTCCCGTGCCTTTATTAGGGCGGGGTCTTTCAACTGTTCTGTGGCAAAGTTTTCCCTGTGAACCTCAAGATCAGAAAACTCCACAGACGGTAGGTTTTCGTCTGAGGAGGTGGGCTCCTCTCCAGTTTCTTGAGTCTCCCCTGCCAATACTGATAAGGGAAATTCCGGAGAGTCCTCACCACTCTCAGGGGAGTTCTGGCTATCACATTCCTGGTACATAGGGGCACCAGTGAGGGGCTCAGGATCATCCCACAGTTCCCAGAACTTCGGAAAATCCCTTCCCACAATGGCGTCATGCGGTAACTGAGATACTAAGCCCACTGGATGAGAGAGGGTACCTTTGGGGGTCTCGAAACACACTGTAGTCACTGGATACTCTCGGGTGTCCCCATGCACACAAATAACAGCTACCTTGCTATTCCCAGAGACCTCTGTTTTAACTAACTCAGCCTTTATCAGGGTCACAAGGCTACCTGAATCCAGCAATACCACAACATTTCTACCATTAACACACATTTTGCATAAATGTTTCTCAGTTCCTCGAATGGCAGTGCATGCGACTGTCGCACACAGCGACTGACGTCTGCCCGTCAGAAAGTCACACTGCATGGGTTCCTCCACAACCGGGCAATTGGCTGCAATATGTCCCGCTTGCCGGCAGCGGTAGCAAACGATCCTTCTTGCCGCCTCTTGAGCCGCTGATTTCCCAGGCTGTTCTCGCCAAACTTGGGGTAGAGCTCCCACCCTCTCACTCTCTCCACCCTCACCCCTTGGAATCCTCTTATCCGCCCCTGGGGATGGTCTGGTCTTAGGGTGGAAAGTCCGAGTGTCTCTGGAAGAGGCCGTCAGGTTCTCTGTAGCCAAGTATTTCTCCACACGATCCACAAGACCATCGGCCGTCTCTGGGTCTCCATGGCTTACCCACTTTTGGATGGCAGTAGGAAGAGCTCTCAAAAACCGATCCATTACAACACGTTCCACAATCTTTGGTGCGGACAAAGTCTCTGGCTGTAGCCACTTTCTGCTCAGGTGAATGAGATCATACATTTGAGACCTGGGGGGTTTTCCAAGCTGGAAAGTCCAGTTATGCACACGCTGAGCCCGGACAGCCTGGGTGACACCCAGCCTTGCCAATATTTCAGCTTTTAGCATCACATAGTCTTTTGCTTGGTTAGGCTCTAGGTCATAGTAAGCTTTCTGCGATTCACCAGTTAACAGAGGAGCCACCAGTCCAGCCCACTGCTCCTCAGGCCACTTTTCTCTTTCAGCGGTCCTTTCAAATGTGGTCAAAAATACCTCTGGATCATCCTCTCCAGTCATTTTTGTCAATAAACGACTCACCCCAAAGGACGCGGTATTAGTGGGACGGCTTTCCTCACTGGTCTGCGGACGTTGCTGCATTACTGCTTCCATCTGTTGTTGTAGTCTCTGCTCTTGCTTCTGCAACAGGTCTATGAAGCGGGCCTCAGATTGCTGCTGGGCTCGTTGCTGAGCCTCCAGACTCTGTTGCAAAGTTGCGTTTGTCTGCTGCTGGGCTGCAAGGCTCCTTTGCAAACCTGCATTTGTCTGCTGTTGATTGGCATTTGCTAGAGCCAGCTGCTTCAGTATCTCCTCCATGCTGGCTTAAAAAAAACTGCCACTGGTTCTCCACCAACTGTGAGGGGGTTAGCTCGGCAGCGGGTGTGTGTGACCCCCGGGATGGGCTCCCCACACAAAACAGGCCCAGCAAACGGAGGTTGTGGTTTTCAAAATCAAAAAAGGTGCGGTTTATTTTCTATTTACAGTGACAAAACACAGCAAAGCAAAAGAAACATAACCAAAATAAATCCTGGTCAAGTTGACCTCTGACTAAACATACAGGTTTCCTAACTAACAACTGGGATCAGCCTAGTGCTGTCTTAGTCCCTAAGTCCCTGGTTTAGTAAAAGTCCAAACAAATAGCCACACAGGCTTTGCCTCACCGCACAGGGGTTCACTCTCCCTAGACAGTCCACACAGGTCTGGTTCCAGGCATGAGCTAACATCTAATGAAGCTGGGAGTTCTTATAGAGGCCTAAATGAGCTGACAAGCTTCAGCTGGCCTCATCAACTCCCTGTCTGTACGACGCCCCACACTCTCCCTAGAGGTATGAGTCATCCATGAGCCCACTAGCCTTATACAACTCTCCACCTAGTTGTATAAGTCGGCGTAAAGCCTGAATCGGGGCGAAATATATCTACCCCCCTGGATGCAACCAGGTGACTTTACCTTCCTGCTGTCACAACAGGCAGTCCCCGAGTTACGAACACAATAAGGACTGTAGGTTTGTTCGTAAGTCAAAGTTGTTTGTAAGTCGCAACACTGCATTTGTAACTTCTGGTCGGAACACTGCATTCATAAGTGTAACTTCCGCCTGTGCATGAATGTGGGATGTTCCGGGCGCTTGTTATGTTATATGGGGCTCTTCTGGCCATGCAGTACATGCAGTGTGGGATGTGTCCGGAGGTGCTCGTAGGTATCCAGGACCAGCATGGAGCACAAGTGGCTGGCATTTGAGGCCGTTCGTAAGTAGGAGTCGTTTGTAACTCGGGTGTTCGTAACTCGGGGACTGCCTGTATATATAAATCAAATACACTGCCACTAACTAACCTGCCTGCCTAATCTAGCTCAAACGTTCTCCGTCTACACACTATACACGGCCGCTATGTAAGCAGCCTTATATAGTGTGGGGCGTGGACTTAGTCCCCCTGAGCCATAATTGGCCAAAGGCACCCTGCCTTTGGCCAATTATGGCTCTTTCAGCAGAGCGCACTGTGATTGGCCAAAGCATGCAGGTCAGGTGCATGCTTTGGCCAATCATCATACAGCAGCGCACTGCGATCTCGCAGTGCATTATGGGGCGTTCCGTGGCGCTAGAATTTCCCGCAAACACCCCCTAATATTTGCTGTTCCGCGAACAATCGATGTTCGAGTCGAACTTACGTTCGATTCGAACATCGAGCTCATCCCTATTAATGAGTATTCTAGGTGCGGATGTCTGCTGGGTACTGTAAAATTCAATACCTTGTTTGAAACAGGATACTAGAAACTGGGCTATACTTCCAGTGCTGCAAGGATGAAGAGGTACAGATGTGACACTGAATGATCAGGTATACCCTACCCTTCCTCTCCCTTGTCCATTCATAAAACTAAGAATTAAAAAATAATATGCGTTGGGGATAATCCAAATACAAAGATAAAATCTGCCACTGTGCATTTTGCAAAGTATGATGCTGCCACCACCATGCTTCACTGTGGGTATGGTGTTCTTATGGTGATGCTCAGTGTGGTTTTTGCACCAAACATATCTTGGAATTATGGCCAAAAAGTTCAACCTTGGTTTCATCAGACCATATCACATTTTCCCACATGCTTTTGGGAGACTTCAGATGTGTTTTTGCAAAATTTAGCCGAGCTTGGATGTTTTTCTTTGTAAGAAAAGGCTTCCGTCTTGCCACTCTACCCCATAGCCCAGACATATGAAGAATATGGGAGATTGTTGTCAGATGTACCACACAGCCAGTACTTGCCAGATATTCCTGCAGCTCCTTTAATGTTGCTGTGGGCCTCTTGGCAGCCTCCCTGACCAGTTTTCTTCTTGTCTTTTCATAAATTTTGGAGGGACATCCAGTTCTTGGTAATGTCACTGTTGTGCCATATTTTTGCCACTTGATGATGACTGTCTTCACTATGTTCCATGGTCTATCTAATGCCTTGGAAATTCTTTTGTACCCTTATCCTGACTGATACCTTTTAACAATGAGATCCCTCTGATGCTTGGGAAGCTCTTTGGGGACTGTGGCTTTTGCTGTAGGATGTGACTAAGAAAATGTCAGGAAAGACCTACTAGAACAGCTGAACTTTATTTGGGGTTAATCAGAGGCACTTTAACCACTTCAGCCCTGGAAGAATTTATCCCCTTCCTAACCGGGCCATCTTTTGCGATATGGCACTGTGGCGCTTTAACTGACAATTGCATGGTCATGGGATGCTGTACCCAAACAAAATTTACGTCCTTTTTTTCCTATAAATAGAGCTTTCTTTTGGTGGTATTTGATCACCTCTGCGGTTTTTACTTTTTGTGCTATAAACAAAAGAAGAGCAACAATTTTGAAAAAATTACAATATTTTTTTCTTTTTGATATAATAAATATCCCAATTTTTTTTTTTTAAACAATTTTGTTCCTTAGTTTAGGATGATATGTATTCTTCTACATATTTTTGTTTAAAAAAGTCACAATAAGCGCATATTGGGTGGTTTGCGCAAAAGTTATAGCGTTTACAAGATAGGGGATAGATTTTAGGCATTTTTATTATTATATATTTTTTTTACTAGTAATGGCGGACAAATCGGACACTTTTGACACCATTGACATTTATACAGCGATCAGAGCTATAAATAGCCACTGATTACTGTATAAATGTCACTGGCAGGCAGGGATGAGCCGAACACCCCCCCTGTTCGGTTCGCACCAGAACCTGCGAACAGCCAGAATGTTTGCGTGAACTTTAGAACCCTATAATACAATCGACTCGAACGTTCGAAATCTGCTAATTATAAAGGCTTATATACAAGTTATTGTCCTAAAAAGGGATTGGGGACTCGGGTCCTGCTCCAGGGGACATGTATCAATGCAAAAATACATTTTTATGTCAGACCCCGCCTACATCATTGGTAATTTACACAGTGAAGGAAGTTCCCCATCAGGTCCGCTCAGGCCAATGACGTAGGCGCGGTCTGACATACCGAGGGGGCGGACCTGATGGGGAACTTCCTTCACTGTATAATTCATGAATAGACCCGCCCCTTCTCATGTTCCGCATCAGGTCCTCAGCCTTACACCTAGTCATTGGCTGAGCGGACGTGATGGGGAACTTTAGAAGGGGCGGGTCTATACATGTAATAGACTGCGGAGGAAGTTCCCCATCAGGTCCGCTCAGGCTCAGCCAATGACGGACAGCGCTGGACATCGGATCGCCGCGGGACACTGGATTTCACCGCTGGAATGTTTTTTTTTTAATAAAGGACTTTTCCAAGGTGTGTGTTTTTTTTTACATTTTCTGACACTTTCTTCGTGAAATGGTAGGGGTACAATGTACCCCTTACCAATTCACATGGGGGGGCCGGGATCTGGGGGTCCCCTTTGTTAAAGGGGGTCTTCCAGATTCCGATGAGCCCCCCGCCCGCAGACCCCCACAACCACCGGGCAAGGGTTGTGGGGATGAGGCCCTTGTCCCCATCAACATGGGGACATCCTCCCCATGTTGAGGGCATGTGGCCTGGTACGGTTCATGAGGGGGGGGCGCTCTCTCGTCCCCCCCCTCTTTTCCTGTGGCCTGCCAGGTTGCGTGCTCGGATAAGGGTCTGGTATGGATTTTTGGGGGGACTCCACGCCATTTTTTTAAAATTTGGGGTGGAGTTCCCCTTAAAATCCATGCCAGATCTGAAGGGCCTGGTATGGATATTTGGGGGAACCGCACACATTTTTTTTTAAATTTGCGGCGGGGTTCCCCTTAATATCTATACCAGACCTGAAGGGCCTGGTAATTGAATTCTGGGGGACCCCCACACTTTTCTTTTCTTTTTTTATCAATGACTTTTCTATGTATTGCCGGGAGCCGACAATTCATTATAACCGCGAGTGAGTTTTAAATGTCTTTCTTTCCTTCAAAAATGAAATTTTATGCAGGGACAGTTCTAAGCACGGGAAACATGCGCCACTTTACATGCATATCATACACACCCCCTAGGTATGAAATTTAAAGGAATATTTCACTTTTATTGTTTCACTTTAAGCATTATTAAAATCACTGCTCCCCAAAAAACGGCCGTTTTTAAAACTTTTTTTTTTGCATTGATACCTGTCCCCTGGGGCAGGACCCGGGTCCCCAAACACTTTTTATGACAATAACTTGCATATAAGCCTTTATAATTAGCACTTTAGATTTCTCCCATAGACTTTTCGAATTTGCCGCGAACACCCCAATTTGTTCGCTGTTCGGCGAACGGGCGAACAGGCAATGTTCGAGTCGAATTTGAGTTCGACTCCAACTCGAAGCTCATCCCTACTAGGGGGAGATCAAGGGGTTAAGTGTGTGTTCCCTAGGTGTGTTCTAACTGTGAGGGGATTGGACTGACTAGGAGAGAAGACAGATCGTTGTTCCTACCTAGTAGGAATACACAATCTGTTTCTCCTCCCCTGACAGGACAGGAATTTGTGTGTTTACACACACAAATCCCCGTTCCTGCTCTCGTGCCTGCAATCGCAGTTGGCCGATGGGGATTGCGCCAGCCGGCCATGCACATTGGGTCCCCGCTATGGTTTTTATGGGTATATATATACGCCGATTCGCACATCAGAGCCATTCTGCCACTGTATATATACAGGAGCCATTCGGGAAGCGGTTAAATGATGGCAGCCTTGGCAGGTGTGTACTGACTCCAATTTAACATGAGTTTGAATGTGATTGCCAAATTCTGAACACAGCTACAGCCCCAGTTATAAGAGGGTGTGCACACCTATGCAACCACATTATTTTATTTTTTTATGTTTACTTCCCCCCCATAAAGATTTCAGTTTCTTTTTCAATTGAGTTGTACAGTTTATAGGTCACATTAAAGGTGGAAACTATTTATCTTTGTCACATTTTTTTTAAATCACAGAAACCTGACATTTTAACTTGGGTGTGTAGACGTTTTTTATTAATTGTGTGTATATACAGTGGGTACGGAAAGTATTCAGACCCCCTTACATTTTTCACTCTTTGTTATATTGCAGCCATTTGCTAAAATCATTTAAGTTCATTTTTTCCCTCATTAATGTACACACAGCACCCCATATTGACAGAAAAACACAGAATTGTTGTCATTTTTGCAGATTTATTAAAAAAGAAAAACTGAAATATCACATGGTCCTAAGTATTCAGAACTAGAGTTGAGCGGACACCTAGATGTTCGGGTTCGACGGGTTCGGCCGAACTTCGGAAAAAAGTTTGAGTCAATGGGGACCCGAACTTTTGAGGACTAAAATGGCTCTAAAATAGTAATGGAAAGGGCTAGAGGGCTGCAAATGGCAGCAAAAATTTGTTAAGAGCATGGCAATTGCTCTGCAAACAAATGTGGATAGGGAAATAACTTAAAATAACTTAAAAAATAAATAAAATAAATAATATGCTGGAGGCCCCCTTTTCAGCAGAAGAGGTACAGGAAGTCATTAAGAACCTCAGAAACTCAACGGCACGATGCCACACATATGGTGGGAATGCCCCAGAATCCGCCCTTTCTGTAAAAAATTATTCAATTTAATGGATAAGCTAGTGGGAAAATAAAATACTTTGAAATAAAAATGTAGCGGGGTGCTAAATTTAAGGTAAGTGTTTGAGTAGTAAATAGGCTCAAACACCCTAATTCTGTAGGATTCATGGACCATTTTGTCCTCGGGGGACAGTATTGGTGTGCAGTTCCCTGCGGCCTACAGGTGGCGCTGCCATGGCAGGCTAGGGTTGAACCACCGATACAGTGCTGTGCCTTTTGTGTCCCCTCTTGGCAGTAGTGCAGCGGGGCGGGGAACCTGCTGTGCATGCCGGGAGAGGATATAAAATGGGCAGATGCCTCCTGATCGGGGTCTGAGCCCCATGCACCTTTGGCGTGGGGGCTGATGTCCAGTGGGGTCCGTGCCCAGGTGCCTTCGGCCTGGGTGCACGTGTTCCTGTTCCATCTCGGGCACCTTTAGCCCAGGGTGAGGTACTATCCTGGAGTTCCTGCTGCCCTGGGTATGGAGGCCTAGGGGCGGGAGTAAAGCCTGGGGTCCAGAGCCTTCGTCTGGAGTCTGCTAAGGGTCGAGGAGTCTTTGGGTGCCGCCTCGTGTAGGGGACCCTGTTCCAGGGAAGGGAGGAACCTTCCGATGGCCCGATGCTGGAGGCACGGTGAAGGAAGGGTCTGTTGACTCCCTGGAGAGATGTCTTCCCCTTGATATGGGCTAGTTCTTAGAAGGAGAAGCTCAAGGTCATCCTGACTGTATCGGAGGCCTTATTCACCCGGCCCGTGGCAGGGGCCTTATACATGTGTATCTCACAGCTACAGAACTGCAGAAAATGCTATTCAAAAAAAATGTTTTTGTCCTACAATAATTTTTTTAGGATAGCACAGTAGAAGAAAAATACATAAATAGTTTTTTTCACACACCTCCAGATATGCAGAAAACACTGCAAAATATTTTTTGTGGCCCTAAATGGGTGTTTTTGGAAGAGCACAACACACCCACAGTATGTAAACGCTGTATCTCACAGCTACAGAACTGCAGAAAATGCTATTCAAAAAAAAAATTTTGTCCTACAATTATTTTTTTAGGATAGCACAGTAGAAGAAAAATATATAAATAGTTTATTTCACACACCTCCAGATATGCAGAAAACACTGCAAAATATTTTTTGTGGCCCTAAATGGGTGTTTTTGGAAGAGCACAACACACCCACAGTATGTAAACACTGTATCTCACAGCTACAGAACTGCAGAAAATGCTATTCAAAAAAAATGTTTTTGTCCTACAATTATTTTTTTAGGATAGCACAGTAGAAGAAAAATATATAAATTGTTTATTTCACACACCTCCAGATATGCAGAAAACACTGCAAAATATTTTTGTGGCCCTAAATGGGTGTTTTTGGAAGAGCACAACACACACACAGTATGGAAACGGTGTATCTCACACCTACAGCAATACAGAAAATCCTATTAAAAAAAAAGTTTTTGCCCTATATTTTTTTTTTGGAATAGTACAATACAAGAAAAATATAGAAATTGTAAATATCACACTTGCATATATGCAGAAAACACTGCAAATTATTATTATTATTTTTTTGCCCTAAATGGGTCTTTTTGCCAGAGCACAATACACCCACAGTATGGAAACAGTGTATCTCACACCTACAGCAATACAGAAAATGCTATTAAAAAAAAGTTTTTGCCCTATAATTTTTTTTTTGGAATAGCACAATACAAGAAAGGTATATAAATTGTAAATACCACACTTGTATTTTATGCAGAAAACACTGCAAATTTTTTTTTGTTGTTGCCCTAAATGGGTCTTTTTGCAAGAGCACAATACACCCACAGTATGGAAACGGTGTATCTCTCAACGTAACATATGCAGTGCTGGTGCACTGAACTTGCAGATAAAAGTTAAAATTTCTCTGACACTGGGCTCATGGCAGTGTAAGAAGACTGTGCACTGCAACACAGGTAAACCTATGCAGATCGCTGAGTTATTAGATCTCTGAATCTGGACTCCTATATAAATCTCTCTCCCTGAAAGCACCAACAGGAACCTTGCCCTAAACTGTCTCTCTATCTTTTCTCTCAGATTGCAGAATCAGGACTAACTCATAGTATTTCAATCTCTCCCTAATAAGCAACAGCAGCCAGGATCCTCTCCCTATCCTGTCTAAAGCAGAGTGACGTGCTGTGCTGTGTACCTCTAGCTTATATAGAAGCTGGGTCACATGTTGCACTGGCCAATCACAGCCATGCTGTCAGGAATGGTGTCATTACCGGGCTCACCTGCTGGTGGCACTGTTGCTTTCAGCACCAGTGGGTGTAGTTCTGGTGGCCACCAGCGGGTGTCTCCTCACCAAGACTCTCTTCCTGCCATCAAGCACACCTGGTCTGGGCCTGCTGGACTATATAAACCTGCCCTTAACAAAGCTCAGTGCTCCAGAATTCCTTCTGCAAGCCTGGTCCCTGCCTGAACCATTGCCTGAACTTGAACCTGATCCGTTGCCTGAACCTGATCCGTTCCCTGCCTTGTCCTGGACTCTTATCCTTGTACCCTGTCCCCTGAGACCTGTCCCCTGAGACCTGTCCCCTGATACCAGCTCCCCCTTGCTGTCTGCTCCCAGTACCTGGCCTTTTGCTCCCCTTGTCTCTTATCCCTGCCTTGTTCATGTATGTGTGTTCTCTTTTGTATATATAGTTAGATAGGTTGTTTTGGGGTTTGTTGTGTTCTTTTGTATTCGTTTCTTGCTTATGGTTTGCTGTGTTTTTGTTTACACGTGTGTCTTTATCTTTAATAAATAATATATATTTTTCACTTACTCGGTTCCTGATTCCTTAATGTGCAGCCCAATGATCTGACCACCTGTATTGGATGTCTGTATATAGCATCCTCGTGACACATGCCATTAGTAGGCATGGCTATGATGGCTTCTAAGGGCACATCAGTTAAACAAAAGGTGATTGGCTGCCCCCTGAAGCTTTTCTAAATGCGCCATTACATCGCCGAACACCGGACCCGAACCCGAACATACACGCAATTGTTCAGGTTTGGGTCCGGTACCCAAAAACTCAAATGTTCGGTACGGACCCGAACTTTACAGTTCGGGTTCGCTCAACCCTATTCAGAACCTTTGCTCAGTATTTAGTATTTGCACCCTTTTGATCTAATACAGCCATGAGTCTTTTTGGGAAAGATGCAACAAGTTTTTCACACCTGGATTTGGGGATCCTCTGCCATTCCTCCTTGCAGATCCTCTCCAGTTCTGTCAGGTTGGATGGTAAACGTTGGTGGACAGCCATTTTTAGGTCTCCCAAGAGATGCTCAATTGGGTTTAAGTCAGGGCTCTGGCTGGGCCATTCAAGAACAGTCACAGAGTTGTTGTGAAGCCACTCCTTTGTTACTTTAGCTGTGTGCTTAGGGTCATTGTCTTGTTGGAAGGTAAACCTTCGGCCCAGTCTGAGGTCTTGAGCATTCTGGAGAAGGTTTTCGTCCAGGATATCCCTTTACTTGGCCGCATTCATCTTTCCCTCGATTGCAACCAGTCGTCCTGTCCCTGCAGCTGAACAACACCCCCACAGCATGATGCTGCCACCACCATGCTTCACTGTTGGGACTGTATTGGACAGGTGATGAGCGGTGCCTGGTTTTCTCCACACATACCGCTTAGAATTAAGGCCAAAAAGTTCTATCTTGGTCTCATCAGACCAGAGAATCTTATTTCTCACCATATTGGAGTCCTTCAGGTGTTTTTAGCAAACTCCATGCGGGCTTTCAATATCGGCCTTCAGCTCTTCTGCATTGTTCAGTCTCATGTCTCTCATCTTTCTCTGGCAATGCCCCATAGATTCTCTATGGGGTTCAGGTCAGGCGAGTTTGCTGGCTAATCAAGCACAGTAATCCCACGGTCATTGAACCAGGTTTTGGTGCTTTTGGCAGTGTGGGCAGGTGCCAACTCCTGCTGGAAAATGAAGTCGGCATCCACACAGAGTTTGTCTGCAGAAGTTGACCCTGGACTTAATGAAGTACAGTGGACCAACACCAGCAGATGACATGGCTCCCTAAATCAACACAGACTGTGGAAACTTCACACTGAACTTCAAGCATCTTGCAGTGTGCGCCTCTCCATTCTTCCTCCATACTCTGGGTCCTTGGTTTCCAAATGAGATGCAAAATTTGCTCTCATCAGAAAAAAGGACTTTGGACCACTGAGCAACAGACCAGGTCTGTTTTTCTTTGGCCCAGGTAAGACGTTTCTAACGTTGTTTGTTGTTCAGGAGTGGCTTTACAAGAGGAATACGACATTTGAAGCCCATGTCCAGGATCCGTCTGTGTGTGGTGGCTCTTGATGCGCTGACTCCAGCATCAGTCCACTCCTTGTGAAAGTCCCCAACACTTTTGAATGGCCTTTTCCTGACAATCCTCTCCAGGCTGTGGTCATCCCTGCTGCTTGTGCACCTTTTTCTTCCACACTTTTCCCTCCCACATAACTTTCTATTAATGTGCTTTGATACAGCACTTTGGGAACATCCAACTTATTTTGCAATTACCTTTTGAGGCTTTCCCTCCTTATGGAGGGTGTCAATGATGGTTTTCTGCACAACTGTCAGGTCAGCAGTCTTCCCCATGATTGTGATTCCTACTGAACCAGACTGAGAGACCATTTAAAGGCGCAGGAACCCTTTGCAGGTGTTATGGCTTAATTAGCTGATTAGAGTGGGACACTGAGCCTAGAATATTGCACCTTTTCACAATATTCAAATTTTCTGAGATTGTGGATTTGGGGTTTTCATGAGCTGTAAGCCATAATCATCACAATTATGACAAATCACGGCTTGAACTATCTTGCTTTGCATGTAATGAGTCTATCTCATATATTAGTTTCACCTTTTAAGTTGCATTAGTGAAATAAATGACTTTTTGCACAATACCGGCATACCCCACTTTTAAGTACTGTGACAGCAGGAAGGTAAAGTCACCTGGTTGCATCCAGGGGGGTAGATATATTTCGCCCAGATTCAGGCTTTACGCCGACTTATACAACTAGGTGGAGAGTTGTATAAGGCTAGTGGGCTCATGGATGACTCATACCTCTAGGGAGAGTGTGGGGCGTCGTACAGACAGGGAGTTGATGAGGCCAGCTGAAGCTTGTCAGCTCATTTAGGCCTCTATAAGAACTCCCAGATTCATTAGGTGTTAGCTCATGCCTGGAACCAGACCTGTGTGGACTGTCTAGGGAGAGTGAACCCCTGTGCGGTGAGACAAAGCCTGTGTGGCTATTTGCTTGGACATTTAAAACCAGGGACTTAGGGACTAGGACAGCACTAGGCTGATCCCAGTTGTTAGTTAGGAAACCTGTATGTTTAGTCAGAGGTCAAGTTGACCAGGATTTATTTTATTTATGTTTCTTTTGCTTTGCTGTGTTTTGTCACTGTAAATAGAAAATAAACCGCACCTTTTTGATTTTGAAAACCACAACCTCCGTTTGCTGGGCCTGTTTTTGTCTGGGGAGCCCATCCCGGGGGTCACACACACCCGCTGCCGAGCTAACCCCCTCACAGTTGGTGGAGAACCAGTGGCAGTTTTTTTTTAAGCCAGCATGGAGGAGATACTGAAACAGCTGGCTCTAGCAAATGCCAATCAACAGCAGACAAATGCAGGTTTGCAAAGGAGCCTTGCAGCCCAGCAGCAAGCTCATCAACAGAGCCTTGCAGCCCAGCAGCAAGCTCACCAACAGAGTCTGGAAGCTCAGCAACAAGCCCAGCAGCAATCTGAGGCCCGCTTCATAGACCTGTTACAGAAGCAAGAGCAGAGACTACAACAAATGGAAGCAGTAATGCAGCAACGTCCGCAGACCAGTGAGGAAAGCCGTCCCACTAATACCGCGTCCTTTGGGGTGAGTCGTTCATTGACAAAAATGACTGGAGAGGATGATCCAGAGGTATTTTTGACCACATTTGAAAGGACCGCTGAAAGAGAAAAGTGGCCTGAGGAGCAGTGGGCTGGACTGGTGGCTCCTCTGTTAACTGGTGAATCGCAGAAAGCTTACTATGACCTAGAGCCTAACCAAGCAAAAGACTATGTGATGCTAAAAGCTGAAATTTTGGCAAGGCTGGGTGTCACCCAGGCTGTCCGGGCTCAGCGTGTGCATAACTGGACTTTCCAGCTTGGAAAACCCCCCAGGTCTCAAATGTATGATCTCATTCACCTGAGCAGAAAGTGGCTACAGCCAGAGACTTTGTCCGCACCAAAGATTGTGGAACGTGTTGTAATGGATCGGTTTTTGAGAGCTCTTCCTACTGCCATCCAAAAGTGGGTAAGCCATGGAGACCCAGAGACGGCCGATGGTCTTGTGGATCGTGTGGAGAAATACTTGGCTACAGAGAACCTGACGGCCTCTTCCAGAGACACTCGGACTTTCCACCCTAAGACCAGACCATCCCCAGGGGCGGATAAGAGGATTCCAAGGGGTGAGGGTGGAGAGAGTGAGAGGGTGGGAGCTCTACCCCAAGTTTGGCGAGAACAGCCTGGGAAATCAGCGGCTCAAGAGGCGGCAAGAAGGATCGTTTGCTACCGCTGCCGGCAAGCGGGACATATTGCAGCCAATTGCCCGGTTGTGGAGGAACCCATGCAGTGTGACTTTCTGACGGGCAGACGTCAGTCGCTGTGTGCGACAGTCGCATGCACTGCCATTCGAGGAACTGAGAAACATTTATGCAAAATGTGTGTTAATGGTAGAAATGTTGTGGTATTGCTGGATTCAGGTAGCCTTGTGACCCTGATAAAGGCTGAGTTAGTTAAAACAGAGGTCTTTGGGAATAGCAAGGTAGCTGTTATTTGTGTGCATGGGGACACCCGAGAGTATCCAGTGACTACAGTGTGTTTCGAGACCCCCAAAGGTACCCTCTCTCATCCAGTGGGCTTAGTATCTCAGTTACCGCATGACGCCATTGTGGGAAGGGATTTTCCGAAGTTCTGGGAACTGTGGGATGATCCTGAGCCCCCCACTGGTGCCCCTATGTACCAGGAATGTGATAGCCAGAACTCCCCTGAGAGTGGTGAGGACTCTCCGGAATTTCCCTTATCAGTATTGGCAGGGGAGACTCAAGAAACTGGAGAGGAGCCCACCTCCTCAGACGAAAACCTACCGTCTGTGGAGTTTTCTGATCTTGAGGTTCACAGGGAAAACTTTGCCACAGAACAGTTGAAAGACCCCGCCCTAATAAAGGCACGGGAAAACGTAGTGAAAATAGATGGCGAGTTAGTGAACCCAGATAATACCTGCACTTACCCATACTTCAGCGTAGAGAAGGACCTACTGTATCGGGTGGCAAAAAGGGCAGAAGAAACCGTTGAGCAGCTTGTGGTGCCCAAACCTTACAGGAAGTTGGTGTTGGAGTTGGCCCATGGGCACATTCTTGGAGGTCATCTGGGGACAGAGAAAACCCGAGAGAGGGTATTACAGAGATTCTATTGGCCGGGGGTGATGAAGGACATAGAAAATTATTGTTCCTCCTGCCCTGTGTGTCAGAGGTCGGCCCCGATGCCACATTTCCGTAGCCCGCTGGTCCCTCTACCCATCATTGAGGTCCCGTTTGAGAGGATCGCCATGGATTTGGTAGGGCCTATAATCAAGTCCGCTAGGGGGCACCAGTACATATTAGTTATAATGGACTATGCCACCCGTTATCCAGAAGCGATCCCTCTCCGAAATACCTCGGCCAAAACCATAGCCAAAGAGCTATCTCTTGTGTTTAGCCGGGTGGGTATTTGTAAAGAGCTGCTTACGGACCAAGGTACACCCTTTATGTCCCGGGTTATGAAGGAGCTGTGTAAATTGTTCAAAGTGACGCAATTACGTACATCTGTGTATCACCCCCAAACCGATGGGCTGGTTGAAAGATTCAACAAAACCCTAAAACAAATGTTGAAGAAAGTGGTGGATAGAGATGGAAAGGATTGGGACTGTCTACTTCCTTATCTGATGTTTGCTATTAGGGAGGTGCCCCAATCCTCTACGGGATTCTCCCCCTTTGAGTTACTGTATGGGAGACACCCAAGAGGGCTGTTGGATATTGCCAAGGAAACTTGGGAAAGTGAGAGTTCTCCCCACAGGAGTGTGATTGAGCATGTCGCCCTGATGCAAGACCGAATTGCACAGGTAATGCCCATCGTGAAGGAACATTTGGCCCAAGCGCAGTTAGCACAGCAGAGAGTGTACAACCGTGGAGCCAAGACCCGTACCTTTTCCCCGGGGGATAGGATACTGGTACTTGTCCCTACGGTTGAAAGTAAATTCCTTGCCAAATGGCAAGGCCCCTATGAGATAATGGAAAAAGTGAGCGAAGTGAATTACAAGGTCAGACAACCAGGAAGGCGAAAGCCCGAACAGATCTATCACGTTAATCTGTTGAAAGCCTGGAGGGATAGAGAGTCCCTAGTCGCAGACACTTGGTCACCAGCTCAAACTGGTTGCGTGATTCCTGAGGTTGGAATAGCAGCCACCTTGTCACAACCCCAACAACAGGAGGTTAAGGAGTTTGTGCTTCGCAACAAGGAGGTATTCTCTGAGCTGCCGGGACAAACATCTGGGGTAGAGCATGACATCATTACCCCGCCCGGTGAAAGGGTGAAGTTAAAACCCTATCGGATCCCAGAGGCCCGACGGGAGGCAATACGGGAGGAAGTACAGAAAATGCTGAACTTAGGGGTGATAGAGGAGTCCCAAAGTGATTGGTCTAGTCCCATTGTGTTGGTGCCTAAACCGGATGGGAGCTGGCGATTTTGTAACGATTTTCGTCAGTTGAACAAAGTTACAAAATTTGACACCTACCCCATGCCACGTATAGATGAGTTGATCGACCGGCTGGGAACAGCCCGATACATGACGACTCTTGACCTCACAAAAGGGTATTGGCAAATCGCCCTGGCCAAGTCGGCCAAAGAGAAAACCGCATTTGTAACCCCAGACGGGGCGTTCCAATATAAAAGAATGCCGTTCGGGTTACAGAATGCGCCGGCCACATTCCAGCGGAAAATGGACCAGATGCTGAGGCCCCATCGGAAGTATGCTGCGGCTTACCTGGATGACGTAATTGTCCATAGCACAGATTGGGCCTCACATCTGCCAAAAGTGCAAGCAGTCCTGGACTCTGTTCGGGAAGCGGGGTTTACGGCTAACCCCAAGAAGTGTACCATTGGGCAGGAGGAGGCCAAATATCTTGGGTACACCATTGGGAGGGGAGTAATAAAACCCCAACTCAACAAAGTCGAGGCCATCCAGAGTTGGCCACGTCCCAACAGCAAGAAGCAGGTACGAGCCTTTCTGGGAATCGCTGGGTATTATCGGCGATTCATTCCCCACTTTGCTTCTAAGGCTGTGCCCCTAACCAACCTGACGAAGGGGAAAGGGTCGGTCATGATTAAATGGACCCCCGAGGCTGAGGCAGCATTCCAATTCTTGAAACAAGCCTTATGTAGCCAGCCAGTGTTGTACTCACCCGACTTCTCTAAAGACTTTGTCGTACAAAGTGATGCGTCAGATGTGGGGTTAGGAGCAGTATTGTCCCAGGTCTGGAACGGGGAAGAGCACCCAGTCATTTACCTCAGCAGGAAGTTGAAGTCCCATGAGGTAAATTACGCCACCGTTGAAAAGGAGTGTTTAGCGGTGAAGTGGGCTCTAGATTCCCTTCGGTACTACCTGCTAGGTAGGCACTTTGACATGGTTACGGATCACGCTCCGTTAAAGTGGATGGCTCAAAACAAGGAAACAAATAGAAGAGTGAATAGGTGGTTCCTGGCCCTCCAGGAATTCAACTTCACAGTAAAGCATCGCCCTGGCGTTCAAATGGGGAATGTGGATGCTTTGTCTCGAGTACATGAATGCCTGATTGCTGGTGTTCCAACCCCGAGGTTAAAACAAGAGGGGGGGTATGTGACAGCAGGAAGGTAAAGTCACCTGGTTGCATCCAGGGGGGTAGATATATTTCGCCCAGATTCAGGCTTTACGCCGACTTATACAACTAGGTGGAGAGTTGTATAAGGCTAGTGGGCTCATGGATGACTCATACCTCTAGGGAGAGTGTGGGGCGTCGTACAGACAGGGAGTTGATGAGGCCAGCTGAAGCTTGTCAGCTCATTTAGGCCTCTATAAGAACTCCCAGATTCATTAGGTGTTAGCTCATGCCTGGAACCAGACCTGTGTGGACTGTCTAGGGAGAGTGAACCCCTGTGCGGTGAGACAAAGCCTGTGTGGCTATTTGCTTGGACATTTAAAACCAGGGACTTAGGGACTAGGACAGCACTAGGCTGATCCCAGTTGTTAGTTAGGAAACCTGTATGTTTAGTCAGAGGTCAAGTTGACCAGGATTTATTTTATTTATGTTTCTTTTGCTTTGCTGTGTTTTGTCACTGTAAATAGAAAATAAACCGCACCTTTTTGATTTTGAAAACCACAACCTCCGTTTGCTGGGCCTGTTTTTGTCTGGGGAGCCCATCCCGGGGGTCACACACACCCGCTGCCGAGCTAACCCCCTCACAGTACACAATGGGACCAGAGCATGTATGTAAAACGAAAATGTACTTAAAGTGAAACAATACCTTTTTTCACTTCTAGGTTGTAGTGGGGGTGTCGGGAGCTGTAGTTGAGGTCTGAGGCTGTAGTGGGGGTGTCAGGGGCACACTGGAACAGGGCGGGCTATGCTCTCGGAGCTTCAGCTCCTTCTACTGCGGCTGCAAAATGTCTGTACAGTACTTGTGAGGCACTTTACATACACTCCCGGGTATGTCCTTACTCGCGAGTGTATGTAAAGTGAGTGTACCTAAAGCAGGGTATGCCTGTATTCTAATTTTTAGAGCTTTATCTGTATATACATACTGTGTGTGTATATATATATATATATATATATATATAGTATCTCACAAAAGTGAGTACACCCCTCACATTTTTGTAAATATTTTATTATATCTTTTCATGTGACAACACTGATGAAATGACACTTTGCTACAATGTACAGTATTCTGTGTACAGCTTATATAAATGTAAATTTGTAAATATGTGTAAATTTGTAAATTTACAGTGTAAATTTGCTGTCCCCTCAAAATAACTCAACACACAGCCATTAATGTCTAAACCGCTGGCAACAAAAGTGAGTACACCCCTAAGTGAAAATTTCCAAATTGGGCCCAAAGTGTCAATATGTTGTGTGGCCACCATTATTTTGCAGCACTGTCTTAACCCTCTTGGGCATGGAGTTCACCAGAGCTTCACAGGTTGTCACTGGAGTCCTCTTCCACTCCTCCATGACGACATCACATGGCTGGTGGATGTTAGAGACCTTGCGCTCCTCCACCTTCTGTTTGAGGATGCCCCACAGATACTCAATAGGGTTTAGGTCTGAAGACATGCTTGGCCAGTCCATCACCTTTACCCTCAGCTTCTTTAGCACGGCAGTGGTTGTCTTGGAGGTGTGTTTGGGGTCGTTATCGTGTTGGAATACTGCCCTTACGGCGTAGTCTCTGAAGGGAGGGGATCATGCTCTGCTTCAGTATGTCACAGTACTTGTTGACATTCAAAATTAAAAGAAAGAAATGCTTGATATATATCACTCTGTGTGTAATGAATCTATATTATATGAGTTTCACTTTTTGAATAAAATTACTGAATTAAACTTTTTGATGATATTCTAATTTTAGGAGATGCACCTGTATATATATATCTCCTTGTCCCTTGAGGTCTTAGTCTCTCTCTGTGTCCCGATATGTCAGTGTGAAGTACTGTCACTAATTCTGCCCAGCTCCGCCCTATTACCGTGTCCCGATGACTCACGGGCAGACCTTGTCAGCATTTACATGTGAATAACCGGCTCAACTTGTGAGAAAAGTCATTGCTTTGTGCCAATGAGTGCATTTCTTGTAGAGAAGATTGGTTACTCCAGCTTGTTCTCCGTGCATTGGGTTACAGGTCACTTTAATGCTCTCTTTTAAGTCAGGCAACAAATCAGCACTGTCTTATACAGTCAGGTCCATAAATATTGGGACATCAACACAATTCAAATCTTTTTGGCTCTATAAACTGCCACAATGGCCTCCGCACCCACCTCAGCACAGATTCACGCAACCTACGGGGACATGGCTCAGGATATAAGGCAAGTGATTTCTACAGCCGCACTAACATACACACAAGTGGCCCAGGGAACCCCACATTACCCCCTAGCTCCCTCCCCAGCATCCACTGAATCCCTGCTGAAAAGAGCAATGGGGGAATACAACATGTCTCCAGCTGGGCCGGTTCCTCCATATCTTCATGCTTCCCCCACCCCCAGCATGCAGGACCAGGACCTCTCTTCACCACAGGATGACCTATTTCTCAAATTCTCTGCCCTATTGGAGCGGGGTCTGGCTAACACTGCTGACCAAATCACCAGAAACATGAAATCTGACTTTGCCAACCTCGGCTCTAGAATGGAAGCCATAGAAACCAAACTAGACATTACTGTCTCACACACTAACCAGAATGCTGCCCATATCCAGGTCCTCCAGGACCAACTGGACACTGCCCTTTCCAAGATAGACGACCTCGAAAACAGATCCAGGAGATATAACTTCAGAGTCCGAGGCCTTCCGGAAAACATCACGGATATCCCCCCTGCGATACAAGACCTCATCAAGGAACTAATACCTAATACGCCCCCTCACCGCCTAGAGTTGGACAGGGCCCACAGAGCCCTCGGCCCCCCCAGGAAAGATGGTTCCCCAAGGGATGTAATTGTCAAGTCCCACTTCTACGCCGTTAAGGAGGAAATTATGAAACAATCCCGCCTCAAACAACAAGTCACTTGCCGAGGGCAACAAACACAAATCTTCGCAGATTTGGCCCCCTCAACCATCCAAAAATGCAGAACCCTCAAACCGCTCCTCACAGTACTGTCCCAACAAGACATCAAATATCGATGGACCTTCCCATTTGGAGTGAAATTCACCATCCAAGGCAAAGCTTACTCTTTCTCAACCCTCTCTGAGGGTGAGAAACTCCTTCTCCACCTCAAGCTAATTTCCCAGGAAGCACCCATGGACTTCACTTCGGCACCAGGAGGATCCGCCAAGAGACCCCCCAACAAGCCCGGTTTCCCCAACCTGGAACAAAGGCACAACCAAGAAGTCCAGGGATGGCAGACCCCCATAAGATGCTCTCAGTGACCTTTTACTTCACTTCGCCCCCTTAGGGCACCCCACTTCGGGGCAATAGTCCCCTATGTCATTGGAGCCCGGAGCTCCAAACCTATCCTTTGTTGCTGATCACTAGGCCTCCCTACGTACCGCCTCCTAGTTCATTATTACACACCAGTTATTTTTCTACAGCCATAAGTTAGTAATGTCAGAGACACTAGTCCTTAAACACTAGGACATTTCTAGTCGGACATGCAAGCCGGAACAAGACTTCCAGGTATTTTCACGTTGGATATCTGGGTTCCCTCTCTACTGACGCTTCACCTCTTCTAAGGATATTCTACCAGAGGAACCCAGATGCTCAGAATTATCCGCACTCGGGGATCTCCGGTTGGACACAGCTTTTAGTCCCAACCAGGGCGACTGGAATGACACTTCACGGATACAATTCTCTGGTGGGATTTCCCCCTCCCTGCCCTCTTAAACGGGAGAGGGGGGTGACCTCGGCAGTAGGTCCTCAGTCAGGCCATATACATTGATCTCAATACACTTTATATTCTTCCATTGGTTATTTGGAATGTTGACTTTACGCTGTGTTAGTTTTTCTTTTTATTACGTTTAACATAGAAGCAAGGGTCTGGGGTGACACCCTTGCGCCTCCACCCATTCCACAGACGCGAATCCTTTGCCTCTGTGGTTTGGAGCATCAGTCCCTTGCTAAAGGCTGCCGATGCCTTTGGGACGGTACCTGGCGGGACACTTCTACGCCAGGCACCGATCGTCTTCCCAGAAGGCGCCGCTCTCTGTTTTGCCTTTTTTCTCCCTCCCTTTCCCTTCCTAACCTCTCTCCTTTCTCAAGCCATTCAGCGGGAAGTTTGAAGAGCTGGACCCCGAAATCGGTCCGAATGAAGCTTCGCCAACATCCCGGGCCCCTTAGCGGAAATCATCAAAGGGTAAGTGATGGCTACGACAACAGCATTCCACCCCTCTGTCCAAATGTCTAAGGTGTCCACGTCAGGGAAGGATCTCAGAATTGCCACACACAATGCACAGGGTTTGAACTCCCCCTGTAAACGTAGAAAAGCTTTTGAAAATTACAAAGCCCTGAACATAGACATAATATTAGTACAGGAGACACATTTTCCGATCCGATACAACCCCAAATTCCTACACGCACATTACCCAACGTTCTATCTAGCGAATGCTGCAAACAAAACGAAAGGGGTAGCGATCCTGCTCTCGAAACATAGCAAGTTCTCCTACATCTCTGACCACAGAGACCCTGAAGGTAGATTTATCCTAGTCAAAGGTACTATCGAAGGTAACATTTATTCCATAATCTCTTACTATGCCCCCAATAAAGGCCAAACCAAATTCTTCCAAACACTCCTCAAAACCCTATTACCTCTCGTAGAAGGCAAGGTCATCTTTGGGGGGGACTCAAACATTGCTTTTGATCAGGGACTCGACAAATCGAAACCTCCGAAGGCCCAACTGACTCGCCCCACCAAAGCCAGCCTGAACATTGCGAAATCCCTTCACTCTCATGGTCTGATCGACATATGGAGGGAACTTAATCCCTCAAAAAGGGACTTTACTCACTTCTCAGCTCCCCATCAGTCATACACCAGAATAGATCATATCCTGGTACCCCCTACTCTTATACCATCGACAAAGAAGGCGACCATAATCGACATTGTCTGGTCAGACCATTCAATAGTCCTCCTTACTATGCAAAACTCCCTCACTAGACTGCCGGGACCGCACTGGCGACTAAACGAATCCATCCTAAGTGACCCCGTTATAACAGCTGAAATAGAGAAATCCCTGCAGGAATACTTCCTCCTCAACAATGTAGAACACATCTCACCGAGACCCTTTGGGCTGCCCACAAGGCCACCATCAGGGGCAAAATCATCGGTATAGCCACTCAACTAAAGAAAGAAAGACTAATTGACGTTAAAAAACTTGAAAAGACTTTCGCTACCATCAAAATCCAACACAAGAAGTGTCCTTCTAAAGCCCTAATTGATCAATTGGATGTGGTCAGGTTGGAATTGAATTTAGCCCTAACGGTAAAAGCGGAAAAACATATCCGCTGGAGTGGAGCAAGATTCTACCACCAGAAAGATAAAATTGGTCCGATGCTGGCCTCCAAGCTTTCCCCAAAGCCGCGTACCAACTGCTTTCCCAAGATTAGAGCAGCAGGTAATCCTCCCTCTGCTGACCCCACCAAGGTACTAGAAGCCTTTCGAGGTTTCTACATCAACCTATATAGCATATTCCCCTCGAATAAGGACCCTTTGATAGCCGGCTTTCACCGCGACCTTCCGATACCGACCCTAACCGCTGAACACAAAGATGTTATGGAGGCGAGCATCTCTGTTGAGGAGATAAGGGAGGTCATTAAAAACCTCAAGACGGGCTCAGCTCCTGGGCCTGACGGCTTTCCCGTACCATATTACAAAGCCTTTGCAGACACATTAGCACCTCACATGGAAAAATTATTTAACGCAAAGGCAAAGGGATCTCCCTTAGATCCTCAACTCAATACCGCTTACGTAACGGTTATTCCCAAACCCAATAAGAATCCAAAAGACGTTGAAAACTATAGACCGATCTCTCTCATTAATAATGACCTCAAGATTTTGACGAAAATCCTAGCTAACCGCTTATCCTCCTTTATAAATCGATATGTCCATAAAGATCAAGTAGGGTTCATTCCGGGCAGACAAGGGCCTGACCAAATCAGGAGGGCCATTGATCTAGTCTCCCTTCTCTAATCAGGTTGGGAAGGGGGCCCCAAACAAGACTGGGTGATTCTATCCCTAGACCTTCATAAGGCCTTTGACACGGTCGAATGGCCTTATCTTTTCGCTTTATTAGAGTGATGGGGATTCGGTAATCGCTTTATGGGCATTATACACTCCCTCTACTCTACATCAACAGCACTGATCCGCATCAGCGGGCACCACTTAAAACCCTTAAACATAGCAAAAGGCACTAGACAGGGCTGCCCCCTATCCCCGTTATTATTTGCCATAGCCATCGAGACACTGGCAGTTGCGATTCGATCCAATCCCAATATCCAAGGCATTTCTTGTGGTTCTCTAATACACAAGTGCGGCCTCTTCGCCGATGATATGCTACTTTTCATAACTTCCCCTAATCACATCCCTCCCCAACCTCTGTAAACTCCTTAACGATTTTGCTAAGGTATCGGGCCTCAGGGTAAACTATGACAAATCCCATGCCCTAAACATTTCTCTGAAACCAGCCACAGTGGAGATGCTGCAAAGCTTGTTTAAATTTCATTGTAACGCCTCTTCAATAGACTATCTAGGCATTAATCTAACCGCTAAAATAGACCAACTGTATTCAGCAAACTTCCCCCCAACCTACCATAAACTGGAATCGGAGCTGAAGACCTGGGTCAGTAAAGAACTTTCCTGGCTGGGTAGGATCCACTCAATAAAAATGACACTTCTCCCCAAACTGTTATACTTATTTCGAGCCATTCCGATTGCTATAAGGAAAGATCACTTGCTATCTCTCCAAAGGAAAATCATCAAGTTTATCTGGGGGGGGGAGCTGGATACAGGTTACCAAGAAACACTCTATACCGACAGCGTACACAAGGTGGGTTGGGGCTTCCAAGACTACTTTGGTACTATCAGGCAGCGAGATTGGCTCCACTCTCTACAGTCTATTCCAGAGCCGAAAAGCCAGACTGGATCCAAATAGAGAGACAGGCGGCCCCAAATTACACCCTTGACTATTTACTATGGATCCCATCCAGGGAAAGACCCCCCATACTTTCACCGATCCTTTTGCAATCCCTCACGCTCTGGGATACCTTGAAAACCCATACCGCCTTAACCTCTGACTCCCGTCCCCTGGCCCACATTTTCAACAACCCGGATTTCGCTCCTGGCCAAGACATCAAATCCTTTAAATGGTGGTTGGCCAAAGGGTTGTATCGGATTGGTCACTTCTTTACTGCAACAGGCCCAATAACTATTAAATTCTGTGAACAACAACTGGAGATCCCTGAAAGGGAGCGATTCCGGTTTCACCAAATTTAACACTTTATCCACAAAATATGGAAAGGAAAGCCCATCCCACCTAGATTCACTCCATATGAGTTATGGTCAGGACAAGCAATGGATCAGAGGGGTGGAATCTCTGTTATATACCAAGCTCTAGCCCAGCAAGCAGGCAAAACCCCTTACATGTCAGCATGGGAAAACAATCTCCGAATTCATTGGGATCTTGAAAAATGGCAAACATCCTTCTCCAGAGCCTTTAAGGGGATAAGGAACATTTCCCTAATAGAATCTAACCTCAAAGTGATGACCAGATGGTATCTCACGCCTACTAAATTGGCCCACATGTATCCTTCTGCAAACCCACAGTGCTTTAGGGGATGCAAAATTAACGGCTCCATGGCCCACATCTGGTGGGAATGTCCCAAAATCAGGCCATTCTGGAAGAGAATGTTCAACCTCATCCACACTGTGATGGGCCTCCAAATTCCCAGAATCCCAGCAGTTGCCCTCCTAAATGATAGTATCCCAAAGACTACTAAAGGAAATCGCAAATTAATCCACTTTATTCTTTGGGGCGCTAAGATGACAATTGCCAAGGCTTGGAAACAACCCGGGGTCTCCTTTTCAGCCGCCAAGCGGAAAATTTCTTGGATGATGTTCCAAGAGAAACTGACCAGTATGTTGCTAGACTCTAAAGCACACTTTGAATCCACCTGGGAATATTGGGCCAAACATGTGGGGATCTCCCTTATCCCGGGATGTAATCATAACCAGTAAGCTTCAACACTTTCCCTCCAACCCACCTCTTGCTGAATGGACCCTTGTTATTTCTCACCCTCTTCCCCCCTACCTTCTTCTTCTATTTCCCCCTTTTTTTTTTCTCCTTTTTGGATTTGCCAAGCTTAGGTATGATGTGGTCTTATACTATGTTCCGTTAGTCACTGATGTTCAATTGCCTCCGGGCTCTCCAAGCTCAGAGCCCCACCCTAGGGGCTCATGGATTAAACATACATTTTAACCCCACGCAAGCAGTAATCTGCCCAGAAGAGATACTTGATACTCTCCGGGTGTCCCGGATGGTTGTCTCGGCACAGTAACATCCCTTTAGGGGTGTCGGGGGGCTTCCCGAGGCTCCTGGAACCAGGTATAGCCAGGCAGGTGCATTGTGAGATGCTCTATGTCCTACCTAGGAATTTGTACCCCGAACATATCTCACCTGTTTTTCATGTTAGTTCACAAGTTTGCATATGGAAGGCATTGTAAATTTATATTTACTTTTTGTTATGATCTGGTACATTGTACCTTATTTTTAATGTACCACATGCTTCTTGTTTTGCATTATTGAAAATAAAAAACTTTGAAAGAGAGACATGGATAACAGCACCTCTTCCTACTCAGTTCTGCCCTACCCCGCTTAGGCTCCCAAGAGCCTGCCCACAGACTGTACATGGGCAAAGTGTTCTTTAACAACTAGAGGCCCGCGCTATAGTCAAATGATGGCTACAGCGCGGGCCTGAAAATCCGGGACAACGTCAATAGACGTCCGCCCCTTCGCACGCGCAACGCGCGCCTCCTGCAGGGCATGCGCAGCGGACGCTGTGATCACGAGTCACTGAGACTCGGTGGATCACAGATCCGTGTAAGGGGCCGGTCCCAGCCCCTTACCACGTGATCAGCTGTCAGTCAATGACAGCTGATCACATGATGTAAACAAAGGATCGGTAATCATTTTTTTTTCTCCTCACCGGCTTGTTTACAAGGGACATCGGTCCCGAAGAGGAAGGAGGCACATCTGCCTCCTCTGTGCCCAAAAATACTGCCTGTCAGTGCCACCTGCCATTGCCCCCTGCCAGTGCCCACAGTGCCACCTATCAATGCCTGCAGTGCCACCTATCAATGCCCGCAGTGCCACCTATCAATGCCCACAAGTGCCACCTATCAATGCCCACCTGTGATGCCAATCAGTGCCACCTAGTAATGCTGCCTATTAGTGTAACCGATCAGTGCCCATTATTGCCACTCAGTGCCCATCACTGCCACTCATCAGTGCCCATAACTACCACCTATCAGTGCCCATCACTGCCAGCTATCAGTGCCACCTATCAATGCCACCTATTAGTGCCACTTCTCAGTGCCCACCAGTGCCACCTATCAATGCCCTTCAGTGCCACCCATCAGTGCCACCTCTCAGTGCCGCCTATCAGTTCCCACCAGTGCCGCTTATCAGTGCCCACCAGTGCCGCCTATCCGTGCCCACCAGTGCTGCCTTATCAGTGCCCATCAATGTAGCCCATCAGTGCAGCCCATCAGTGCACATCAGTGCAGCCCATCAGTACAGCCTCATCAGCGTACATCAATGAAGGAGAAAAATTACCCGTTTGCAAAATTTTATAACAAAATATAAAAAAATATATATATATATTTTTTTAAATCTGTCTTTTAATTTTTTTTTAACAAAAAATAAAAACCGCAGAGGTGATCAAATACCACCAAAAGAAAGCTCTATTTATGAGAGAAAAAATGATAAAAATGTCATTTGGGTACAGTGTTGCATGACCGCGCAATTGTCATGCAAAGTGTGACAGCACTGAAAGCTGAAAATTGGTCTGGGCAGGAGGGGGGTTTAAGTGCCCAGTAAGCAAGTGGTTAAAGGTGTATTGATGTAGGGTGCCCTGTAAATCCTTCTGCCACTAATGTAAAGTTTTTTTATGGAGCTTTGTGACGACATCACAAGGACCAAGGAAAGAATCTTACACTACAGGACTAAGGAAAGTGAAAAATAAAAATCCCCTTGTGGCACACTACATGGGGAGAGGTGGGCTTAGAGTAAAGTTGGGTCATGACCAGAGGTGAACATTAAAGTGGGAAGCTATCAGCTATACATGAAATTAGTAGCACTTGTAGATACTGACTCCAATAAATATATAGGCAATAGAAACAGCCTCAGTCCTGACAGAATTGCACCCTCTAATGACAGCTCTTGTATTGTAAAACTGATTTAGCACCTGTATTTTCTAAACTAGTTTCTATACAGTAATCACATCTACACTGATTGCATGTTTCAATAACATTGCCTTTTTTTAATATGCTGCAATGCTGGGGAAATAGTATTTAGTAACCAAGAAAATATTACGTACAGTATATCTTAAAGCGTTAAATTTAGCAGGTAATTAATTTTATGGAAAAGAAAACCTCATTAATACTAACAGTACTTGCTAAGATAATACTTAGAGATGCTGTCATTAATTAAATCTACTGCTGGAAATGTGATTTCTTGTAGTAACAACTGAGATGGGAAATATTTTTTTTGAGAACACAACAGCTAATGTTTAATACCTTACTACATTTTTCTCATTATTGGCTTTACAGGAACGCAAGATATATTGTTACATTAAATCTAAACTATGTCAAAAGAAAACATTATTTTCACATTAATTTCTCTTTTGTTCAAAATTATTTTTGCAAAGTGGTTTTCTGACATATGTGCAGAATGCATAGCGATGCTGAAATTCTCATAATAAGTATCACTTTTATCAGGCATACTGCTATGTTAGTGGTGGTATTGTTACTACTACTTACTGTTCATACAATTTGGCAAAATGAATTACCGGTACATGTTCACTTCCACTCTGCTGAGCAAATGTATATGTTTTTTTATTAATGTTATGTATTACTAATACATTTAAAAAAGAAGAAATCGTTCTCAAAGGGCATGAACAAGCAGCTGACACATCAATTAGCACAAACTGATATACATATACAAATCATAGCGCAGCACTGAATGAAAAAATACTACTGTAAAAAAATAAGTAAAATAAAATAAGAGGTGAGTCCAAATAAATGAATAGTTGTGATAGTCCCAAAGTGATCGAAGGAATTTTTCAATAGTGTTCCCACATGCGATTCTCCATACAAAATAACAGTGTTGTAATCCACCACACACTCATTTAAATGCGCTTACTAGAGCAAATGGACTCTAACATTTATGAAAGAGTCTAAATGCACTTTAGTGGCTCCATCAAATCATCAATCCAAATCATATGCACTTTCTCTTCAAGAGCAGATATTGTATATCGGTATAGCTGCAGATTACCATTACTTGGCAAAGCATAAAAAAGAGCCAGATAGGCTCCATAGTGTAAAATTGCAATATACCAAAGTTATTAAAAAGTAGAACACTTGCAAGGATAAATTGTATAAGCGGCAAAGAAATATACAACCAGTCCCGGGGGGCAGGCAGGCTGCTTCGTAGTATCGGGGTACATGATGATGTCAAAAGCGCTGGTTTACCCGTCACGTTTCGTCACATCTGACGTCAAACCCCAGACGATATCAGATGTGACAAAACAGAAATGACTATTGTGGGCAGAGCAACCGACTCAGCAGAGTCATTGTGATCCCTATCACTCCACTTCTGCATCCTGTGCAACCCTTATCCAATATTACTTACCACTGCCTTTCCTGCCATCCTCTGATACCATCTTTCAACACTGCTCACCTCTGCATCCCCTGTCACCCTCTTCCAACAATACTCACCTCTGCATCGCCTACTGCCCTCTTCCAACACTACTCACCTCTGCATCCCCTACCACCCTCTTCCAACACTGCTCACCTCTGCATCCCCTATTGCCCTCTCCCAACACTGCTCAACTCTGCATCCCCTATCACCCTCTCCCAATACTACTCACCTCTGCATCCACTACCACTCTCTTTCAACACTGCTCACCTCTGCATCCCCTACCACCCTCTCCCAACACTGCTCACCTCTGCATCCCCTACCACCCTCTTCCAACACTGCTCACCTCTGCATCCCCTACCACCCTCTTCCAATACTGCTCACCTCTGTATCCCCTGCAACCCTCCAAATCCAGAACAGCTGGGGCGGAGCTTGGCCACGATTTCGAAAGGCCGCATGAGAGGATACCTCAGCTGATGGGGGAGGATGTTGCCCATCCCAACGTTCATCCTCAGCTGCATTTAATCTGATCCCGGGCGGGCAACATCAGCAGACAAGGAAAGGCATTTCCCACAAGAAAAACACCGATTTCTTCCCGCAGTCGGAGCGGGGAAGGAGCCGAGATGGCGCCGCCACTGTATGGAGGCAGTTGGTCTCAGCGTGCTCCCAGCCAGACAATGCTGGCTACTTTTCTGACATGGGGAATCCCCCAGTGCTTCAACACCCTTCAGGGACAGCCTAAAAAGAAATGATCCATCGCTCCATGCTTCTCCCAGCATGAAGATGCCAGTAAGAAAGAAACCGCATGAAGCTCATGACTCAGTTAATAATGATGACTGCTCTGCCTCTGTGTCCCTGGCTACATTATCTGTTACTGACAATCCAGTTTCAGAAAAAACACTACAACACATGCTAGTGACACTGCAAAAAGATCTACTCAGGAACATATCCTCTACTATCTCTAACTTGAAAATCCAAATTGATCAAATAGGAGACCACACTGACCAGGTGGAACGGCAACTCTCTGACCTTATGATGTTTCATAATGAACTTGCAATACATTATGGATAAGCTGGCTGACCTAGAAGATCGCTCTAGGAGAAATAACGTTAAAGTTCAGGGTTATCTAGAATCAGTGCAACCTTCCGCCCTCACCGCTTACCTGCCACAGTTTTGTGGCTATATCATCAGAGCTTTCACAACAAGACCTAGCAATTGACTGTGCTCACAGGCTACCCAAGCCTAACCACCTACCAAATTAAGTACCACGAGATGTCATAGTTCATATTCATTTTTATACTGCTAAGGAACGTATTCTCCTTGCGGCAGAAAATGCAGCTCCATATCCTGATCCATATTCACACCTTAAAATCTTTGCCGACATCACTCCAGCTACGGCCAAATGTTGCAAATAATTTTCTGTGATAACCAAGACCCTGAGAGATCAAATCCAGAACAGCTGGTTGACCACTATCAGTGCAATGCGTGGAAACCATGCACTTTACTGGTTATGGCTGATTTGTGAGTAGGGATGAACCGAACACCCCCCTGTTCGGTTCGCGCCAGAACCTGCGAACAGACCTAAAGTTTGCGTGAACTTTAGAACCCTATTAAATACAATGGACTCGAACGTTCAAAATCAAAAGTGCTAATTATAAATGCTAATATGAAAGATATTGTCCTAAAAAGGGTTTGGGGACCCGGGTCCTGCCCCAGGGGACATGTATCAATGCAAAAAAAAAGTAAAATATGCCTGTAAAGCAGCGCTTGTTTCCCTTGCTTAGAACTGTCTCTGCACAAAATGTCATTTCTGAAGGAAAAAAAGCCATTTAAAACCACTCGCGGCTATATTGAATTGTCGGCTCCCGGCAACACAGAGTAAAGTCATTGATAAAAAATAAAAAAAAATGCGTGGGGGTCCCCCCAAATTCAATTACCAGGCCCTTCAGGTCTGGTATGGATATTAATGGGAACCCTGCATCAAATAAAAAAAATGGCGTGGAGTTCCCCCAAAAATCCATACCAGACCCTTTATCTGAGCACGCAACCTGGCAGGCCGCAGGAAAAGAGGGGGGGACGAGAGAGTGCCCCCCCTCCTGAACCGTACCAGGCCACATGCCCTCAACATGGGGAGGATGTCCCCATGTTGATGGGGACAAGGGCCTCATCCCCACAACCCCTGCCCTGTGGTTGTGAGGGTCTGCGGGCAGGAGGCTTATCGGAATCTGGAAAACCCCCAGATCCCGGCCCCCCCCCCTGTGAATTGGTAAGGGGTACATTATACCCCTACCATTTTACGAAGAAAGTGTAAAAAAAAATGTAAAAAAAAACACACAGACACCTTGGAAAAGTTATTTTATTAAAAAAAAAAAAAAACACATTCCAGCGATGTAATCCAATGTCCCGCGGCGATCCGATGTCCAGCGCTGCAGTCTCCACTCGAAACGTCATTGGCTGAGCAGACCTACACTGCGGAGGAAGTTCCCCATCAGGTCCGCTCAGCCAATGACGTAGGCTGGGTCAGAAGTACAAGGGGGCGGGGCGCCCTCGTATCTCAGGCCCCGCCTATGTCTTGGCTGAGCGGACCTGATGGGGAACTTCCTCTTCAGTGTAAAAAAATGAATAGACACGCCCCTTCTCACGTTCACCATCAGGTCCACTCCTGATGGGGAACGTGAGAAGGGGCGGGTCTATTCATTTTTTTACACTGAAGAGGAAGTTCCCCATCAGGTCCGCTTAGCCAATGACGTAGGCGGGGTCTGAGATACGAGGGCGCCCCCGCCCCCTCGTACCATAGACCCCGCCTACGTCATTGGCTGAGCGGACCTGATGGGGAACTTCCTCCGCAGTGTAGGTCCGCTCAGCCAATGACGTTTCGAGTGGAGACTGCAGCGCTGGACATCGGATCACCGCGGGACATTGGATAACATCGCTGGAATGTGTTTTTATTTTTTCCAAGGTGTCTGTGTGTTTTTTTTACATTTTTTTTACACTTTCTTCGTGAAATGGTAGGGGTACAATGTATTCACATAGGGGGGGGCGGTATCTGGGGGTCCCCTTTGTTTAAGGGGTCTTCCAGATTCCGATAAGCCCCTTGCCCGCAGACCCCCACAACCACCGGGCAAGGGTTGTGGGGATGAGGCCCTTGTCCCCATCAACAGCCGGAGGGGGGGGCGGTCTCTCATCCCCCCCTCTTTTCCTGCTGACTGCCAGGTTGCGTGCTCGGATAAAGGGTCTGGTATGGATTTTTGGGGGAACTCCACGCCATTTTTTTTTTATTTGACGCAGGGTTCCCCTTAATGACCATACCAGACCTGAAGGGCCTGGTAATTGAATTTGGGGGGACCCCCACACATTTTTTTTTCCTTTATCAATGACTTTTCTCTGTATTGCCGGGAGCCGACAATTCATTATAGCCGCGAGTGCTTTTAAATGACTTTTTTTCCTTCAGAAATTACATTTTGTGCAGGGAAAGTTCTAAGCAAGTTAAACAAGCGCTGCTTTACAGGCATACTATACACCCCCCCCCCCCCGGTACAAAATTTAAAGGAATATTTCACTTTTATTGTTTCACTTTAAGCATCATTAAAATCACTGCTCCCGAAAAAACGGACGTTTTTAAAACTTTTTTTTGCATTGATACCTGTCCCCTGGGGCAGGACCCAGGTCCCCAAACACTTTTTATGACAATAACGTGCATATAAGCCTTTAAAATTAGCACTTTAGATTTCTTCCATAGACTTTTACAGGGTGTTCCGCGGCTTTTCGAATTTGCCGCAAACACCCCAAATTGTTCGCTGTTCGGCGAACATGCGAACAGGCAATGTTCGAGTCAAACATGAGTTTGACTCGAACTCGAAGCTCATCCCTATTGGTGAGAAATGCCTCTATAATAGGGATGAGCCGAACACCCCCTGGTTCGGTTCGCACCAGAACCTGCGAACGGACCTAAAGTTCGCGCGAACGTTAGAACCCTATTAAATACAATGGACGCAAACGTTCAAAATCTAAAGTGCTAATTATAACGGCAAATGTGCATGTTATTGTCCTAAAAAGGGTTTAGGGACCCGGGTTCTGCCCGAGGGGACATGTATCAATGCAAAAAGAAGTTTTAAAAACGTCCGTTTTTTCGGGAGCAGTCATTTTAATGATGCATAAAGTGAAAAAAAAGTGAAATATTCCTTTAAATATCGTACCTGGGGGGTGTCTAACGTATGCCTGTGAAGTGGCATGTGTTTCCCGTGTTTAGAACTGTCCCTGCACAAAATGACATTTCGAAAGGAAAAAAGCCATTTAAAACTGCTTGCGGCTTTAATGTCATGTCTTGTCCTGGCAATATGGATGAAAATCTTTGAGAAAAATGGCATGGCTACCCCATCACCCCCCCCCCCCCCACCCCAGCCCATTACCAGCCCCTTTGGGTCTTGTATGGATATTAAGGGGAACCCCGCACCCAAAAAAAAAAAAAAAAACTATATACTCTGAACAGCAGTATACAGGCGGTGCAAACAAGACAGGGACTGTAGGTTTGTTCTTAAGTAGAATCTGTTTGTAATTTTGAACAGGTACATTGTTTAAGTGTAGCTCCAGCCAAAAAATATATTTTTAAGCTTTTTTGAAAACATAGGGAAGGGTTATCACCCCTGTAACATTTGTTTTGCTGTCTGTGCACCTGTTCAGAACATTTCACCTCACTTTCCGTCCCAATGACAAATGTTTTTGGAAAAGTGTTTTTTTTATTAAAACAAGGATTGGTGATAAAGCATCAGTAGAGAGGAGACACATTTTTCCCATATTAACTCTTACAGGAGAGAATTTCCCTTCCTAGGGGTAGATTTCCTCTCACTTCCTGTTGTCTCCTTCTGTTTGCAAGTAGGAGTCGTTTGTAAGTTGGATGTTTGAAAGTAGGGGCCTGCCGTATATACTCTGCTGAAATTTGCCCCTTAGATGTTGGTGTTGCCACAACACTGTGAGCCCTCACAGTTACTCTTGGTGGGCGCTGGAACACCCTGCTGTGAACTATTATATCAGGAATTGTAATTACATGCCATAATTGAACAGTGGTAGGAAAAATTGGGCCTTTGGTGGTGGTGCTGGTGCTACAACACTGTCAGCCCTCACAGTTACTCTTGGCGGGCGCATGAATGGGCCCTACTGTAAATTATTAGATCAAGAATTGTAATTGCATGCCCCTGTTGAAGAGGGGCAGAAAAATTGGGCCCTTGGTGGTGGTGGTGGTGTTGCCACAACACTGTAAGCCCTCACAGTTACTCTTGGTGGGCGCAGGAATGAGCCCTGCTGTGAATTATTAGATCAAGAATTGTAATTACATGTCCCTGTTGAACAGGGGCAGAAAAATTGTGCCTTAGGCACTGGTGCCACAACACTGCAACCCCTCACAGATACTGTACTTGGAGCACAGCAATGAGTCCTGTTGCAAAGTATTGCATCAAAAATTGTAATTACACACCCCTGTTAAACAGGGGCTGAAAAATTGGGCCTTGGGCACTGGTGCCACAACACTGCAACCCCTCACAGATACTGTACTTGGAGCACAGCAATGAGCCCTGTTGCAAAGTATTGCATCAAAAATTTTAATTACACGCCCCTGTTAAACAGGGGCTGAAAAATTGGGCCTTAGCCACTGGTGGCGGCACCCAGAAACAAAAATGTCCTTCCAAGCTATCATCAGGAATCGGATCATTAAGGAGGAGGAGGATAGTCAGTCAACATAACAGGACAGTCACTCAGCATCAGCATAGGCAGTCTTGAAGGGATGTGACATTTCAAAATAAATTATTCTGTTACATCAGCTTCAGTTGCTTGGTAGCTGGTAGTGATCCATGCCTCGCCCTGTCCAGCGAGGCATGGACATTGCCTTCCACATGCCGGTAGAGAGCCGGAATCGCCTTCCATGAGAAAAAGTGGCATTTGGGAACCTGCCACTGAGGAACCGCACATTGCACAAACTCACGGAAGGGGGCTGAGTCTACCAACTGAAAAGGCAGCAGTTGAAGTGCTAGCAATTTAGCCAAGCTAGCATTCAACCGCTGGGCATGTGGATGGCTGGGAGTGAACTTCTTTTGATGGTCCAGCAGCTGGGGCAGGGAAATTTGCCTGCTACAATCGGACGTCGGTGTACTGCTAGCAGAGTGCCCGCAAGTACTTGGCTGTGACACACCTAATTCTACACCTTCATTCCTCTCAGTGCAGGTTTCAGAGAGGACTGAAGGTATAGTGGGGTTGGATATCCCAGCTGATGAGGAGCAAGGAGAGGTCCGCTTTGTTCTTTGGTGTGGGTCTTTAAAGTGGTTGTAAACCCACTTTTGCAACTTGTACCTACAGGTAAGCCTAGATTAAGGCTTACCTGTAGGTGCAAGAAATATCTCCTAAACCTACACGGTTTAGGAGATATTTGCTGAAAATTACATGCATCCGTGTCTTTGGCGCATGCGCGCCGTAGACAACGGCGCATTCATAGGGTTAATCCCATTCACAAATCCGGCTAAGTCCCAGCAATGCTTGGGCTTAGCCGGATTTGACGGCTCCCGCGCACATGCGCGGAGTCACGTCTTCGCCGCTCCGGCCAATCACAGCGCCGGAGCGGCGCTGTGATTGGCTGGAGCGGCGATACCCAGAAGTAACCTTCCGGTTATCGCCGCGGCGATGGCTGCGGCTGAAGAGGGAGACGAGGATGGCTTTGGGGGCCCCGATCTAAAGTAAATGATGCATAATGAGCTATTATGCTAGTCATATTAGCTCATTATGGCTTTCTCTTACAGGTGGTTTTAAAAAAATATTTTTTTTTAGGGGTTTACAACCACTTTAAGGTACGCTTGCCAACGAGCTGCATGGCAGGTCAACATATGTCTGGTCAAGCATGTGGTGCCCAAGCGGCTGATGTTTTGGCCACGCGAGATACGCTTGAGACATATGTCGCAAATAGCAGGGGTGCGATCTGATGCACTCGACTCAAAAAAGGCCCACACCAAACAACTTTTGGAATAACGGGCAGAGGCAGCGCCCTGCACAGGCGGAGATCTGCGGTGTGATTCAGTCGGTGTGCTGCCCTTACGCTGGCCCCCGGAGGGCATCCTGCCTCGTTGGAGATGTGCCTCCTCAGGAGGACATGGTGGGTCTAGGGAAGGAGTGACTGATGATGACATTGATACGAAGGAAGAGGACGCTTTGGCAGCTGCTTTTCCAGTACCCTGAGCCTGGGTGAGAGAGGATGAGGAGGATGAGGAGGGCTTGGTCATCCACTCTACCAAGTCTTCGGCATGATGCGGCTCAACACGTCCAGCTGCCGAAAATAAGGACAAGCGTGTCCCATGGCCACGTGCTGATGACGAAGCACCGCATCCACGACCAGCACTGCTGTCTCTAGACACAGAGCCTGCTTGCCCTCTTTTATTGGCTTGTGACTGTCTGCATCTCCTTGTTGGCCTTCCAGACATAGTAATGGCCTGCAGGGAGATGGGAAAAACAGCAATTGGGTAGTGTATATTGTACTGGAGGCACACAACACCCACTAACTCCTGCAGATTCCTTTATTAGAGAACACCAGCAATAAAGGGTAGATACAGGTGTATACTGTGCTGTGCTGGAGGCACACAACAACCACTAACTCCTGCAGATGCCTTTATTAGAGAACACCAGCAATAAAGGGTAGAAACAGGTGTATACTGTGCTGTGCTGGAGGCACACAACACCCACTAACTCCTGCAGATGCCTTTATTAGAGAACACCAGCAAAAAAGGGTAGATACAGGTGTATACTGTGCTGTGCTGGAGGCACACAACACCCACTAACTCCTGCAGATGCCTTTATTAGAGAACACCAGCAAAAAAGGGTAGATACAGTTGTATACTGTGCTGTGCTGGAGGCACACAACACCCACTAACTCCTGCAGATGCCTTTATTAGAGAACACCAGCAAAAAATGGTAGATACAGGTGTATACTTTGCTGGAGGCACACAACACCCACTAACTCCTGCAGATGCCTGTATTAGAGAATAGCAATAAAGTGTATATACAGGTGTATACTGTGCTGGGGCACACAACACCCACTAACTCCTGCAGATGCCTGTATTAGAGAACAGCAATAAAGTTTAGATACAGGTGTATACTGTGCTGGGGCACACAACACCCACTAACTCCTGCAGATGTCTGTATTAGAGAACAGCAAAAAAGTGTATATGCAGGTGTATACTGTGCTGGGGCACACAACACCCACTAACTCCTGCAGATGCCTGTATTAGAGAACAGCAATAAAGTGTAGATACAGGTGTATACTGTGCTGGGGCACACAACACCCACTAACTCCTGCAGCTGCCTGTATTAGAGAACAGCAATAAAGTGTAGATACAGGTGTATACTGTGCTGGGGCACACAACACCCACTAACTCCTGCAGATGCCTGTATTAGAGAACAGCAATAAAGTGTAGATACAGGTGTATACTGTGCTGGGGCACACAACACCCACTAACTCCTGCAGATGCCTGTATTAGAGAACACCAGCAATAAAGGGTAGATACAGGTGTATACTGTGCTGTGCTGGAGGCACACAACACCCACTAACTCCTGCAGATGCCTTTATTAGAGAACACCAGCAATAAAGGGTAGATACAGGTGTATACTGTGCTGTGCTGGAGGCACACAACACCCACTAACTCCTGCAGATGCCTTTATTAGAGAACACCAGCAAAAAAGGGTAGATACAGGTGTATACTGTGCTGTGCTGGAGGCACACAACACCCACTAACTCCTGCAGATGCCTTTATTAGAGAACACCAGCAAAAAAGGGTAGACACAGGTGTATACTGTGCTGTGCTGGAGGCACACAACACCCACTAACTCCTGCAGATGCCTTTATTAGAGAACACCAGCAAAAAAGGGTAGATGCAGGTGTATACTGTGCTGGAGGCACACAACACCCACTAACTCCTGCAGATGCCTGTATTAGAGAACAGCAAAAAAGTGTATATACAGGTGTATACTGTGCTGGGGCACACAACACCCACTAACTCCTGCAGATGCCTGTATTAGAGAACAGCAATAAAGTGTAGATACAGGTGTATACTGTGCGGGGACACACAACACCCACTAACTCCTGCAGATGCCTGTATTAGAGAACAGCAATAAAGTGTAGATACAGGTGTATACTGTCCTGGGGCACACAACACCCACTAACTCCTGCAGATGCCTGTATTAGAGAACAGCAATAATGGGTATATACAGGTGTATACTGTGCTGGGACACACAACACCCACTAACTCCTGCAGATGCCTGAGAAAAGAACACACTCTCCCTGCCTATCTAGCTTAGAGAACAGCAATAAAGGGTAGATACAGGTGTATACTGTGCTGGAGGCACACAACACCCACTAACTCCTACAGATGCCTGAGAAAAGAACACACTGTCCCTGCCTATCTAGCTTAGAGAACAGCAATAAAGGGTAGATACAGGTGTATCCTGTGCTGGAGGCACACAACACCCACTAACTCCTGCAGATGCCTGAGAAAAGAACACACTGTTCCTGCCTATCTAGCTTAGAGAACAGCAATAAAGGGTAGATACAGGTGTATACTGTGCTGGAGGCACACAACACCCATTAACTCCTGCAGATGCCTGAGAAAAGAATACACTGTAGAACACACTGTCCCTGCCTTTCAAGCTCTTTCCCTGGACGCCGGAACACACTACACAAGGCCGCCGCGCTGGCGCCCTTTTATAGTGTGGGGCATGTACTAAACCCCCCTGAGCTATAATTGGCCACAGGCATTCTGCCTGTGGCCAATTATGGCTCTCCTTGCTGCCGGCGCTGTGATTGGCCAAGCATGCGGGGTCACAGTGCATGCTTGGCCAATCACAGCGCTGGCAATGCAGTGCGATGGCGCAGTGCATTGTGGGCCGTTCGCTTCACACGAATTTGGCGCGAACGGCCCACAAAGTTCTGGTATCGCCGAACAGGCGAACAGGCGATGTTCGAGTCAAACATGCGTTCGACTCGAACACCGAGCTCATCCCTACTCTATAATATTAGGATATCTTTATTGTGTTCAAGTCAGTACACATTTTAAATGTTTCATAGCACTTCTTTGGAAGATCCCAGGGAAAATATTTGTGTCAAATAAAATGCAGTGTACTGTGAGCTATTGGGAGTATGCAGTTTACAGCACATATTCCTATGACTAGGTTGGCAGCAGTTTCATGGAGTGTTCATCCTTGCTTGCCTATCATGCTGGATTATTTTATTTAGAATGTACAGCAAAATTGCTATTTTATATAAACCGCATAGAAATGAGTCTTTGCAAATAAAAGGATATTTTACAGATCACAGGTGTTTTACCTTTAGGGGCAGACAGAAGAAGAGCTGAGCATTTTCTAGTTACAAAAATGTAAAATAGACTGAAGCAGTTTTACTGTAATCAGCTGTGTGACCAGAGAAAGAGAATATAGGTTTAAGAGATTTAAAAGTTAAAGGAGAATATTACAAGCATATGGCATCCTAAATGTCGAAGCAGGACTGCATAACCTAAGACATTGTATGGACAGCTACACTGGGCCCATGAGCCCAAAGGGGGTTATCACCAGGGCTTTATCTATCATAATGATATTTGTGTGCCAGTACCCAAGGTTGAAGGGTATTTCCACCTTTGCAGCCAATTGGAATAACACATTCTACATTTATCGCATGTCCCCATTCACATAGCACAACCTAAAACTATTTAAAAGTTGCAGCTTACCTTAAGATGCCTTAAGTGATTGTAAAGTCTCGAAAAAAAATCATGTTATACTTACCTCCTCTTTGCAGTTGGGTTTGCACAGAGCAGCCTGGATCCTCCTCTTCTCAAGCCCCTCTCTCCTTTTATGCACCCCCACAACATGCAGCTTGCTATGGGGGCACCCAAGCCGAGTCACAGCTCTGTGTGTCCATTCAGACATGGAGCCCTGACCCGTCCCATCCCCTCTCTCTTCTAATTGGCTAACTGACTTTGATTAACAGCCGCGGGCGCCAATGGTGCTGCTGCTGTGTCTCAGACAATCAGGAGGAGAGTCCCGGATGGCTAAGACACTAGTGGACATCGCTGGAGAGAGATGGGGCCCAGATAAGTAATTAGGGGGTGCTGGGGAGGCTGCTAAACACATAATGTTTTTTATCTTAATGCATATAAAAAACCTTCTGCCTTTACAACTTCTTTAGACCCCTTTTACAATGAAGGCGATTTTCAGGTGTTTTAGCACTACAAATAGTGCCTGAAAAAGCACCTGAAAAGCACCTCTCAAGCCTCCCCAGTGTGAAAGCCCGAGCGCTTTCAAACTGGGGTGGTGCGCCTGCAGGATGGAAAAAAAAGTCCTGCAAACAGTGTCTTTGGGGCGGTGCGGGAGCGGTATATACACCGCTCCAAAACCGCCCCTGCTACTGAAATCAATGGGCAGCACTGCCGAAGCGCTGCTTTTCAGGCACTTTTAACCCCTTGTTAACCCCTTCTTTTGGGTTAAATGCGCCCAGTCCACACAGCTAAAACTAGCGGCGCTTTACCGCTAACGTTCGGGCGGTCTGAGTGTGAAAGTAGCCTTAAGAAGTAAGGAAATATGCTACTTAGTTCTCTTTGTTATAAGGGGGCTGGGAAGCTGTGTTTATTTAACTCTGTACTGTGCTGTCAGATATCGTCATCAGTTGCACTAGTATTAAACAAAGGGTTGAAGGTTTAGGAACTAAGCTTTTCCATTGTATGGTAACGAGAAGTGGACTCAGCCAGTGCCCAGCCCTGCTATTGGGACAAATCACACTGAGCTAACTAAAAAATGCTTGCAATTAGCCATGACATTTTCTCATCAAAAACATTGAAGAGATAAAAAATATTTTTTAACATTTTTTATTAGGTATGCTATGTGAATAGGAACACATAACAAACATATAGTGGGGTGGTCTCAAATTTGTAAAAATGGAAGTACAATTTAAGGTATGCTGCAGGCATTCCTATAGAGGAAGTACAGTATGTACGGAGGTTGTTGAGAGGATTCAGAAGATTGACCGCAGTTTAAGATTCACCATGAAACCATCTCTTCTGTCCTTTGTTACTAGTTGTTTCTACAGATAAATGTATCTGTAAAATAAAATAAAAAATCATATTATCATATGGGTATATCCAGTGCAGAATTATCTTTTAATACAGCCTTGATCTTCACCACTGTAGGGCCCCTAAGGCAATTGAACACAGAGACCTTGTATATGGGAGCAGGCAGTCAATAATTAAATCTGAACACGGGAAATCTAAAAAAAAAATGTTTTATATCTTGCAGCCCCACACACTGCAAGGGTTAATTGATTATTTTGTGTGTGCAGTGGAGTAAGCACAATACTTACCTTATTCCTCACTCCCCTGTATTTATTGACTAACTGTTTCAAACCATCCTATTTTTATTCCTAATTATTCCAGAAATGTTTTTTGCTGCACGTAATTTTTGCTATATGTTCTTCAGACCGTGCAGTACGTGGCTTCATGGTTTTTGTTATGATGGGTCAACAGTGCAGAATGCAGCAAACCCCTATTTTTATCTACCCCTATTTTTAGAAACACCTTTGTTTATGTATGGGTCTAAAAAAAAAAATCACTTCACACTGGGAATCTATGTTTATCAGTTTTACAAACTATGTGTTCTTATGTATACTCTGAAAAAAATATTTAAATGCAGTTCAGATTTACATTTGTTTGGCTACTAGGGCTTATCACATCTAATATTTGTATTGTTAAATGTACTAGTAAAATGGACTATTATGTGTTAATAATTTTTAGGTACATTATGCTCTTGTGATATCAAATACATTTAGGGTTTTTAGGTGCAGCCACTTTCAGCTCCAGCAATGTTTGGAGACAAAAGATAAAAACCCCCCAAAAATGTCAGGTTATCACACCAAATATGTCCTTTCTTTTTTGTCCTGAAAGGTTAATATGACATTACCAGTTTACCTACTGTATAACCTCATCCTAACCCTTGTGTTGTGTCCCACCTATGTTTTATTTATTTATGATGAGCTTTAGAGCTTCTATGGTTGTAAGTTTGCATGTTTTTCCATTATGCCTTTCAGGTCCAGAGGAAAAGTCACAGTTTATAGACTAATATTATGTTACGTTAAGGTGAAATCTAAAGATTTCAGACGGGCGGTGTTATATCCCACCTATGATGTATTTTTTTGTTGTTGCACTGAGCTGCAATGCTATTGATTTATTGATGTTCTAATGCACACTGACATCTAGTAGTAGTTTAGCACCAATACAACTTGTTTATCTTCTGTATTTAGTATTTCAAAATGTTCCTCTCTTTTCAGCATTAGTCATCACAGGGACAAGGTAATGTTTTCTTACACTTCAAAAGTCTGTGGATTAAAATTGTACTAGATCCAATTTCAGTGTGTTATGGAAGAGTTAAGCTGCCTGTGGATGGTGCCAAGTCAGGAAGCAGGTAATACTGTCTGCACAGACAGGGTCCAAAGAGGTATATCATTACAAATATCCATAATAGAGATGAGTTGAATGATTTAGTGAAAACTGATTTTGCTGCAAAATTATCAATTTTGCTGTTAGTAAAATTTCATCAAAGCAGACACTTTCAGGTTTTACTCATTTAGCTGCTTAGTTCAAAAGGGTATGGATTTTGTTGGTGTATTTATAGTAGTTTAGTTTATTTTACATAGTTTTAATTTGTGTATTAGTGGTTGTTTCCTTTATCATTTTAATTTCATTTGTGGTTATTTCCTTTTTTGGGCTTAATCATTATTTTTGCACTATAACTTTAAATTTGTATTTCCCTGTCTTTTTTTTTTTATTAAATAAAAATGAGAAAAGGTCCAGGATAACTAAAAGGAGCTTTCACAAACCAGTAAAGAGCCGTTAAAGCCCACTGCACCCTTAAAAATTACCAAAAGCCACCTTCATTTATTTTCTTTTGGGCAAAATTTTGCTGAAATTGCTTGATTTTCACAGAAATTTTTGAGAAATTAAAGTCCACAATTTCACTCATTCCTAGTCCTTATTCCAACCTAGCCCAGGCCCAAAAGCTAAACTTGAATCTTATCTTAATCATTAATCCTTAATCTACCCCTCAAACTTAACCCTTAACTGAAGCCAAACTCTAATTCTATCACAATTACTAATGCTAAGTGCAACCCCTAGCCTACTAAGCCCTCTTTAACAAGTACAATTTACATAATACTCCAGCTCAGATATGTTATATTAGCTGGATGCTAACAAAGTCTCTAACATTAATAAATATTCCTAATCATTACTTATAGCAGACCTTCACTTCAAAATGAAAGTACCACAAATCTACCTCTCCCCACTCCTCTCCTATATTTGAAAGTTTTTTTTTGGGAGCGGATATCTTTTCCTGGCAGGTCCCCCCTCCCATTTCTTTCATTCTCGCCTAGATGAAAATTACATATGTTTAGTCTGCTCATGCCTCATGCCGCCCCTTCCTAGGACATATCACATGTTCCAGGAGTAGGGATGAGCCGAACACCTCCGGTTCGGTTCACACCAGAACCTGCGAACAGACCGAAAGTTCGCACAAACTTTAGAACCCCGTTAAAGTCTATGGGACTCGAACATTCGGAATCAAAAGTGCTAATTTTAAAGGCTAATATGCAAGTTATTGTCCTAAAAAGGGTTTGGGGACCTGGGTCCTGCCCCAGGGGACATGTATCAATGCAAAAAAAAGTTTTCAAAAATGAAGTTTTTACGGGAGCAGTGATTTTAATGATGCTTAAAGTGAAAAAAAAATGTTAATTATTCCTTTAACTATCGTACCTGGGGGGTGTCTAAAGTATGCCTGTGAAGTAGCACGTGTTTCCGTGTTTAGAACTGTCCCTGCACAAAATTACATTTCTAAAGGAAAAAAAGTAATTTAAAACTGCTTGCGGCTTTAATGTAATGTGTGGTCCCGGCAATATGGACCACTAACTGAAAATACTGCAGCTCCCTGCCTGTGGTATTAGTATGAGAACACCAGCAATTGTATTCAGGTAGCTTTAGGTGCACACTGTGCAAAGGACACAGTACACTAACTGTAAATACTGCAGCTGCCTGCCTGTGGTATTAATATGATCAGAACACCAGCAATTTTTCTCAGGTAGCTTTAGTTGCACACGGTGCAAAGGACACAGTACACTAAATGAAAATACTGCAGCTCCCTGCCTGTATTTGTATGAGAACACCAGCAATTGTATTCAAGTAGCTTTAGGTGCACACTGTGCAAAGGACACAGTACACTAACTGTAAATACTGCAGCTGCCTGCCTGTGGTATTAATAGGATCCGAAGAACACCAGCAATTGTCTTCAGGTAGCTTTAGGTGCACACTGTGCAAAGGACACAGTGCACTAACTGTAAATACTGAAGCTGCCTGCCTGTGGTATTAATATGATCAGAACACCAGCAATTGTATTCAGGTAGCTTTAGGTACACACTGTGCAGAGGACACAGTACACTAACTGTAAATACTGCAGCTGCCTGCCTGTGGTATTAATATGATCAGAAGAACACCAGCAATTGTCTTTAGGTAGCGTTAGATGCACACTGTGCAAAGGACACAGTACACTAACTGTAAATACTGCAGCTGCCTGCCTGTGGTATTAATATGATCAGAAGAACACCAGCAATTGTCTTCAGGTAGCGTTAGATGCACACTGTGCAAGGAACACAGTACACTAACTGTAAATATTGAAGCTGCCTGCCTGTGGTATTAGTATGAGAACACCAGCAATTGTATTCAGGTAAGCTTTAGGTGCACACTGTGAAAACGACACTAAATCAAAATACTGCAGCTCCCTGCATGTATTAGTATGAGAACACCAGCAATTGTATTCAGGTAAGCTTTAGGTGCACACTGTGCAAAGGACACTAAATCAAAATACTGCAGCTCCCTGCCTCTATTAGTATGAGAACACCAGCAATTGTATTCAGGTAAGCTTTAGGTGCACACTGTGCAAAGGACACAGTATACTAAGTGAAAATACTGCAGCTAGCACAATCACCTGCCTGCCTGCCTGTCAGTATATTAGGAAGAGAATAACAGGAACATATCTAGCTAAACTGAATACAGTGTATAAATATATATACAACACCTAGGATGCATATATATCCTCTACACACTGTAACTGCAGCTAACTGACTCGCCTGCCTGCTCTATCTAACTCGAATTAAATGACACTGTCTCTCTCTCTCTCTGTCTGTTTTTAACCACCGCCGCAACACACTACACATGGCCGCCACGCAGGCGGTCTTATATAGTGTGGGGCGTGTACTAAACCCCCTGAGACATAATTGGCCAAAGCCACCGTGGCTTTGGCCAATTATGGCTCTCTGTTTTTTCTGTGATTGGCCAAAGCATGCAGGTCATAGTGCATGCTTGGCCAATCATCAGCCAGCAATGCACTGCGATGCCGCAGTGAATTATGGGCCGTGACGTGCCACTCCAATCTGGCGCGAATGGCCCATAATGTTCAAAATTCGGCGAACAGCCGAACAGACGATGTTCGAGTCTAACATGGGTTCGACTCGAACTCGAAGCTCATCCCTACCGAGGAGGCTGCGGAATCAATCTGACAGCACAGCGCAATCTCACGCATGTGGTCTGCTGTACCATATCATAAAATATATATCCAAAATATGCCCAAAACTGTGTACCCAGAAATAAATCACACACTTTCGCAGTTTATTCTACAATTGACAAAGACTTTACTGCAGCTAAGAGATAAGGTTAGAGCATGTGTCAACTGGCTGCCTGGCCGCCAAGGTAACTCCTGCCCAAACATGTATAACAAAATATAAAAATGAAGTCTCTAAAGTACAAGTCTACTTGCTTACTCCCACAGCCAAAATGCCAGTTCTGGGGAATCCGAAGACCAGCGAAGAACCAGCCAATGTGAAGACAACACTGGACTCTTGGGCTGGTGAGTGTCTGTTTCTTAAAAGTTACAGACTTTTAATGCTTCTTAAAAAAAGACTGGAGTTCCTTTTGGGTTAACCATCCATTCTGCATTGCCAAAAACTGGTGGTGCATTATCCATTCCTGAACTTGATCCTTAGTATAGGCTTAGTTGAGAAAGATTTAACACAATGTGTCAGGGACATGCTGGCCATAATGCAGCCAAAGCTCCTAGGAGGAGGCAGATACGCATGTGCAGATGTGCATCTACAGGTGCCCGTCTTGCCAGGCATAGGCTAACGGATATGCGCATGCACGCAAACATTGGCACACGCAAAGCATATGCGCTCGCACTAAAATGCTTGTGTACGTTAGCCATCAATGCTGGCGCAAAATGGCCTATATAAGGGCAGCAGCCTCACTAGTGTTTGCTGTCTGATCTGTAGCTTTAGCCGGTATACCTGTTCTTATGATCTCTGCTTGATTCCTGTGTTTGACCTGGCTTATCCTGATCATGCTTGCTCTCCTCTTATCATGACCTCAGCTTGATTTAAAGACTATGTTATCTCTTCCATCTGCCTGCTATCCTGTTGCCAACCTCTGCCTGCACCTTGACCATCCTCTGTTGCTAACCTTGCTTGTCTGACTCTGTATCCAGTAATCCATCTGTCCTGCTCTGCATAGTGCATGGTGACACTGGTCCTACATCTACTGTGTGCCTGCATCTGCTGTTCCTGTTGCCATCCGCTGCTTCGGCCACCCAGCCCCGCTCAGGTGACACACCTGCCACATACTTCTGCAACCAACGGAAGATCCTGCAGGCACTATTACCTCATGGCGCTCTCTCAGCCACTGTTACAACTCCAGTGGCCCTTGAGCCAGGGCTGTATGAGAGGTCTCCCTCGACATGTCAGGCTCTGCAACGAGGTACGTGACACAATGATAATGATAATCATAAACCTAACCTAAATCCAAACACAAACCCATCCCCAAACTGAAACCCAATCTTTAACACAAATTCAACACTACGTCTAAGCCTAATCCTTAATATTGATCCACCCCTAAACCTAGCCTTCAAGCCCAAATTTTAGGATTGGTAGGGGGGCAATCCAGAGTTCAACTTTAATCCTTAATATGAAGCCACATTTAAACAATACCTTGATTGTGAACATAATTCTCCCCAAAATCTAACCTTAAAGGGGTTGTAAAGGTTCATTTTTTTTTTCTAAATAGATTCCTTTAAGCTAGTGCATTGTTGGTTCACTTACCCGTTCCTTTGATTTACCTTCTAAATGTTTTTTTTCTTTGACTGAATTTCTCACTTCCTGTTTCTCCTCAGTAAACTTCACACCATCATCCGAGTGGTGTTGAGTCAGCCAGAACAGCTTACTGAACAGCTTACTGAGGAGGAACAGGAAGTGTGAAATTCAGACAAAGAAAACAAAGAAAACAAATATTTAGAAGGGAAGTCTAAGGAAAAGGTAAGTGAACCAACAATGCACTAGCTTAAAGGAACCTATTTAGAAAATAAAAAACAAACCTTTACAACCCCTTTAAGGCCCCATGTACACGGGATGCTGTTAAACGCGCGTTCAGAGGCAGTTGGACACTTTTTTCAACTGCCCCTGAACACATTCAATGTTATCCTATTTGACCATGTACACAGTCTCGTTTATTGTCGTTTTTTGGCAGTTGCGTTTAACAGTGTTTCTTTGAAAGCAAAAAAATTGGTTCAGACGCGAAGATTTCCAAGTTTCAGACGCCAAACGCGGCTAAACGTGGCTTAACGTGTTACCGGCATTTTGCCGTGTTTTTGTTCATAAGCGTTTTTAAAGATGCCCTATTTTTTTGACATAAAAAATCTCAAAAATGATGACAAATGATAAAAAAATATTTAAAAAAATTGTAATTGCTTGCAATGATTCATAGACCATTTATATACCCTAATGAGCCGTTGATCCAATCCAATACACCACTAGCATTGCTGTTATCCGAAGTATAATTGGAATTTGAGCCATATGTTGTTAGATTTGAACAAGCAATTTGTGGCAGGTGACGTGGCAAGTGGACAATCCACAACGTGTGGCAGGTGACGTGGCAAATGACAATCCACAACTTGTGGCAGGTGACGTGGCAAATGACAATACACAACTTGTGGCAGGTGACGTGGCCAGGTGACATGGCAAGTGGACAATCCACAACTTGTGATAGGTGACTTTGCCAGGTGACGTGGCCAGGTGACATGGCAAGTGGACAATCCACAACTTGTGGCAGGTGACGTGGCCAGGTGACGTGGCAAGTGGACAAACCACAACGTGTGGCAGGTGACATGGAGAATGACAATCCGCAACTTGTGGCATGTGATGTGGCAAGTGGACAATCTGCAACTTGTGGCAGGTGATGTTGCCAGGTGACGTGGCAGGTGACGTGACAATCCGCAACTTGTGACAGGTGACATGGTAAGTGAACAATCCACAACTTATGGCAGGTGACGTGGCAAATGACAATCCACAACTTGTGACAGGTGACGTGGCCAGGTGACATGGCCAGGTGACATGGCAAGTGGACAATCCACAACTTGTGGCAGGTGACGTGGCAAGTGGAAATCCACAACGTGTGGCAGGTGATGTGGCAAATGACAATCCACAACTTGTGGCAGGTGACGTGGCCAGGTGACATGGCAAGTGGACAATCCACTTAAGCTCCCTGAAACGAAAACGATTTTTTTCCTCATGCTAGGATCACCATTGAGGTATTTGTATATAGCTATCATATCTTCTCTCAAGCATCTCTTATTAGCTTTGTTGCATTTCCCTGGACTTTTTTCAGTTCCAGCACATCGATCCTGAGGAATGGTGACCAGAACTGGATTGCATATTCAAGATCACCCCCCTGTTCGGTTCGCACCAGAACCTGCGAACAGACAGAATGTTCGTGTGAACTTTAGAACCCTATTAAATTCAATGGACTCGAACGTTCAAAGTGCTAATTATAAAGGCTAATATGCAATTTATTGTCCTAAAAAGTGTTTGGGGACCCGGGTCCTGCCCCAGGGGACATGTATCAATGCAAAAAAAAAGGTTTAAAAAATAGACGTTTTTATGGGAGCGGTGATTTTAATAATGCTTAAAATTAAAAAATAAAAGTGAAATATTCCTTTAAATTTCGTACCGCTTAGGCCAATGACGTAGATGGGGTCGGACATACCGAGGGGGGGGGGGCCTGATGGGGAACTTCGTTCGCTGTGTAATACATGTATAGACCCGCCCCTTCTTATGTTCCGCATCTGGTCCGCTGAGCGGACCTGATGGGGAACTTTAGAAGGGGCGGGTCTATACATTTAAAACACAGCGAAGGAAGTTCCCCATCAGGTCCGCACAGGCACAACCAATGACGGACAGCGCTGGACATCGGGATCGCCGCGGGACACTGGATTTCATCGCTGGAATGTTTTTTTTTTTTTATTAGTTTTTTTTTTTAATAAAGGACTTTTCCAAGGTGTGTGTGTTTTTATTTACATTTTTTGACACTTTCTTCGTGAAATGGTAGGGGTACAATGTACCCCTTACCAATTCACATAGGGGGGGGGGGCGGAATCTGGGGGTCCCCTTTGTTAAAGGTGTCTTCCAGATTCCGATAAGCGTCCCGCCCGCAGACCCCCACAACCACCGGGCAAGGGTTGTGGGGATGAGGCCCTTGTCCCCATCAACATGGGGACATCCTCCCCATGTTGAGGGCATGTGGCCTGGTACGGTTCAGGAGGGAGGGGGGGCCGCTCTCTCGTCCCCCCATCTTCCCCTGCGGCCGGCCAGGTTGCATGCTCGGATAAGGGTCTGGTATGGATTTTTGGGGGGACTCCACGCCATTTTTTTAAAAATTTGGGGTGGAGTTCCTATTAAAATCCATGCCAGATCTCAAGGGCCTGGTATGGATATTTAGGGGGAACCCCACGCCATTTTTTTTTAAATTTGCGGCGGGGTTCCCCTTAATATCCATTCCAGACCTAAAGGGCCTGGTAATTGAATTTGGGGGAACCCCCACGCTTTTTTTTTTTTTATCAATGACTTTTCTATGTATTGATAAAAGCCGACAATTCATTAATAACCGCGAGTGAGTTTTAAATGACTTTTTTTCCTTCAAAAATGACACTTTGTGCAGGGACAGTTCTAAGCACGGGAAACATGCGCCACTTTACATGCATATCATACACACCCCCCAGGTACGAAATTTAAAATAATATTTCACTTTTATTTTTTCATTTTAAGCATTATTAACTGTTTTTAAAACTTTTTTTGCATTGATACATGTCCCCTGGGGCAGGACCCAGGTCCCCAAACACTTTTTAGGACAATAACTTGCATATAAGCCTTTATAATTAGCACTTTAGATTTCTCCCATAGACTTTTCGAATTTGCCGCGAACACCCCAAATTGTTCGTTGTTCGGCGAACGGGCGAACAGGCAATGTTCGAGTCGAACATGAGTTCCACTAGAACTCGAAGCTCATCCCTATTCAAGATGTGGCCAGACCAGAGTCTTGTACTCATAGAGTGGCAGAATTATAGTTGTATCTCTTGAGTAAATCCCCTTTTTTATGCTTGCTAATATTTGGTTTGCTTTGCTACTGCAGCTTGGCATTGCATGCCATTGCTGAGCCTACTCATCTACTAAGACCCCCAGATATTTTTCTATCCTGGATTCCCCCAAAGGTTCTTCCCCTAGCGAGTAACTTGTGTTTATATTTTTAGCCACCAAATGCATTACTTTACATTTTTCAACATTAGACCTCATTTGCTGTGTAGTTGCCCACCCCTTTATTTTATTGAGGTTTTCCTGTAAGGTTTCTATATCCTGCTGTGAAGTTATTGCCCTGCCTAGCTTTGTATCGTCAGCAAACACTGAGGTTTAACTATTTATACTAACCTCTATATCATTTATGAATAAATTAAACAGAATTGGTCCTCGGACAGAACCTTGGGGTACCCCAATTACCACTCCAGACCATTTTGAGTACTCGCTTTTTGTCACCACCCTTGGAATGCACCCCTGTAACTAGTTTTCTATCCAGCTACCTACCCTGTAGTCCATGGCAACAGACCTCAATTTGTTCATTTAAAAATTTCTGGGGAACTGTATCAAATGCTTTTGCAAAATCTAGATACACCACATCACAGTCCTTTCGTTATCTAGATAACAGCTCACTTCCTTGTAGAATGTTATCAGGTTGGTCTGGCAAGAACAATCTTTCATAAATCCATGCTGATTAGTACTAACAATGCTGTTTTCATCAGCAAATTATTGGATATACCGTATTTGCCGGCATAAAAAGCGGCTGGTCATATAAGACAACCCCCTAATTTTCACTTTAAAATGTTGGTTTTGTGCTATACTTAACGTACAAGACAACCCCCTTGTGCGGTAATACCGTATGTTCAGAAACGAAGAGGCCGCCAGATGGATATCAGCCTGCCAGGTGCTCTGTAAAACTGTATGTATTCAGTATATGCGCCGCTCAGCCAATCCCGGCGGGTGATGCACTCTGTTGATGACTACAGACCCTGCTAAGCCTGCTCGGATTGGAGTAACAACCTCTACAGGGTTGCTAGGAAGGCTGGAGGGCTGGCTGCAAGGAAGGCTGGAGGGCTGGCTACAAGGAGGGCTGGCTACAAGGAAGGCTGGATTGACCTCTGGGGGTAAGGGTGGACAGAGATTCCCGCACTTCCAGCTGGTCATCCAGGAAAGATAACTTGCTGTAGTACCACAGACTGGGTTTATAAACCTTATCTGCTGCAGCACCTGACCTCTGGGACTTCAGGACCATATTCCTCTGGGTCCTGTATGTCCCCCTGATGGTAGCAATTTTGGTTTTCACATCTTGGAGAGTTGTTGTGGGTATCTGTGTTTGCACAAATGCAAGCAGGCTCTCCAGTGCTGCTGTCCTGGCCACTTTATTTTTATTTACACCACTTTTTGTCTGCCAAAGGATAGGGAGTTCTTTCCATTTATCAATGAACTCCCCCATAAAGTCTGGGTTTTTGAAACTATTCATTCTCTCTGTAAAATCAAGAAACAAGAAAATACATATGTTTCAGGCAACATTCATCAAATCAGCATTTTCAACAGATTTTCAAGCCCCAAATCTCCTCCTCTGATGAAACCCAAATCCTTAAAATGTTATGTACCTTGGTCAACACGTTCGTTGCTAACTCCCTCTCCCGCCAAATGAACGTATTTTCGACACATGGATCTTCACTTGATATACACTGCGCATGCGTGAAACTCTGCACGCTTTCCCCGCCCCTGACGTTGGATATTGTACTTTCCCCACCCCTTCTCGCTCGTCGTAGTGCTTAACAACATGGCGAAGACACAGGTGGCTGAGATTACCTCTACAGAGGAGGAAATTCCAGAGGAGCCCAAATCCCGATCCAGGAGATATAAGGCATCCAACATGTCATTCGAGGAAATGGTGGAGATGGTCGCCATTTTGAGGAGGGAGGATTATGATGCCAAGCATGGGCGGTATAAAAGGCCTAATCTTGTCAAGACAAAAATTATGGGCAAAGTGGTCAAAACTCTTCACCAAAAATTTGGGGTGTGCAGAACGAAGGAACAGCTCAGAAAACGATGGTCTGATCTGAAGTTGCGGGAGCCCGACCAATACAAAAGAATCAAGAAAGTTTTAGGAAAAAGTAAGTACTTTTTCTTCATTTTCCCTGCTAAAGATTATTTACTTGTATTAAGTCTTCTATATTTGACTTTGATATAGTACAGTGAAAGATACCAACTTTCATGTTCCTCCGCACAGTAAACGGACGTAGTAAACCTCTTTCTCCGTACAGTTCCTAAAACGATGTTTTTGGATCATCCAGTGTGAACACCCAAATTTTTAATTTTTTTTTTGGGGAGCAAATTTGGTAAACAATTTGCTTTATTTTTATAATCCAAAAGACATTTTTTTTTAAAAAAAGGGTATGCATTGTAATGTTAATGGAGAGAATGCTCAGCAGCTGCTTAAACATCTGAACGCAGTAGTACAAGTGTGGGACAAAGCCCATAAATGTTTAGGGTGTCACACACAGGTGATACTGTGTATATACTTTGGGGTGTTACAATGTGTCAAACTTTGTTTCAAAAAGTATATGCTCTGGTTTTGGCTATGTATCCAATCATGTGTTCCGGGGGTACATTTAAAAATGGACCACACTTCCAAATAATCTTTACAAATCTATTTTTCATGTTTTTTTGTGGCCAAAAAATTATTAGTTACTAATGAAACTATACCTTTTATTGCAATCTCCATAGGGCTTCAAAAAGCTACGTCAGATGAGCCTAAAAATCCAACACCTTCAACAATAGCCCCAGAACCACATGATGGAGAGGAACGTGAAGTTGTGGAAGTGGAAAGTGGCACCACAACAGGTCAGTGTCAAACCAGACAGATGCAGGTTAATAGATGTAGGCCTACATATTCTATACTACATTATTTTTTTTTATTTAGGTGCAGTTCTGGCCGGAGACCCCGAAAAGTTTACACATCACAGTGCCCAGATCCTGATCCAATACCTCATGGTCTGCTGTTGTGACCTTGAAAAAATAAAGGGAGACTTGATAGAGATCAGGCAAAATACCAAGCGGGTTGAAGAAAAGCTACAAAAAAATCATGGCTGTGCTTGGGCATGTATAACACAAAAGAACGTTGAACTTGCTGTGTTTTGGCAGGTTTGTTTTTCTTTTAAGCTTTAATGAATAGTACATGTTTACATTTTCACGATATTTTTTTACATTTTTTTTTTATGCATGGCTGTTCATGTGTTTTAACCCCAAAAATATTTTTAGGACATCTACATTTAAAAGGAAGTTTCCTCCAAAAAAATAAAAAAAGGTATTTTCTTAACAAGAAGTTGTGGCTTCATTATGTAAATGTTGTGCAAAGTGAACTAATCAATGTTTTGTGTTTACACTGACAATGAAGGCTAATAAGGAATGCAAAATACACATGGCACTACAAGTGCACTAGGTAAACCGACGAGAAACCTAAAAGAATATTAAATGAAAACACCAAAACAATATTTTCTCAAAAAAAGGTTTTATTTTTACAAATAATAATGTTAAAATTCATCAGGCATATCAATGGCCCCCCTACCCACAAAATAATCAACATATTGTTGACGGACCTCACGCCCGGTTTGGGGGGCCAAGCCTGGACGGCCAGCTTCCAGGGCCACTAAATGTTCTGCTTCCAATAATGAGGCCTCAGGCCCAGTCAAAGTCAGATAATTGGTTGAATGCACCCTGAGAAAATTTTGGAGCACACAACAAGCCATTACAACATGGTTCCATTTGTAAGGGGCAAGGTGGATGGAGGTGAGGAACAGGCGGAATCGGCTGGCCATGATGCCAAAGGCATTTTCCACCACCCTTCTTGCTCTGGCCAGCCGATAGTTGAACACCCTCCTCTCAGGGGTGAGGGTGCGTTGCGGGAATGGCCTCATCAAATGGGGACCCAGGCCAAACGCCTCATCCGCCACAAAGACAAATGGGAGTCCCTCCACATTCTGCTCCGCTGGTGGCAAGGCCAGCTGATCCAAAAGGAGCCGTTCCTCAAACTCCGTCTGTGCAAAGACTCCTCCATCAGACATCCTGCCATTCTTGCCAACGTCCACATAGAGGAATTCGTAGGTTGCTGACACCACTGCCATCATGACGATGCTGTGGAACCCCTTATAATTATAATAAAAGGATCCCGAATGGGGTGGTGGGACGACCCGAACATGTTTGCCGTCGATGGCCCCTCCACAATTCGGAAAGTTCCATCGTTGGGCAAACTCAGATGCCACATTCTGCCATTCATGTGGTGTAGAAGGGAACTGTGGAATTAAATAAAAAATAAATTAATACTTTGAGACAGAAACATTGAAAGCAGATTTAAGAAAACCATTCATGGCCAACATTGGGAGAAACCGAAAAATTAAAACATTATTAGTAAGCAACAACAAACCAAAAACAAACCCAAAATAAAAACTGGGGGGGGGGGGGTTGAAGATGAGTTGGGGAGATCACAATGAAGGCTGTAGCACTCTGTATGAATTTTTAGAAAATGTAACATTCCTAGGCAATCTTTAGGGTGCGTTTAGGGTAAAGCACTACGATGGAGCATAGATTAAAATACATGGAAATGACTAGGCAAGGTGGGTATGGCCCCAGGATAGCATGCTGGAGAGGTTAGGTAAGGCAAATTTAAATGTAGGCCTAATAAAAACATTCCCAAAAATAAATAACCATGTGTAGAAAGGGGACATTCCCTGCAGCTAAGAATCATGGGAATTAGGGACTGCTAATAAACCCCAAAAAAAATATTAACAAAGAAATACATACAGTGTGAGGTTTGAAATAAGAACACTTACCTTAATATAGTCCTCCTGCAAAACTTGAAGGATGGCAGAACACATCTCTGGTATAATGATACCCAGAGCCTGGGGGGATATGCCTGTGGAGAACTTTAGGTCCTGCAGGCTTCTCCCAGTCGCCAGGTATCGCAACGTGGCAATGAGCCTCTGCTCAGCACTGATGGCTTCATGCATAACGGTGTCCTGCCTGGTAATGTAGGGGGACACCAAAGCCAACAGATGCTGAAATACGGGGTCAGACATCCGGAGAAAATTCCTGTAGTCCTCAGGATTATTCTCCCTGATCTCCCGCAACAAAGGCATATGACAGAACTGGTGCCGCTGGAGCAACCAATTCTTGGTCCATGAACTCCTCCTCACCCTGTTCATGGCCTGGAGTCGGGATACAGCATGAACCCCGGCACCAACTACAGCACGAACTCTACGACGAGTACGTAGTGGCAACATGGCTAGATAACGGTCGGCAGCTCAGAACGAACTAGAAGAACGAACGGAAGAACAGCAAGGCCTATGAAGAACAAGCTGAAAAACAGGAACGAGCAGACAAGAACGCACTGAATAAACAGATACGAACTGACTACAAGCACTGCAAGACAGATACGAACCCACAGGCACAAACTGAACTCCACAAAATGATCTTCAAAGCACGAAGACTGAAAAGCGCGAATCGTCTCTCACCAAACTTTTACTAACACGCGGTAACATGAAATTAGCAAAAGCGTCCCAAAGGGTGGCGTCATTCGAACGGAACTTCCCCTTTATAGTGCCGTCGTACGTGTTGAACGTCACTGCGCTTTGCTTGAACGTTTTTTAAAATGATCGTGTGTACGCAAGACAGGCTTGAGAGGAAACATGAAAAGAAACGACGTGAAAAACGTCGGTTTAAAAAATGGCATGAAAAACGATTGTGTGTACGCCGCATTACACCTCTTGCAATCCTTTTAGTGTTGGAATGCTGATTATGACCCCTCGGTCTTATATTTTTTAAAGACCATTTTTTTTTTTTAATATGCATTTTTACATTGAAGTTTAGCCACCCAGGTTTAACCATCACTCTTTGATATTTGTTGCCCATTGGAATGCACTGGCTAATATCTTTATTTAATATTTTCCTAAAGCATTCCCATTTTTCCTCAGTGTTCATTGTTTCTAGGATTTTATAAATTGTAGTATGGAGTGCAGTTTTGAGAAGTTGGCTCTTTTGAAATGCAGTGTTCTTGTACTACCCTTGTGCCCCCTTTTCCTGTGATTTACATTGAATGTACTGTACTCCTCCCTTGACGTCCTTCACATCCATGAGTTTGGTTGGTGACACCTTACCTATCTTGGGATTTCCAGCTTACATCACAACATGTGGAACTTTTATCCTGATTAACCATCTTGCAACCTTCCTTTTTTTGGACTTTTCAATAGATTTTTCTCCTACTGAAGTTGCACGTTTATTTGTTTACTTCCCTATTTCACTTCAAATGTTGAACTAGTTGAATGAGCTATCACTCAATTACTTATCTAATAGCATTTAAGACACAAAATTCATATTGCATGCACTGCACTTTTTTGATTTTATATTTCTTTATTGCAGTTTACTAATTCTTACTAAGGCTTTCTTTCTCTTATTTTCACCCGGTAATCCAGCCAGCAAGTCTGTTGTTTTTCAAAAGCTCAAGCTCTCCAGCAGAATGTATCAGTTTGCATGGAGGAGACAAACCATTTAAGACTGGAAGGGGTGGTTAAAATTATCAGCTTTTTTTTATTCATGTAAAACCTTAATCCCAAAAAGGAAAAAACTACTAGCTGTAGCTGATTATAAAGTGTGAGCTGGAGTTTGGCTTCAATTAAATAGTGTATTTCAATCTGCTAATACATTTAAAACGGCCTCCCCCACTAGACTGACAATGCTGCTCTCTGCTCTGCCTCCGGTGCTCCTTCATCCAGAGTGGTGTTTCACTAATACAGGCGGTGTGTTATTGGCCGGATCACCAGGAAAAAAATGAAGCAGCCACTGCATCCAATGATTGCTAAGCTGCAATATATTACATTTTTGGTTTAAAGTGGAAGTAAACTCATCGATTTAACAGTTTCAAAAAGCAGTTACATTCCCGGCATGCCGGGAATCCCAACTGTCACATTGGTTGTGCTCTCAACCAAATTGTCAAACCATCCAATGGCTGGTGTCATAACTGATCACATGTGCAGCATCATGGCAGTTGAAGATTAAACAGAGGCCAAGATGGCAGCTTCCTTGCCTGAAAATGATAGGAGGGTTTACTTCCACTTTAAGGTTGAATACAGTTTAATGGGTGAAAATCCGTATTAATAATACATTCAGGTACCCACTCGGTTCCTGAGGCCAGGAACTGCATAATTACTTTTTTACAAGTCCTTGAGCTGCCTTTGACCCTATCCTCACACGGCTCGCAGCAGGGGGTGTGGTGCATCCCTGTTCACTGTTTCAGGTCCAAATTAGGTCAGAATTTTTGGCTGAATTCGAATCTGAAACAGAGCTAAAAGCGCACAGGACTCTTCTGCAGTGCGCTCTGTGGCCACAACGGAGATGTGTGAACTGGCTTCATAGAGAGCTGATCACACTCTCCTGTCATGCGAATTTGATGTGGGGAAACCCACATCCAATTCGCAATAGTGTGAACCAAGCCTGAGGCCTCGTACACACGACCGATTTTCTCGTCCAAAACAGTCAAGAAAAGTGCCGCAAGAGTTTTTTTGTCTAGAAAAACGTTTGTGTGTATGGTTCTACGACGAGAAACTTGACGAGAATCTCGACGAGAAAATAGAGAACCTGCTCTCTATTTTCTCGTCAGGATTCCAGATTTCCTCGTCGTGTTTCTCGTCGGCCTGTTTTGTGACGAGAAAATGGTTCGTGTGTATGCTTTTACGACTCTTCCAAAAGCGCGCATGCTCACAAGTAGGGATGAGCTTCGTGTTCGAGTCGAACATACGTTCGACTCGAACATCGGCTGTTCGATCGTTCGACGAAGATCGAACGATTTGGGCCGTTCGCGCCAAATTCGAGTGACGCGAACGGCCCACAATGCACTACGCCATCGCAGTGTCATCCAGGCGCTGTGATTGGCCAAGCATGCACTGTGACCCCGCATGCTTGGCCAATCACAGCGCCGGCAGCGAGGAGAGCAATGATTGGCCACAGGCAGGATGCCTGTGGCCAATTATTGCTGAGGGTGTTTAGTACACGCCCCACACTATAAAAGGCCGCCAGCACGGCGGCCTAGTGTAGTGTGTTCCGGAGCAGGGAAAGACAAGCATAGGCAGGGACAGTGACATTTATTTCTTTCTTGCTTAACCTGGATTCCTTTAGTTTAGGGAAAGAGAAGGATAGGTAGGGAGAGTGTCAGTGTGTTTTACTGTGCGAGTCCTTGTTTCTAGGGACAAAGAAGGAAAGTGAGGGGAATTCTCCTTGTGCTATAGTGTGCTTTAAAAAAACATTTTTTCTAGGGACAGAAAACTCTAGGTAGGGAGAGTGTCAGTTTCTTTCACTGTGCGAGTCCTTGTTTCTAGGGACAAAGAAGGAAAGTGAGGGGAATTCTCCTTGTGCTATAGTGTGCTTTAAAAAAACATTTTTTCTAGGGACAGAAAACTCTAGGTAGGGAGAGTGTCAGTTTCTTTCACTGTGCGAGTCCTTGTTTCTAGGGACAAAGAAGGAAAGTGAGGGGAATTCTCCTTGTGCTATAGTGTGCTTTAAAAAAACATTTTTTCTAGGGACAGAAAACTCTAGGTAGGGAGAGTGTCAGTTTCTTTCACTGTGCGAGTCCTTGTTTCTAGGGACAAAGAAGGAAAGTGAGGGGAATTCTCCTTGTGCTATAGTGTGCTTTAAAAAAACATTTTTTCTAGGGACAGAAAACTCTAGGTAGGGAGAGTGTCAGTTTCTTTCACTGTGCGAGTCCTTGTTTCTAGGGACAAAGAAGGAAAGTGAGGGGAATTCTCCTTGTGCTATAGTGTGCTTTAAAAAAACATTTTTTCTAGGGACAGAAAACTCTAGGTAGGGAGAGTGTCAGTTTCTTTCACTGTGCGAGTCCTTGTTTCTAGGGACAAAGAAGGAAAGTGAGGGGAATTCTCCTTGTGCTATAGTGTGCTTTAAAAAAACATTTTTTCTAGGGACAGAAAACTCTAGGTAGGGAGAGTGTCAGTTTCTTTCACTGTGCGAGTCCTTGTTTCTAGGGACAAAGAAGGAAAGTGAGGGGAATTCTCCTTGTGCTATAGTGTGCTTTAAAAAAAACATTTTTTCTAGGGACAGAAAACTCTAGGTAGGGAGAGTGTCAGTTTCTTTCACTGTGCGAGTCCTTGTTTCTAGGGACAAAGAAGGAAAGTGAGGGGAATTCTCCTTGTGCTATAGTGTGCTTTAAAAAAACATTTTTTCTAGGGACAGAAAACTCTAGGTAGGGAGAGTGTCAGTTTCTTTCACTGTGCGAGTCCTTGTTTCTAGGGACAAAGAAGGAAAGTGAGGGGAATTCTCCTTGTGCTATAGTGTGCTTTAAAAAAACATTTTTTCTAGGGACAGAAAACTCTAGGTAGGGAGAGTGTCAGTTTATTTCACTGTGCGAGTCCTTGTTTCTAGGGACAAAGAAGGAAAGTGAGGGGAATTCTCCTTGTGCTATAGTGTGCTAAAGCATTCCTCATCAACCATCTTTGAAATCCTTGTTTTTTGGACAGTCAGGGAAATTGTCGTTGTGCTATTCTGTGCAAAAGCAATCATCCTCAACCATATTTAGAAATCCTTAAGTAAAGGGACAGAGAAGGACACCTGAAGGTAGCCCTTATTGCTTTTTTCCCATCTCCCTGCAGGCCATCTATTAGAATGTCTGGAAGGCAAACAAGGAGAGGCAGACAGTCAGGAGGCAATAAAAGAGGGCAAGCAGGCTCTGTGTCTGGGGGCAACAGTGCTGGTCGTGGACGCGGTGCATTGTCATCAGCACATGGCCATGGGACACGCTTGTCCTTCTTTTCGGCAGCTGGACATGTTGAGCCACATCATGCCGAAGACTTGGTAGAGTGGATGACCAAGCCCTCCTCCTCCTCCTCATCCTCTCTCACCCAGGCTCAGGGTACTGGCAAAGCAGCTGCCAAAGCGTCCTCTTCCCTGGTATCAATGTCAGACTCATCATCAGTCACTCCTTCCCTAGACCCACCATGTCCTCCTCCTGAGGAGTCCCCCGAACTGTTTGAGCACAGTGTTGGGTACATGCTCCAGGAGGATGCCCAGCGTTTCGAAGGGTCTGATGATGAAACCCAGCTACAGGAAGGCAGTAGCGTGAGAGCAGACAGAGGGGATGCTCAAGAAGGACACCAATCTGGCAGTCATGTTCCAGCAGCTGCAGCATACTGCCAGATTGGCTCCAGTGATGAGGAGGGAGGGGATGATGAGGTCACTGACTCCACGTGGGTGCCTAATAGGAGAGAGGAGGAGGAGGAGGATGAGGAGGAGGCACATCTCCAACGAGGCAGGATGCCCTTTGGTGGCCAGCGTAAGGGCAGTACACCGACGGAATCACACCGCAGAGCTCCGCCTGTGCAGGGCGCTGCCTCTGCCCGTCATTCAAAAAGTTCCTTGGTGTGGGCCTTTTTTGAGGCTAGTGCATCAGATCGCACAGCTGCTGTTTGCAACATATGTCTCAAGCGTATATCGCGTGGCCAAAACATCAGCCGCTTGGGTACCACATGCCTGACCAGACATATGTTGACCTGCCATGCAGCTCGTTGGCAAGCCTACCTCAAAGACCCACACCAAAGAACAAAGCGGACCTCTCCTTGCACTGCATCAGCTGGGATCTCCAACCCCACTATAACTTCAGTTCTCTCTGAAACATGCACTGAGAGGAATGAAGGTGTAGAATTAGGTGTGTCACAGCCAAGTACTTGCGGCCACTCTGCTAGCAGTACACCGACGTCCGATTCTAGCAGGCAAATTTCCCTGCCCCAGCTGCTGGACCGTCAAAAGAAGTTCACTCCCAGCCATCCACATGCCCAGCGGTTGAATGCTAGCTTGGCTAAATTGCTAGCGCTTCAACTGCTGCCTTTTCAGTTGGTAGACTCGGCCCCCTTCCGTGAGTTTGTGCAATGTGCGGTTCCTCAGTGGCAGGTTCCCAAACGCCACTTTTTCGCACGGAAGGCGATTCCGGCTCTCTACAGGCATGTGGAAGGCAATGTCTTGGCCTCGCTGGACAGGGCGGTCAGCGGTAAGGTGCATATTACCGCTGACTCATGGTCCAGCAGGCATGGACAGGGACGTTACCTTTCTTTCACGGCCCATTGGGTCACTCTTTTGGCAGCTGGGAAGGATGCAGGACAAGGTGCAGTAGTGTTGGAGGTTGTTCCACCGCCACGCCTCCAAAATTCTTCTTCCTCCGTGGCCTCTTCCTGTGCTTTGTCCTCGGAACCAGCGGTGCTCCGTAGGCGTTCAAGGGGCTACGCAAGTACGCAGGCAAAAAGATGCCATGCCGTGCTTGCGCTGGTGTGTTTGGGGGACAGGAGCCACACTGGGGCAGAGGTCCTGTCTGCTCTGCAGGGCCAGGCCGAGAGGTGGTTGACGCCACGCCAGCTTAAGCCAGGAATGGTGGTTTGCGACAATGGCACCAACCTCCTCTCCGCCCTCCGACAGGGACAACTGACCCATGTGCCCTGTGTGGCTCACGTCCTTAACCTGGTGGTGCAGCGGTTCTTGGGCAGGTACCCGGGCTTACAGGATGTCCTGAGGCAGGCCAGGAAAGTCTGTGTGCATTTCCGCAGATCTTATAATGCCAGTGCTCGCCTGGCTGAGCTGCAAAAGGAGTTGAACCTGCCCAAGAACCGCCTTATATGTGACATGCCCACCAGGTGGAACTCAACGTTGGCCATGTTGCAGTGGCTGCACACGCAGCAGAGGGCCATCAATGAGTACCTGTGCGACTACGGCACCAGGACAGGGTCAGGGGAGCTTGGTTTTTTTTCTCCACGCCAGTGGGGCATGATCAGGGATGCATGCACTGTCCTGGCACCATTTGAGGAGGCCACGAGGATGGTGAGCAGTGACAGTGCATGCATCAGTGACACTGTACCTCTTGTCCACCTGTTGGAGCACACGCTGCGTGGAATAATGGACAGGGCACTTGAGGCAGAACAGAGGCAGGAAGAGGAGGACTTCCTTGCCTCTCAAGGCCCCCTTTACCCAGACAGTGTTCCTTCTGTCCCACCCATCGCACAGGAAGAGGAGGAGGAGGAGGAGGAGGAGGATTGTGTCAGCATGGAGGTGGAGGCTGGCACTCAGCATCATCAGCAGCAGTCTTTTAGGGATGATTTACAGTCCCAAGAAACCAGTGGACTTGTACGTGGCTGGGAGGAGGTGGCTGCGGATCATGTCGTCCTTAGTGACCCAGAGGACTCCGGAGCGAATGCCTCAGCAAACCTACGCTGCATGGCCTCCCTGATCCTGCAAAGTCTGCGGAAGGATCCTCGTATTCTTCGGATCAAGGAGAGGGACCATTACTGGCTGGCCACTCTCCTTGATCCACGGTACAAGGGTAAGGTTGCGGACCTTATGTTACCTTCGCAGAGGGAGCAGAGGATGAGACAACTCCGGGAGGCCTTGCAGAAAGGTCTGTGCAACGCGTTCCCAGAGACTGGGAGGTTACAAACTCCTGATCCTGGAAAACGAGTTGCTGAGGCTTCGGCCAGTCAAAGAAGGAGCGGTGGGGAAGGTGGCCGTCTGACCGATGCGTTCAGACAATTCTTTAGTCCGCAGCCCCAAAGTATGATCGGTTCCAGCAACCATCGCCAGCGTCTGATAAACATGGTGCAGGAATATCTAGGGGCAAGGTCAGACTTGGACACCTTCCCCACCGAAAATCCTCTGGCTTACTGGGTCTTGAGGATGGATCACTGGCCAGAGCTTGCACAGTATGCAATTGAGCTACTGGCCTGTCCTGCATCCAGCGTTCTTTCGGAACGCACATTCAGTGCTGCTGGAGGATTTGTCACGGATCACAGGGTGCGCCTGTCCACCGACTCGGTTGATCGACTGACTTTCATCAAGATGAACCAGTCTTGGATCACCACCAGCTACCACACACCTGATGCTGATATAACAGACTAATTGATTTTAACATGTCACATCCCTTCAAGACTGATGCTGATGCTGAGTGCCTGTGCTGTTATGTTGACTGGCTATCCTCCTCCTCCGAGTCCTCAATGATACGATTGATGATGATAGCTTGGAAGATCATTTTTGTTTATGGGTGCCGCCACCAGTGTCTAAGGCCCAATTTTTCAGCCCCTGTTTTACAGGGGCGTGTAATTACAATTTTTTTAGCAATAATTTGCCATAGGGCTCATTGCTGTGCTCCAAGTACAGTATCTGTGAGGGGTTGGAGTGTTGTGGCACCAGTGCCTAAGGCCCAATTTTTCAGCCCCTGTTTAAAAGGGGCGTGTCATTACAATTTTTGAAGCAATACTTTGCAACAGGGCTCATTGCTGTGCTCCAAGTACAGTATCTGTGAGGGGTTGTAGTGTTGTGCCACCAGTGCCTAAGGCCCAATTTTTCAGCCCCTGTTTAACAGGGGCGTGTCATTACAATTTTTGAAGCAATACTTTGCAACAGGGCTCATTGCTGTGCTCCAAGTACAGTATCTGTGAGGGGTTGTAGTGTTGTGCCACCAGTGCCTAAGGCCCAATTTTTCAGCCCCTGTTTAACAGGGGCGTGTCATTACAATTTTTGAAGCAATACTTTGCAACAGGGCTCATTGCTGTGCTCCAAGTACAGTATCTGTGAGGGGTTGTAGTGTTGTGCCACCAGTGCCTAAGGCCCAATTTTTCAGCCCCTGTTCAACAGGGGCATGCAATTACAATTCTTGATCTAATAATTCACAGCAGGGCCCATTGCTGCACCCACCAAGAGTAACTGTCAGGGCTTACAGTGTTGTGGCACCAGCACCACCATCAAAGGCCCAATTTTTACTACCACTGTTCAACAATTATATGTAATTAAAATTCCTGATATAATAGTTGACAGCAGGGCGTTCCAGCACCAACCAAGAGTAACTGTGAGTGCTTACAGTGTTGTGCCAACACCAACAACTAAGGGGCCTATTTCTGCAGAGTATATACGGCAGGTCCCTACTTTCAAACATCCAACTTACAAACGACTCCTACTTGCAAACGCAAGAAGACAACAGGAAGTGAGAGGAAATCTACCACTAGGAAGGAAAATTCTCTCCTGTAAGAATAAATATGGGAGAAAGGTGTCTCCTCTGTACTGATGCTTTATCAGCAATCCTTGTTTCAAGAAAAACACCACATTTCAAAAACAGTTGTCATTGGGACGGAAAGTGAGGTGAAATGTTCTGAACAGGGGCACAGACAGCAAAACAAATGTTACAGGGGTGATAACCCTTACCTATGTTTTCCAAAAAGTTTAAAAATAGATTTTTGGGCTGGAGCTACACTTCAACAATGTACCTGTTCAAAATTACAAACACATTCTACATAAGAACAAACCTACAGTCCCTGTCTTGTATGCACCGCCTGTATACGGCTGTTCAGAGTATATAGGGCCTTTTTTATTTTATGTGCGGGGTTCCCCTTAATATCCATACAAGACCCAAAGGGGCTGGTAATGGGCTGGGGTGGGGGGGGGGGGGGTCATGGGGTAGCTATGCCATTTTTCTTAAAGATTTTCATCCATATTACCGGGACCAGACATTACATTAAAGCCGCAAGCAGTTTTAAATGGCTTTTTTTTCCTTTAGAAGTGTCATTTTGTGCAGGGACAGTTCTAAACACGGGAAACACGTGGCACTTCACAGGCATACTTTAGACACCCCCCAGGTACGATATTTAAAGGAATATTTGACTTTTTTTTTTTCACTTTATGCATCATTAAAATGACTGCTCCCGAAAAACGACCGTTTTTAAAACTTCTTTTTGCATTGATACATGTCCCCTGGTGCAGAACCCGGGTTCCCAAACCCTTTTTAGGACAATAACATGCATAATAGTTGTTATAATTAGCACTTTAGAATTCGAATGTTCGCATCCATTGTATTTAATAGGGTTCTAATGTTCGTACGAACTTTCGGTCCGTTCGCGGGTTCTGGTGCGAACCGAACCCGGGGGTGTTCGGCTCATCACTACTCACAAGCAACTATGAGACGGGAGCGCATCTTCTGGTAAAACAAGCCTTCATAATGGAGAGAGCACATTCGTCACGCTCATAAATATTTCATAGTTTAAATGTTCTGCATTGAATTCTTCGTTAGAATGTTACATTAATCAAAACGAGTGACCTTCTTTTGCTGCTGATATTCACACAGAGTTCTGCCTTATTTTTAACCTTTTTCATGCTGCTCTTTATAAGATTTATGTGTATTATATCGTGCAAGTTTTTAGGAATAATTTAAATGGTTAGATTTTTCAAAATGATGTTAATTATAATTTCTCAATGTTTTGATAGCGATCTCCCATTTAATTTTCGAATCTATATTTTTAAAATTTCACACCATGTTTTTGAGCTAATCAGATTTAGTTATTCTTTTGGGGGGTGATATCTGTGCCTTTTATTGTCAGTCAAATGTATCTGCTTACTCCAAAGCTTGTTTTTTTTTATTTAAAAATACACATAGTCAAGTATGAACTTAAACAAAAAACACATTTATTCATGTTTATAAATTAAATAATGAGAAGGCAGCGCTGGAGAAGCTGCTGCCATTTGTGCATCCCAGGGACCCCAGAGCACACAGCAACCCTGTGTGGACACTAAAATTGGGAGCTTGAGAAGGCCCACATTTCAGAACACAATCTGATGCTGGCCTCCCAGAGGTCAGGAACAGCAGCAGGTGAGATATATGTCCCAAGTGTGTGGTACTACAACAGGCTGCCTTCTGTCCGACCACAATGAAGCAAGGCCATCACTTCCTCTTCTTCCTGGCAACCTTCCCTGCAGCCTTTCCTGAAGCCTTTCCTGAAGCCTTTCCTGCAGCCTTTCCTGCAGCCTTCCTTCTTCGTTTGGCTGGAGGCTGGCCCACTGGAGGGGTACTCCTGTCAGGAGGAGAAGGTGGAGGTGTAGCAGAAGGGGGTGGGGCAGAAGAAGAAGGTGGAGGTGTAGCAGAAGGGGGTGGGGCAGAAGGTGGAGGTGTAGCAGAAGAGGGTGGGGCAGAAGGTGGAGGTGTAGCAGAAGAGGGTGGGGCAGAAGGTGGAGGTGTAGCAGAAGGGGGTGGGGCAGAAGGTGGAGGTGTAGCAGAAGAGGGTGGGGCAGAAGGTGGAGGTGTAGCAGAAGGGGGTGGGGCAGAAGGTGGAGGTGTAGCAGAAGAGGGTGGGGCAGAATTGGTCCCGCTGGACAACCAATTCTTGGTCCATGAACTCCTCCTCACACCATTCATGGACTGGTCTTGGTCCAAAACAAGCAGACCAACACCAAGCGCACGCACAGCACGAACTCGACGACGAGAACGTCCAGGCGACATGGCTAGGAAACGGTCGTCTAATCAGAACGTACAGAACAGAACGCACTTTAGAACAGCAAGGCCTATGAATAACGAACTGAAATTCAGAAACAAACAGGCAAGAACGCACTGTAAAACAGATACGACCTGCCTAGACGCCCTGAAAGTCAAGATACGAACCCACAAGCACAAACTGAACGGCAGAAAACGATCTGAAAAGTACGAAGACTGAAAAGCGCGAATCGTCTCTTCCCAAACTTTTACTTCACACGCGGTAACACGAGATCAGCAAAAGCAGCCCAAGGGGTGGCGCCAAGAAAAAAGATCTTCCCCTTTATAGTGCCGTCGTATGTGCTGGACGTGAGCGCAGAGAACCACGAGGAAATTGGAAAATGACAGTGTGTACGCATAGAAAGCTTGACGAGAAAATCGACAAGCTTAACAAGAATCTCGTTGAAAAAAACGACGTGTTTTTTACGACGAGAAAATCGGTCGTGTGTACGAGGCCTTAATCTACTTAGTGGTCAGAAAAGGGTCAGAAAAGGGAGATGGGGCAAGTGGGTTAAAAGACCTTGATGTACTTTCTTAAGGCTCCTTACACATTTGTCTGCTGATCCCCTGCTGAGCATTTTTTTTTTTTGCGCTATAAACAAAAAAAAGACTGACAATTTTGAAAAAAAAAACACAATATTTTTTACTTTTTGCTATAAATATCCCATTTTAAAAAAAAACAAAAAAAAAACATATTTTTCCTTAGTTTAGGCTGATATCTATTCTTCTACATATTTTTGGTAAAAAAAAAAAAATCGCAATAAGCGTTTATTGATTGGTTTGTGCAAAAGTTATAGCGTCTACAAAATAGGGGATTTTGTTTACTACTAATGGCAGCGATCTGCAATTTTTTATCGTGACTGTGACATTGCGGCGGACATATCGGACACTTTTGACAGTATTTTGGGACCATTCACATTCATACAGCGATCAGTGCTATAAAAATGCACTGATTACTGTATAAATGTGACTGGCAGGAAAGGGGTTAACACTAGGGGGCAATCAAGGGGTTAATTGTATGTCCTAGGGAGTGATTCTAACTGTGGGGGGAGGGGACTGATGAGAGGAGGAGATCGATTGTTGTTCCTATATACAAGAAAAATACGATCAGTTCTCCTCTCCCCTGACAGGACGTGGATCTGTGTGTTTACATCACGGCCGCCGGGCACGCACATCGGGTCCACAATGCTGAGAAGCCAAGGACATCATATGACGGTGGCCCGGAGGGGCGAAGGGTTCCTGCCGCCATCATATGACTATACGCGGTAGGCAAGCGGTTAAAACAGGCTTAGCTGTGTGTACATTCATTGAGAGTTTCTGATTGTATCCTGAACACACAGAACTCTTTTTTTCTATAAAAAGAGCTAAACTGAAGGCATCTAAATGCAGGTAAACGCTGGGTTTGAATGACCCCAATCATTACATGCATTCATAAATGTCCTCTAAACACATATAAATGCAGGTCTTACACTGCTGGTGTGAGCGAGGCCTAAGGTTGACAACAAGAGCTTTAGTTATATAGTAAAAATGATGTCTCTAATATTGGGCCTTCACTGGTTAAATGAGTTGCTTTCCCACTTATCATTTTCCCTGGGTCTTTCCATGCTAGTATTTTGCCTCATTAGACACTTTGTAGTGAAGGCACACTTTAAGAATTATTTTCCTTGGCTTTTAACCACATATAGTAGTAATGTTTATGTACAAAATGATGCTGGTCCTTTACAACTAATTGTATTCCAATAATAAGCATAGGGGTTAGCAGCTGCCTTCTTTGTGCTTTTAAAAAAAAAATATTTATATATATAATGCAACATAAATGACTAGATATTAGGGCTAAACATGGCTAAACATGTAATATTGGTTAAGATAAGAATCTCTCACTCTAATGAAAACATTCAGTTTTCCATTTTTGTTTCAACTTAAAACAAGCTTTTATCATTGGCATATACAATATATGAGAATCTTGTGTGAAAACCTTTATAAATAGACCCTTGAGTATCTAAACTCCAAAACAAATAAAATTTATGTGGGGGTGGGGCTTGCCAGCCCTGTGTGTGTCTATTGTAGCGGTACACCCTGTAGGAGCTGCTAAGTATTGTGGTCCGATTGTCACCCTGCCCCAGCCAGGCACACTCTTGTCACTAATCCAGAAACAAAAACAAAGTGCAAGGACTGCTTTATGTTTGTTTTTATTGGGGGATATTAAACTTTTTTTTTTGTAAAATACTTTTTATTGAGATTTAGAATATACATACAACTTCAGCCGCAGTTGCGGGCTACAGTCACCAGTTGCAGTATAATGAGGGATATTAAACTTGGATAGGGATGGGGACCTATGAGATGCCCAAGTGGTCAGAACTAGAGATGTCCCGAACTATTCGCCGGCGAATAGTTCCCCACAAACATAGCTTGTTCGCGTTCGCCGCGGCGGGCGAACATATGCGATGTTCAGTCCGCCCCCTATTCGTCATCATTGAGCACACTTTGACCCTGTACCTCACAGTCAGCAGACACATTCCAGCCAATCAGCAGCATACCCTCCCTCCCAGACCCTCCCACCTCCTGGACAGCATCCATTTTAGATTCATTCTGAAGCTGCAGTCTTAGTGAGAGGAGGGACAGTGTATCTGCTGCTGATTTAATAGGGAAATCTATAGCTAGGCTAGTGTATTCGGTGTCCACTCCAGTCCTGAAAGACTCATCTGATCTCTGCTGTAAGGACAGCGTCCTGACAGCACCCCAAAAAGCCCTTTTTAGGGCTAGTACATACATCAGTCTGCCTTTTTTTTTCTCTGTAATCTAATAGCAGTTGCCTGCCAGCGTGTGTGTGACAGGCTCACAGCGTATACTGTGCCCACTTGCCCAGTGGCACCACTCATATATCTGGTGGCACACTAGATTACTAGTGAGAGGAGGGACAGTGTATCTGCTGCTGATTTAATAGGGAAATCTATAGCTAGGCTAGTGTATTCGGTGTCCACTCCAGTCCTGAAAGACTCATCTGATCTCTGCTGTAAGGACAGCGTCCTGACAGCACCCCAAAAAGCCCTTTTTAGGGCTAGTACATACATCAGTCTGCCTTTTTTTTTTCTGTAATCTAATTGCAGTTGCCTGCCAGCGTGTGTGTGACAGGCGCACAGCGTATACTGTGCCCACTTGCCCAGTGGCACCACTCATATATCTGGTGGCACACTAGATTACATTTAAAAAAAAAAAAACAATTTTGACTGCAATAGAATAGCAGTCAGTTGCCTGCCAGCGTGTGTGTCAGGCCTACAGCGTCTACTCTGCCAACTTCTGCCAGTGCACAGTGCCACTCATATCTGGTGTCACAGTAGCTTGCACGCATAGTACAACTAAACAAATCTAAAAAAAATGACAGGCAGAGGCAGGCCACCCCGCAGGGGCCGTCGTGGTCGTGGTGCTGTGATTCCCTTTGGCCCTAGAATAATGCCAAGTGTTCAGAGGCCATGTACCCTGAACTCGAAAAGTTCTGAGGACATAGTTGACTGGCTAACACAGGACACCCAATCTTCTACAGCTTCCGCTCGGAACCTTGACGCACCATCCTCCTCCAGCTCAGCTTCGGGCACCTCTCAAGTTACCACTCGCCCGCCTGCCGCAACCACCAACACTAGCACCACAGCTGCTTCACTTTATCTGTCAGAGGAGTTATTTACACATGAGTTGGAAGAAATGAGTGATGCGCAAACATTATTGCCAGATGTAGATAAAAGGGATATGTCTCAGTCAGGCAGCATTACACACATGGACATACGGTGTGATGATGATGATGTTGTACCTGATGCTGCTTCCTTTCGTGAGTTGTCAGATACAAGTGAAGCGGTTGATGATGACGATGTGTCCGTGGATGTCACGTGGGTGCCCGCTCGAAGAGAAGAAGAACAGGGGGAAAGTTCAGATGGGGAGACAGAGAGGAGGAGGAGACGAGTTGGAAGCAGGGGGAGGTCATCGCAAGGAGCTAGTGGCACAGTCAGACAGCATGTATCGGCACCCGGGGTCAGCCAGACAGCACGCTAATCAACGCATGCTGTTGCCACCACCAGAATGCCGTCATTGCAAAGCTCAGCAGTGTGGCATTTTTTTGGTGTGTCTGCCTCTGATAACAGTGATGTCATTTGCAACCTGTGCCAAAAGAAACTGAGTCGTGGGAAATCCAACTCCCACCTAGGTACAACTGTTTTGCGAAGGCACATGATCGCACATCACAAACGCCTATGGGATCAACACATGATGACGAGTACAAGCAGCACACAAGCTCAAAGCCACCATCCTCCTCCTGGTCCAGCATCTTCAGCCACGTCAACCACTGCTGTCCTCCTTGCCCCCTCTCAACCATCCGCCACTCCGTCTCTCGCCTTGAGCAGTTCCTGCTCATCTGCCCACAGTCAGGTGTCTGTCAAGGACATGTTTGAGCGTAAGAAGCCAATGTCACAGAGTCACCCCCTTGCCCGGCATCTGACAGCTGGCTTGTCAGAACTCTTAGCCCGCCAGCTTTTACCATACAAGCTGGTGGAGTCTGAGGCCTTCAAAAAATTTGTAGCTATTGGGACACTGCAGTGGAAGGTACCCGGCTGAAATTTCTTTTTACAAAAGGCAATCCCCAACCTGTACTCTATTGTGCAAAAGAAAGTCATGGCATGTCTGGCACACAGTGTTGGGGCAAGGGTCCATCTGACCACTGATACCTGGTCTGCAAAGCACGGTCAGGGCAGGTATATCACCTACACTGCGCATTGGGTAAACCTGCTGACGGCTGCCAAGCATGTAATGCGTGGCTCTGCAGAGGAGTTGGTGGTGACACCGCCACGACTTGCAGGCAGGCCTGCTGCCACCTCCTCTACTTCTCCTACTCCATCCTCTTCGATAACCTCCTCGGCTGAGTCCTCTTCTGCTGCTGCGTCTTGCTCCACATCAACTGCACCCCCCCCCCCAGCTCCCCAGGGGCTATTCCACATCCCGGATACGACAGTGTCACGCCGTCTTGGGGTTGACTTGCCTGAAAGCAGAGAGTCACACCGGATCAGCACTCCTGTCCGCCCATGAACGCACAGGTGGATCAGTGGCTGACTCCGCACCAACTGGAGATCGGCAAAGTGGTGTGTGACAACGGAAGCAATTTGTTGGCGGCATTGAATTTGAGCAAGTTGACACATGTGCCGTGCATGGCACATGTGTTGAATCTGATTGTACAATGCTTTGTGCATAAGTACCCAGACTTGCAGGACATCCTCAAGCAGGCCAGGAAGGTGTGTGGCCATTTCAGGCGTTCCTACATGGTCATGGCGCACTTTTCAGATATCCAGCGGCGAAACAACATGCCAGTGAGGCGCTTGATTTGCGACAGCCCGACACGTTGGAATTCAACACTCCTAATGTTCGACCGCCTGCTCCAACAAGAAAAAGCCGTCAACGAGTATTTGTATGACCGGGGTGCTAGGACAGCCTCTGCGCAGCTGGGAATTTTTTTGCCACTTTACTGGATGCTCATGCGCAATGCCTGTAGGCTCATGCATCCTTTTGAGGAGGTGACAAACCTAGTCAGTCGCACTGAAGGCACCATCAGCGACATCATCCCATTTGTTTTCTTCCTGGAGCGTGCCCTGCGAAGAGTGCTGGATCAGGCTGTAGATGAGCGTGAAGAGGAAGAGGAAGAGTTGTGGTCACCATCACCACCAGAAACAGCCTTATCAGCATCGCTTGCTGGACCTGCGGCAACGCTGGAAGAGGAGTCTGAGGAAGAGGAGTCAGAGGAGGAATGTGGCTTTGAGGCGGAGGAGGAAGACCAACCACAGCAGGCATCCCAGGGTGCTCGTTGTCACCTATCTGGTACCCGTGGTGTTGTATGTGGCTGGGGGGAAGAACAGACCTTCAGTGAGATCAGTGAGGACGAGGAACGGGACATGAGTAGCTCGGCATCCAACCTTGTGCAAATGGGGTCTTTCATGCTGTCGTGCCTGTTGAGGGACCCTCGTATAAAAAGGCTGAAGGAGAACGACCTGCACTGGGTGGTCACGCTACTAGACCCCTGGTATAAGCAGAAAGTGCCTGAAATGTTACCGAATTACCGGAAGTCGGAAAGGATGCAGCAGTTCCAAAATAAATTAAAAAGTATGCTTTACACAGTGTATAAGGGTGATGTCACAGCACAACAGGAATCTATCAGGGGAAGAGGTGAAAGTAATCCTCCTCCTACCACGACCACGCCGGAAAGAACAGGACGCTTTACAGACATGTGGTGGATGGACGACATGCAGAGCTTTTTAAGTCCTACGCATCGCCACAGCCCTTCGGGGTCCACCCTCAGAGAACGACTCGACCTACAGGTAGCAGACTACCTCGCCTTAACTGCAGATATCGACACTCTGAGGAGCGATGAACCCCTTGACTACTGGGTGTGCAGGCTTGACCTGTGGCCTGAGCTATCCCAATTTGCGATAGAACTTCTGGCCTGCCCCGCTTCAAGTGTCCTTTCAGAAAGGACCTTCAGTGCAGCAGGAGGTATTGTCACTGGGAAGAGAAGTCGCCTAGGTCAAAAAAGTCTAGATTACCTCACCTTTATTAAGATGAATGAGGCATGGATCCTGAAGGGACTGACAGTGGGCGATACATTAGACTAAAAAAGGCCTGATGAGATGAGCTGCCTTGGGCTAAAAATGGTCCACACGCTGCTGTATTTTATCTCTGCATGCCGGATGACTTGCGTAACTTATCCGCCACCAACTAGGGTTCAAGCCGCAATGTTTTAGGGCACTTTCTGCCTGGAAAACATCAATTTTTCTGGCCGCTGCTACAGCAGCGGCTGCAACAATACCTAATTTTTCAGGCATGTGTACATGCCTAATTTTACTGGCCTCTGGTGCTGCACTGTGGCTGCAAAAACAAAACAAAAAAAAAAGCACATACATGTGTCAATTCCCCTTCGTGATCGTTACCTTGTTGTGGTGAAGGGGCTTGCGTATCACAATGAAGTGACCACCTCTATGAGTGTGTTGGCAATGGCAATGTTGGCACACCTCAGATGATAAGGTTGTTGCTTCATTGTGAACAGACCAAAAGCGATCGGCTGGATAATTTTGCATAGAAAAAACATTAATTTTCTTTGTGATCATCTAAGGTGATCATTAAAGCCTTGCGGTTGTGCAAATGGACTGTTTGCGGTTGTTTGCGGTGCCTTAAACGGGGAGTTTGGTCTGTCAGAGTTTGGCCTGTCACTGTAAAGCGGGCGTAACCCTTTCACTACCTGATCGATACAACATCATACCTGATGTTTTAAAGCACGTTATTCCAAACAATTTAGGAATGTTGGGTGATTTATGCCCTTTATGGATTAAAACCAGACTCTGCGTCAACTACGTAATTTTCCATGGGAGTTTTGCCATGGATCCCCCTCCGGCATGCCACAGTCCAGGTGTTAGTCCCCTTGAAACAACTTTTCCATCACTATAGTGGCCAGAAAGAGTCCCTGTGGGTTTTAAAATTCGCCTGCCTATTGAAGTCTATGGCGGTTCGCCCGTTCGCGAACATTTGTGGAAATTCGCGTTTGCCGTTCGCGAACGGAAAATTTTATGTTCGCGACATCACTAGTCAGAACATTGCAATTTGGGACTTTATATATACATCCGGTATATACATCACTCTATTTCTCCCCCTGCACATCACCTTCTCTTGTTTCCTCTCCAGCTAGCTAGCACAGATTTGGTAGGCCTAACACTGGTTCAGGGACCACGGGCCCCTATGGTGTAGCAAATAAAAAAAGTCCCAGTGCTAGCTGTCCCTGTGGCTGCTGCTCCCATTACCACCTCTTCAGGCACTGCCAGCCCTCCTGGCTGCAACTACCTTGCTCCACTACCCGTGACACCACCATCCTCCAGACTGGCTCTAGACCCATCCCAGACTGCTAGACATCAGTCCTCTCAGGTGTGCCTTCCAGTCCTCCCGACGGTGTATTCACTCACCAGCCCTCTTGGTTGCCTCTGTGGAACTCCTGGAGATTTGTGCAGCAGTGTTCTCCCGCTGTCCTCTCTTGGTCCTCCTGTGCCTCCTGTTCAGGACACCTCCACGTTTTCTTGGAGGGCCCGTCCGCACCCGAGCCCAGGCCCAAGGTCACTACCCCAGACTGGGGAGCTCCCCCAAAGACCCTCAACAGCCTAACACTTCATCTCCATTCTTCCACCCGATCAACTCCTCCCCAGCTGGACTGACCCTAGGTATTTAAGGAGGCCTGCCCCCTGCCAATCCATGTTGGGGGATTGGTCAGGGCTCCCTAGAATACCCCAGGTGGCTCCACCTCCCCTTCAGCCTCTATTTCTAGAAAACACTAAAAGATCCTAGAAAGAAATAGGAGGTCCTAGTGATGCCAACTGTGAGTCACCCAAAACTACCCTGAGCCACTCCCAGCCCAGGTCAAACACACCCAGGCTTGGCTGTCAGCCAAGCTTGAAAATGTATCTACTCTAGGGAAAAAAAACCTGCACTAATATTGTTGGTTGCAGTTAAGTACTACCAGTTTTCTATTTTAACCCCCCAAAAAAAACAACCTTTAGTATCACGTTAAAACTTGGCTTGGCTTACATTTAGCAAAGCATCCCAGTCTTGTTACTCATTACTGCTTTTTTTTCAGGTAGTTTTAACAGGGACACATGTTTTTTCATAGAGAGGCAATAGGCCTGCTTTGCAGAAAAAAATAGACCCATAGTTAATTGATGCTTTCTCTGTTCTCACTGATGTAAAACTGTCCTGCCGCTGTCAAGCTTCTGTCAAACTCTCATTAAGAATTAAGAGACTGCAGATGATGCAGCAGTACAAAATTGCCCAGCAGCAGATATTTTAGTAAGAGAGAATTGGCTAAAATGTAGTAAAAAAACAACAAAGTACAGGCAAATATTTAACTATGAGAATCAAGAAATCACTGATGATGCAGTAGGAAATGTTTAATAAGCAATACTAGGCCCAAGTGTACTAGAGACAAAATGCACAGGCAAGTGTTTTACTACAAAAGGAAAAAGGCCGGGTCTTTAGTACTCCGATACAAACTGGGTCTGATGTACACAACTGCTTAAAGGAGTAGTAAAGTTACATGTTTTTTCACCTTAATGCATCCTATGCATTAAGGTGAAAAAACATTCGACAATACCGCCCCCCCCCCCGAGCCCCCGTTTTTCTTACCTGGCCCCTCGAAAGTCCCATGCTCGTCCCCGTCATCCTCTTCGTTTTTCAGCCAGGCCGACGATTGGCTACACTGGATGGATTGAAAGCAGCTCAGCCATTGGCTGGCGCTGCTGTCAATCACATCCAATGACGCGGCACGCGGGGGCGGGGCCGAGTGATACAGTCGGCGGCTATGGCCGCCGCTGTATCACGGGAGCGCGCCCGCAATCACTCCACACCATGCGAGCTCACTCGCATTAAGGTGTGGAGTCCCTGCAGGGAGGAGCTGAAACAGCCGCCGAGGGACCCCAGAAGACCAGGATCGGGGCCACTGTGTGCAAAACGAGCTGCACAGTGGAGGTAAGTATAACATGTTTGTTATTTTTAAGCAAAAAAAAGGGAAGCTTTAGTGCTCCTTTAATGTGCATTATTAAAGTGGTTGTAAACCCTACAAAAAAATAAAAAAAAAACCTGCAAGACAAAGGCATAATGAGCTAGTATGCATAGCATACTAGCTCATCATGAATTACCTTACATCAAAGCCCCCGCAGCAGTCCTCGTACCCCCTCCGGCCGGCGACATCTCTCCTGGGGGTTAATTCCGGGTATCGCGGCTTCGGCACTGTGATTGGCCGGAGCCGCAATGAGGTCACTCCCACGCATGCGCGTGGGAGCCGCTGGTAACGGCACACGCATTGAAGCAACGGCACACATGTGCCATTGCTTCAGTTTACTCCATTGCGCATGTGCCGATGACGTTGGCACATGCAGAGGACAGGGGATATCTCCTAAACTGTGCAGGTTTAGGAGATATCCTAGGTAGCTACAGGTAAACCTTAATATAGGCTTACCTGTAGCATAAAGTGGTCTGTAAGGGTTTACAACCACTTTAACTATAGATAGTTCCCTAGATTGTAAGCTCTAATGAGCAGGGCCCTCTAATTCCTCCTGTATTGAATTTTATTGTAACTGTACTGTCTGCCATCATGTTGTAAAGCGCTGCGCAAACTGTTGGTGCTATATAAATTCTGTAGAATAATAATAGATACAGATATAAGCTGTTGTGAACCTTTTAGCATGAGTCAGTACTGTGGTATACTGATTTTGTTTTACTTCTGTGCAGACTTAGTTATAATTCTATTATAGTTTAGTCTTATGTTCTTCAAACCACAAACACTGACTGCTGTAGTTCTGCTTTTGCTTTATAAATAAAAATATGTCTTCTAAAGAATATGTGGTTTGTGAGCTGTATGTTCCTACTTCTTTCAACGTATAATATCTGAGAAATATTAGAACATCTCAATTCCTCTAGGGGAAAGATTTCTCAATCAAATTACCCTATCAGATTAAATTTTGTAATAAACACAACTATTTAACTAAATGAATGCTGGACTTACTTGTAAAATCCATTTCTTGGACTACATCACAGAACACAGAACAGCTCTATAAATCCTTACTCACAGGGTTATTTACCGCCTACAGGTGACTGGACACTGGAAGAAAATACATGAAATCCTCTCCTATATAACCCCACTTAAACAGAAAGTACCTTAGTTTTGTAGCAAGCCATATATCCTAACATATAGGGGAGGGGCCCCATGATGTACTCCAAGAAATAGATTTTACAGGTAAGCCAAAAAATCGAGTTTTCTATTTCGTAGATCACAGGACAGCGCAGCTCTATAATTTCTTACCCACAGAGATATCCTAAAGTAACGCCCATTAGGGGAGGGAGAAATGGCAACCACTGACAGGCCTAATAAAATCAATACAGCAGCCTGTAAAACACTGCAACAAAAGACACATCCTCAGCAGCTCTGGATGAACCACCTGGTAAAATCTTGGAAAGGTGTGAACCGAAGACCAGGTTGCAGCCCTGCAGAACTGAGCCATTGAAGAAAGATACCCCAGGAACACCCCTGGTAGAATGGGCTGTCACCAGAAAAAGATGGAGCATTTTGTCCTTTCAAACCATAGGCTGGGGAGATAAGCTGACAAATCCAATGTAAAATAGTAGACTTGGAAGCTGCGGTACCCTTCTTCGGACCTTCTGGAATGACAAAAAGAGCATCTGACTGCCTGACTGGGGAAAATTCAGTGTGTAAGATCTTGTCCCCCAGTAATGTCAGGGGCAAAAAGATGATAAAACAATGCAAAAGCAGAAACAAAAAGGGAAAAGGGAACACGGGACTTTAACCACTTGACAACTGGGCACATAACCCCCTTCCTGCCCAGGCGAAATTTCAGGTTTCAGCGCCGTCACGCTTTGAATGACAATTGCGCGGTCGTGCGACAGTGGCTCCCAAACAAAATTGACGTCCTTTTTTCCCCACAAATAGAGCTTTCTTTTGGTGGTCTTTGATCATTTCTGCGGTTTTTATTTTTTGCGCTATAAACAAAAATAGAGCGACAATTTTGAAAAAAACACAATATTTTTTAATTTTTGCTATAATAAATATCCCATTTTTTTTAAAAAAAAACTATTTTTTTCCTCAGTTTAGGCCGATACGTATTCTACATAATTTAGGTAAAAAAAAAATCGCAATAAGCGTATAGTGATTGGTTTGCGCAAAAGTTATAGCGCCTACAAAATAGGGAATAGAATTATGATTTTTTTTATTATTTTTTTATTTATTTTTTTACTAGTAATGGCGTTGATCTGCGATTTTTTTTTTGTGACTGTGACATTACAGCGGACACATCGGACACTTTTGACACATTTTTGGGACCATTCACATTTATACAGCGAACAGTGCTAAAAATATGCACTGATTGCTGTATAAATGTGACTGGCAGGGAAGGGGTTAACCACTAGGGGGCGATCAAGGGGTTAATATGTTCCCTCATATAGAAAAAACAAAAGGGTAGGTATGTATTAAGCTCATCCAATGTATAATGCTAGGTAATATAAGTGATTTGCTAAGTATAAAAACCACTATTTATTAAATACCAAATAATTTAGGGGTTTATCCATCAAGTTGGCCTCTGAATTGCAAAACCATATAGAAAAAAGGGGGAGAAAGTTGAAGGATCAAAAAGTCCTTCAGCAAAATAATTCTTCTACAAGGCTCAACTGGTTATACAGACTTATAATGAGTGAACCGCAATTAGTGAAGTAGAAAATTTCATTAATTTATTCAATTAGTTTTAAACAAAACACAACATCAAGAACACCTGATTAAAATGAGACTAGTCAACAAAAACACTAAACAAGGATGGCCACCCGATCAACCATACACACCGCATTCATTCATCCGCTAGTGATCTTTAATAGTAATACCGGTATTGAAAATGTAAAAAAATGTTCATCAATATCAATTGAATAATCCTGGTGAATGGAGATAATTCAAATAATGGCTCCAAGAGTATGGTTACCGGATTGGTCTATTAGGTGAATCAAAAAGGTGGACCGGTTAGTGTTCCGCATATTTACTGGGTGACAAAAGGATAGCTTGGCTGGACATAGTGTACACAGGAGCATGCTATGAGAATAGTGCCTGATGCTGAAAACACGATCCTACAGCTCACCTTAGATGTCTTCACTGGGTCACTCGGTCACTCAGCCATCCAGATCAATAGTCTTTTGGTTTGCATATGATCCCATATGTAACAAACACTCACCAATTTACTGCGTGTCAATCCGGTGATGATTCAATGATTCACATCTAGATTCTCTTGTGTGGGGCTGCTTCACACCCATTCATTTACTTGGATCCGTAGATGTCTCCATAGAGTAGCTGTAGACCTTGCCGGAGTTGTAGAGCTTAGGTATTTAACGTGCCGGTGAAGTATCTTCACATCAAGAGGCAATGGTATTATGATCGGGGCAGATGATTCGGTAGTTAGTCATATGGGTGGAACATCCATGTTCAGGAACTACATAAAATGTAGCATCAAACTGCTAAACTGCTTACATGTTTCGCTTTCATCAAGCTTCATCTAATAGACCAATCCGGTAACCATACTCTTGGAGCCATTATTTGAATTATCTCCATTCACCAGGATTATTCAATTGATATTGATGAACATTTTTTTACATTTTCAATACCGGTATTACTATTAAAGATCACTAGCGGATGAATGAATGCGGTGTGTATGGTTGATCGGGTGGCCATCCTTGTTTAGTGTTTTTGTTGACTAGTCTCATTTTAATCAGGTGTTCTTGATGTTGTGTTTTGTTTAAAACTAATTGAATAAATTAATGAAATTTTCTACTTCACTAATTGCGGTTCACTCATTATAAGTCTGTATAACCAGTTGAGCCTTGTAGAAGAATTCTTTTGCTGAAGGACTTTTTGATCCTTCAACTTTCTCCCCCTTTTTTAATATGTTCCCTGCTAGATGTTCTTACTGTGGGGGGGAGGGGACTGACTGGGGGAGGTGACTGATGGTTGTCCCTATGTACAAGGGACACACCATCCGTTTACACACAAAGATCCACGTCCCTGGCTCTGTGACAGCCGATCGCTCGTACCTGGCGGACATCGCGGCCGCCAGGCACGCGCATCGGCACTCGCCTGACACGGCGGGCACAGTTTTTCCCCGACGCGCGCCCGCGGTGGCGCGCATCGCGGAAGTAAATAAGAGGACGTCCATAGACGTCCTATCAGCAATTGACGACCGCTTTGCGGACGTCTTTTGCTTATAGCCCGGGCGCGAAGTGGTTAAATGAGGCCTTTCTGTTCTTAAAGATAAATGTATAAACTATTTGATCATGCTCATAGAAACATTTGAAAGCATAAAGTGTGGAAGGGGAAAACTTCAAAGACAAGTTTTCTTTTATTAGCTTCATCTTATTCCCTGTGAGCTGCTAATACATATAGAAAGAAAAAGAGGGCGCACCGACCTTGTGCATTACCAATGGAAAGGTTTATTCATAAAATATACAGATAAAATAACTATTTACAAACCAGCTTTAAAATAAGGCTTAACAACCCTCTGGCAGTAGCGAATGATATCTCTAGATGCCTGTGACCTGCACCAGATGACCGGGGGAACCAGACGGCATCAATCACGGCTTACGTGTTGCGAGGGCGGACCCTCTTCCTCAGAGCCACAACAATCAAAGCTGCTAATACATAAAAATCTTCCCAGCCCCCTGAGAAGGGCACCCTTTCTATTAAAATCAAGGTAATTACCATAGGCGTGCGCAGCCTATTGCATTAGGGTGTGCACCTCAAACCAAAGCTCAAACACTCGTGCATCTGTGTGTGTATATATATATATATATATATATATATGCACTTTTTTGTCTAAAAATAAATATATATGTATTACATATACAATACCAAACTATATGAACCCTGGCTTGTCAGCAAAAAAGTGCGTATTTTTAAATATATTGTGACAGCAGGAAGGTAAAGTCACCTGGTTGCATCCAGGGGGGTAGATATATTTCGCCCAGATTCAGGCTTTACGCCGACTTATACAACTAGGTGGAGAGTTGTATAAGGCTAGTGGGCTCATGGATGACTCATACCTCTAGGGAGAGGGCTGGGCGTCGTGCAGACAGGGAGTTGATGAGACCAGCTGAAGCTTGTCAGCTCATTTAGGCCTCTATAAGAACTCCCAGCTTCATTAGATGTTAGCTCATGCCTGGAACCAGACCTGTGTGGACTGTCTAGGGAGAGTGAACCCCTGTGCGGTGAGACAAAGCCTGTGTGGCTATTTGCTTGGACATTTAAAACCAGGGACTTAGGGACTAGGACAGCACTAGGCTGATCCCAGTTGTTAGTTAGGAAACCTGTATGTTTAGTCAGAGGTCAAGTTGACCAGGATTTATTTTGGTTATGTTTCTTTTGCTTTGCTGTGTTTTGTCACTGTAAATAGAAAATAAACCGCACCTTTTTTGATTTTGAAAACCACAACCTCCGTTTGCTGGGCCTGTTTTGTGTGGGGAGCCCATCCCGGGGGTCACACACACCCGCTGCCGAGCTAACCCCCCTCACAGTTGGTGGAGAATGCGGGCAGTTTTTTTTTAAGCCAGCATGGAGGAGATACTGAAGCAGCTGGCTCTAGCAAATGCCAATCAACAGCAGACAAATGCAGGTTTGCAAAGGAGCCTTGCAGCCCAGCAGCAGACAAACGCAACTTTGCAACAGAGTCTGGAGGCTCAGCAACGAGCCCAGCAGCAATCTGAGGCCCGCTTCATAGACCTGTTGCAGAAGCAAGAGCAGAGACTACAACAACAGATGGAAGCAGTAATGCAGCAACGTCCGCAGACCAGTGAGGAAAGCCGTCCCACTAATACCGCGTCCTTTGGGGTGAGTCGTTTATTGACAAAAATGACTGGAGAGGATGATCCAGAGGTATTTTTGACCACATTTGAAAGGACCGCTGAAAGAGAAAAGTGGCCTGAGGAGCAGTGGGCTGGACTGGTGGCTTCTCTGTTAACTGGTGAATCGCAGAAAGCTTACTATGACCTAGAGCCTAACCAAGCAAAAGACTATGTGATGCTAAAAGCTGAAATATTGGCAAGGCTGGGTGTCACCCTGGCTGTCCGGGCTCAGCGTGTGCATAACTGGACTTTCCAGCTTGGAAAACCCCCCAGGTCTCAAATGTATGATCTCATTCACCTGAGCAGAAAGTGGCTACAGCCAGAGACTTTGTCCGCACCAAAGATTGTGGAACGTGTTGTAATGGATCGGTTTTTGAGAGCTCTTCCTACTGCCATCCAAAAGTGGGTAAGCCATGGAGACCCAGAGACGGCCGATGGTCTTGTGGATCGTGTGGAGAAATACTTGGCTACAGAGAACCTGACGGCCTCTTCCAGAGACACTCGGACTTTCCACCCTAAGACCAGACCATCCCCAGGGGCGGATAAGAGGATTCCAAGGGGTGAGGGTGGAGAGAGTGAGAGGGTGGGAGCTCTACCCCAAGTTTGGCGAGAACAGCCTGGGAAATCAGCGGCTCAAGAGGCGGCAAGAAGGATCGTTTGCTACCGCTGCCGGCAAGCGGGACATATTGCAGCCAATTGCCCGGTTGTGGAGGAACCCATGCAGTGTGACTTTCTGACGGGCAGACGTCAGTCGCTGTGTGCGACAGTCGCATGCACTGCCATTCGAGGAACTGAGAAACATTTATGCAAAATGTGTGTTAATGGTAGAAATGTTGTGGTATTGCTGGATTCAGGTAGCCTTGTGACCCTGATAAAGGCTGAGTTAGTTAAAACAGAGGTCTCTGGGAATAGCAAGGTAGCTGTTATTTGTGTGCATGGGGACACCCGAGAGTATCCAGTGACTACAGTGTGTTTCGAGACCCCCAAAGGTACCCTCTCTCATCCAGTGGGCTTAGTATCTCAGTTACCGCATGACGCCATTGTGGGAAGGGATTTTCCGAAGTTCTGGGAACTGTGGGATGATCCTGAGCCCCTCACTGGTGCCCCTATGTACCAGGAATGTGATAGCCAGAACTCCCCTGAGAGTGGTGAGGACTCTCCGGAATTTCCCTTATCAGTATTGGCAGGGGAGACTCAAGAAACTGGAGAGGAGCCCACCTCCTCAGACGAAAACCTACCGTCTGTGGAGTTTTCTGATCTTGAGGTTCACAGGGAAAACTTTGCCACAGAACAGTTGAAAGACCCCGCCCTAATAAAGGCACGGGAAAACGTAGTGAAAATAGATGGCGAGTTAGTGAACCCAGATAATACCTGCACTTACCCATACTTCAGCGTAGAGAAGGACCTACTGTATCGGGTGGCAAAAAGGGCAGAAGAAACCGTTGAGCAGCTTGTGGTGCCCAAACCTTACAGGAAGTTGGTGTTGGAGTTGGCCCATGGGCACATTCTTGGAGGTCATCTGGGGACAGAGAAAACCCGAGAGAGGGTATTACAGAGATTCTATTGGCCGGGGGTGATGAAGGACGTAGAAAATTATTGTTCCTCCTGCCCTGTGTGTCAGAGGTTGGCCCCGATGCCACATTTCCGTAGCCCGCTGGTCCCTCTACCCATCATTGAGGTCCCGTTTGAGAGGATCGCCATGGATTTGGTAGGTCCTATAATCAAGTCCGCTAGGGGGCACCAGTACATATTAGTTATAATGGACTATGCCACCCGTTATCCAGAAGCGATCCCTCTCCGAAATACCTCGGCCAAAACCATAGCCAAAGAGCTATCTCTTGTTTTTAGCCGGGTGGGTATTTGTAAAGAACTGCTTACGGACCAAGGTACACCCTTTATGTCCCGGGTTATGAAAGAGCTGTGTAAATTGTTCAAAGTGACGCAATTGCGTACGTCTGTGTATCACCCCCAAACCGATGGGCTGGTTGAAAGATTCAACAAAACCCTAAAACAAATGTTGAAGAAAGTGGTGGATAGAGATGGAAAGGATTGGGACTGTTTACTTCCTTATTTGATGTTTGCTATTAGGGAGGTGCCCCAATCCTCTACGGGATTCTCCCCCTTTGAGTTACTGTATGGGAGACACCCAAGAGGGCTGTTGGATATTGCCAAGGAAACTTGGGAAAGTGAGAGTTCTCCCCACAGGAGTGTGATTGAGCATGTCGCCCTGATGCAAGATCGAATTGCACAGGTAATGCCCATCGTGAAGGAACATTTGGCCCAAGCGCAGTTGGCACAGCAGAGAGTGTACAACCGTGGAGCCAAGACCCGTACCTTTTCCCCGGGGGATAGGATATTGGTACTTGTCCCTACGGTTGAAAGTAAATTCCTTGCCAAATGGCAAGGCCCCTACGAGATAATGGAAAAAGTGAGCGAAGTGAATTACAAGGTCAGACAACCAGGAAGGCGAAAGCCCGAACAGATCTATCACGTTAATCTGTTGAAAGCCTGGAGGGATAGAGAGTCCCTAGTCGCAGACACTTGGTCACCAGCTCAAACTGGTTGCGTGATTCCTGAGGTTGGAATAGCAGCCACCTTGTCACAACCCCAACAACAGGAGGTTAAGGAGTTTGTGCTTCGCAACAAGGAGGTATTCTCTGAGCTGCCGGGACAAACATCTGGGGTAGAGCATGACATCATTACCCCGCCCGGTGAAAGGGTGAAGTTAAAACCCTATCGGATCCCAGAGGCTCGACGGGAGGCAATACGGGAGGAAGTACAGAAAATGCTGAACTTAGGGGTGATAGAGGAGTCCCAAAGTGATTGGTCTAGTCCCATCGTGTTGGTGCCTAAACCGGATGGGAGCTGGCGATTTTGTAACGATTTTCGTCAGTTGAACAAAGTTACAAAATTTGACACCTACCCCATGCCACGTATAGATGAGTTGATCGACCGGCTGGGAACAGCCCGATACATGACGACTCTTGACCTCACAAAAGGGTATTGGCAAATCCCCCTGGCCAAGTCGGCCAAAGAGAAAACCGCATTTGTAACCCCAGACGGGGCGTTCCAATATAAAAGAATGCCGTTCGGGTTACAGAATGCGCCGGCCACATTCCAGCGGAAAATGGACCAGATGCTGAGGCCCCATCGGAAGTATGCTGCGGCTTACCTGGATGACGTAATTGTCCATAGCACAGATTGGGCCTCACATCTGCCAAAAGTGCAAGCAGTCCTGGACTCTGTTCGGGAAGCGGGGTTTACGGCTAACCCCAAGAAGTGTACCATTGGGCAGGAGGAGGCCAAATATCTTGGGTACACCATTGGGAGGGGAGTAATAAAACCCCAACTCAACAAAGTCGAGGCCATCCAGAGTTGGCCACGTCCCAACAGCAAGAAGCAGGTACGAGCCTTTCTGGGAATCGCTGGGTATTATCGGCGATTCATTCCCCACTTTGCTTCTAAGGCTGTGCCCCTAACCAACCTGACGAAGGGGAAAGGGTCGGTCATGATTAAATGGACCCCCGAGGCTGAGGCAGCATTCCAATTCTTGAAACAAGCCTTATGTAGCCAGCCAGTGTTGTACTCACCCGACTTCTCTAAAGACTTTGTCGTACAAAGTGATGCGTCAGATGTGGGGTTAGGAGCAGTATTGTCCCAGGTCTGGAACGGGGAAGAGCACCCAGTCATTTACCTCAGCAGGAAGTTGAAGTCCCATGAGGTAAATTACGCCACCGTTGAAAAGGAGTGTTTAGCGGTGAAGTGGGCTCTAGATTCCCTTCGGTACTACCTGCTAGGTAGGCACTTTGACATGGTTACGGATCACGCTCCGTTAAAGTGGATGGCTCAAAACAAGGAAACAAATAGAAGAGTGAATAGGTGGTTCCTGGCCCTCCAGGAATTCAACTTCACAGTAAAGCATCGCCCTGGCGTTCAAATGGGGAATGTGGATGCTTTGTCTCGAGTACATGAATGCCTGATTGCTGGTGTTCCAACCCCGAGGTTAAAACAAGAGGGGGGGGTATGTGACAGCAGGAAGGTAAAGTCACCTGGTTGCATCCAGGGGGGTAGATATATTTCGCCCAGATTCAGGCTTTACGCCGACTTATACAACTAGGTGGAGAGTTGTATAAGGCTAGTGGGCTCATGGATGACTCATACCTCTAGGGAGAGGGCTGGGCGTCGTGCAGACAGGGAGTTGATGAGACCAGCTGAAGCTTGTCAGCTCATTTAGGCCTCTATAAGAACTCCCAGCTTCATTAGATGTTAGCTCATGCCTGGAACCAGACCTGTGTGGACTGTCTAGGGAGAGTGAACCCCTGTGCGGTGAGACAAAGCCTGTGTGGCTATTTGCTTGGACATTTAAAACCAGGGACTTAGGGACTAGGACAGCACTAGGCTGATCCCAGTTGTTAGTTAGGAAACCTGTATGTTTAGTCAGAGGTCAAGTTGACCAGGATTTATTTTGGTTATGTTTCTTTTGCTTTGCTGTGTTTTGTCACTGTAAATAGAAAATAAACCGCACCTTTTTTGATTTTGAAAACCACAACCTCCGTTTGCTGGGCCTGTTTTGTGTGGGGAGCCCATCCCGGGGGTCACACACACCCGCTGCCGAGCTAACCCCCCTCACAATATATATGCACACACTTTTTTGCTGACAGTGACTGATAGTGTGCATATCATATCGATTGGTTTCATTTTTTTTTTTGGTCCATCATTTGCCCACTGCCTGCCCTGTTCAGTGCTGTCTCACTCAGTGGCGTCACTAGGGTTGGTGTCACCTGGTGCGCCAAAACATGTGTCACCCCCCGACACCACGCTGTATGTTATATATACACTGGTCTGTATATAATGTACCGTATGGTGCCAGGGTACAGTCTGTACATTATATGTGCACCATACGGTACATTATATACACTGGTCTGTATATAACAAGAAGAGAGATAGCGAGATGAGAGAGAGAGAGGTGAGAGAGAGTGGGGGGGGGGGGGGGGGTAGAGGAGGAAGTGAGAAGGGGAGAGAGAATGGAGAGATGGAGGCAGGAGTGGGGGCAGTGCAAAAGGTGGCGGGGGAGACGGGGGTTTTGTTCTGTGTGCAAAAGTTTCACTTACCAATTATGCCTCCCTCCTCTCAGGCTCATTCCCCTTTAGGTGGCTTATGCAGCAATAGCAGCCATTGTTTCATATCTCCCGCCCAGCTTCTCACAACACCCCAATCACAGCTTGCAGGCATTGCATGCACGGGGTTGGACTGTGGGCGGGGTTGGGCGGACACAAATGGGAGGCGGAGTGTGGCATTAGACAGTTAGTGGAGTGAGGGAGGGGTTGGGAGAACGGACAGGGCCAACAGGACACTGAGCACTTGCAATCCCACTCCCGAGCGAGATGGCTCTCCAATTCAGGCAGAGTCCTGTTATCTGCCCTTCGTTATTACTGCAAGGCAGAGCAGAGCGGCTCTCACTGCAGTGCTCACCTTGATCCAGCAGGCTGCAGGCTCCACTATCCAGGCTCCGTTCCGCTGCTTTAAAGGGAGAGAGAGGACGGAGGGGGGAGGCGGAGTGCAGATGTAGATCACTCCGCCGGCGCCTGCGGGACCTGTAGCCGGAACTATAGAAGCTGCATCGCCTTACGCGGCTCCCGGCTGGGTTACTCCACGGCTAGTTACCTCCCTGCTTATTCCTTCCACTCAAAGCACACAGCTGTATTTTCTGGCAGACATTACCCCAGGCAGTGTTGGGTAAATGAGTTACACACAGGGACATGTTGCAGAGTGAAGGCAGTCAGTGCAAAACAAGAGCACAGCAGGCATGATTAGGGTGTGCCTGGGCACACCCGGCACACCCCGTGGGCACGCCTATGGTAATTACCTGTGGGAGGGGCTACAGTCTTCTCTGGATTCTTATGCCAACAATTTTGTCGCAATCCACCTCCTTTCCTTTTCCTCTGTTTGATGTCGGCATTGGGCTTTCTGCTTTGCCCCTCCCTCCTTCTATCACACAGTACAGAGCTCAGATCAATTATCTTACAGGCAGCCTCTATATGCACACTGTGCGGCTGCCTGCTATGCTGCAGCTCTGACCTGTGAAGTTCCCAGATAAAAATGGCTGTGCAGCATATCAGTTTTCATATATAGGCTGTCTGTAAGAGAATCGATCTGAGCTGTGTGCTGTGTGAGAGGAGGAGGGAGGGGGAGGAGAGGGAGAGGAACTGTGCTGCCTGTGCTTAGAATGTGTGCAGTACTGGGATGTGAGAAGGAGCCCAATGGGCAAAGCTTCCAACTGAAATCTGAGGGGGGGGGGCCTCCCCAACACCTCCCCTATATCCATCCATTTTCTACCTAGAGTATCTCACAAAAGTGACTAAAAAGCTCACATTTTTGAAAATATTTTATTATATCTTTTCATGTGACAACACTGATGAAATGACCCTTTGCTACAATGTAAAGTAGTGAGTGTACAGCTTGTATAACAGTGTAAATTTCCTGTCCCCTCAAAATAACTCAACACACAGCCATTAATGTCTAAACTGCTGGCAACAAAAGTGAGTACACCCCTAAGTGAAAATGTCCAAATTGGGCCCAAAGTGTCAATATTTTGTGTGGCCACCATTATTTTTCAGCACTGCCATAACCATATTGGGCATGGAGTCCACCAAAGCTTCAGAAGTTTGTACATAAAGAAGAAAGTTTGGGATTTTTAAAGTGCTGAAAACCTCCCCTTGGAATATTTAGTCGTACACCATATAAGGTAAAAATATAATTATAATAAATGAGTAAAAATTGTGTCTCAAAACATAAGACACCAAACTAAAAACATTGTCAGAGCATCATACCACTAAACCTCATGTCCTCCCCCTAGTATCCAAAAGGTATTGCCCACTTTAGTAACTCATCAGAGATGAATAAATATCAGAAAAAACATCAGGGGAGAAAGATTACACCAAGGAGACGGCCACCACCCAATGCGTTTCACCTTGTTGGCTTCTTCATGAGGTGCTAGTGGAGGGCGGATAGGTAAGTAGTGATGATATAAAGTATACTGATTCTGGGGAACCTATTAAGGGTATAGACATACCTCTACTAGAGCATTGTGAATCAGCATAAAGCAGGTAGGCAAATCAACCCAAAAAGGGTCCTACCCAAATAAGCCAAAAAAGAGTTCCAATACACAGAGGTTAGCAGTTCAACCAATCCCATTCCACCTTCAAAGATGGTGGAAGCACTCATATGTCTATTTCCCAAAGACAACCTTTGGATATGATGCTGAGCACGTGCACTCAACTTCGTTGGTCGACCATTTGGTCAATACTTTGGCAATGTTACATATCTCTTTGGAGGATTTGATGTTCAGCAGATAGTTTGCTTGGGCATCATACATCCTGGATAGACGTATAATGCCTAAACAAAATATCTGCTGAGCATCTAATCCTCCAAAGAGATATGTAACATTGCCAAAGTATCAACTGCATATTGATGTGTACAATGGATCTTGGCCGAAATATAGCCAAATGTGTTTTTAACAAGGCTATGTCTTTTTAAAGTTTTGTAATAAAAAGTGGTTTTATATATAAATGGTTATGCATTTTTCTTTTTTGTTTGCTACCAAAAGCCCATAAGAGGGTCTTTTTCCCATTTCAAGTACATAAATAGAGATGGTGGCAACCACTTCCCAGAACAGAATAAACATTAAACATACAGTACAGTAGTAAGAAGAAGAGTTTGGACTGCATACAGTTTGAAGGGCTTTTTGCACTATTATGAGAATATTGGTTTTGAAGGATTTTTGATATTTGGATGATAGTGATCAGCGGCAACACAGCATATTCATTTATATATTCATTTTGGTAAGTGCTGTGATTTTTGGGGTTTTGGATCAGAGAAATAGGATTTACTTTGTGACTGTTAATAGACAATACTGTAAAGATTAAATTTTCTGCTGTAGTTTTAAGGGATTAAAATCTATCACCTTGTAAAACAACCCCAGTTTCAAATACAAATAAAAGGCAAAGCATTTGTGTATAGATATAACAAATATAAATACCCTTTTTACCTTTTTTATAAGCAATCACATTCTAAAGTCGGGGAGGCTGAGAACCACTGAACCACTGAACTTCCAAGTGAATGGCTGTGCAGGAGAGGTGTGTCAATACAAGTCTGATCATTGGAGAAGAGCAATAATAAAAAAGAAATAAATGCGCTACCCAAACACACATAAATATTAACCACCCTAAAGAGGGAAGTGAAGCAGCTGTACTGGAATGTGACAAAATTCAAACAAAATAGAAGGTAATAGTGCAGCGCTACATATAAACCAGTAAAACTGGACTGTAACTCAAATGTGACTATAAACATAAACACAACAGAGGGGGCAGGTTAAATATCCGACCCAATGTACAAAGTGTCCACAACACTAAACAAAGTGATAAGTGTCCAAAAAAGTGAATAAATGGCGTGGAGTGGATGGAGTAATTCTTGCACAGATCTTCACGTGAATGATGACATAAATGTGTGCTTACCGGAAATGTTGGACCCGAATGTCATACGACAGCGGATCGATCAAGCTTAAGAGTATCCCCAACAGCTGTTCACAGGAACGTCACCAAATCGCTGATGGATGATGAAATATACCAGCTGGACAATCAGATGACCTCAATCCCGGATGGAACCAAACGGATCGAAAGTTTCTCAAAACTTCAAAACCCTCAGGGTATTTGTATATTCAAGCTCGATTGTACCCCACTGTCCGGTCGAGTACCAGGATCCAGAAAGAGATCTCCAGCCCTGAGGGTTTTGAAGTTTTGAGAAACTTTCGATCCGTTTGGTTCCATCCGGGATTGAGGTCATCTGATTGTCCAGCTGGTATATTTCATCATCCATCAGCGATTCGGTGACGTTCCTGTGAACAGCTGTTGGGGATACTCTTAAGCTTGATCGATCCGCTGTCGTATGACATTCGGGTCCAACATTTCCGGCAAGCACACATTTATGTCATCATTCACGTGAAGATCTGTGCAAGAATTACTCCATCCACTCCACGCCATTTATTCACTTTTTTGGACACTTATCACTTCGTTTAGTGTTGTGGACACTTTGTACATTGGGTCGGATATTTAACCTGCCCCCTCTGTTGTGTTTATGTTTATAGTCACATTTGAGTTACAGTCCAGTTTTACTGGTTTATATTGGAGAAGAGCAGGCTGAGTTCTCAGCCTAGCTAGAGAACTGACCACGCTGTGCTCTCCTGCCTAGTGTAGTCAGTTTTTAATAGAACAGCAGAGGGACTGAGAGGAACACCAGGGATTTCACACAAAGGAAGCAATACAAAAAGAATGGGATAGTTTTTCATGATACAGCAGGCACATATCAGAAATAGGAAATGTTGGGTTTACGCACTCTTCAATATCTGATTTCTTCCTTTTTAATTTACACTAAATAGCCATATTAAATTATTTACAAGAAACAAACAAAATTCTCAGCGCTACCCTTCTCTGTGGTAAAGCCAATAGTTCAAAGGTATTGTCCATAAACTATTATGGTGTACTGTCCACAAAAAGGCCAGGATATTAGATGACAAAAAGTAGCCTGGAAGGGTTTAAAAACAGGTAACAGTACTCCAAGAGGGATGCAAGGCTGCTTGTGTCCTAAAGGGCTGCAAAAGAAGACAGAAAGGGGAGAGAAGCACCAAGCGAACTCTTGGTGTAGTACAGTTTTAATAATAAATAAATGAAATACATAAAAATGTGCCACTCACAAAGGTGTCACAGAGCAAGTGTAATGCCCCATACACACGATCGTTTTTCTTGCCATTTTTTTCCTTGCCGTTTTTCACGTCGGTTTTTTTCATGTTTCCTCTCAAGCCTGTCTTGCGTACACACGATCATTTAAAAAAATGATCAAGCAAAGCGCAGTGACGTACAACACGTACGACGGCACTATAAAGGGGAAGTTCCGTTCGAATGGCGCCACCCTTCATGTTAGTAAAGTTTGTTGAGCGACGATTCGCTCTTTTCAGTCTCGTGCTTTTCAGTCTGTGACTGCGTGACGAATGTGCTATCTCCATTACGAACGCTAGTTTTACCAGAACGAGCGCTCCTGTCTCATACTTGATTCTGAGCATGCGCGTTTTTTTTCACGTCGTGAAAGCATACACACTATCGTTTTTCACGTCGTTAAAAAAAACGACATGAAAAACGACGTGAAAAAAGAGAGCATGTTCGAAATTTTTAATGGCCGTTTTTCACGTCGTTAAAAATGCTCTGGAGCCTACACACGATCATTTTTAATGGCCATTTTTTTTAATGGCATTTTCAACGGCATGAAAAACGATCGTGTGTATGGGGCCTGAGACTGGAGAAGGCTCAGTGCAGAAGCATCCTGCCCATGGAGGGGCTGTCAGTTCATGCAGCTGCGGCGGCTCCAGTGAAGAAGGATGTCGGAGGATGCTAGGGAGCGAGCTGTCAAAGCAGGGAACACAGCCTGTCAACCTGGAGGGTAGTAGCCAATTGGGACACATTTTGGAGGCCAGCCACACCTCTTTCCTCAGCCAATAGCTAATTAAACTATTTGTTTAGGAATTATTAACCTTCTTAATCTTGGGTAGCAAAATTAGTTGGTTTTTTTTTCACGCCATTTCTTACCGGATGTATGAAGTAGAAGTAAAATTAGAACAAAAGGCAAATGTTTTTTCTTTTTTTAATTTTGGATAGAATAACCCCTGTCAGGTTTAATTTTTTTATTTTTTTTCTGCCCTTCATGTCTAATTTTGGAGATTTTCCTTCACTTCCTGTCACATAGCCAAAACAGGTCCCATAGACAAACCAGGTCAACAGTACTTGTGTTCCTATTGAAAGATACCCCCTCGTTTTCTGCTGACAACCCAAAATATGGGATTGTCTTTCACTTTTACTCTCAGTAATAATTATGAACAGGACAAATTGAGAGGGTGAATCTCCCTAACAGGGTGCAGACATAACCTGACAGGTATTCTAATCCCTCTCTACTCTCTAATCCAAACCAAAAAAAAGTTAGTTATGCTCTATAAAATAAATGTTTTGACACTTTCACATGGAATTCACGCCTTTTTTTGGTTGCATCCAGTTAGAAAATTTGTGAATATTGGGTGAAAGTTGTATAAATCTTATGTGAAAACATTAAGGGGGGCTATGAAAAAAAAAAATCTTGATGTAGATGTAATAAAGATCCCCACTATCTGAGAAAATTGCCCTACTTCTTGTATTATGTGTGGTTTCTATATCGTTGACACTATCTAGTGGCCACAATATATTTTTGTTCCCTAAGGTATTTCTGGAAAAAATGCATTATGGCCATGAGGTGGCGCTGCAGATATAGGCACTAAACATATTAGAGGAAATACAGTGATTTTCGCCCTGATTGTGGATGTTTGTCATACACGCACAGTGGACATTTCATACATAGACCACTAAAGCCCTGTACACACGATCGGATTTCCTATGGATTCTAATCCAATGGATTTTTCCATCGGAAATCCGATGAAGCTGACTTCCATCAGTCTTGCCTACACAACATCAGTCAAGAATCCGACCGTTCCAAACGCCGTGACGTAAAACACTCCGACAAGCTGAGAAAAATTAAGTTCAATGCTTCTGAGCATGCGTCGTCTTGATTCTGAGCATGCGTGGGTTTTTTGTCCGATGGAGTTCCACACAGACGATCAGAATTTGCTATCGTTTTTTTTCCCATCGGATAAATTTAAAACATATTCTATTTTTTCTCACCGATGGAAAAAAGACCGATGGGGCCCATACACGATCGGTTTGTCCGATGAGAAAAGTCCATCGGACTGTTTTCATCGGTAAAACCGATCGTGTGTACACGGCATAAGTGTTCATTTACACTTTTCTATAACAAACTACAATTTATTTTTAAACAGGTAATTGTTTCAACAATTTGTTATATTGTCAAAGAAGATATCAGATACCTGTAAGTAAAAATCAAGAAAGAAGGTGGCCACATTAACCATTGTATTTAGCAGAAATATGTGTTTTAAGATCTTTTACAATTAGTAATTACTATGCTCAAGCAGTTTGTAAAGCAAGTATATACTACCTTTGCCTAATACAAGACATGAGTTTTCCTTTAAAGTCACTTTAAGTATTTTCCTTGTCAAAAATATTTTATTAAGTACAGTAAGTTAAATACAATAAATTAAGTACTATACATTATACAATTCAGAATTGTTATATAATATTCATATGTGGTTACAAATATAGTATTGATTAGGATATAAAGAAGTGTGAAAAGTTAAAGCAATTAATTAACAATTATGTGTTCAACCTAAGGAGATGTAGAAATCCAAATAGTAAATGATTCTAATAGCTATGAGTAACTGAATAACGATTTTCTGAGCAAATTTTGGTTAATGGAATGTCTTTTAAAACTGGTACTATATTCGTAACCTATGGAGCTTCAAAATCATAAGATGTAAGGAGAGACAGAGTAGAAAATAAAAGTGAAAAGTAAAAAGTAAAGAAGAAGTAGTGGGGAGGGGTCCACCGGGTCGATCCAAAAGTCACAGTAAGACCTGTATGACCAGTATAACTTCAAATCATCTACCATGGCATTAAAACAGAGTCATTAAATGTTGTCGGTAAGAAATGTTCTGTCCAAGGTTGCCATAATTTACGGAATTTATGAATTTGGTTTTGTTCGATAGCCACCATTTTGGCGTGTATCATAACGTTGTTCATTCTTTGTTTTGTGTCGGCCAACGCCAAAGAGGGAGTTCTCCAAGCTCTCGCCACAGTTTGTTTTGCTGCTGTTAGCAAAAATATAAAAAGTTTAAATTGGGCATGAATCAGACTATCTGGTTTGAGATTAAGTAATGTCGTAGTAGGATTGGGTTGGAGGGTTGCATTAAACATTTTGGAGGCATATGTATATATTTCTTTCCAAAATGTTTGTACTGTCGGACAGGACCAGCAAATGTATTGTATGTACCTTCTTCTGTGCACCCGCGGGAACAATGATCAGGATAGTCAGGGGTAAATTTAGCAATTTTGGCTGGTACTAAGTACCATCTACTGAGTACTTTATAGTTGGTTTCCATAGCTATTACATTAGGGGAGGAAGATTTAGTTGTGGACAAAATTTTTAACCATTCTGCCTCATTTAGGACATATTCCAAGTCCTCCTCCCATTTCCGCACGTAGGTAGGTTCATCTGTTTCAGCATTTATTAGTAATTGAGAATAGAGGGAGGAGATTAGTCCTCTAGCGTGTGGGTCATTTTTGCAAGCGGATTCAAAACTAGTGAATTGGTTCAGAGGCGTGTCTGAAGTGGTATTAGGTGTAAAGAAATTTTTATTTTGTAAGTATCGGAACATTTCCGATTGTGGGATACCATATGTTTCGCAGAGAGACGGGGAGGGGATAAAGGATGAGGAGTTAACAAAATTGTGGAATTTCAGTAAATCCAAAGAAGACTATGCTTTAAAAGATAAAGGATATATCCAAGCTGGGTAAAAGGTTGGGTTTTTGAGGAAGGAGAGGAGAGGGTTGTGTGGAGATTGCAAATTGTGTTTAAATTTATATCTATCCCAGATGGATAGGTAATGTTTAGTTATAGGATTACTTAGGCCAAGACGGTTTTTAGAATGAAGCCATAATAAATTGGAAATCGATAAAGGGTCATATTCGCAAGCCTCCATCGATACCCATAAAGGTATTTCCTGAATGGCATGAGATTTGGCTAAACTAGCTATGTGAGCTGCTCTATAGTAGGGATAAGCTTCGAGTTCGATTCAAACTCATGTTCGACTCGAACATCAGCTGTTGAACCGTTCGTCGCATTTCGGATATTATGGGCCGTTTGCGCCAAATTCGAGTGGCGCGTTAAAGGGGGCTCCCGGATTCTGATAAGCCCCCCGCCCGCAGACCCCGACAACCAACAGCCAGGGTTGTCGGGAAGAGGCCCTTGTCCCCATCAACATGGGGACATCCTCCCCATGTTGAGGGCATGTGGCCTAGTACGGTTCAGGAGGGAGGGGGGGCCGCTCTCTCATCCCCACCTCTTCCCCTGCGGCCTGCCAGGTTGCGTGCTCGGATAAAGGGTCTGGTGTGGATTTTTAGGGGACCCCAAGCTATTTTTTTTTAATTTGGCGGGGTTCCCCTTAATATCCATACCAGACCTGAAGGGCCTGGTATGGATTTATAGGGGGACCCCCACGCTATTTTTTTTTTAAGTTTGGCGGGGTTCCCCTTAAAATCCATACCAGACCTGAAGGGCCTGGTATGGATTTATAGGGGGACCCCCACGCAATTTTTTTTAAGTTTGGCGGGGGTTCTCCTTAAAATCCATACCAGACCTGAAGGGCCTGGTATGAATTTTGGGGGGAACCACGCCATTTTTTTTTCATTTTGGTGGGGGGGTCCCCTTTGAATCCATACTAGACCCAAGGGCCTGGTATGGACCTGGGGGGGGACCCCACGCTGTTTTTTTTTTTTTTTTTTAGAGACGGCAATGTTTATTTTTTTACATTTCCTTTAACAACCAGCTATAAGCAGGTTAAAAAAAAATTGCCGCAAATTCGCGGTACTTGCGTTTTGGATGCGGGTCCATTGAATTCTATTACATCCAAAACACTGTTTTTGGCCTTGAAAAAAAAATCTGCAGTTGCGTTTAAACTCGTTTTTCACAAAGCCTAAAAATGCCTTCAGACGCCAAAGATTTCCACGTTTCAGACACGGTACCGGCGTTTAGACGCATTTTAGTTTAGAAGCGTTTTTAAAGGTGACCTATTTTTTTACATCGATAAACTCAAAAATTAGGGCAAATGAGGAAAAACCATTAAAAATATATATACACCGTTATATCAAAAAAATAATGCAATTGCTTCCATTGCATTGTGGACAATCCATTGTGGACAATCCACAACTTGGGGCAGGTGACGTGGCAAGTGAACAATCCACAACTTGAGGCAGCTGACGTGGCAAGTGGACAATCCACAACTTGAGGCAGCTGACGTGGCAAGTGGACAATCCACAACTTGAGGCAAGTGACGTGGCAAGTGACACGCTAAATACAACTACACTGCTGCTCTCTCAGCCACTGATACTCACTCTGGTCTCAAAAAATAGCTGAAATCGTTAATAATACTGTTTTTGGAGCTTAGGGCGGCTCCTTATCATGTTTCCTAACTAAACGCATATGGACGCAAATCTGGTAAAACGCGGTTTCAAACTTAGTTCTGAACACTTTGCACCAGCGTCCTGTGTACATGGGGCCTAAAAACACCTATGCCATTTACAGCTCAAAAACGCCATGGTGGCCATGAGGCCATAGGCTAACATGGAGAGACGTTTTTAAGCTGCAAAAAACGCTCAAACAAGCGGCTTGAAAAACGTCGTTGTGCATGTAGCCTTATATTAACCACTTGCGCACTGGCCACTTAAACCCCCTTCCTGCCCAGACCAATTTTCAAATTTCAGTGCTGATGCACTTGGAATGACAATTGCGCGCTCATACAACACTGTAACCCAATGAAAATGTATTATTTTTTGGCACACAAATAGAGCTTTCTTTTGGTGCTATTTGATCACCTCTGAGTTAAAAAATAAAAAAATAGATATTTTAACCACTTCAGCACTGGGCCTATTCTGGCACTTCCCTCCTTCATGTAAAAATCATACATTTATGGCTATAAAATTACTTCAAAACCCCAAACATTATATATGTTTTTTTAGCAGACACCCTAGGAAATAAGATGGCGGTCATTGTAAATTTTTATCTCGCTCGGTATTTGCGCAATAAATTTTCAAACGCCTTTTTCTTTGGAAATAAATGGTTTCAGGAATGTAAAAAAAATACAAAACAGTACAGTTAGCCCATTTTTTTGGGATACTGTGAAAGATGTTGTTATGCTGAGTAAATAGATACCTAACATGTCACGCTTTAAAATTGTGCACACTCATGGAATAACACCAAACTTCAGTACTTAAAAATCTCCCTAGGCGATGCTTTAAATTTTTTTACACGTTAACATTTTGGCATTACAGAGGAGGTCTAGTGCTAGAATTGTTGCACTCGTTCTAACGCACGCAGCAATACCTCACATGTGTGGTTTGAACGGCGTTTACATATGTGGGCGGGACTTGCGTGTGTGTTCGCTTATGCGCGCGAGCTACCGGGGACATGGGTGTTTTTTCTTTTTTTTGATTATTTTTTTTTTGTTTTTTCCTTTTTTGTATTTCTTACTCTTTTTTTTACCTTTTTTGTTTTTTGGATCACTTTTTTTCCTATTACAAGGAAGGTAAAAATCCCTTGTAATAGGAATCTATTGTGACAGGTCCTCTTTATGGAGAGATGCTGGGTCAATAAGACCCCACATCTCTCCTCCAGGCTGGAAAGCATGAGATCGGTCAAAAAAATTCACCAATCTCATGCTGACAGCCGAGATCACGGCTTGGATTACATACGGGAACCCGACGTGATGTCATAACGTCGCGCCCTGGCCTCCGACGGTCATAGAGATGACTGGTGACCATCTGGTCCCCATTCATCGCTATGCTTCCCATCCGGCACCGGCCAAATCGTTCTCCGAGCCCAAGATGGCATGGGAGAGCCCGGAGAAGCACCGGATGGCGGCGGGAGGGGGGGGCGTCTCCTCCCGCCGCCTATAAGAACGATCAAGCGGCGGAACTGCAGCTATGATCATTTTTATTGTGCACAGAATCGCCGGCTGAAAAGAATGATATCTGAATGATGCCTGCAACTGCAGGCATCATTCAGATGTCACCGCACAAAGCCAAGGACGTCATTTGACGGTGGGTGGTAGGAAAGTGGTTAATATTTTGAAAATTTAGACAAAAGGTAATTTTACTCCTTCATTGATGTACACTGATGAGACTGCACTGATGGGCTGCACTGATGGGCACCGATAAGTTGGCAAGGGTGGGCACTGAGAGGTGGCATTGCTAGTTGGCACTGGTGGGCATTGAGAAGTGGCACTGCTAGGTGGCAATGATAGTTGGCAGTGATGGGCACTGATAGACAGCACTGCTAGGTGGCACTGATTGGCAGCATTCGTGGGCATTGATAGGTGGCACTGGCAGGGGCTACTGTTTGTCACAGATGACGCAGAATTGCCTCTTCCTCTTCGGGCCCGATGTCCCTTGCACATAAGCCGGTGATTGCCTTTTTTTATGCTCACGCTGTCAGTACAAGGAGAAAACAAAAACCATTACCCAGCTTTTGTTTACATCACGTGATCAGCTGTCATTGGCTGACAGCTGATCACATGGTAAAGGGCAGGTATCGGCCCCTTACTTGGATCTGTCATCACCCGAGTCTCAGTGACTCGGTGACCACAGCGCGTGCGAGCGCGCGCGCGCGAAGGGGACGATGTTTATTGACGGACTCCTGGCAATTGAGGACCGTACTGTGGCTGGCGATCAGGTATAGCGCTGATTTCAAGTGATTAAAGAGGGTCTAAATGGGCCATTGACATGCATCACAATTCAACTTAGGAATGAGTCTTTGCAAAGTTAAACTAAATGAAATCCTTTCTTATTTTTGCTTGGGGATAGAGTGCAGAGGGATTACAAGTCTCAACAGTTTTTGGGGATGTCTGCACCCCTGATAGGGTGAAGACAACTCCCAAATTTGGCCACTTTATCCTTCCAAATAATTCACTTCCTGTCACATAGCCACACAGGAAGTGAGGGGAAATCCCTACCAATGTCTTTCCTTGGGGACACACAGGTCAATCTAAATACTTTCCCCATTATGTACATTGCACTCCAGCATTTTGCGGGTTACACCCCAAATTATTAGGTTTTTTGGACTTTGGGGTTTATTTAATAAAGGCAAATCTACTTTGCACTACAAGTGCACTTGCTGGATATCCGAAAGGGAAATGCAAGCAAACAAAAAAAAAAAAACACCATCTTTGCTTTTACATGATTGGATGTTACAATCACCAGTGATCCCTCAGATTTTCAGCAGCTACACTTTTACTGCAGAGTGGATTTGCCTTTACTAAACCCCAAACTACCCAATGATTTGGGGTGTACACAACAAAGTCCTAGAGTGCAATTTGCTTAATGGGGACACTAGTTAGATTGATCTGTGTGTCCCCAAGAAAAGACATTGGTAGGGTTTTACCTTCACTTCCTGTTTAGCTGTGTGACAGGAAGTGAAGCCAATTTTACTACAAGGGGACACAAAGCCCAACCTTTAAAAAATATAAAATAAAAACACAAGCAGGGGTTCTAACACTTACTTTGTTTCCCTCAAAATGCCCACAATTAGAATTGTATTGCCTTGAGCTATTTTTAAGTGCAGTGCTCTAAATCAGTGCTTCTCAAGTACCTCCAACAGGCCATGTTTGCAGGTTTTCCTTCATCTTGCACATGTGGTTTAAATCACAGTCAATGGTTTGGTATTTTGGACAGCAATTCTCCATGAGATAAATTCACAAAACATGTCCTGTTGGGGGTACTTGAGGACCGAGGCTGAGAACCACTGCAGTAAAAAAGGAAAATTGAATACTTACCGCTCTGTATTTTTTATTTCCTGGTGACTCTCCATGGCAGCACACAATTCATGCATATGCTAGCATGAAGGCACCAGGGTAGACAAATCACACCTGTTGTTTTGACATGCCAATCAGCTGTCACATTTGTTGCAAAGAAAACGCAAAACAAACCTCAAAACTTTGCATCAAATTTTATTGGTCAACAAAACAAAGAATAATAAAAAATAAGAAATAAAAAATTAAAAAACAGGGTCAATTTGAAACAGTTACAGACTCACAACATCTTGATAAAGATTGGGCTAAATAGTGCAGCACAGACAATTAAATCAAAGTAAACAAACGACAAACATTAACAACATCAAAATTATTTCAGGGGAACATTTCCCCCACACCAAAAAATACAATCCACAAAATAAACCAAACACCTGTTTTGCAAAGACATAACAAATAAAATGCATGTGTTACAAACTCGATAAGGACGGACGGACGGATGGGGTGGGGGCATGTTGATGGGGACAAGGGCCTCATCCCCACAACCCTTGCCCGGTGGTTGTGGGGGTCTGCGGGCGGGGGGCTTATCGGAATTTGGAAGACCCCTTAAACAAAGGGGACCCCCAGATCCCACCCCCCCTGTGTGAAATGGTAATGGGGTACAAATGTACCCCTACCATTTCACAAAGAAAGTGACAAAAATGTAAAAAATGACAAGAGCCGGTTTTTGACAATTCCTTTATTAATGTCTTTTCCTTTCTTCCATCTTCTTCTTCCATCATCTTCTTCTTCCATCTTCTTCTTCCATCTTCTTCTTCTTCCATCTTCTTCTGTTGTCCATTCGGGTTTCTTCCTCCATCTTTATCTTTATCTTTATCTTCCTTCTTCCTTCGGTCTTCTCGTCCGCATCTTGCTCCGGCGTCTTCCCATCTTCTTTCTTTGGCCGCTCCGTTTGAATTGGAGGTTCCCGCTGTGCGACGCTTCAGTTCTTCAGTTCTCCTCTGGGTTCGCTGCCACCCGGTGACCCCGCCCCCCTCTGACGCACATGGATTTCACGGGGACTTTCCCCGTGGTGTCAGAGGGGGCCGGAGCCACCGGGTGGCAGCGGACCAAGAGGAGAACTGAAGCGTCGCATAGCGGGAACCTCCAATTCAAACGAAGCGGCCGAAGAAGAAAGAAGAAGCCGGAGCAAGATGCCGGAGGAAGAAGGAAGAAGGAAGAAGGAAGAAGGAAGAAGGAAGAAGGAAGAAGGAAGAAGGAACCCGAATGGAGAAAAGAAGAAGATGGAAGAAGAAGAAGAAGAAAATGGAAGAAGATGGAAGAGAAGACATTAATAAAGCAATTGTCAAAAACCGGCTCTTGTCATTTTTTACATTTTGACACTTTCTTCATGAAATGGTAGGGGTACATTTGTACCCCATTACCATTTCACACAGGGGGGGCCGGGATCTGGGGGTGCCCTTTGTTAAAGGGGTCTTCCAGATTCCGATAAGCCCCCTGCCCGCAGACCCCCACAACCACCGGGCAAGGGTTGTGGGGATGAGGCCCTTGTCCCCATCAACATGGGGACATCCTCCCCATGTTGAGGGCATGTGGCCTGGTACGGTTCAGGGAGGAGGGGGGGCCGCTCTCTCATCCCCCCTCTTTTCCTGCGGCCTGCCAGGTTGCGTGCTCGGATAAGGGTCTGGTGTGGATTTTTGGGGGGACTCCACGCCATTTTTTTTTAAATTTGGGGTGGAGTTCCCCTTAAAATCCACACCAGGTCTGAAGGGTCTGGTATGGATATTTGGGGGAACCCCACACATTTTTTTTAAAATTTGCGGCGGGGTTCCTCTTAATATCTATACCAGACCTGAAGGGCCTGGTAATGGAATTTGGGGGGACCCCACGCTTTTTTTTTTTTATCAAAGACTTTCAATGACTTGTCTCTATATTGCCGGGAGCCGACAATTCATTATAGCTGCAGGTGCTTTTAAATGCCTTTTTTTCCCTTTAGAAATGTCATTTTGCTGGCGCACTGGGAAGTTCAGAGCTGCGCCTGTTCAACTTATGCAAATTGGTTTACGTGACTTGACATTTACTAAGATTTTGCCGGCGCAGTGTCTTGGCGCAAGAAAACAAGGAAAATTGCCGCGCTGAGCTCAAAAAAACCTCCCGCAGCTCGAATCGTACTTGCCGGCGCAGCGGGCTGGTTTTGAAAAAGTTACTTTCTCACTCTATTTTGGGCATATTAGTTATTTGGGCAGGTGTCACTATACTTCCTCACATCACCCCATGTCACCCCCATTATATTCTCACTTCCAGCTTCTTTATATTTAGAGTTTAACATGCTGTGCGCCAGGTCCATAGTAGCGCACTGAGCGCCTCCTCCCGTCCGCCGACAACACTATAGTAAATGGGAAATAGGGCTGCGCTACCGGTGCTAATGTTTTGTAAATACCAAAACAGCCATTGCGCGCGCAGATGCGCCGATACTCATGGCGCAAACGTTTTGTAAATCAGCCCCTATGTGTTGGTGCAAACTTATTCTGGACAACTCTTCAAGGAGAACCCCTGAGACGAGTATACGAAACAGTAAGGTAACGGCAGGCCCAAATTTAAACCAGCGGCTCCTACGGGGGTATTGCTACACTGATATGGTAGCGAATTTGTTAAGAATGGGTATTAGGTTTGGGCCTGAGACTTGGGGGGATGATAGCAGTGGCGTCACTAGGGTTGGTGTCACCTGGTGCGGTATAACATGGTGTCACCCCCCCCCCCGGCACAGTAGTGCCGTTAATAACTATCAATCAACTAGCAAATTTGAATAACAAAATCATATGAAAATAATAGAAATCAAAGCTTAAACTGTTAAAGAACTGTATTTATTTTAACTTTAAACTTTACTGAATTAATAAATAAATAACACAAAAACAGGAACAAATATGAAAGCATTTAGTTAACATCTAAATCAAAACTTTGCTTTTCTAGCCTTGACAGCTGCAAAATTGTGAACAACATCATCAAAATCAATACATTTCGCTAGTTCACTTTCAACTGATAATATTGCAAGATCAGAAAGCCTTGCCTGTCCCATCGTTGAACGCAAATAGTTTTTTATCAGCTTCAACTTTGAAAAGCTCCTCTCACATGAAGCCACAGACACACAGATTGTCAGAAATATTTTTAGACATAGTGAAAGGGTTGGAAGAGATTCAATGAAGTCCCATTCTGCTATGAAGGTCAAAACTTGTAAAGCCGACCAATCTTTGACTTCTTCTAGGTTGATCTTGGCTGCTTTGAGATGTCTCCTCAGTCTGGGTATTTCCATTAACAGCTCACTCTCAGATATTTCGTCATAAAAAGTGGTCAGTTTTGGAATGGACACCTTTAATGTTTCTTCAGTTTCATATATGAGACTCTTTGCTTGAACAGCCTCAAACATGGCTGCAACTTCCATGATGGCTCTTAATCTGATCTGGAGTTCAGAATGGAAGCGATCAATGCACTCAAGCATTGCCCTCTTGTTCTCGTCTTGTAGACTTATGCCTCCAGCATCACGTGCCTGTTCCCCTGCCATCCTCTTCTTAAACCTGGCTCTTCTCTCTACGGCAATTCCATATTCTTTAGATTTTAAATGTGCCTGCTTAATTGCATGTTCCACTAGGTGACTGCGCTCTTCAAACAGAAAAAGTCTTAGTGACTCTAGCTTTGTCACCACCTTGTCCAAACTTAAGCCTTTGGTCTGCAGGTACTGTTGTGTAACATCAACTTCTTGAAGTACATCACCCCAGAAGTATAGGTAGCACAAAAACGTAAAATCACAGACAGCAGGCAGTAGACATTCTGCTGCTCCTCTTGTGTCCATATTTTCAGAAGGATCACAAAGCGCTTCGATTGCAGACACAAACATATTCAATTTTTCTTTTACTGGCTTAACTGCAGCATGATGAGCACTCCAGCGTGTTGTTGATAATCTTTTCACTGACACTCCAGTGTGACACTACAGTGCAGTGTGATGATGTGACAGGCTGAGTCGCTCGCTGGCTCTGTAGGGTAGGGAGGAGGATTGGAATTTAGGAATAGGAAGAATAAGGAGCCGGAGGACACACACCAGGCGCGGCCGCGGCGCTGGAGGTGTTGTTCCAGGCTTCCAGCCCAGCGGGGTGAAATTAATCAATGAATGGGTCAGCTGTAAAAAAAAAAAAAAAAAAAAAAAAAAAAGGGAGGGTGTCACCCCTCTAGCGGGTGTCACCCGGGGGCGGACCGCACCCCCCGCACCCCCCTAGCAACGCCTCTGGATGATAGGAATAATAAGATATCGTCTGCAAATAAGCTAAGTTTATGTTGGATTCCACCTAGTTCTATTCCAGTGATAGTTGGATCTAATCTAAGGTATTGGGCTAAGGCCCCTTTCACACTGAGGCGCTTTGCAGGCGCTATTGCGCTAAAAATAGCGCCTGCAATGTGCCCCAAAAAAGCCGCTCAATAGTATCCAATGTGAAAGCCCGAGGGCTTTCACACTGGAGCGTTGCGCTTGCAGGAGGGTCAAAAAACTCCTGCAAGCCGCATCTTTGAGGCACAATAGGAGCGCTAAAAATAGCGCTCCTATAGCGCCCCTGCCCATTGAAATCAATGGGGTAGCGCCTCCAATACACCCGCAAAACGCCGCAAAGAGGCGTTATTGCGGGCGTTTTTAACCCTTTTTCGGCCGCTAGAGGGGGTTAAAATACCCCCACTAGCGCCCGCAAATCGCGGCAAAAAAACTGTATTGCGGTGCTAAAAATAGCGCCGCTATACCGCCAGCGCATCCAGCGCCTTAGTGTGAAAGGGGCCTAAGGGTTCTATTAAAAGGGCAAATAGTAAGGGGGAAACTGGGCAGCACTGACGTGTGCCTCTCTCTATATTAAAATATTCACTTTAAAGTATTTTCATTTCCGTGCAGTAACTTCTTTGAGCTAAATACATTTTGAAAGCACTGTAGTAAACTTCCAATATAACGGCCAATTTAAAGGCTAATGCCGCGTACACACAAACGGAAATTCCGGCAAGAAAAGTCGGATGTGAGCTTTTGGTCAGAAATTCCGACCGTGTGTATGCTCCATCAGACTTTTGCTGTCGGAATTTCCGCCAACAAAAGATTGAGAGCTGGTTCTCAAATTTTCCGACTGAATAAATTCCTGAAAATGGTAATGAGAAAAGGGTGTACCGCTCTAAGGCTCCAGGTTCCTATAATTGCTCCCTCCTTGCTTCCTCTCACAGGTGCTGGCTGAGCTCTAGTCCATGGCGAAAGAAGGTTGTCTGGACTGCCGCACTCTGATGAAGCGTTTTATTTTCAAAAAATTAAAAGTTCCAAAAAATCAAAGATAGGTCATACAAAATCCATCAATAAGCAATGAACATAGAAGGGACATACAGGGCAAAGGCTGACGCGTTTCACATCAGAATATGATGCTTACTCATAGCTATGTTCATTGCTTATTGATGGATTTTGTATGACCTATCTTTGATTTTTTGGAACTTTTAATTTTTTGAAAATAAAACGCTTCATCAGAGTGCGGCAGTCCAGACAACCTTCTTTCGCCATGAATAAATTCCTATCGGAAATTCCGTTTGTCTGTATGCAATTACGACGCGCAAAAAACCACGCATGCTCAGAATCAAGCAGAAGAGCCGAACTGCCTATTCAACTTCATTGATCTCGGCTCGTCGTACGTCTTGCACGTCACCTCGTTCTTGACAGTCGGAATTTCCGACAGCATTTGTGTGACCGTATGTATGCAACACAAGTTTGAGCCAGCATTTCGTCGGAAAAAAAACACGGTTTTCTTGTCGGAATTTCCGCTTGTGTGTACGCGGCATAAAGGTTTACCCGTCAATATGGCTTGATAACCTGGGGAAAAGAACAATGTCTCCTTCTCCACACAAATTTACTTACTTTGTCATTGGTGGTCCACTGGCATGGGACCAACTGCGGAAAAGACCTTTTAGCCACAGTGTGTCTTGTTAGCCACAGTGTGACAGTTTGTGCAGATTTATTATAATCTATCATAAGTTTAGAAAATTCTTTAGAAACCAAAAAATCTTTATCACGTACCAATGCTTCAACTAAGCAACACTCGTTCATTCAAAAACTGACAACCCCTCCTTCCTTCTCATATAATTCAGCCCATTCAACAAGCAATTTAATAAGCTACTACAAAATAACTCCCTTGGCTGCTGTGGAAGTCTTGGTTAGTGGTGAATATCTCTAAAGTAAGTCTGGCTGATCAAACATTCACTGAGCTGCTGAAGTCATGCCCAGATGTTTGTTGCTTCCTCTGGAAGAATCCTTGGATGAACTTACACACAAACATAAATGCATTACAGACTTTCTTTATATATATATTTTTATTTTTGCACCCTGATGTCTTTGGACAGTTATGGTGGGTGGTTAGGCAAGTCATTACCCAAACATATAAAGCCTCAGCATTTGTATCATTTGGATGCTAATGCGTAGTGATCTCACATTGTGCTGTTTTGTAAATGAAAAACTACATTGTAGCAAAACAATTTCAACGTAACACATTTCTGTTGTTATATACTAACTGCATCTTACCTAAAGCCGTATTGAATATTCAGTGTAAATGGGCTAAATGTGTTCCAGGTTCTTGGAAGAAGAGGGGTGCAAAGTCCTACAGTTAAATTCTCTTAGCAAGCAGCCACATTCTGAATATAAGAACCTGTCACCTGCCAGCATGCTGTATAGAAGGACCCTTGCTCTCTATGTGGAAGTAGCGGTTCCTCTGAAGTTCAACACACCACCCACTGAGTCAAAATTAGAGCTCTGCAATCAGAAAAACGCAGGCCCCTGCTAGAGTTGCCACCTCATCCCTTTAAACCCGAACACATATGAATTACACAGGTTCTGAGGCTAATTTAATGCAGATAAGGCACCAAGTGAGTTTAATTACCACCTTAATCAGCCACACACCCTGTGTAATTCATATGTGTTCGGGTTTAAAGGGATGAGGTGGCAACTCTAGCCCCTGCTGATTGGAGAGCTCTAGCACTGATTTAGAATGGGACATGTCACACCTGTGCAGAAAGACCACTACTTCCAGAAAGAGAGCAAGGTCCTTTTCTGCAGCAAGCTGGCAGGATACTCGAGCTGTGACTGTTTTCTGAAGAATGTTAACTGTAACCGGCAGAGGGAGAAGACGTCGCCAGAGAAGGGAGAAGAGCCGGAGAGGGGAGAAGAAATCAGAAGTGACGCCGGAGCTGCCTTAATAAAATACTTTAAAAACCTGTGTACTGTGCTTATTTTTGACACTCTTTCGGGTGAATGGGTAGGGGTACAATCTACCAGATTCTGGAAGCCGCCGCCCGCAGACCCCGACAACCACCAGCCAGGGTTGTCAGGAAGAGGCCCTTGTCCTCATCAACATGGGGAAAAGGTGCTTTGGGGTGGGGGGAGCAGGGCTGTCCACCCCTTTCCCGACCTGCCAAGCTGCGTGCTCGGATAAGGGTCTGGTATGGATTTTGGGGGGTACCCCATGCCATTTTTTTTGGCGTGGGGTTCCCCTTAAAATCAATACCAGACTGAAGGGTCTGGTATCTCTTGGGGGGGGGACCCAACACCAATTGTTTTCCATTGTGGCAGAGGTTCCCCTTCAAGATCTTCAGCACACAAGTCACACAGCAAGTTGGATCATCATGATCCGACTTCTGTTGCGACTTCTATTTAAATAAATGGGCTCCCATAGGCCATTGATTTTGAATAGAGGCAGAGAAACGCTGCTAAAAGCTAGCGCGGCTAAACGCACATTGACCCCAATGCAAAACGCTGATAAAATCGAATTTTTAACACCGATTTTCTCCCGGCGTCGTTACTAGCTTTACAGCTAATTTTTTATAATGGCCGTGGGCATGAGGCCTAAGACTTGCACGCCTGGATTGTACTTAACTGATTTGAACTAAAAGTGCAATTGAAAAGAGTCAAAGTTACAACACTTAATTACTGAGTTACACGCTGAAGTTTATTGGCTCAAATAGGTTGTAGGAGATAAGAGCGACTGCTATACATTGGGGGAGATTTAAGTCTGGTACACACAGGCTGAATATCGGCCAGTATTGGGCAGTTCAAGAGAATCAGGCTGACATTCATCCTGTGTGTACAGCAGGCTGCCTAACAAAACTTGGTTTAACAACCAGCATTAATTGAACGGGCACGCTGGAAAATCAGCATCAGATTAGCACTTGCAGCCAATGACTAACACAGTGTATTAGTGTGTCTACTGCATAGGACATACCTCAGTGCTATAAGCACTAGAGCAGCCTGGATCCTCTTCTTCTCGGGTCCCTCTTCGGATATACTGGCCCCTCCCTCCTGATGAGTGGCCCCACAGCAAGAATATTGCTATGGGGCACCCAAGCCTGGCTAGGCTCTGCCCCCTCTCTCTCTCCTCATTGGCTCACTGACTTTGATTGACAGCATCGGGAGCCAATGGCACTCTGCTGCTGTCTCAGCCAATGAGGAGGAGAGTCCCAGGCAGCCCGAGTCTCTTGTGCAACATCGCTGGATAGAGATGGGCTCAGGTAAGTATTGGGGGGCTGAGGAGGGCTGCTGCCCACAGAAGGTTTTTTTATCTTAATGCATAGAATGCATTAACATAAAAAAAAACTTCTGCTTTTACAATCACTTTAAGGTTTCTTAGCTGTCGCTTGGCAACTCAAAGTTTCAGCTCCCTCCATAAATTTTCTATAGGATTAAGGTCTGGAGACTGACTAGGCCACTCCATGACCTTAATGTTCTTCTTCTTGAGCCACTCCTTTGTTGCCTTGGTGGTATGTTTTGGGTCATTGTCATGCTGAAAGACCCATCCAGGACCCATCTTTAGTGTTCTGGCTGAGGGAAGAAGGTTCTCATCCAAGATTTTACAATGCATGGCCCCATCCATTGGCCCCTCAATCAGGCAAAGTAGGCCTTTAGCAGAGAAACAGCCCCAAAGCATCATGTTTTCACCTCCTTGTTTGACTGTAGGGATGGTGTTCTTAGGGTCATACTCAGCATTTTTCTTCCTCCAAACACAGCGTATCTCCCTCCTTAGGAAGGCCAATGAACATCTAAATGATTCAGAGAAGGATTGGGAGAAAGTGCTGTGGTCAGATGATACCAAAATTGAGCTCTTTGGCATTAACTCGACTCGCTGTGTTTGGAGGAAGAAAAATGCTGACTATGACCCTCAGAACACATCTCTCAAGTCAAGCAAGGAGGTGGAAACATTATGCTTTGGGGCTGTTTCTCTGCTAAAGGTACAGACCTACTTTGCTTCATTGAGGGGCCAATGAACGGGGCCATGTATTGTAACATCCTGGATGAGAACCTTCTTCCCTCAGCCAAAACACAGAAGATGGGTCATGGGTGGGTCTGCCAGCATGACAATGACCCAAAACATACCGCCAAGGCAACAAAGGAGTGGCTCCAGAAGAAGCACGATAAGGTTATGGAGTGGCCTAGTCAGTCTCCAGACCTTAATCCTATAGAAAATTTATGGAGGGAGCTAAAACTTCAAATTTGCCAAGAGACAACCAAGAAACCTCTAGGATTTAGAGAAGATCTGTAAAGAAGAGCAAAGTCCCTCCTGAGATGTGTGCAAACCTGGTCACAAAATGCAAGAAACGTCTTACCTCTGTGCTTGCCAACAAGGGTTTCTCCACCAAGTACTAAATCGTGTTTTGCTTGGGAATCAAATACTTATTTTACTCACTAAATTGCAACTTAATTTATAACATTTGTATCATGTGTTTTTTTCTGGATTTTTAGTTAATATTCTGTATAATTTAAAATTGGCCTATGATAACAATTATAGACCCTTCATTTCTTTGTAAGTGGGCAAGCTTACAAAATCAACAGGGGATCAAATAATTAGCCCAGGTGCTTTCACACTGGGGCGATGCACTTGCGGGACGTTACAAAAAGTCCTGCAAGCAGCATCTTTGGAGTGGTGTGGGAGCACTGGGTAGAACGCTTCTAAACCGCCCCTGCCCATTGGAATGCATGGGCAGCGCTTCCAAAGCGTCAGAAAAGTGATTCGGAAGTGATTCGGAATTCGGTTTTAACCCTTTTTTCGGCCGCTAGCGGGGGTTTAACAGCGCACCCTCCAGCGGCGGAAAAGCGCTGCTAAAACAACGGTAAAGCGCAGCTAAAACTAGTGGAGCTTTACCGATAACACGGCATGGCTACAGTGTTTAAGTAGCCTAAGGCTGGTACACACAGGCCGAATATCAACCAGTATTGGGCGGTTCAAGAGAAACCGGGCGATATTCGGACCGTGTGTAGAGCAGGCTGCCTAGCAAAAGTTGGTCTAACGACCAGCAATAATCGAACGGGCATACTGGAAAATCAGCATCAGATTAGCACTTGCAGCCCATGGCTGAGAACGTTGATCAGTGGGTTCTATGGGGGAGGGGGGTTGAATGAACAAAAAAAAAACTCCCCGTGTGTACGTAGCATTATTAAAACAGTAGCACACATAATCTGGTGCAGCTCTGCATAGTAACCAATCAGCTTCTTACTTCAGCTTGTTCAATTAAGCTTTGACAATAAAACCTGGAAGCTGATTGGCATAGGTGCACTACATTCCGTGTGCTCCAGTTTTAGTAAATCTCCCCTATTGTGTTTAAGGAGTCAAATTCAAATTTAAAATACTGTACTTAATTCATATTCAGAATTTATCTTCCTTGTAAAAGCAATTGGTTGTCCTATAGATCCAGGCAGATGAAGTTACATTCCAGGAATTTTCCAGTAAAAGTTGAGCATAGCCTCTCCTCCCAAGCCACCCCTTTACTCAGATATGACATACATTCCATTAAAGCACCAAAGCAAACAGAGACAGCAAAAAAATCTCCCCCATTGTATCCCAAATCTAAACTATGCTTTGACTGGAGATTATAATAAAGCGATACATTTGCTAACAAAAATCTTTACATTAACTGTATTTTAAATACTGCTAGTACTTAGGCTGTGAAAGGAATGGACAGCAGCATAGACCAATTAGGACTGTGTTGCTTTGCTAAATGCTGTCAATCTAACATTGTGAATCTGCTTACCAGAAGGAAAAACAACATGGTGACAACATTACATCACTGCTGCTGTTCCTATGTGACCCAGTAAGCATTCTGGGACAAGCAGGTGACACCACTGGTAATGAAGAAGGTGGAGTCACCTTCCTGGCTAAGCACTGTGGCTAGAGCCTCCATTAAAAATAATGGAAAAAACATTCTTGTAAACACTCATGGCCAACATCCGTATTGTATAGATTTAGAAAAAGAGAAAACAGATTCGGACTATACAGGCCAAACACAGGGTAACAAAATCATATATAAAATCATAGAATTTTTATTGCACAACAAGGTTAAAAAAGCTCATACAATGTGTATGTATCTTAATAATTAAAAACAATTGTAGAATGGTGCTTATGAGATCAGCTGTATATATTCATACATGGATCAATATTACTATGCTTTGCACAATACAATGCTGGTAGAAAACACTGCATAGGACATACCTCTGTGCAATAAGCACCAACATGCAGAACAGCCCCCTGGGCAGGCATCAGAGTGTCAATACCTCAGGGAATCAGACAACCTTGATACTCTGATGTCCGCCCAGGGGGTTATTCTGCATCTTGGTGCTTATAGTGCGGAGGTATGTCCTATGCAGTAGACGCACTAATACACAGTGTTACTATGTATATAGATATTATCTAAATGTCAATGTGTCAGGGATTGTTAATTGACCAGACTGTGTGACCTCATAAAAGGAAACCAAACGGGTGTAGGTGAAAATATATAATTTATTATGGTCAGTGACCAACATACAACAACCAATAGAACGCAGTGCAATAAATCAACAGTGACTACAAACAGTATATACAAGTATGGGAAATACCAGAATCGTAGTGGAAGCCAGGCCGAGGTCATACACAAGGGAATCAAGCAGATGGGTATGAATGGAAGGAAGCAGGAACAGGGAGGGGACGGATGGATAGGCTGCAGAGCAGGGATCCGGGTAACAGAAGGGAAAGCTGTAGGATGGGCACAAGGTAGGGAACAGGTAGGATCGGGTAAACCAGGATGCAGGTTCCAGGTAGGATCGGGTCGAGCAGGGTGCAGGTTAGGGATCGGGTCGGATACAGGCTCAAGACAGGGTCACAGGTCCTAGGTCAGGGAGAGAGATACCAGGGGAACGAGTGTTTGCATTTGCCGGGTATATAAGGAAGTCCAGATGATTGAGCTTCAGGTCACAGCTGACCACAGGAAGTGCTGCCTGCCCCATACTGCCATTATACAGCCGCTGGCGGATGCCGGTACTGCAGTCCAGGTATCATGTGTTACCACCAGCAGGTGAGATCCTCCAACAGAGATATTGGCTGCAGGAGGACACCTGCTGGCGGACACTAGCACTGCAGTCCAAAGGACCAACAGCACCACTAGCGGGTGAAGCCTTTCCTGACACAATGTTTTTTCATATATGATTGCTATGATGCTTTCATTAATCCTGATGAAGCTAATCTTGGTGAAACGCGTCAACACATGAAGACTTTTCTACCAGCATTGTATTGTGCAAAGCATAGCAATATTGATCGGTGTATGAATATATACAGCTGATCTCATAAGCACCATTCTACAATTGGTTTTAATTATTAAGATACATACACATTGTGCTTTTTTAACCTTGTTGTGCAATAAAATTCTATGCTTTTATATATAATTTAGTTACTCCATGTTTGGCCTTTGTAGTCCAAATCTTTTTTCTCTTTTTCTAAATCATTAGAAATAGTGGGGCCCCATACAGCTTGCCTGACAGCCCCATCTGCCCCCTACCCCACTCTCCACCATCAACCCACACAGAGAAGGAACTTTAAATTCCTTATTGTGCATGCACAATATTCGTATCATCTGCAACTCCCAGCAATTCAGTAAACATTCACAGGGCCTCTTGAGTGCAGCAGCAGGGGCCAGGGATAGAGATGGGACTATTTGCAGATTTTTTTAGATCAGCTCCCAACAATTAAGTTAAAGTTTTAGCCTGCCATGGCTTATTGATATAGAAGAAGGGGCTGGAAAAGAGTAATTTTTTAATCCCTGAGGGCCACATCCCGTGGGATTTCTCTGCATGTACAATTGTGCTCATAAGTTTACATACCCTGGCAGAATTGATGATTTATTGCCCATTTTTCAGAGAATATGAATGATAACACAAAAACTTTTCTTTCACTCATGGTTAGTGTTTGGCTGAAGACATTTATTATCAATCAACTGTGTTTACCCTTTTAAAATCATAATGGCAACAGAAACTACCCAAATCACCCTGATCAAAAGTTTACATACCCTGGTGATTTTGGCCTGATAACACGCAAAATTTCAGCCACAACTGACAGGAAAATTGTTCAGGATGCAAAGAAAAACCCACAAATAACTTTAGGTTAAATACAGGACTCTGAAAACATGTGGCGTGGCTGTTTCAAGATGCACAATAAGGAGGCACTTGAAGAAAGATGGGCTGCATGGTCGAGTCACCAGAAGAAAGCCATTACTATGCAAATGCCACAAAGTATCCTGCTTATAATACGCCAAACAGCACAGAGACAAGCCTCAAACTTTCTGGCACTAAGTCATTTTGGAGTGATGAGACCAAGATTGAGCTTTGTGGGCACAACCATAAACACTTTATTTGGAGAGGAGTCAACAAGGCCTATGATGAAAGGTACACCATTCCTACTGTGAAGCACGGAGGTGGATCACTGATGTTTTGGGGATGTGGGAGCTACAATGGCACAGGAAATTTGGTCAAAATTGTTGGCAAGATGAATGCAGCATGTTATCAAAAAATACTGGAGGAACATTTGCATTCATTAGCCAGGAAGCTGCGCATAGGACTTACTTGGACATTCCAACATGACAATGATCCAAAACACAAGGCCAAGTCGACCTGTCATTGGCTACAGCAGAATAAAGTGAAGGCTCTGGAGTGGCCATCTCAGTCTCCTGACCTCAATATCATTGAGCCACTCTGGGGAGAGCTCAAACATGCACAACTGTATGTGTACAGTATGTATTTTCGTCATATGTTTAGTTGTCTTGTCCAGTGTAGCTTCAAAACAAATTGCAACCTTTAGTATAACTAACAATAAACGGACACACATCAGGCTATATTCATACAGAAACAGTTTGCAGCAAGCATACAGAATAAAACAATACTGGTTTTAAATGCTGCACAAACACGCTGACTGGGAAAAAAAAACTCACTCATGCAATTATCTTCATGTCCCAAGGATATTAAATCATAAAATGTGGAGTGTGATAAGCAATTATTAAACAGCTCTGTTGGTAAGTGCACATCAGTGAATAACCTTTTGAAATCTTCAAATACTGAAGATTTTATGTGCATCTAAATCCAAGAACAAAATTTTTTTTTTTTTGCATTTTACTAGGCCTTAGATATAGTGGCTGCATTCATTTTTTATTTTTTTTTATTTTCACTTGGTAATCCTGCAAGTAACACACTTGTCCTAGGGTGACAACACAACACCTTCCTATACTTTATCTATTGAGCAGCAGGATTGTCACCCTAAAATGGTAAGTGTGTTAGGACGGCTGAACTCTCTCAACTGTGGCACTGTTTATACTGCCTATAACCTTATGATTCTGATGGGTAAGTATTTTATTAATGTATTTAAGTTTGAAATCTATGCAGCTAGGCTAAGCAAAGGGAAATCTGTGTCTGCTCTTTACATACTGTATAACTGGGCTTTAATAATGAAATTCACAGCTGGAGATGCCAAGTGGTCCACAGGAAGCCCTGTGTCCAGTAGCGGCTGGTGCTAATTAATTTGGGGAGGGGGATTTTGTAAGTTCGCCCACTTACAAAGAAATTAAGGGTCCTTTCACACGGGGCGGATCCGTGCAGATCCGCCCCGTGAAGCTCCGCTTGCTCAGCGGGGATCGCTCCGTTGATCCCCGCTGAGCCGACGGATGACTGGGCGGTCCCCGCACACTGTGCAGGGACCGCCCTGTCAGAGCGCCGCTCTCCCCTATGGGGAATCGGATGACGACGGACCGTAGAGTCCGTTGTCATCCGATCCGCTCCGCCGACGGAAGGAAAAATAGGGTTTTCCTCCGTCACACTTTGGCGGAGCGGAGCGGATGTCAGCTGACATGTCTCCGCTGACATCCGTGCCTCCATAGGGGTACATGGAGGATCCGTTTCAGGTCCGCCTAAAAAACTGACAGGCGGACCTGAACGGACCTCCGTGTGAAAGGGGCCTAAGGGTCTATTTTTATCACAGGTGTATTTTAAATGATGGAAACAGAATATCAACCAAAAATCCAGAAAAAACGCATGATACACATGTTATAAATTGAGTTGCAGTTCAGTGAGTAAAATAAGTATTTGATCCCCAAACAAAACATGACGTAGTACTTGGTGGAGAAACCCTAGTTGGCAAGCACAGAGATAAGACGTTTCTTGTAGTTAGTGACCAGGTTTGCACACATCTCAGGAGGGATTTTGGTCCACTGGATCCTCCTCTTCTCAGGTCCCTCTTTGGCTTTCCTGGCCCCTCCCTCCTGACGAGTGCCCCCACAGCAAGTAGCTTGCTATGGGGGCACCCGAGCTGAGCCGCAGCTCCGTTTGTCCATTCAGACACGGAGCCAGGCAACAAAGGAGTGGCTCAAGAAGGTCATGGAGTGGCCTAGTCAGTCTCCAGACCTTAACCCTATGGAAAATTTCTGGAGGGAGCTGAAACTTCGAGTTGCCAAGAGACAGCCAAGAAACCTTAAGGATTTAGAGAAGATCTGTAAAGAAGAGTGGACCAAAATCCCTCCTGAGATGTGTGCAAACCTGGTCACCAACTACAAAAAATGTCTTACCTCTGTGCTTGCCAACAAGGGTTTCTCCACCAAGTACTAAGTCATGTTTTGCTTGGGAATCAAATACTTTTTTTACTCACTGAACTGCAACTTCATTTATAACATTTGTTTTTTTTTTTTTTCTGGATTTTTGGTTGACATTCTGTCTCTATCATTTAAAATACACACCTATGATAAAAATTATAGACCCTTCATTTCTTTGTAAGTGGGCAAGCTTACAAAATCTGCAGGGGATCAAATAATAATTTTCCCCACTGTAGTAGATAGATAGATAGATAGATAGATAGATAGATAGATAGATAGATATTTCATGTGATGACCTTGCAGGTGTGATGAAACTTTCTATTTGTAAAGGTGTGATTCGTTTAAGCATGCAGTTTCATACTTTTAGGAGGAGCGGTCTAGAAAAATTGCTGGCCAGGGCCAGGTGTGTGAAATGGAAGATGACAAAGCTAGTTTAAGGCAGGAAGCCTGAAAAATTCTTCAGGTTTCAGATCAGATTGCACAATTCTGAGGAAGAAGTTTGTCAGACATGTATGCAGTGCTAAAAATGGAATAGATAAATAACCATAGCTGTTTTATATTCCAATAAATTGCACTGTATATTTTTATTACTTAATTTTCACATTCCAAACATTTTTTAGTGTATGGAAGTTAGATTTGAGTCAATGTAGACTCAATATAGACATCATACTGACATGATTATTTAACTGTTTTAAATACATAAATGCATATGTATTTCATACTATATATTTATGATATATAATACACCTACATAAATTAAAAATGCTTCAATTAGAAGTTAAGTCCCATCATGCAATCCAATGACAAGTTGTGCAGTCCTAGAGAAAGGATAAAGAGATAATACATATTATGCAGTCCACAGATAAAACCTCTGCTAGACATTTTATTGTCTTTATAAAATGTTTTTTTTAATTAAAGCGTTATGAAAGGCAAACCTTTTTTTCAATTAAAATAATAAACATGTGTAGTGCTACCCCCCGCAAGAGCTACTGGTGAATGAAATCTCTCCAACCCTGCACAGCCAGGCACACACATTTTCCACAGCACACTGTAGTCAGAAAACAGTAATTGAAGCTTTGTTTTTGTATTTTATTAGGGGAATTGAACTTGGATGAGTTGAGGGATTTATTGGATGCCCACTTAATCAAACTCAAAATTCCACAGGGACACAAACTCTATACGGCCTGTGTATACACTTCTCTATCTACCTCTCGCACAATCTTGCTTTTAGAACAATTCCCAGAATCAGCTGGCACTGTAAGGAAGGTCTGACATGAGCGCAATCAGACCATAGTAAATGCTTTTTGCAGGCAGGGACCACAGGCCCCTTTGGTAGTGTAGCAAAAAGAAGTCCCAGTGCTCAGCTGTTCTACTCCTGTGGCTACTGATCCCAGCATCACTTCTTAAGGCACCGCCAGCATGCCTGGCTGCATCTGTCCCTTTCACTAGCCCTCCTAACTAAGACTCCACAGTCCTCCCAGACTGACTCTGCATCCATCCCAGACTGCTTACACCCAGTCCTTTCAGGTATGTCTTTCAGTCCTCTGACAGTACACTCACCAGCCCTCCTGGCTGTCTTCCGGCAGTGTTTTCCTGCTGTCCTCAACCTTGTTCCCATGCCTCCTAGTCAGGATCCTTCCATATGTCATGAGAAGGATCCCTTCCTTACCTGAGCCCAGGCCTGAGCTCACCCTCCCAAAGGCTAGGGGGCACCTCAAGGGCCAACGACAGCTTAACACTCTATCTCTATCTCGCACCAACTCCACTGCCATGGCTCCTGTACTGGGTCCAGGCAAAATCAGTTAAAAAGGGAAGCCCAGGCACCTGCTTTGCAGGAGGGCCGGCTGTACTGTATTATTGCACCCAACATTCCTCTTCTGCCTCCCCCTGCAGCGCTTCCAGCTTCTTTTCCTCTTTCTCTCTCTGGCTGCACTGCGGGGGATTGGTCATAGCACATGTGCCCCTTTCATCTGCTGTCCGGACCCCTCCTTTGCCCTTTTCCCCTGCAGCACTTCTGGCTTCCCTTCTCTCCTCTCCCACCAGCAGGTACTGCAGGCACAAATGGAGATGTTTCAGGATAGGGAGTGGGGGAAGGGGCCTGTAAATAGGTAATTTACTGTCCCCTTCCTTTCCTAAGTGAACACAGCGAGCGGTCGGTACCAATCACTCCTGTGTCCATTGATCACTGAAGCATAGTAAACTGTGTTTACTATGCTTCGGCCTGTGAATGAGCAGGAAGCCTCAAGATCATTTCCTATTAAATCATCTGTGTGACTGAAAGGGACTGATGAATCTATGTCTTCAGTAACTATCGGTCGGGAAGGGGGGACCCTGTCAGGTAGACGGTATAGGGCCCCACAATTTTTAACAGCAGCCCTGTCCACTTCCCCAGCTTGGCTGACCCTAAGTATTTGAGGGGGCCTGCCCCCTGCCAATCCATCTGTTGGGGATTGGTCAGGGCCCTCATGAAAAATCCAGGCAGCTCAACCCTACCTCCCCTCCCATTCTTCTAGAAATTTACAGTAAGTTCTAGAAGTAGGGGGGAGGTATCATGTGAGTCATCCAGCCCTTTCTGGATCACTCAAACCCTGACCCAGAAACACACACAGACTTGGCTGCCAGCCAAGCCTGACAATTTACCTACTTTGTGCAAAAACATATTTACACTTCTAGCACACTAGACGGTGCTACATATGTTATACTCACCTGCTCTGTGCAGTGGTATTTCACAGCACAGTCCTAAATTTCCTCTTCTGGGGTCCCCTGTTGGTGCTATTGGCTCCTCCTCTTCTGTGCCTGCCCCCATAGCAAGCACTTGCTATAAGGGCAGACTTGCGGGCTTGCTCCCGAGTCAAGCTTTGTGTGTCCATACAGGCACACAGCGCAGCTCGGCCCCTTCCCTGGCTCGCTCCTCACATGAGTTGATAGCCAACAGCTCCAGCTGCTGCCTCTGTGCCTGCGAAAGAGAGTGAGAGAGGGAGAAAGCAGTGATGCCAGGTTTAAGGAGTGGGGGCTGGATGGAGCTGATACTGGAAGGATTTATTCCTTAATGCATAGAATGCATTAAAGTGGTTCTTCAGCCTAGAAATACTTTTGGATGAAGTTCCCCTTTAAGTAAAAAAAAAAAACACTTCTACTCCCCCCCCCCTTTACCCGGATTCCCCCCTGCTATTTATTTTTATTTTTTTAACTGGCCACGCCCAAATGTTTTCAGGCCAGTCACATGATCTCACTAGGCTGCATTAGCAGAGCTAAAAAACTTTCACATTTACATTTGTTACAATAGTGCATAATAAATGTCCCAAGAACCATCAGATCAAATGTCCATTCATAAAGCTCATATGGGGTGTAGGTCCAATCTTTTAGATCCCGTCACCACAGCGCGTATGAAAAAAATTCCCTATGATAATTAACTCACCTGATGAACCAAAGATCTGCGCCTGTATTAAACGCTTCTTTGTAACAGATGAAAAGTCCTTCCAACTATATAGCACTCACAACAAAAGAATATGTACACATATCGTAATTCCACATAACATTTATTGATAAAATCCCCCCTTCCAGATGTACACTTACAAACGTCCGATATAAAAAAGCATGTAGTAATTCAAATCGTATATATCCCTGTCCCACTTGCGTGCCTGTCTCTCACCACTCTGCAGATCACTCGTAGAGCGGTGTTCCCGGGTTGAGACGACGGCTGATAGACAGTGTGCATGGTAGCTGTGTGGTCACGTCCTGCCGCGTTTCATCATTACTTCGTCAGATGGCATGGCCACACAGCGCAGCTTCTTACAATATTCACACTGCGAGCGCTGGTAATTAACCCTGCAAACACTCACTGACACGCGCCAACTTAATCTATTTGGCCACAATCCTGCAGGGGTCCATATGGTTACGTTCTCTCTCCTCTTTGTCTAAAGAAATTTGGTGATAAGGTGGTGAAAAAGATTCTAGATCCACCTGCAAGGCCCGTAATGTTTTGGGACAAGGCTGGATTATTTTCTTGTCGGAGATGTTTATCATGCCGGCAGGTGCATGCACATATCAGAGAATTAACAAAGTTTAAATCTACAGCCAATGTGAAATCGTTTGAGATAAAGGATTTTATCTTGTGCAATTCAACCCATGTGGTGTATGCATTACAATGTCGGTGCAACCTCATGCATATTGGCCGCAATAAATGGACTGTGGGGAAGAGGGTATCAGAACATATTAACAACATTAAAATAGGGTACAAACACCACAGCGTATCAATACATTTTCGACGAAAGCACAACAGGGACCCTTCAGGATTGAAATTCTGGGGCATAGAAAAAATACACCCAGTATGGAAAGGAAGCAATAGGGTCAGAGAGTTGTCAAAGTGTTAAATAATGTGGATCTATTTAACTGACACTTTATGTCCCAAAGGAATGAACGTAGAATTGTATTGGAAACGTAATGATGTCAGAGCCACTCTGCATCATAAAATGTGAGTGTAGGGCACCACTGGGCATGCCCCCTTCAAGGAGCAGTCAGACATTGCACTCACAAGATGTCTTCCGTCTTTGAGGTTGAATTATGTTTGGTGTCACTCAACCTTGAAGACTTAGGACATCTAGTGGTGGAAAGAAATTAATATAACTGAGACACGTCGGAAGGCAGGTGAGCATTGCAGCCAGAGAAGCTTTTAATTTTCACTCACTTTGGGGACCTTAATAAAAAAAAATAGCCTGGAGCTGGGTTTGGGGTTCAATGATTTCACTTGTTAACTGGGAATAACAAGTAGTTAGACCACTGTGGAGCTCCTTACTGAGAAACCCATTGGTTGACGTACTTATGGAGTCAAATTATAGAAGTAAACACATCCTCAATTTGTTCTTATTGATAAATTACCTATTTATTTTTTTCAACTGATTTTTCTATTTATCTTGGATAGAGAAAAGGAGGGTTATAATGCCTGTCAGATTTTTTTTTTTGCCAACTATTTCCCAATGGTGAGATTTACCTTCATTTCCTGTCCCATGGCTAAAACTGGAAATTAGATAAATTCCCTATAAAGTACAGGATTCCCTGGTTGTCACAAGGGTCACCAGAACTAGTGTCCCCATAGGAAGATCTCTCTTCTATTCTTGTTCTGGGGACAACCTAAAATTATATGCCGGTTCACACTACCGTGACTTGGGATCCGACTTGTGTTGCCCCAAGTCGCGCGACAAGAGAAATTACATTAAAGTGAATGAGAGCCGTCTTAATGCACACTACTGAAGTTGCTCCGACTTCAGAAAAGGTTCCTGTACTACTTCAAGGCAACTTCTAGGCGACTTGTACCCATTGATTTCAATAGAAGTCGCCTCCAAAGTCGGATCAGTGTCTTAACTGAAGCAACTTTACAGGAAGAGAAAATAGTTTTCTCAGGCAAACCCCTCTCTCCCACAGAGCTGATTATTGTTTGATTGGCCACTGGCAAAGTTGCCTGTCCTGAAGGCGACTTGAAGTTGCCTCGAAGTTGCCTTGAAGTTGCCTCGAAGTTGCCTCAAGTTGCCTCGCAAAGTCGTGCCGACTTTCATGTCGCTGTAGTGTGAACCGGCACTTAGGATTTTCTTTTACTTTCACTTTCAAAGATAATAGTAAACATGGCTAAATTGTGAGAGCGAATCCCCATAATGGGGACACAGACAGCTGTAAAAAAACCTGAGAGGTGTTCTAATCCCTCTGCATTCTATCCAAAACTAAACCAAAAAATGCCTTTAGTTATACATTAATATTTTATGTGTTTTAAATTCTGTTTAGTTCATAGTGAATAAATCAAACAGGAATCAGAGCTAGCAATTTCTGCTTTCTCATTTATATGGCGTGAACTTCAGTAAAGACCCAGGGCAGAAGCATGGCATCCTATTACGCAAAACTTAAAATTACAATGCATATAAAATGACTGAACAATTTTTCCATAGCTATGGAAAAATTGCACACGAATGGTGTGTTTGACTTTAGGATAGATGAGTTTATTTTGTACATGGCTTATTAAAAGCAAAGCATTCCATGGGTTTTTAACCAATTTTTGCTGAATTGAGATAGAATTCCTTAGAAATTGTCCATGACACATATGCATGCCATCAGTCCATTATGATTTATGTTATCTCAGTGAATACCTAAGGAATTAAAAGAGATTATTCCATTGTATAATGTTTACAAAAGTCGGAACATCTGTCGTGCGTGGACTTAAAAACAGACAACAAGTCCTCACGGCAAGAATGTATGCGCTGATTTTACTCATTGTAACTTTTCTTCCAACAAACAAATGCATACAGCCTAACCCATAATCTTTCATTTAATCTAACCATCTGTTTCCATTAGAAAATGATAGACAAAGAACGAAAAAAATAACACAACGATATTGAATTAATTTCCCTTTTGAACTAAGAAATAGGAAGGATTAAGCATCAGTACAATTAAAGTTGCTGCAATAATGTTTTAATTTAGCTAGTCATGTTTATTGGAAGCACATGTATAGAAATAGTTTGGTATACATACTATAAAGCGCAGTCACGTTTTTAACCACAATAGTTTTTATTGCTTTACTTCTGAGGTTCTTAAAACTGTGGTAAGGCTGAAACTTAGATTTGGGGCCTTTCGTTAAGTCATATACTGTACTTTCTTTCCTTAATTTACATTTTATATATCTTTGCTTTTATTCAGCGTATACTTTAAAGTACAGTATTTATTTTTATTTAGGTATTATTTTTGCAGGGGGTTGTATTTTAACATATTAAATTAAACAAGGACCTGCCTAATGTGCCTATGTTGTATCATGGGTATAATTATATCATTATCATAGGCGTGCGCACAGGGTGTGCCAGGTGTGCCCAGGCACACCCTAATCACCCTGTGCAGAACAGATTCCCCCTACTGACCTGGCTCCCCCCCTTCCCCCCCCCCCCCGCAGCACTACCGTCTTACCACCTCTCCCACAGGTTGTTGCTGTGGATGTTTTAGCAAAGTGGGGGAAGGGGCCAGTAAATATGTCATTTACCGGCCACTTCCCTTTCTGAATGAACATCGTGAGTGATTGGTAGAGTGTGTTTGAGCTTTGGGGTGCACACCCTAATGCCAAAGGCTGCGCACACCTATGATCATTATGCATATAAAGCTCTGTCTTTATAGTCATTACTGCACATCCAACCTCTCTTTATACTTGAATTAGCAGCCTAATATATGCAAAATAAAAGAATAGAGGAACGCGACAATAAAGTAAATTACATTGGCTAAATACAAAATACGCTATATTGTCAAAAGTATTCGGACACCTGCCTTTACACGCACATGAACATTAATGGCATCCCAGTCTTAGTCCATAGGGTTCAATATTGAGTTGACCTAAACTTTGCAGCTATAACAGCTTCAGCTCCTCTGGGAAGGCTGTCCCCAAGGTTTAGGAGTGTGTCTATGGGAATGTTTGACCCTTCTTCCAGAAGCGCATTTGTGAGCTCAGACACTGATGTTGGACGAGAAGGCCTGGCTCGCAGTCTCCACTCCAATTCATCCCAAAGGTGTTTTATCAGGTGGAGGCCAGTCATGTTCCTCCACCCCAAACTAGCTCATCCATGTCTTTATGAATCTTGCTTTGTGCACTGGTGCGCAGTCTTGTTGGAACAGGAAGGGGCCAACTCCAAACTGTTCCCACAAAGTTGGGAGCATAAAAAATTGTCTAAAATGTCTTGGTATGCTAATGCCTTAAGACCCCTTTCACACTGGGGTGTTTTTGCAGGCGCTTCTGGACTAACAATAGCGCTTTACAAGCGCCTGAAAAAAGCCTCCCCTGCAGCCCCAGTGTGAGAACACTGGGGCGGTGCGCTTGCAGGATGTTAGAAAAAGTCCTGCAAGCAAGATACACCACTCTTCCACCGCCCCTGCCATTGGAATCAATGGACACCACTGCCAAAGCGCCTGCAAAGCACTTCGGCAGCGGCGCTTTGCGGGTGCTATTAACCCTTTATTTGGCCCACTACCGGCGGGAAAAGGCGCCCCATTAGCAACCAAAAAGCACCGCTATTACAGCGGTAAAGAGCTGCTTTACCGCTAACGCCCCCGCCCCAGTGTGAAAGTGGCCTAAGAGTTCCCTTCACTGGAACTAAGGGGCCAAGCTCAACCCCTAAAAACTAACCCCACACCATAATCTCCCCCTCCATCAAATGATTTGGACCAGTGCACAAAGCAAGGTCCATAAAGACATGGATGAGTGAGTTTGGGGTGGAGGAACTTGACTGGCCTGCACAGAGTTCTGAACTCAACCCGATAGAGCACCTTTGGGATGAATTAGAGTGGGGACTGCGAGCCAGGTCTTCTCGTCCAACATCAGGTCCTGACCTCACAAATGCGCTTCTGGAAGAATAAACAACAATTCCCATAGACACACTCATTAACCTTGTGGACAGCCTTCTCAGAAGAGTTGAAGCTGTTATAGCTGTAAAGGGTGGGCCAACTCAATATTGAGCCTTATGGACTAAAACTGGGATGCCAATTAAGTTCATGTGCATGTAAAGGCAGGCGTTCCAATACTTTTGGCAATATAGTGTATGTATGTGTTGCTTGTTAGAGAAGGCAGTTTTTTTTTTTTTGATTTCAATTGGTGATGGTCAACCTATTAGATAAAGGGGGTCACTCAAGTATGGCGCTTTATAACACCAAAAGGGCCACACATAAATATTCAGTGTACAGTGCCTTGAAAAAATATTCATACCCCTTGAAATTTTCCACATTTTGTCATGTTACAATTACAGTCAAATGTGTTTTTTTTTAATGTGATAGACCAACACAAAGTGGCACAGAATTGTGAAGTGGAAGTCAAATGATAAATGGTTTAATGATAAATGTGAAAGGTGTGCATTTGTATTCAGCCCCCCTGAGTCAATACTTTGTAGAACCACTTTTGGCTGCAATTACAGCTGCAAGCCTTTTTGAGTATGCCTCTACCAGCTTCTCACATCTAGAGAGTGACATTTTTGCCCATTCTTCTTTGCAAAATAGCTCAAGCTCTGTCAGATTGGATGGAGAGCACCTGTGAACAGCAATTTTCAAGTCTTTCCACAGACTCGCAATTGGATTTAGGTCTGGACTTTGACTGGGCCATTCTAACATATGAATATGCTTTTATCTAAACCATTCCATTGCAGCTCTGGCTGTATGTTTAAGGTCGTTGTCCTGCTGGAAGGTGAACCTCCGCCCCAGTCTCAAGTCTTTTGCAGACTCTAACAGGTTTTCTTTTAAGATTGCCCTGTATTTGGCCCTATCCATCTTCCCATGAACTCTGACTAACTTCCCTGTCCCTGCTGAACAAAATCATCCCCACAACATGATGCTGCCACCACCATGTCTCACGGTGGGGATGGTGTGTTCAGGGTGATGTGCAGTGTTAGTTTTCCACCACACATATAGCGTTTTGCTTTTAGAAAAAGTAAAATTTTGATCTCATCTGAACTGAGCACCTTCTTCCATGTGTTTGCTGTGTCCCCCCATATGGCTTCTCGCAAACTGCACACAGGACTTCGTATGGCTTTTTTTAAAACAATGGCTTCTTTCTTGAAACTCTTCCATAAAGGTCAGATTTGTGGAGTGCACAACTAATAGTTGTCCTGTGGACAGATTCTCCCAACTGAGCTGTGGATATGCAGCTCCTCCTGAGTTACAATGAGCCTCTTGGCTGCTTCTCTGATTAATGCTCTCCTTGCCCGGCCTTTCAGTTTAGGTGGATGGCCATGTCTTGGTAGGTTTGCAGTTGTGCATACTCTTTCCATTTTCGGATGATGGATTTAACAGTGCACCTTGAGATGTTCAAAGCTTGGGATATTTTTTTAAAACCTAACCCTGCTTTAAACTTCTTCACAACTTTATCCCTGACCTGTCTGGTGTGTTGCTTGGGCCTCATGATGCTGTTTGTTCACTAAGGTTGTCTAACAAACCTCTGCGGGCTTCACAGAACAGCTGCATTTATTCTGAGATTAAATTACACACAGGTGGACTTTATTTACTAGTTAGGTGACTTCTGAATGCAATCTGTTCCACTAGATTTTAGTTTGGAGTATCAGAGTAAAGGGGGCTGAATATAAATGCACATCACACTTTTCAGGTATTTATCTGTAAGACATTTTGAAAATCATTTATAATTTTCCTTCGGATTTAGAATTATATGCCACTTTGTGTTGGTCTATCACATAAAACCCCAATAAAATACATTTACGTTTTTGGTTGTAACATGACAAAATGTGGAAAATTTCCAGGTGTATGAATACATTTTTAAGGCACTGTATGTAATGATCATGAAGACTGTTGAAGACTGAGGGCATGCAATAGGAGATGATCAGAGAGAATATACTAAAGGAAATGTACAGAAGCTACAGGAAACAGTCATAAACATAAAACTATTAGAGATCACTACTGATCCCTCTGAAATCATTATTCTCATGTGTGCACCCTTATTCCCATGTGTGCCCCCTTTATAAAAGATTGGATTAAAAAAAAAATACAGAAAAATAAAAGGGAATTGAGAGCACATAAATTATGAAATTGTGAAAGAAGATAACTAAATTGACTCAAGAATAAACACCAATGCAGGGGAAATGCCAATTATTGGCTTCTGGGACCTGATGGCAACATGTAAAAATACATCATCATTGACTTCTAATGCACATGGGTGAAAAGTTGGATCTTCACAGATGTGAGTTGGTTTGCATAGAACAACCTACCCACAAGGCCCATGCATCTTGGTTCAGTACCTCAATGCATTTGGGGTCCTTTCACATGCTAAGCTCTGTTCAGCTGCAGATCTGTGAGCAGTTCCCCTGTTGAACTGGAGAAGAATGGTATGGATGTTAGTCTTGTAATATCAGTGCCCATTCAGTTTTGTCCATGTTTTGATAGCAGACTGTGGCTGATCCGTGATGGTGCTATGGGCAGCTGGATGTAAATGGACTTGGAGTCCTTTATCAATTTTTTTTCTGGACCTAGACAGGCTTGGAGGTAGGCAGATATAATCAGACTCAAGTCTGTATACATTCACCTGCCCAACTGACAGGTGGGCCTGCTCAAAAAGCCCATGCAAACGTAACCTTATCAAAAGTGGAACTTCCACTTATCCGTCTCCTCTCCCCCTTTGGTGCCACATTTGGCACCTTTCAGGGGGGAGGGGGGAACGGGGACCTGTTTTTGACAGGTACTGTTCCCCACTTCCGGGAGACAGGGCAGTAGCGACGTCTCTCTGAAGTTCGGCCCCCTCTTCCTTCCTCTGCCGCCGGAACAATTAGAAAGCACATGTAGCTTCGCGCATGCGCAGTAGGGACCCGGCTGTGAAGCTCAAAAGGCTTCAATGAACGGTTCCCTTACCAGGAATGGCGACAGCTTCACCCGACAACCGATCCAAAGATTGGCTGGGGTGCCGACATTGCGGGCTCCCTGGACAGGTAAGTGTCCATATATTAAAAGTCAGCAGCTGCAGTATTTGTAGTGGGGGGGCTGGACCTCCTCTTTAAGGTAACAATCTACACAGAGACTGCATGAACTCTCTGTCCATGTATGTTATATCTAAAAGTAACATGTCTCTTATAACTTTCATTTGAAAACAAGGTGATGTAAATCCAAAAGTTATTTCAGTATTTTTATATCTGCAGCTTTCATTAAAATAATCCATGGTGATCCTACTATAGGGAGAAAACAATCTATCATTTGTACACCTGCACTGTCACCCTTTCCCATGTGCCCCGATTGAGACTACTATCAGTCATACCAACACACATTGTCCAGGGATGGTCCGTTGTCACTATCAGAAAATTTGTCCAGAGAATTGATGTGCAGCCGATGCTAGTAAGAATGCATGTAGACAGAAAGTGGTTGAAAAAAGCAGGAGATCACCAGCACTAAGATATAAAGTGAGGATACAGTTCTTTAACAAACAAAATGTCTTCAGTTAGAATTTACATCTATTTTAAAGGAGAACTAAACTCCACCTCTGCTTTAGCAATGCAACGTTCGCAAGCAACCCTTAACGGTAACATTGTCTCACCACATGTGCACATGAGTTAAGTCATTTTATTGCCTGGGATTGTACAGTGACCTTCTTGTTTGCAATTTTTTAGTTTCCGGCCACGATTCCACTTCATGAATTATTGCAGAGATTGATCAACTAGAAATGCAGTATCACACTTGTTAAAAGGAAATATGTCCTGAAAAAAATATATAGGTTGCTATTGCTGACATCCTTCTGAAAATGCTGGTCACATCTAGCTCTAGTATTTTCAGAATCACTGACCCAGAACAAGTATTCAGACCAGTTGTTCTGACCTCACTAGGTCCATTCTCGTTTTGGGTCAGTGATGTAGAAAGATCCGAATTCAATGTGTGACAGACATTTTATTATCAGAAGAAGATCAGCTAAGCAGTCTTCATATTTCTCTGATAACAGGCTTCCTTTAAAAAAAACATTAAAGACCCAATCCCTCTTTCTTCTTTACCATGGATTCCTCCTGTGCATCGCCCTAAACCTCTAAACCCGATTTTGGCCCATACCCTGTTGGTCTGGGATTCCATTAAATACTCTGCATGCTTGATACCCCCCTACCTCCCACTTCTACCACTGCTCAACTGTCCTTTGTTGCCACCTGGGTTGAAGAACCCCCAAAGTTTTTAATGGTGAAAGCACAAGAGTATCACTATGATTCATTATTTGCTTACAGCCAGGGGAATCTGTTCATACCAATATCTATGGGACTCTCATGAGATCCCCAAGTCGGAACGTTTTCAATATATTCAAATTCGTCACTTTTTGGAGTCTCTAACCAAACATCACGAACACCCATTATTGTCAATTGCCTTCAAGACCAGATGTCAAACCAACCCATCTACCCAGGGTTTAATCATTTTGTTATATTTCTCTATATTGAATAATAATAGATTGCAAACCCCCCCTCTATTGTGACAAATGGGCAAATTACCTTTGTTCTTCCCCGCAGCCTGGAGACTGGTGTAAAATGTGGGAGGCCCTGTTTAAATCTTCTCGCAATGTCCTGGCTCTTGAAAATTCTTTCAAATTTATGTCCCGTTGGTACTTCACCACAGCTAGGATCGCAAAATGTCTACCATCATACCTGTCCAACTGCTTTCAAGGTTGCCCAGATTTGGGTGATATGAAACACATATGTTGGACCTGTCCTAAAGTCTGGAGGTTATGGATCAGGGTATTCACACTGGTCGATACGGTTCTTTGTGTAAATTTACAGGAAAGTCTCCTGGGAGGCACTTATAGCAGATTTTACCCATTCGGAACATACCCTGATTGCTCACATTTTTATGGCGATGAAGCAAACTATAGCGTGGTCATTGAAAACACCACTCACTTCTCAGCTTTAAAGAGGTTAAAAATCGGGTTCACAGCACGCTCATTAACGAAAGATTGAGGGCAATCCTTGAGGACAAGTATGACAGATTTCAACGGACTTGGCAACCCTGGATAGACCACTTCCTGCCATTTCAAATGACCTCCCTATTCCTAGAACTGTGAAGGCTCTATGTGATCTAGTTTAAAACCCCTGAGGTGCTTGATTCCCTCCCTTCTCAATTTCTCTTTCCCCTCTCTCTCTCTCTCTCTTTCTTATCCTCTTGCTGCCTGTTTTTACTTGCTTCCTCCCCATCTGTAGGCATTGGATGTACAGCGCAGGCCGTGGCCGATTATTCCTATTTATTATTTCAAAACATTTCACTAAAAGTTAAAAAAAATTAAGACATAGTGATGCACCTTATCCACAGTCTGTCGCATCTAGCTCCAGTATTTTCTGAACCACTGACCCAGAACAAGTATTCAGATTGTTCTGACCTCACTAGGTGCATACTCCTTTTGGGTCGGTGACCTAAAAAGACCCAAATTCAATGTGTGACAGCCAGATCATTTTCAGAAGAAGGGCAGCTAAGTAGTCTCCATATTTCTCTGATAACAGACTTCCTTTAAAAAACATTTTAAGACATAGTGATACACCTTATCCTCAGTCTGTCCTTTTCCATGCATTTAGAACACTTTACTAATGGGACATGTATTCTCCACAACCTTAGAACTGCCAAGGTCAAATTTACAGACTAAAAAACTTCAAACATGAGTTTACCAACATGCATAACAATTAGCACAGGGTATTTCCACATGAGTTCAATTCCAGCACAGCCTACCATACAGCTTTCTTCCTGTTCACATAAAGCTACCAACATGTACCTGTTCTCAGGTATGCGGCTCCGGAAATGATAGCTCTCTACAGTAACATTTTAGGGGTCAGTAATTTATGTCAGCTATTTCCTGTTTATGTAACAGAATGCCTGTTTAAAATTATAATTTTTGCATATTTTGCATTCCATTGTTATTGAAAATCCTAATTTAAAATATGTAGTTTTATGTTATGACTAAAGTATGAGCGTAGGTGGATATGGCAATAAATATGCATTGTAAAAGGCTCTTTTGTGCAGACAGGAAAGAATGATTCTTTTTAAATTGTAAAAGTAGGAATTGCAATCAATGGTAAGGCAGCCTGCAACATGATAATTGGTTAACCTTTCTTTGTAAAAAATATTATTTTATCAAATAAAGTGTAGCGGGTATTTACTTTCCCGGGAAAACTTTTGAATTTTTACGGTGACACCGGTGGTGTATCTCCGGTGGTCCACCGAGTGGTGCTGTCACTTTGGGCCGACGGACGAGTCATCGCTGTGTCAAATCCCTTTTTGTCTTTCTTCGGCAGCCATGTGGTGGGGCGGGGAACCCGCTACGCATGCCGGGGGAAGGTATAAAGGGGGCCGGCCATTTTGTCACAGGGTTCGTTGTCCCAGGCACCTTCAGCCTGCAGACGAAGTTCGTGTTTGTCCTCCCGGTGGACTAGGCCTAGAGGACCACCGGAGGTCATGTTCCACCTCAGGCACCTTTAGCCTGAGGTGAGGTACTCAGTTGGTGGTCCAGAGCTCAGTGCCCAACACTGAGTTCCACGAGGGAAGGATCCTAGGGTGCTCCTGAGATGGACGCCTGAATCCGAGGTGGACGTAATGGACCGGGAAGAGCTCTTCATCTGAAGACCCGGTGCAGCATACTGCAGGTGACGGGTGAGCCTCTTGTCAGAGACCGTCCGGAAGGTGAATTTCCCTCGTACGGAGACCATTGCCCACTCTTTGGAGGAGAGTGGAGGAAAGAACTTGTGTCTGGGCCTACATACACATTCACACCTCCTGTTCTGGTTTTGTAAAGCAAGTAAGTCCATGCTGTGTTCAAATAAAGGAGTGTTGGACTTGCAACGGTGTGAGACTTGTTTCCTGGCAGATGACTCCTGGAGGGAGGATTCGATACACAATACAGGCCCGAAGGTAAAGAACTTTTGCTAATACCACTTATACATCTGTGGTAGAGGTCTGGCATAGCGGACGCACTCCCTTTCCTATCATACCCCTAGACCAGAGACATTTCGAGCGAGAACTTTAATAGAGGGGATTGGGAGTGTGGGAGACCCACCGATTTGAGTGCCCGCTACACGTGGGGGCTCGGGTCCGGGATATGTGTTGTGTATTACTTGGAAGAACGTATCTGCCGGAAACAGTCAAGTGTATAGGCCAAAGTGCAGCCCTACTCGGAAGTCGTGGACATGACCTCAGAAGAGGGAAGGCCCGCGCAGGCAGAGTGGTGAAAGGGGGAAAACCAAGCCGTGTGACGGACTGCACGTGGGGGTTTTTAATTGCACTGCGCCATCAGACACAACCCCCACCGCTTAGTTCGTGGGCGTGTCTCAACCAACCAAGAAAAAAAAAAAGCCAGCGAACTGGAGCAAAAAGGGGAGGAGTCCAATACGTGTGACGGACTACACGTGGGACGTTGGCGCAAAAACTCTGCAGTGTACGATGGAACAGCAACAGGTCGCCATGTTTGGACCCGCCTCGTGGATCCCGGTTCACCCGGCAACTACAGCATTGACTGCTGCTGCTCCCATAATGGACACAGGGATCCGACTAAAGCCAAGGGGCCGATTCACCCTATATTCCTGCATGGATGGGAGTATCCTTACTTGCCGAAGGACCTGCTGTATGAGGTGGAGGTGTGCAGGGAGCATTGGTACAATGATTTTGTTTGTACCCATCTCCAAGTCCCGCACACTCGCAGATACCTAGCGTGTTCTCCAAAGGCTTCACAGCGTTTCAAAGACTGCAAGGCAGAATGGATGGTGGGAAGACACATCCACGCAGATAAGGTGGTGATCAAACGCAAAGAAGGCGAAGATGTGGAATACCATCTAGAGACTATGGATCAGCACTTGAAGCCACTGATTCTGCCACACCCATGTTTCTACCTCTAGAGAAAAAAAAAAACTCCGTTAGTATCATGCTGCTGAACTTTCTGGGGCAATTGAGTTTTAGTGTGCCCAGAAAAGAGAAAAGAACTGTTCCTGTCTGTTTCTTCCCGCAAAGAGATCACAGACTCTGGGGTAGATAGTGTTAGGAAAAAAAAAAGAGAAGATGTTCAACGGGTGCAGTTACCGTGATGCTGTCACCAGGTGGCAGTGTTGCGCAACGTTACAAACACTTTTCACGCACCCACTCTTTGGAGGAAGAGGGATTTCTTTTAGGAGAAATTTCTTTTACTCCCACACACGAATACATGTGTCAGGATTTTATATGTTGGTTTTTTGTTTTTTTTTCCCTCTACAGGAGAACATCCCAGCAAGAATTTAGACTCTGGGGAGGTCTTTAGTCAGGATGGGGAGGGAAGAAAAGTAAATGTTAATATGCAACCTTAAAAAGTTTGATGTTGTCTTTTACTCCTCTTTTTGTTGCAGAGGCTCAGACACAACTTCACAGTAGAATAGTGTTTCCAAAAGTTTGGGTTCATTTTTCAATTTGTTAACGGTATCTGGACCGAATCATGTCAGCCGTTGAGGATGTGGTTTATTCCAGACACTGGGGACCAGTGTCAAAAGACAGGGGGGAGTATGTAGCAGGTATTTACTTTCCCGGGAAAACTTTTGAATTTTTACAGTGACACCGGTGGTGTATCTCCGGCGGTCCACCGGGTGGCGCTGTCACTTTGGGCCGACGGACGAGTCATCGCTGTGTCAAATCCCTTTTTGTCTTTCTTCGGCAGCCGTGTGGTGGGGCGGGGAATCCGCTACGCATGCCGGGGGAAGGTATAAAGGGGGCCGGCCATTTTGTCACAGGGTTCGTTGTCCCAGGCACCTTCAGCCTGCGGACGGAGTTCGTGTTTGTCCTCCGGGCGGACTAGGCCTAGAGGACCACCGGAGGTCATGTTCCACCTCAGGCACCTTTAGCCTGAGGTGAGGTACTCAGTTGGCGGTCCAGAGCTCAGTGCCCAACACTGAGTTCCGCGAGGGAAGGATCCTAGGGTGCTCCGGAGATGGACGCCTGAATCCGAGGTGGACGTAATGGACCGGGAAGAGCTCCTCATCTGAAGACCCGGTGCAGCATACTGCCGGTGACGGGTGAGCCTCTTGTCGGAGACCGTCCGGAAGGTGAATTTCCCTCGTGCGGAGACCATTGCTCACTCTCTTTGGAGGAGAGTGGAGGAAAGAACTTGTGTCTGGGCCTACATACACATTCACACCTCCTGTTCTGGTTTTGTAAAGCAAGTAAGTCCATGCTGTGTTCAAATAAAGGAGTGTTGGACTTGCAACGGTGTTATACTCGTTTCCTGGCAGATGACTCCTGGAGGGAGGATTCGATACACAATACAGGCCTGAAGGTAAAGAACTTTTGCTAATACCACTTATACATCTGTGGTAGAGGTCTGGCGTAGCGGACGCACTCCCTTTCCTATCATACCCCTAGACCAGAGACATTTCGAGCGAGAACTTTAATAGAGGGGATTGGGAGTGTGGGAGACCCACCGATCTGAGTGCCCGCTACAAAAGGAAAAAGGAAAAAGGAAAAAAAGACAAACAATGAGCTTTGTTTACATTTACCTTTAATTTCTTTTGACCACTGGAAGCTTTTACCCCATTTATGACTAGGCTTTTTTTTGCTATGCAGCACTGTGCTACTTTACCTGGCAATTGCAGGGTCATACAACACTGTATGCAAATGATTATTTTTTACACAAATAGAGCTTTCTTTTGGTGGTATTTGATCACCACTAGGATTTTTTTTTTTGCTTTATAATCGGAAAAAAAAAATTGACAAAAAAAAATATTTTCTAATTTCTGTTATAAAACATATCAAATAAAATCAAATTTCTTCATAAATTTAGGTCAAAATGTATTCATCTACATGTCTCTGGTAAAAAAAAAAATCCCATTAAGTATATGTAGCAACCTCACCTCTCACTCCCTCTTTCTCTTCTCGGACAATAGCTCTCGTCTAGGGGACCAGGGAGGAGAGTGTGGCGCACCACCAGCTTGTATCCTCTTGTGTGCAGAGGTGTGAGCTATAACCTTTTACCTTCGGGCCTGTGTCCCTGTCCAGGGTCAAAACTTCCCTTGAGGATGACTCCCACCCTCCACGCAGGTGGAGGTAGGACCCTTGAGCCTAATCCCCTTATCTGTCAGCGGAGTAGCAAATTAAGTCATCCTTGTGGCTGTGGAAGAAGGAACCCACGAGGCAGTAGTGAACGTGCTGACCGCTTGCTGCTCCATCGCGCACTGACTATCTTGCGCCAAAGTCCCCACGTGCAACACTTCACATGGCCAGACTTCTCCCTTCTGCTGCACCTGTTCGCGGGCTTATGTTGCGTCACGCCCATGAACTGCGCAGACGGGGTGTGCCTCGTGGCGCGTTGGCCAATATGGCCGACCTCCACGGAACTCCACTGAGCAGCAAAGTTCAAACTCTGAAGGTCTCGGCTCCATCAACACAGACACAGATCCCGGACCCAGAGCCCCCACGTGTAGCAACCTCACCTCTAACTCCCTCTTTCTCTTCTCGGTCAATGGCTCTCGTCTAGGGGACCAGGGAGGTGAGTGTGGCGCACCACCAGCTCGTATCCTCTTGTATGCAGAGGTGTGAGCTATAACCTTTTACCTTTGGGCCTGTGTCCCTGTCCAGAGCCAAAACTTCCCTTGAGGATGACTCCCACCCTCCATGCAGGTGGAGGTAGGACCCTTTAACTTCCAGAAAGTCAAGTTCCACACCACTGAAAGTCCAACACTTATTTATTCTTCAGAGCAATAAATAGTCCTTTGAGAGCGACTGGTTAGTCACAGAACAGTTCAGAACACAGTGGGGAGGAGGTCCAGGCACAAACTTGAACTTGGTTTTTCTCCTGTTCCGTTATAGCATGAACAGGCTTGGCGCTGCACCGACCGTGAGGGGGTCCCTGCCACAGACCAGATGAATAAGGCCTCTGCCACAGACCTGGTTGTTGGGTCTCTGCCACCGACCTGATTCACGATGGGTCCCTGCCACAGACCATGAGAACGTGGACTACCTTCTTCAAGCAATGGCCCCTGTCAGGGAAAGGACATCCATCCGGACAGTTACCAGAGGCCCCGCCATCACCAGCAAATGCTGCACTGGGTCTTTGGAAGGGTCACCTCCCTGGCCTCCTCATCCCAGATTCGGGCGTCCACACCGGGGGACACCCTAGGAGCCCTCGATCCCTTGCGGGACCCAGTCGAAGGTACTGGGCCCCAGGCCTCCAGAGAGTATCTCACCCCAGACCGAAGGTGTCTGGGGTGGAACCGCAACTCCATCCTTGGGCCTAGGGCACCCGAAGACCACCATCACTCACCCCCCAGGCTGAAGGTGCCTGGGAGTGGACCCCGAGCGGAAGATGTCTGCCCCCTTTATATCCTCTCCCAGCATGCACAGCATGTTCCCCGCCCCGCTTTACTACTGCTGCGAGAGGATACAAAGGGCGCAGCCCTCCAATGGCGGTTCAACCCCGGCCTATGGCAACAGCGCCACCTATAGGCCGCAGGGAACTGAACACCATTGATATCCTCCACTGGCATAAATTGGTCCAAGAATCCTAACAATTGTTGCATCTGAGCCTGGTACCACTCAGATGCCTCCCCTAAATATGACCACCCGCTACATATATATTAATTGCTTTATGTGAAAATTATAGTGTCTATAAACTATGGTATATATACTGTATATATATATATATATATATATATATATATATATATATATATATATATATATATATACTGTGTGTGTATATATATATATATATATATATATATATATATATATATATATATTATATTTATGAAAATTGATAGATCCTGATATACTGATGGCCTATCTAATTTCTTGAGGCCCTTAAAGTGGTTCTAAACGCAAAAGGTTTTTTATCTTAATACATTCTATGCATTAACATGAAAAACCTTCAGTGTGCAGCATCCCTCCTCAGCCCCGCTAATGCAAGATCCAGCGATCTTGCATGAGAGCATCGGCTGTCTGGGACTCTCCCTCCTGATTGGCTGAGACACAGCAGCGGGCGCCATTGGCTTCCACTGCTGTCAATAAAATTCAGTAATCTGATGAGGAGATAAAGGGGGTGGGGCCGAGATGCGGATCCATGTCTGAATGGACACACAGAACAGAAGCATGGCTCAGGTGCCCCCATAGTAAGTTGCTTGCTGTGGGGGCACTTGGCACTTGAGTGGCCAGGAGCACCGACAAGGGACACGAGAAGAGGAGGATCTGGGCTGCTCTGTGCAAAACCACTGCACAGAGCAGGTAAGTATAATGTTTGTTATTGTTTAAAAAAAAGTAAGACTTTAACCACTTCTCCACTGAGGACGTCATATGACGTCTTCAACTTTGTGCGGTGATATCTGAATGATGCCTGCAGTTACAGGCATCAGTCAGATATCACTGTATTCTGCCGGCGATTCTGTGCACAATAAGAACGATCATAGTGGCTGCTTGATCATTCTTATAGGCGGTGGGAGGGGACGTCCAACCCTCCCACCGCCATCCGGTGCTTCTCCGGGCTCTCCCGTGCCATCGGGGGCTCGGAGAACGAATCGGCTGGCGCCGGATCAGGACGATAGAGATTTCCGGTGACCAGATGGTCACCAGTCATCTCTATGATCGTCGGAGGCCCGGGCGCAACGTTGTGACGTCACGCCCGGGTACCCGGAAGTAAACAAAGCCGCAATCGCGGCTGTCGGCATGAGATCAGTGATTTTTTTTCACGATCTCATGCTTTCAAGCCTGGAGAAGAGATGTGGGGTCTTATCGACCCCACATCTCTTCATAAAGAGGACCTGTCACAATGATTCCTATTACAAGGGATGTTTACATTCCTTGTAAAAGGAATAAAAGTGATCAAATTTTATTTTTTTTTTTAAAGTGTAGAAATAAAAAGAATTAAGTAAAAAAAATAAAAATAATAAAAATTAAAATTAAAACGCCCTTATCCCCGGTAGCTCGCGCTCAGAAGTGAACACGCATGTAAGTCCCACCCACATATGTAAACTCTGTTCAAACCCCACATGTGAGGTATCGCTGCGTGCATTAGAGCGTGTGCAACAATTCTAGTACTAGACCTCCTCTGTAACTTGAAAATAGTAACCTGTAAAAAAAATGATCTATGGAGATTTTTAAGTACCAAAGTTTGGCGCCATTCCATGAGTGTGTGCAATTTTAAAACGTGACATGTTAGGTATCTATTTATTCGGAGTAACAGCATCTTGCACATTATACAAAAAAATTGGGCTAACTTTACTGTTTTGTTATTTTTTAATTACATTTTTTAATTCATGAAACCGTTTTTTTTCCCCAAAAAAAGGCGTTTGAAAAATTATTGCGCAAAATGTTTGGGGGTTCTGATTAATTTTCTAGCAAAAAATCTATGATTTTTACATGAAGGAGAGAAGTGGTTAATATAACTTTAAAATGCCAGGACAGTACAAATACCCCCAAATGAACCCTTTTTGTAATGTAGATAGTCTATTAGTAAGAGGTATTTAGTAAGAGGCATTGCAATTTTGGGGAAAATTAAGAATTAAGAAATTATAAAAAAAAATCACATTACTTAAGTATGTAAGAAAAATATTTTTTATTCAATTTTTTTACATCCTGTCCTCAGAGTAGTTCAGTGTCACCATAGTGACACTATACTACTCAGGGGGATGATAAGGGATTTTTTTTTTGCACTGTTATTGATTATACAGTGATGATTACTATATAACCAATAGTTTTAGCTGTCATGAATAGGTTAACAATTGCTTATGGTTGTGATCTATGATAAGCTACAGCCAGGTAACATATGATTGCTCTGGACCAATCACAGATCACAACCATGAGCATGCTGTTCATGAATGGAAACCCATTAGGTCTGGAGACATGCTTGGTCAGTCCCTCACCTTTACTCTCAGCTTCTTTAGCAAGGCAGTGGTAGTCTTGGAGGTATGTTTGGGGTCATTATCATGTTGGAATACTGCCCTGCGGCCCAGTCTTCGAAGGGAGGGGATCATGCTCTGCTTCAGTATGTCACATTACATGTTGGCATTCATGGTTCCCTCAATGAACTGTAGCTCCCCAGTGCCGGCAGCACTCATGCAGCCCCAGACCATGACACTCCCACCACCATGCTTGACTGTGGGCAAGACACACTTGTCTTTGTACTCCTCACCTGGTTGCCGCCACACGATTGACACCATCTGAACCAAATAAGTTTATCTTGGTCTGATTAGACCACAGGACATGGTTCCAGTAATCCATGTCCTTAGGCCCCATGCACACGAGACGCTGTTATTTGCTGTTAAACGCGCGTTCAGAGGCAGTTGGACGCTTTTTTCAACTCCCTCTGAACCCATTCAATGTTATCCTATGTGTTCATGCACACACTCTCGTTTTTTGGCGTTTGCAAGCAGTTGCGTTTAACCTCGTTTTTCCAGAAGCAAAAAAATGGGTTCAGACGCAAAAGTTTTCCACGTTTCAGACACTAAACGCCTCTAAACGTGGCTAAACGCGGTACCGGCGTTTTGCCGCGTTTGCGTTTATAAGCGTTTTTAAAGGTGACCTATTTTTTAACATTAGAAATCTCAAAAATGATGGCAAATGATGAAAAACTATTAAAAAATATAAAAAAAAAACTGTAATTGCTTGCATTGCATTGTGGACAATCCACAACTTGTGGCAGGTAACGTGGAAAGTGGACAATCCACAGCTTGTGGCAGGTAACGTGGCAAGCGGACAATCAACAACTTGTGTCAGGTGACGTGGCCAGGTGACGTGGCCAGTGGACAATCCACAACTTGTGGCAGGTGACGTGGCCAGGTGATGTGGCCAGTGGACAATCCACAACTTGTGGCAGGTGACATGGCTAGGTGACGTGGCAGGTAACGTGGCCAGGTGACGTGGCCAGGTGACGTGGCAAGTGGACAATCCACAACTTGTGGCAGGTGACGTGGCTAGGTGACGTGGCAGGTAACGTGGCCAGGTGACGTGGCACGTGATGTGGCCAGGTGACGTGGCAAGTGGACAATCCACAACTTGTGGCAGGTGACGTGGCCAGGTGACGTGGCAGGTAACGTGGCCAGGTGACGTGGCCAGGTGACGTGGCAAGTGGACAATCTACAACTTGTGGCAGGTGACGTGGCCAGGTGACATGGCACGTGATGTGACCAGGTGACGTGGCAAGTGGACAATCCACAACTTGTGGCAGGTGACGTGGCTAGGTGATGTGGCAGGTAACGTGGCCAGGTGACGTGGCAGGTGACGTGGCAAGTGGACAATCCACAACTTGTGGTAGGTGATGTGGCAAGTGATACGCTAAATACAAGTACACTGCTGCTCTCTCAGCTGCTGCTACTCACTCTGGTCTCACAAACTGGCTGAAATGGTTAAAATTTACTGTTTTTTGAGCTTAGGGAGGGTCTTATGATGAAACGCTTATAAACGCAAACGCGGTAAAACGCCGCTAAACGCGGCCGCAAACGCGGCAAAACACGCGTTTTTAAACGCTGGTTTCAGAGTTTAAAAACGTGTGTTCAGCAGAGTTTGCACCTGCGTCTCGTGTGCATGGGGCCTTAGTCTGCTTGTCTTCAGCAAACTGTTTGCAGGCTTTCTTGTGAAGAGGCTTCCTTCTGGGACGACAGCCATGCAGAACAATTTTTTGCAGTGTGCGGCGTATGGTCCGAGCACTGACAGACTGACCCCCCACCCCTTCAACCTCTGCAGCAATGCTGACAGCACTTATATGTCTATTGCCCAAAGACAACCTCTGGATATGACGCTGAGCACATGCACTCAACTTTTTTGGTCGACCATGGAGAGGCCTGTTCTGAGTGGAACCTGTCCTGTTAATCTGCTGTATGGTCTTGGCCACCGTGCTGCAGCTCAGTTTCAGGGTCCTTGCAAGCTTCCTATAGCCTAGATCATCTTTATGTAGAGCAGGGGTGTCCAAACTTTTTTCAAAGAGGGCCAGATTTGGTAAAGTGAACATGCGTGAGGGCCGACCATTTTGCGTGACATTCTTTGAACCATTAAGTGTGTTCGTCCAAGCACTAATACACTGTCCAACAAGAATTATCTTGCCTTTGTGGCTGTGTGTGGTGAAGAGATGACCTTGGGCGTGTTATTTGGATATTTGCCATGAATGCGGCCTGATCTATGCCCATCTGCAGCCTCAGAGGGGACAGGGAGGGGGTGGGACGACGCCAACAGATTATATACAGGAGAATCTCCTGTTTACATAGGGGCCTCTTTAATACAAAGTTCCGCCTCCTATGATAGACAGAACAGTTGTCCAATGGCAGCCAAGGAGACTGGACTTCCTATTACAGATGCTGCAGAGTAAACAGGGGAATCTCCTGTAATCTGACGGCGCTTGTCCCGCTCCCTCCCTGTCCCCTCCAAGGCAGCACCGATACAGTATATAATATCTCTCTTTTGTGGCCCTTTTTTTTTTAAAGTCAGCAGCTACAAACACTGTATCTGCTGACTTTTAATAAGGACACTTACCTGTCCTAGGCGCCTGCGATTTCGCCCCCCCGAAGGCGATCCCTCGATCGTGCCAGGTCCCGGCGTCGCCATCCTCACTAAGGGAAACAGGCAGTGGAGCCTTGCGGCTTCACTGCCCGTTTCCTACTGCGCATGCGCGAGCCTCGCGGCGCTGTATGAATGGACGGCTGCTCTCTGGGATACACACAGTTCCCAGAAGACAACGCGAGGAGGACGAGGAAGAAGACCTGCCGCGGACTAGAAAGAGGCAGATTAGGAAGATCCGCATAGCAACCACAATTTATGGTAAGTAAAAAAAAATTTTTTTCCACATTTTTTTTTTTCAAATTCTTTGGAGCATTTTGGTGTAATTTTTTTTTTTTTAGGGTGGACCTCCACTTTAACACACCTGCTCCCCATTCACACCCGAGACCTTGTAACACTAACGAGTCACATGACACCGGGGAGTGAAAATGGCTAATTCGTTCCCAATTTGAATATTTTCACTTGGGGTGTACTCTCTTTTTTGCCAGTGGTTTAGACATTAATGGCTGTGTGTTGAGTTTTTTTGAGGGGACAGCAAATTTACACCGTTATACAAGCTGTACACTCACTACTTTACATTGTAGCAAAGTGTAATGAACTCAGTTTTGTCACATGAAAAGATATAATAAGATATTTACAAAAATGTGAGCGGTATACTCACTTTTGTGAGCTACTGTATACATATATATATATATATATATATATATATATATATATATATATATACACACATATATGCACACACTATTCATTTATGTATACAGTACAATGATACCACTAAAATGAATGTAATTGAGTTGAGTTGAGTTGAGAGGCATCTTAATATAGCGCGGTCTTACCCCGAAGGGTCCCGACGATGATTGTCAATAAAGTGATAAAGTGATTGTCACTTTAGCAACAAACAAAGCTTAGAATTGCCATCACACACCTGCAGAAGCTTCCAGTGCCACCACTGTGCACAAATTCCAGGCCTTTCTAAATGTGCAAAGCCTTAGCACCTTCTGGTAACTGTCAAAGCTTTCCCATTTCCTTCTGCCTCTTTTCTGTTACCATAGGCTGGTGAGGCACCTATCCATAATGGAAAGCCACTAGGAATATATGGGGGCCAAAATGTGCAGGCATGTTTTACAGGAAGTGCTCAAGCTCTGCTCACCCAAAATTGCCCATTTTCGAGCAGAGCAATGGCACAGAACGCTGTGGCAGGCAGCATATCATTTGTTAAATAATACTAAGAAAAATGATCTTTATTGATCTTCTTAAGTAGTATAAGCTTATGCAAAAGATACATGAAAACTTTATACCACTGTCATTCTCAGTTCCTGTCATGTTACTGTAGATTCATTTTGAAACAGTTAAGACTGGAGACGTACAGAGCACAATAACGATTAGACTTTCAAGGGTAAAAAAGAACATTAGATAAATAGAATGTAGGAACTGGTCGTGTAATGTAATGTTTGTTAAGACAAAGCACATTTGAGAAATGAGCAATTTGCAGATAATGAAGCAAAAATTTGCAGAATGAAGGTTATGGACTGCAGCCAAGTTCCAAAAGTGGATAATTGTGTTATTATCTGAACTGATGTCGCCAGCTGGAGAACCTCTCTATTACCACACTCTGGAAACACAATCATTGCTAGTGTCAAAGGTGAAATGGCAAAAGAAAAAAAAAGTTTTGGGATTTATTTCAAGATGAAATGGAATCTAATCTTATGAAATCTATGGTCAGCCTTTTGAGGACTGGAGTCTGGGCTCAGAAAAAAAGCTTTTAAAAGTGTTGAAAACCAAAACTTACTGTATATTTTGTATCTCTGATTATTCGTGTCTTGGGCACCAACTTTTTTCACAGCAAAGGATGTCTTTTGTTTCATTGTTTCCATATCATCAATTTACTGAGGTTTTGTTGCTATATCACATCACTGGCACACTATACAGAATTTGTGTGTAAACTGTCAGACTCCTAATGATATGTCGGCATTGCGACACAAAAGGGTTGATTTACTAAAACCGGAGAGTACAAAATCTGGTGCAGCTTTGCATTGTAGCCAATCAGCTTTTAACTCCAGCTTGTTCAATTAAGCTTTAAAAAATAACTGGAAGCTGATTGGTTTCTATGCCCAGCTGCACCAAGTTTGCACCCTCCCATTTTAGTAAATCAATGCTACTGTCCATATTTCTTTCACACTGACCAAGGTCCTAGTCCAGGGGTGCCCAACCTTTTGAAGAGCACGGGCCACTTAAGCGACTTGGTAACCGGTCGCAGGCCACATTGAGCGGAGCATGTGGATGGCAGCCAATTCTACTCTATAGAGCCCCCTCTAATCTTTTTTTTTAGCGGATTGGATTGGAGGTAGGCGGGTGAAAATGGACACAAGTCCATTTACATCTGCCACTCCTTATGCCGCGTGCACACGCCCCTTTTACATGACGAGAATTATTTTTTTTTAAATGGTCATTAAAAATGATTGTGTGTGGGCTTCAGAGCATTTTTTGCGACGTGAAAAACGGCCATTAAAAATTTGGAACATGCTCTAATTTTTCTCGTCGTTTTTCACAGCGTCGTTTTTCTCGTCATGAAAAACAGCCGTGTGTGGGCTTTAACGACATGAAAAAAACGTGCATGCTCAGAAGCAAGTGATGAGACGGGAGCGCTCGTTCTGGTAAAACTAGCATTCGTAATGGAGATAGCACATTCGTCACGCTGTAACGGATTGAAGAGCACGAGGCTGAAAAGCGCGAATCGTCTCTCACCAAACTTTACTAACACAGGGATCAGCAAAAGCAGCCCAAAGGGTGGCGCCATCCGAATGGAACTTCCCCTTTATTGTGCCATCGTACGTTTCGTACGTCACCGCGCTTTGCTCTAGCATTTTTTTTCACGATCGTGTGTAGGCAAGGCAGGCTTGAGAAGAATCACGTCGAGAAAAACGGTCGTGTGTGCGCGGCATTAGAGGTGAATGGAGGGCCCGATTGGGTCGGACTGACCGTGTGAACAGGGCCTAAGGCTGCTTTCACACTGATGCACTGTTGTTTACCCGCACCGTGGGTACAGCACAGTTCACCTGTGGCTTTTCTGCAGGTTAGCTGCACTTTGCCATAGACTTCTATTATATCCTGTAGGTGTGGTGCCCTTTCAGAAAGCACACAAAACTCGCAGGTAATAGAAGTCTATGGCTCAGTGCAGGTAATCCGCAGGTGCGCTGTGCTGCACCTGCAGATCAGTTTGAAAGCAACCCAGTAACCACTGCAGAACAGATATGCCCATATATACACTAAGATTTTAGTAATAAACTTACCTTTAATAACAGTATTCTAATCTTTTTTATTCCATCCCAGAGCAGGAGATCTCGGGCCACATCAGAGGGCTCTGTGGACCACATGTGGCCCCCGGTCCACTGGTTGGGCACCCCTGTCCTAGTCAAAGGTTGTCTGAAAGTGTAGTATAGGGTAGATCTGAATTTCTTCAAAAAATATTTTGGGAAAATGGAGTTCCCCCACGTCCAGCGGTGGACTGTTCCTGCCGTCCTCACGTCCAGAGCCAGTCTATGGCTGTGATGATGGTGGGTAGAGTCCACAGCATAAGACCACTAGACCGCAGGGGGCAGGAGAAGCGGGGACCGGTCTTGTGCTGGGAGGATTGTCAGATTAGATAAGTACCGTATTTATCGGCGTATAACACGCACTTTTTTCCCCTTAAAATCAGGGGGAAATCGTGGGTGCGTGTTATACGCCGATCCCTGCCGTCTCTGAGAGAAGAGGAGCGAGCACTGCTGAATTACATAGAGCCGCAATCTCATGTGTACCCGATGCTCCATCACGCACAGCCACGCCTCCTGGCCCCGCATTGGGCCAATGTTCTGTCTATCATATGAGCAGGGCCAGGAGGCGTGGCTGTGAGTGACGAAGCGCCGGGTACACAGGAGATCGCGGCTCTCATGGCTCTGATACATGATGCCATGCCAATGATGGCAGGTCAGTGTTTCCAAGATATGACCACCATTGCTATAATTTTACTATTCCATGGACAGAGCAGAAACCAGCTATTTATAAATCCAAGCATAATCTTCAATTCTCTGTCCTGCTCCCATTGTATTGGAGGCTCCTTTCAGAACCTGCTCTCTATTTTCTCGTCAAGATTCTCGTCGGCCTGTTTCCCGATGAGAAAACTGTGTGTGTGTATGCGGCAACAAGCTTACCTGTCCTTCAGTAAGCCCGCGCATGCTCAAAATGATACACTCGGCCGGCACAAGATTCTTGTCAAGAATCTCGTCAGGAAAAACAACGGGTTTTTTCCTGACGAGAATCTCGGCCGTGTGTACTAGGCTTTACAGATTGACTGAAGACTGCCCTGCCCCTGTTAACTCTTTCCTGTGAAGTTAAGGGAAGCAACACTGAGAGAACAGGAGCCAGCAACATTGAAAACCATAACATGCAAGTGCTGTGGTATGAATTTTAATACATAGTTTACTAGGCAATGTTTATTTTATTTTGCTCAGTTTGAGCAAATGAGAGCTGTCTGTGAGTGCTGAATCCCTGGAAAAACGTCTGAACTGTCTGCTCCTTAAAAGACGCAGCTGCTTTGGAACCCTCTCATGGCTCTGAGCCATGTATCAGAGCCGTGAGAGCCGCGATCTCCTGTGTACCCGGCGCTTCGTCGTATTTGGTCAATATCAAAAGTTCATCTCAATACTTTGTTATATATCCTTTGTTGGCAATGACAGAGGTCAAACGTTTTCTGTAAGTCTTCACAAGGTTGTCACACACTGTTGCTGGTATGTTGGCCCATTCCTCCATGCAGATCTCCTCTAGAGCAGTGATGTTTTGGGGCTGTCGCTGGGCAACACAGACTTTCAACTCCCTCCAAAGGTTTTCTATGGGGTTGAGATCTGGAGACTGGCTAGGCCACTCCAGGACCTTGAAATGCTTCTTACGAAGCCACTCCTCCGTTGCCTGGGCGGTGTGTTTGGGATCATTGTCATGCTGAAAGACCCAGCCACGTTTCATCTTCAATGCCCTTGTTGATGGGAGGAGGTTTGCACTCAAAATCTCACAATACATGGCCCCATTCATTCTTTCATGTACACTGATCAGTCGTCCTGTTCCCTTTGCAGAGAAACCGCCCCAAAGCATGATGTTGCCACCCCCATGCTTCACAGTAGATATGGTGTTTTTTTAGTTGCAACTCAGCATTCTCTCTCCTCCAAAAAAGACTACCAAACAGTTCTACTTTGGTTTCATCTGACCATAAGACATTCTCCCAATCCTCTTCTGGATCATCCAAATGCTCTCTAGCAAACCTCAGACGGGCCCGGACATGTACTGGCTTAAGCAGGGGGACACGTCTGGCACTGCAGGATCTGAGTCCCTGGCGGCGTAGTGTGTTACTGATGGTAGCATTTGTTACGTTGGTCCCGGCTCTCTGCAGGTCATTCACTAGGTCCCCCCGTGTGGTTCTGGGATTTTTGCTCACCGTTCTTGTGATCATTTTGACCCCACGGGGTGAGATCTTGCGTGGAGCCCCAGATCGAGGGAGATTATCAGTGGTCTTGTATGTCTTCCATGTTCTAATTATTGCTCCCACAGTTGATTCCTTCACACCAAGCTGCTTGCCTATTGCAGATTCAGTCTTCCCAGCCTGGTGCAGGTCTACAATTTTGTTTCTGGTGTCCTTCGACAGCTCTTTGGTCTTCACCATAGTGGAGTTTGGAGTGTGACTGTTTGAGGTTGTGGACAGGTGTCTTTTATACTGATAACAAGTTCAAACAGGTGCAATTAATACAGGTAATGAGTGGAGGACAGAGGAGCCTCTTAAAGAAGAAGATACAGGTCTGTGAGAGACAGAAATCTTGCTTGTTTGTAGGTGACCAAATACTTATTTTCCACCACAATTTGCAAAAAAAATTCTTTCCAAATCAGACAATGTGATTGTCTGGATTTGTTTCCACATTTTGTCTCTCATTGTTGAGGTATACCTATGATGACAATACCAGGCCTCTCTCATCTTTTTAAGTGGGAGAACTTGCATAATTGGTGGCTGACTAAATACTTTTTTGCCCCACTGTAATTATATCAGCTGCTGAAAGTAGCAATATTAAATGGAGGGTTTAATATTGCTTTAACCACTTCCAGTCCGGCTGGACAGGAACTTCTTTGATGCATGAGGGCATATTTATAAGGCTTCCTGTATCTGCTGCTACTGGAGTGTGCAGTGGCATGCCCTGTGATTGCTGTGTCTTTTTGACACAGTGGGTCACAGATCAGGGTGCATGGGAAATTAAACTGTCCCTGTACTGTATGAGCAATGTGACCAATCGGCCTTTGAACGATTGCTGTGAGAGGAAACTGAGTGCCTACTACAGTCAGCTGGACTAGTGTAAACACAGATTGCTATAAAAAAAAAGATAACCTCCCCTTGAGCAGTACTGTGACATTTAAATCTTTGCGCACTGCGCTTAAAACACCAAAAATAATAAGCAATAGTGCTGCTACTTAAATAACAAAATCTAAACCAACAAGTGAAAAAATAAATAAATGAAAATGCACATATATAACTTTTTCACAGTAGCGCGCAAAGAAAAATAATTAACATCTATAAATGTGTCCAAAGAAATATAATCATAAATAAATGTCCATGAAAAAGTATGTAAAAATATCTTGTAATTCCACACAAGTGACAGTCCTCTTGAAAAGTGCAAAAAAATGATAAAATAACACCAATGCCTCCACCACAGTGATAAGTGGGAGTTCCGCTCTCTTTGGAAACAGGCTCACCAGATGCTGTTGCCATGCCATTCACTCTCGTGTTTGGTAAATAAACTCAGAAATTAAATTGAAGAGCCACTGTTAGACGCCACACTCCGTTCAGATGCTTGAGTTTAAACTCCACTTATAGGAGTAAAAGTAGAGACAAAGCCTCCGATAGTGTAAAATCACTTAGGATAGTATATTTATTAAAAGATATATTGCACGTACATCAGATACAAGTAAGACAAGCCTTCATGTTACATGGTACCAGACATGCCGGGAGGCACTGTGCTGTGATCTCACCACTCCTTCACTCGCTGGGCATCAGATAACTTTCCCAGCCTCAGCATACAGTTGCTGTGTAGCCACGACCAAAGCGTTTTGCCACTTCCAACTTCGTCACAGGGGGTCTGTACTGTGACATTGTACTCCTCTGGTGATCAGAGAAGCTGGCTGGATGCACTGATGACACTGTATGCTAGCGCAGCAGCCAAGTGTCCCTGATCAATAGCCACAGCAGAAGAATGTCTCCACACATGTTTTTTACATACTGTCACCAGAACAAGTGCAGTGTCACTATGTCTCTGAACACCACCACAGCACTGCAATGTCATTAGACCAGTTCAGACAGTCGCAGTGTCCCTGATCACCGTCACACCAGTCCCAGTGTCACCATAAGGCTTTGTTCACATGTGCAATGCTCTCTGAAAAGCATTTGACAGGCAGTGAGGAGACATTGCATTACCTCTTCACCATCTGATTTAAATAAACAGGTACCAATCAATGGGTGATACCCTGCCATAAGTGACAAGGGGTATAATTCCTGCCATGGCTGTGGAGCAAAGCATTGCAGCCATGACATGTGTATACCCGCTACCTCTGCAGTTAAAGGGGGTAGCAGTTGGGGGGGCAGTAATACAACAATTCAAGATTCCTAATAATGCACCCAGTCGCAGTGCCTCCCATTACTACCACACTAGTCACAGTGTTGCAGGACCAGTGTAAGTAGAATCAGTGTTCCCTATCACCACCACACCAGACCAGTGCAGCCAGCAACAGTTTTCCTGATCACCACCACAGCAGTTTCAGCATCACCAGACCAGTGTAAATCAGCAACAGTATTCCTAATTGCTGCCACACATTCCCAGGATCTCCAAACCAGTGTAAGCCAGAAAGAGTATTACTTGAAAGCTTAAAGGTGCGCCTTGGATTTTGGGCCCCTCTATGTGTCTAGACTGTAAAAAAATTGTCTCACACATGTGGTATCCCCAAATTTGTGAGGCGTAGTAGAATGTGTTTTGGGGTGTAATTGTAAGCATGCCTATGCTGTATGTTAGCTGTGTGTAGATAGGCTGACTCTGAGTTCCAGTGCTACTCCATGGTTTCTGTTGGTGAAAATCTGCATTCTAGGCTGATCGGGCAACGGCCTGAGGACCACATCATTACCGCAGATCTTGTCTTCAGGTCTCCGACCCCAAGACGAACACCACATCAGGATCACCCCCAAGGGCCCCTGCATCTGGACTTTGCTGCAACATTTGTCAGGACTCAGGAGGTATCTCTATGAACCATTTGACTTTCATGACCACAGCAGTTTTTGCTGTTTAGCACCAAGCTACTTTAACTGGCAATTGCTTGGTCATGCAACACTGTACACAAATTACATTTATATAATTTTTTTACTTTTTTACACAAATAGAGCTTTATTATGGTGGTATTTAATCACCAATGGGTTTTTTATTTTTTGCTATATAAACTAAAAAAAGACAGAAATTTTTGAAAAACCACAATATTTTCTCATTTATAACACATATCCAATAAAATCAAATTTTGACAAAAATGTAGGCCAAAATGTATTGTGCTACATGTCTTTGGTAAAAAAAAAATCCCAATAAGTGTATATTAATTAATTTGTGTTAAAGTTTTAGTCTACAAAATATGGCATATATATTTGAAAATTTAAATTGAAAAAAGTTTTTCTTAGTTTCTGTTTTAAAAAATTTCAAATAAATACCGGTAATCTTTCTTCATAAATGTAGGCCAAAATGTATTTTACAACATGTCTTTGATAAAAAATAGTCCACATTTGTGTATTATTTAGTCTGTGTGCAAGTTATAGAGTCTACAAACTATAGTATATATATTTGAAAATTGTTCAATCCTGCTGTACTAATGGCCTATCTCATTTCTTGAGGCCCTTAAAATGCATGGACAGTACAAATGCCCCCCAAATTAGCCCTTTTTGGAAAGTAGACAGTCCAATGTATTTAGTAATGGTGTGTTTTTTGAAGTTGTAATTTTTGGCACAATTTTGGATTCTTTTCACATTTTTTTTACATACCGTTACCAGTGAAGTACAGAATCAGCATATGACTGGTGTGACGGTGGGTGATCAAGGATACTGGCTGGTGACAGTATGTAAAAAAATAAAAAAATAAAAAAAAATTTATTACATTTTTTAACATTTTTATTCACTTAACTTCTTTTTTTTATCTTTTTTTTGTTACATACTTTCATCAGAGTAGTTCGGCAGCCTAAATAGAATGGTACTACAATTCCCAGTTAAATTAAATTTCTTACACTATTTACATTTAAAACGACATTTAAAAAAAAATAATTGGTAGAGTGGAGATGGATTAGAATTCTTATCAGTTTTTATTGCTGTGCCCCGTTAAGAAGATTTAACTTCTCTATTTGGGTATAGGACAGGAAGTGAAGGGAAATCTCTGCAAAAGGAGACGGATGGCGCAAGAAAATCTGACAGGGATTATACCCTTCCCTTGCTCTATCCAAAATGAAAAAAAAAGTTTTGCCTATAGTTCTACTTTAAACAGTCCTTTGGATTATAGTTCTACGCTATTATTCCTATAACATCACAGAGTGAGGGGAAATTCTACAGTACTTTACAATCTACTGCGCCATCTGCCAATTAGCCAAGGACCAAATATTAGTTACTGTAAGGCAGGCCACAGAGTACGCAATTTTCTTTCCTTCTACCACAAGTAAAAGGAAAGAAAATTGCTTGATTTTTCCATCAAAACAGTCAATGTTGATGGGGAATCCCTCCCACAGTGCTATTGTGTTCTGCCGGTGGGTAACCTTCTCCACCAGCAGAATACAATGATCTGTGTTCCCTGGTATAGCCAGTGGCACTAATCGCTCAGGAAAAACCTGACAGGCTAGTAGTACACAAGTTGATTAATAGATCGACTGGTGTACAACCAGGGTGCCCATACATGTATCAAAATTTGGGCGGCCCCTGCTGAATTTCGATCCATGTATGGTTGGCTTAAGTGCATGCTTTGGACTGGAGATTGTGCTTCCTGGTTGCCCCACAGTGGTAATCATGAAACTGATGAAATGTATAGATATCTTTATGCCAGTAGAATAATACTGTTTAATCCCTTAGAAGGTTGAGACACAAATATCAACCTGATTTGATCATCTACCCATTTCTAACATTTTCTAATTCTTTAATCATTTGGGTGCAGTGCAGAGAGTGGACAAATCACTGTATGTGACTGGATGTGAGCTGCTGTGGTGATTTGCTATCTGCTGCTAAAAAGATTGAGCCCTTCAGGAACTGACCATACAGCTATCTAGCAGCTTATTGCTGCCTGTAGGTGCAACTGGGACTATTCTCATGTGCACCAATGGTACAATGGAGCCCCAACGCTATCCGGCTGAAGAGTTAGGACTGAAGACTGTCTCTTTGCAGCTGCTACACAGAGACTTTCACCTATTGCTTATGCTAAGAGGTACATCTCCAGGGACATTGCACCATATCATAGCCATTCCCCCAGAGTTCACTCTAGACTAGTTATAGTATTATTATACACATTGCAGTTAAAGCTTATAAGCACTGTTTATTGTTGACTCATTAGTTAATCCAAGTCTAGTGGTATAAATTCTATTCTAAGTTGACTTGTCATAGTGATTTTACTATATACAGTAGCAGACTGTGTCTGAACCTAACTTTTGAATGTTCATTTATGCTCTAACCACCATTTATTCTAATCCGTACCAAAACATTGACCTCATTTACCACTATTTTGTTCTTGTGACTGGACCTGGTACTAATTCACAACCAAGTTAAAGCGGTTGTATACCCTAATTATTGATTTTTACCTACAGGTAAGCCTATAATAAGGCTTACCTGTAGGTATAATGAATATCTCCTAAACCTGTACGATTTAGGAGATATTCACTTTGCATGCAGCCGCTGACATCAGCGGCGCATGCGCTGAAAATGCTCGGCTGAAGGTCATGCGCGGGAGTGACGTAATCGCGGCTCCAGCCACTCACAGCCCCGCCGAGGGCAAGATGTCAGCTCCCTCGGCGTGGACCGGGCTGTAATACGGGGATCTCGTTCTAAGGTAAGTATTTCATAATGAGCTAGTATGCAGGTTTTTTTTTAAATAATATTTCCTGCGGGTATACAGCCGCTTTAAAGGTATCTACACTTGTGTTCCTATAAGTACTTGCAGTAACTTTCACTCAACCAGGTATGTCAGAGGGGCTGAGGTTGTTCTTGGAGTCGAACAAAGAATCCAAATTACCAAGTGGCTACTTTGGCGGTAGCGCTATACATTCATGTTTTTTCACAATTGTTTTTACACGTCTATGTGCATTGTATTAATCTGGGTTTATGAATTGTTTTTTATTTACATCATTGGATTAATTTTTTAATTATTACTTCATCGTTAAAAATGCAGCGCCTTCTTTTGTTTTTTAATACTAAGCAATGTTGGTAGAAACTGAAAAGTGAAAATAGGTTGGAAATCCCAAACTTATAGTAGCCTGCATCGATAAATTGAATATTTTTACACTACCAAACAACTATGTTGTGACAGTATTTCTCGTTTCATCACATGGCTTTAATGTACCATTTCTGTGGCTGAAGAAATCGCAAACAAATGATTAAAGCTGCACTTTATATTCACATTGAATTCCATTCCCAATTTATGTGCCAAAATTATGATGACATTTGGCGTTCTTTGTTGTCAGTAATGGAACATGCAATTATTCTGTACTTCCATGTCAAATAATGTCAGTTTACAAATAAAATTGTCTGTAGATGCTGCAAACATACCATTAGAGAAAATAACAATTAATTATAACGTTGATGTAACGTTACTTTAATTTGGAAAAGTAGAGCATTAGAATAATTACAAATACTGAACAATCTCTTCAAATTATAGAAATGAATGCAATATGCTAAAGCATATTTTAATCCATGATGGGAAATAACTACAGGTACACCAGTATGAATTCCCCTTGTTGCACAAATCTGTGGAATTGCTAGGTCAAGGTTAGAATAATTTAGTAAGACAGGGCCAAGCATTCCTTATCTGCACCATATGTATAATAGTACAAACATTAATAATAGAACATTGTAAATCATGTGGCTGTTTGTATCTAGATCAGTGAATGGAACGTTCCCTGTCTAATACTGTAATTTTTCTTTCCTGATTAACTCCATGGCTGCATATGATTGGGTATTTTTGCCCTCTCTTCCTGCGCATAGGAACCCACTCCCATAAATCTGAGTCTGGATCCACTCCATACATTCTATAGCTGGCCTATTCAGCAACTGGGAGGGATCGTTTGCTGCCATGGAGTTCATCAGATAAGGTAAAATACGGTAAGTATTTGATGGGAAATTTTCTGTTTTCCCAACTAAAATCATTGAAACATATGATTGAGAAATAATTTGGGTGGGGAATGTTGAAAAAGGTTTAATCACAACTCTGCTGTCAGAACTTTAAAGCCAAAATTAACAACATAAAGATGCTGGCTCTTTGCTGTAGTGAGACAAAAGAAAATTAAAGTAAGACCACTCTGTAGTCTTGCAAAATACTTCAGGTGTCATGTGACAGGGAGCCCACAAAGTTGACACAGTCCTGCCTATGGAGGAGCCAAGCTTTCTGTCATATACACTATATTATCAAAAGTATTGGGACACCCACCTTTACACGCTCATGAACTCTAATGGCATCCCAGTCTTAGTCCGTAGGTTCAATATTGAGTTGGCTCACCCTTTGCAGCTATAACAGCTTCAACTCTTCTGGGAAGGCTGTCCACAAGGTTTAGGAGTGTGTCTATGGGAATGTTTGACCATTCTTCCAGAAGCGCATTTGTGAGGTCAGGTACTGATGTTGGACGAGAAGGCCTGGCTCGCAGTCCCCACTCTAATTAATCCCAAATGTGTTCTATCGGGTTGAGGTCAGGACTCTGTGCAGGCCAGTCAAGTTCCTCCACCCCAAACTCGCTCATCTATGTCTTTATGGACCTTGCTTTGTGCACTGGTCCAAATCATTTGGTGGAGTGGGTGTCACACTGGTACTGTTGTGAGCCCACAGGCAAGCAGGCCACAGGGCGTGGAATCTAAGGGCCAGCTGGTATTCTGCCAGGGATTCCCTAACGAGGGTTTGGGCTTAGCTGCGTGCTGACCCAAGGTCAAGACCCCCAGGTTCACCCTGTTCGCGAGGAGAGTACCAGAAGACACAAATGGATGGATGGATGAAGCAAAAAGAAAGCCAGATAGCGAGCCGAGGTCGGGGGGGCAGCAGACATCGTAATCAGGAGAACTAGCCGATTTGGTACACCAGAGATTAGTTCACGAGAAGTCAGTTAAGCAGGTTACGGGAGGGGTTCTCAGAAACAAGTGTTGCTCAAGCAACCAGAAACTTGTCTGAGTGGAATTTAAATAGTGGGGCACATGGGGGGCTGAACAGGAAGTAGCAGGAAGGAATGATATATTAAGCAACAGGTGAAGCCGGCGACACCCATAGCTGCTGAGTGCAGCCAGAGCAGAGCAGAGCAGAGTGCAGTCAGAGCTGAACACAAGATTGTGGAACAACAGGTGCCAGCCGACCTATAGCAGTAAAGGTAAGACACAGATCAGCTCCGCAGCTGATCTGTGACAGTGGGATTATAGTAGACATGTGCAATTCGTTTAGTTACGAATTCGTTAACCGTCAAAATTCGTTATATTCGTTGATTCGTAAACATACGAATGAACGGTTCGATAACATTACAAACGAACAACGAATAATCTAAACGAACGAATATGGAAAACAAATAAAATACGAATTTAGTAAATTTGAAACAAACAAAAAACGAAAAAGTGAAAAACGAAAACATAAAAACAACGAAAACACAGAAAAAAGATAAAAAATAACGAAAATAAAAATGAACGAAAACGAGATATTACGAATATTCGAAAAACAAAACAACGAATAACGAACAAAGATCCATATTAACGAATATCAAAATGAACGGAAAAAAAATTACGAATCTTCGGAAAACGGAAATGAAAACAACGACAATTTGTAAAAACTTAAATTCTATTTCGTTAGTTCTGAATTAGTTCTGGACTTTGGCCAATGGCCAATAAGCTTGTCCCTTCCCCTGAAGAGGTTGTCTCTTCCCCCAATGAGCTTGTTTCTTATAGACATGTGCTATAATGTGTGTGTATGTGTGTTTTTCTGTGTTAGACTGCAGTGCATTCCATCCAGAGTCCAGATAGGGTGTGGTTGGGTAGGTTGCACTGTTCTGTTGGATTTTGTGAGTACATTTTTTACTTGGGAGAGAGAAATTCTTTGTTTCTTAAGGATATTAGATTGAGATTCTAGAGTCTACATTCTAATTTATAATTTTATTTATGTAATATCTCTGACATATTGTATTTTTCTTCTTTGTCAGACTACATTCTAGACAGGGTGTGGGTGGTGTTTGATTTGTGAGTCATTCAAAGAGATTGATATAGAAATTATAAATTTCTTACTATTTCTATTACTCCTAGGATTTTCTAAAGTTAGTTTTTTTCCCTTTTCTGGGACTGTGTTTTATTATATTGCTGTCTGTCTGCCCCTACCTATTTTTTTTGTTGTGTTAGCCAGTGCCACTACTAGGCCAGCCCAGGCAGCATATACTACGTATTCATGGTAGGAGAAGTAGATTAGTATATATTTTTTTTTGCATGGACCGGTAAAATAAGAATACTCCAGTCCTCAATCCCTCCACTCTCAGTCACACCAACACCAACTCTCATACCAACACACTCACTAACACCAACATTCTCACTTACAAGACTCACACGTCCATTCTCACTCCCAGACATTCTAATTGCAATAAAACCACCAAACCACACAAAAACAACTACAAAAACCACAATATCACTCTCTGCACTGCTCTCTGCTCCTCCCTCACCACACCACTTACACCCTCTCAAAATGGCGTACAGGGGCGGAGGCTATAGCCGCTTGTTGAAAACGAAACTAAAATACGAGATTGCGAATGGCCGCGATGTATTTACGGGAGTACGAATGCATTCGAAGCACGTGGACGTATTTTAGTTTCATTTTCAACACGCGGCCATAGCCGCGTGTTAAAAATAAAAATAACTAGTAACGCGAGATTGCGAATGACCGCGCCGAGATGTATTTACGAAAGTATAAAAAAAATACGAATCCATTCGAAGCACGGTAGTAGACACGAATCAAGGAAAACAAAACAATGTTACGAATCAACAGAAACGGCAGAGTAGTGTACAGAAAAACGAAAATTATTATCTAACAAAATTACAAATTACGAATCGTTCAGTATCAACGAAAATCAACCTGTTACGAAAGTACGAAAATAACTTAAACAGAAATACGAATCATTCAATATCAACAAAATTACGAATTTCAAATCAACGAAAATAACTTAGACAGAACTACGAATCATTCAGTATCAACGAAAATTAAACTGTTACGAACATACGAACGAGTCCGAATAGGAAAACTCGCGTCTTACGAAATTACGAATCTTTACGAACCTACGGAACGAGACGAAACGAAACGATAGGAAACTAATTTTTTGGTTGTGCACATGTCTAGATTATAGTGTGGGGTTGTTTTTTCAGGGGTTGGACTTGGCCCCTTAGTTCCAGTGAAGGGAACTCTTAAGGCACCAGCATACTAAGACATTTGTGGGAAAAGTTCCTGCTCCAACACGACTGCGCACCAGTGCACAAAGCAAGGTCCATAAAAACATAACTTCCTGGATTTACACAGACACACAGAGGCACACCTCCAGCTCTGCAGCCCTGCAGCTTTCATTAGCCTTCTTGTGACTCATCCCCCCTCTCTTCCTGGCAAACTCTCACAAGAGTGAGAGAGAAAGCTGTGCATGATGTCATAAGACCAGACAAGAAACAGGAAGTGGGCTGTATAAGGTATTTACTAAAAGTGTGTAGTACTGCGCCAATCCTATAATAGAAAACTTGTTATGTGCAGCCAACCACTCAAAATCAGACAGGAAAAGGTAAAATAAATATTTAAAAAGTGTGGCGCCAATGAATGATGAGGAATGACCTCAACCGTGCAATATAATTAAATAAGTATATGTAATTTTTAAATTAAACACAATATAGTGGTAAATATACCCTGTGACATGTGCATGATATACAATTTCACATGAAAATACCATATAGCATAAAACGATGCTTCATCCACCTGTCTCTACTGACAGTCAGCAGGTGGTGAACCAATAGCTATATCGTGCATATACAAACAAAAAAAACAAAACTTTTATATAATGGGTGTCAAGTTCATATGGGGTAACTTTGATGAGTGTGTGCCAATATAATGGTCATACACTGAAGGAAAGTTCCAACAAAGAATCTCCCGAAGGACTTGGGATGACCTTATCTGTATACCGGGAAGTATATTGGATGTAGTAGACCAATAGGTATATACTGTCACCCGGGGGTGCCTTCACCATGGATCCATAAAAGAGAAAGGGATACTCTTACCAGCTATGGTGGATCCAATGCGCCGTACGGCGGATGGATCTTTCAGGCTTTGTCTCTTCAGAGACAGGGGAGCGACAACCGGAGTCTGTAGAACGCCCCCTCTTAAAGCTGGCAGCACTTCTATTTTGTCAAGAAAGATCCAATCCCAAATCGCAAAGCACCTCAATAGGTCATAGCCATGAAAAACAGGGAAAAGATTCTCCACATGGTGTGAATCCAAAAACGATTTCCCAGTAGATGTCTGTTAAGACGAAACCGGTCGGATAATACACCAGCTCCAGCTGACTTGACCACGCTGTCTTCGTTTTTGTACTGCTGTGCTGTGGAGTGTCTTGGCTTTTCTTATATTTGCTTTTTTTATATATTTGCTTTTTAAGAATTTTTACCGAGTGTTCACATTGTTTGAACTTTAAAACGGATGTTTTAATAAATCGTTTTTGGATTCACACCATGTGGAGAATCTTTTCCCTGTTTTTCATGGCTATGACCTATTGAGGTGCTTTGCGATTTGGGATTGGATCTTTCTTGACAAAATAGAAGTGAGTGGTTGGCTGCACATAACAAGTTTTCTATTATAGGATTGGCGCAGTACTACACACTTTTAATATTTACACGTTTTCCTTGACTACATTTATTGCTGCCTTTCTTTTGCCCAGATTGGCTATTTTCATTTAGCCAATCATGGATGTTTTCGATTATCGTACGAATCGCACTTTCATCACGGAGGGGATATTTGTTTCCACAAACACTGATTCAGAAATGGGAGGTCTATTCATGAGGTTGAAAAACCTCATGACATCAGAACTTCATCTGGAATGGGACAAGGCGTTCCTGAACCAATATGTGAAGGAACGCATGGTCCCTAGAGGGTTAAGATGGGATGTATGCCCACAACAGGGGGATTTGGATACAGATGCTTGGTTCTGTTATTTTAATGAAGCTGGCATTTCATTTATTTCGTTCTTATTGGAGAAAAAAATGACCCGATTAACTAGCATAGACAAAGAAATTAAGGACATTAGGGATAAACTTTCACCATACAAATCCACAGCAGAATACAATGTATTATCTAATAATCTGAAAGGCCATTTAGAAAAGGAAGAGAAAGAACAAAAAATAAAGAAACAGAAAAAATATACTAGAGATGTTAATGACTATAAAAGTTGTTGTGTTTTTAGCTGGCAATCTAAGGAAGGCATGGGAGTAGAGCAAAACAATCAGACTATGGATACAATTGCTCCTCCATCCATGGATGTGCGATCATTACCATCCACATCCAATCAGGTTCATAGTCGTCCTCTGATTGCCAGGGAATCTAACCAAAGACAACCTAGTGCACGCACCCCTAATGCACCATATAGGGGCCCACCTCCAATACCCGGAGGAAGGGGTAGAGGCCCTAGGGGTAATAATAGGGGTAGAAAAGATAATTCCCGGGAACATTGGAGATACGAGTCACCCCGGGGAAGGGGTGGTTATGGTCAACAAGATTCTGACTATTATGCATATCAGTATCAAAGAACACCTACACAGACCCACAACCGTTTCTCACCACTTAGAGACGATAGGGGTATGTATCCACCTCAATACAACTATAGAGATAGAGATGATGATCACGCACATAATAGATCTCCATATAATTATAATCAGAGCCATCCCGGTCCATCTTATCCAGGGGGTTTTTACAGAGAACAAAATGGGTACAACAAAAAGCCAGACCCAAACGTGGGTGTAGAGGTGGATGGCGTATCCAACAACAAAAAAAGAAAATGCATATAAGGGAGGATGGAATTTTTAATCTAAGCACAGCAACCTTTACGGAAGCTGAAAAAACTGTTCTAAACAAAGGTCTTAAATATGTTGCCCCTAAACATTTGAACAAATTTGCCACATTCATAGATGTGCATAAGTTTGTTCGAAAATTAAATATTCAAAGATATTTTATTTCTAACCCAACTAGACCATCAACACAGGATAATAGTTCACTTATGGTACATTCAGGGCTTTCAAACCCTTCTCTCTTCAATCCACCATGCCCCATAGCGCCCTCAGTTCAGGTATTCAAAGACTTGGTTCTGAGGGACTTGGAGGCATTACCTAAAAAAAGAATATACAGCGACCCTAAGATAAAAATTGGCTTGAAATCTTTGTGTGAGAGAAAAGATCTGACTATACGCCCCGCCGATAAGGGCGGAGGCATAGTTGTCCTAGACAAAACTGCTTATCATTTGGAAATGACTAGAATTCTAAGTGATACGGCCACTTATACTCGCCTCAATGGTAATCCCACTCAGAGCTATAAAACAGCTCTGATTGATCTGATTGATACTGGGACACAATTGGGAATCCTTGATAAAAAGGAGCAATGTTATTTGGTTCCTGTCGCTCCACGGATTCCAATATTGTATTATTTACCAAAGGTACATAAGTGCGTGAGCAACCCTCCGGGTCGCCCAATTATTAGCGGAATCGACTCCGTGACTTCACGAATAGGGAGGTATATAGACTTCCATCTTCAGCCCATCGTGAGGTCTATACCATCCTATTTAAAGGACACCCGACATGTCATTTCTTTATTACAACAGGTAAATTATAGCGAGGACATCTTACTTGTGACAGCGGATGTTGCCTCGCTGTATACTAGTATCTCACACAACTTAGGTCTGTCGGCAGTAAATTTATTTCTGTCAAGAGCCAATACCCTTTCGGGCACGCAAAAACAATATATTATGGACCTCTTACAATTTGCTACACACCACAATTATTTCTGGTACAATGGGGACTTCTTTTTGCAACAAAGGGGGGTCGCAATGGGGGCAAAATTTGCCCCGAGCTTGGCTAACATCTTTATGGCCAAATGGGAGGAGGATGTCATCTATGCGTATAATCGACCCGCGATTATTCTCTGGGTTCGATACATAGATGACATCCTCCTCCTATGGAGGGGTGATGAGACCTCTCTTGTTTCCTTCATGTCCACTTTGAATGATAATAATGTGGGTATTAATCTGTCCTATGAGATCAGTTATAGGTCTATCCATTTTTTGGATTTGGAAATATTTTCCAATAATGGACAATTACAAACTAGGACATTTTTCAAACCCACAGACCGGAATGGATACATTCCGGTCGACAGTTGCCATCACTCTACATGGCTGCGATCTGTGCCTCGTAGCCAGATCCTAGGAGTCAGACGCAACTGTTCCAATCTTTCGGACTTTTTTTATCAAGCCAATATACTCAAATCCAGATTTGTAGAGAAGGGGTACCAGGTTTCGGTCATAGAGGAAGAAATCCAACAAATAGCCAAGATTGAGAGAGACTCTTTAGTCAAAGAGCGGGATAAGCCCATTCAAGAACAAAAATATAAGTTTTCCTTTTTTACTACATACTCTGTCCAACATAGACAGATAAAAGATATTTTCCAGAAACACTGGAAAGTTCTAAAAAATGATATGGTATTGGGACCGTCTTTGCCTGACAAAGCCGGAGTAACATATCGAGGAGCACCCTCATTAAGGAATCAGATCGCACCTAATGTTACTGATCCCCCAATAATACCTACCTTTTTTCCTCAATTAAAGGCGTATTATCCCTGTAAGAAATGTAAGGTTTGTTTGATTAACACCTGTGGGAAACGTAAAACTGACACCTTTAGGCCCCATGCACACGAGACGCTGTTATTTGCTGTTGAACGCGCGTTCAGAGGCAGTTGGACACTTTTTTCAACTGCTCCTGAACCCATTCAATGTTATCCTATGTGTCCATGCACACACTCTCGTTTTTTGGCGTTTACAAGCAGTTGCGTTTAACCTCGTTTTTCCAGAAGCAAAAAAATGGGTTCAGACGCAAAAGTTTTCCACGTTTCAGACGCTAAACGCTGCTAAACGCGGCAAAACGCGGTACCGGCGTTTTGCCGCGTTTGCCTTTATAAGCGTTTTTAAAGGTGACCGATTTTTTAACATTATAAATCTCAAAAATGATGGCAAATGATGAAAAACTATTAAAAAATATAAAAGAAAACTGTAATTGCTTGCATTGCATTGTGGACAATCCACAACTTGTGGCAGGTAACGTGGCAAGTGGACAATCAACAACTTGTGTCAGGTGATGTGGCCAGGTGACGTGGCCAGGTGACGTGGCAAGTGGACAATCCACAGCTTGTGGCAGGTGACGTGGCCAGGTGACATGGCAGGTGACGTGGCCAGGTGACGTGGAAAGTGGACAATCCACAACTTGTGGCAGGTGACGTGGCAGGTGACGTGGCAGGTAATGTGGGCAGGTAACATGGCTAGGTGACGTGGCAGTTGACGTGGCAAGTGGACAATTCACAACTTGTGGCAGGTGACGTGGCCAGGTGACATGGCACGTGATGTGGCCAGGTGACATGGCAAGTGGACAATCCACAACTTGTGGCAGGTGACGTGGCCAGGTGACGTGGCAAGTGGACAATCCACAACTTGTGGCAGGTGACGTGGCCAGCTGACGTGGCAGGTAACGTGGCCAGGTGACGTGGCAGGTAACATGGCCAGGTGACGTGGCCAGGTAACGTGGCAAGTGGACAATCCACAACTTGTGGCAGGTGACGTGGCACGTGATGTGGCCAGGTGACGTGGCAAGTGGACAATCCACAACTTGTGGCAGGTGACATGGCCAGGTGACGTGGCCAGGTGATGTGGCCAGGTGACGTGGCAGGTGACGTGGCAAGTGGACAATCCACAACTTGTGGCAGATGATGTGGCAAGTGATACGCTAAATACAAGTACACTGCTGCTCTCTCAGCTGCTGCTACTCACTCTGGTCTCATAAACTGGCTGAAATGGTTAAAATTTACTCTTTTTTGAGCTTAGGGAGGGTCTATGATGAAACGCTTATAAACGCAAACGCGGTTAAACGCCGCTAAACGCGGCCGCAAACGCGGCAAAACGCGCGTTTATAAACGCCGGTTTCAGCGTTTAAAAACGTGTGTTCAGCAGAGTTTGCACCTGCGTCTCGTGTGCATGGGGCCTTAGATCTACGTCTACTGGTGTTAGTTACCAAATGAAACATTTTGCCACATGTGCGACTAAATATATCGTTTATTTGCTTACCTGCCCTTGCGGGAAGCAGTATGTAGGGCGTACTATCCACACATTTTCTATCAGGGTAGGGGAACATCTTACCAGCATTAAAAAGGGTAAGACGAACCATAGTGTTCCCAGACACTATTTGGAGTTCCATAATAAAAATCCTAAAGGTACCACATTTCAAATTATAGATAAGTTTATTCCTAGTTGGAGGGGGGAGTCCCGCATTAGGGGGGTCTCCCGGTTAGAAACCTACTGGATTTACCAGCTCAAATGTTATAGGCCGTATGGCCTTAACATTGACTGGGATATTAATGCTTTTATTAATGAAGCTTAATTCCATATAGATTAACAAAATCCCCTTTGTATGCAATATTATCGCCATATTAACTGTGATTATAGAAGTTATTTATGTGTACCATATATGTTACCATGACGATACCTTTATATGTTCCTTATTTCCGGGATACTAGTCCAAATATTAATATTAATTTATTATATATTTACAACCATGTTGTGCACGGATTAGAATTATTATTCTGATCACTGTATATGGATTAATAGTTATCACATAATGAACTACATATACTGGTTTTTGTAATAGGTTGTTTTGGCCAATAAGCACTACACCAAACACTGAAAAGTTTTTCCATATTGACATGAATGGATGTTCTCCCCAATCCATTAAGATATATGATGTATCATATAAGTATTACTGCTTGTTTTGATACACGTCCTTGAAGATTAGCATTTATGACATTACATATGTCAGGCAGAGCGCTGATCTTGTGTCAGGCACTGTGTCTGATGCTGCGTGATGGCAAGGATGATGGGAGACAGTCTGTGATCATGATGGCTGGACTCACAGTGTACTACACGCCCCAGGTTGCTTTGCGGCTGGTCGCGCCGCCATGACGTCATGACGTAGTGACGTAGCGGTGGTGATAGGGGAGTGTGGTACGGCCTCGGGGTGAGACTACATTTCCCAGACTGCCGTATGAGTGACGCTCACGCTGAGACGGAGCGTCACGTGATGCTGACGTACCTCTGCACGCCGACGATCATGGTCACATGACGGATGACGTGGCGAGGTCTTTCTTAGCAATCTCTTCCCTATTGGCTCACCATTTAGGTGAAAGTATCTAATACCCTCTACTATTGGACAGAGGGATCCCGGAGATATGGGATAGAAATTAGATCACAACTGTTTCAAATTTATGATTACTCTTCTTATATATAAGCGTGGAGGTCAGTGGGCTTGTTGTATTTCCCAGTAGATGTCTGTTAAGACGAAACCGGTCGGATAATACACCAGCTCCAGCTGACTTGACCACGCTGTCTTCGTTTTTGTACTGCTGTGCTGTGGAGTGTCTTGGCTTTTCTTATATTTGCTTTTTTTATATATTTGCTTTTTAAGAATTTTTACCGAGTGTTCACATTGCTTGAACTTTAAAACGGATGTTTTAATAAATCGTTTTTGGATTTACACCATGTGGAGAATCTTTTCCCTGTTTTTCATGGCTATGACCTATTGAGGTGCTTTGCGATTTGGGATTGGATCTTTCTTGACAAAATAGAAGTGCTGCCAGCTTTAAGAGGAGGCGTTCTACAGACTCCGGTTGTCGCTCCCCTGTCTCTGAAGAGACAAAGCCTGAAAGATCCATCCGCCGTACGGCGCATTGGATCCACCATAGCTGGTAAGAGTATCCCTTTCTCTTTTATGGATCCATGGTGAAGGCACCCCCGGGTGACAGTATATACCTATTGGTCTACTACATCCAATATACTTCCCGGTATACAGATAAGGTCATCCCAAGTCCTTCGGGAGATTCTTTGTTGGAACTTTCCTTCAGTGTATGACCATTATATTGGCACACACTCATCAAAGTTACCCCATATGAACTTGACACCCATTATATAAAAGTTTTGTTTGTTTTGTTTGTATATGCACGATATAGCTATTGGTTCACCACCTGCTGACTGTCAGTAGAGACAGGTGGATGAAGCATCGTTTTATGCTATATGGTATTTTCATGTGAAATTGTATATCATGCACATGTCACAGGGTATATTTACCACTATATTGTGTTTAATTTAAAATTTACATATACTTATTTCATTATATTGCACGGTTGAGGTCATTCCTCATCATTCATTGGCGCCACACTTTTTAAATATTTAAGGTATTTACTGGCAGAATTTTTATTTTTCAAAAAAAATGTTTTACTATCCAAAGTTAAAACAACAAGGGCAGACGATTTAATAGATGGAAAGTTAAAAAAATGACTGATGGTCTGCTTTAATTAACCTCAGGAATTAAGACTATACACCTAGTTCTGTGTGGTAGCAATAAATTCTAGATTCCCTTCTTCAGTGTGTCTTAAGCCCCATACACACGGTCGGACTTCCATCTGACTTTTCCCTGGATTTTTGTCCGAACGGAGTTGGCTGGGAACACCCATAGCATACACACCACAGGACTTTTCTGCAAACTTTCCCAAAACTTTTTGCAACATCACGTGGTTTTTCAGCTCTTTTCTGCTCTTTACCGCCACCCTTTGGTCAACTTCTGCTATTGTTGGTTGATTTTAACATTAGTTGTTTTGTCCATCGAACAAAAGTCCTATGGTTTACTGTAAACACGGTCGGACTTTGCTCCATCGGACTTTTGTTGGCCAAAAGTTTGTCCGTTTGCAGACCCAACTTTTGTCCGATAAAAAAAAAAAAAAAAAAGTTTGTCCGATAGAGCGTACACACGGTCGGATTGTTGGTCCAACTTGCTCAAAATGAAGTTTGTTGGCCAAAAGTCCGACCGTGTGTATGGGGCTTTAGGAGCACTAAGACCCAAAAAGACCTGTATTATGCTATTTACTACTGTAGCGACCATCACTCTCTATCTCCGCTGCTAGCTGGTTTCTGCTTGTCTAGGGGTATCCTGGAGGAGAGAGAGTCACCACGCCAAGCCTTCACCGCAGATGTTTGTGTGGTGTGAGCAAAGTTTCTTTACCTTCGGGTCGGTGTTCGGTGTTTGAAGCCTCCGCTCCTTCTGTGGAACAGTGTCTGCCAGTAAATGAGCCCCACACCAATAAAAGTCCAACACTCTTTTATTTTCCAATGTCAGGATGAAACACAATCAGTTGGACTCCCTCAATGAACAGACAGGGGGTGTGGATACGAGTAGGCCCAGGCACAATGAACTCTCCTATTCCTCTATCAGCGAATAGGTTTGGCACATGGTCTATGCCACCTGTTGAGAATCTTGGTCGCTGCCACCGACCGGATGAACGGTGAACCTTCCTCCTGACTGCACTCGGCCCCTGTTTGGGAAGATACCCCTCCGGGCGGTCTCCTGAGGCTCACCCGGCACCGGCAATCTGCTGCACCAGGTCTTCGGGTGAGTAGCTCCTCCGGTCCCTTATGCCTCTGGATTCGGGTACCCCACTCCCAGGGTCCCCTAGGAAATCCTTCCCTCGCGGAGCCCAGCGGAGGACACTGGGCCCCAGGCCTCCAACCGAGTACCTCACCCCAGGCTGAAGGTGCCTGGGGTGGAACACGAGCTCCGGGTGTCCAGGCCTAGGCCGCCTGGACACCGACCACGAACCACAGCCCTCAGGCTGAAGGTGTCTGGGACTCGACAAACCCGTGACCAAAATGGCCTACCCCTTTATACCCTCCCCAGCAAGCCCAGCGGAGCCCCCGCGTCGCTGTACTCAGGCCAAAAAGGGTACGGCACTGCAATGATGGCTCAACCCCGGGCCCAAAGCGACAGCGCCACCCACTGGGCCCCAGGGAACCATACATTACAGATATCCCCACCAATTTCAAACATGAGAGAAAAGAATATACCCGCTACACTACTTTTAGAAATGTCAGTGCTGATGGCTGGCCCCATTGGATCACAGTAGGCAGAGCCCTTCTTAGTAAGTTGCCGAGGCACTTTATTGTAGTGTTGGATTTGCTGCAGGTTTGACCTTTTCAAAATGATAAATTTGCATACTAGATTTTTGAGATTCTCTGGACCTTCTGTAGTAGTTCATGATGCTATTTCTACTAAATAAATGGTGTATAAACTGATGAAAGAAATCAAGTACAGGACTGCTAATTCACATTGTTGTTATTGTTAAATTAACCCTGAATAGCTTACAGTTTCTGATATTTTATCTGAAGTTAGAAATACTACATTACAGGTATATGTCCTACATCCTGAGTATCCCCCAAATGTCTCTCATCTTACTGTTTGTGAGTAGTTATAAACATTAGTACAAGCAGGCTATTATTCTTGTTTATATTTTTGTCTCTGTAATTTTAGATATGTAATTCAAAGAAACATGCATCTTCAGATAGGTCACTGAACCCAAACAGTTTACTTACTAAAACAAAATAAACTACAAGATCTGTCAACCATGAAATGTGTGTGGAATGCTGGCTACCTGACAGCTAATTATAGAAAAGGATTTAAATAGTAACACACCACATTTTTTAAATTTGTTTGTTTAAAGAAAAACTCCAGATTCCTAGATATCGGGATATTAATAATTGACAAACTGCTGAAACTAGAAAATGGTGCTACTTTGGATGTGAAACTATCTAGATTCCACAACATTTGGGAGCCTTGGATTACACAATACTTACCGGTAGGTTTTGGCCATACCCTTCTCACTATTTAAAGGGGTTGTAAAGGTATATGTTTTTTTACCTTATTACATTCTATGCATTAAGGTGAAAAAACATCTGTGGATTAGCGCCCCCCCCCCCCCCCCGAGCCCCCGTTTACTTACCTGACCCCTTGAAAGTCCCGCGCCGTGAACACGCTGGCTTCTCGGCTCATTCATTGGTTGATTGAGAGCAGCAGAGCCATTGGCTCCCGCTGCTCTCAATCAAATCAATGACGTGGCGCACCGGGGGGAGGGGCCGAGTGATACAGTCGGCTGCTATAGCCGCAGGCTGTATCACGGGAGCGCGCCCGCAAGAACTAACCCCCATGGGAGAGAGCTCCCATGAAGGGGGTTAGTTCTTGCGGGGAGGAGCCGAGACAGCCGCCGAGGGACCCCAGAAGACCAGGATCGGGGCCACTCTGTGCAAAACGAGCTGCACAGTGGAAGTAAGTATAACATGTTTGTTATTTTTTTTTTTTAAATGGGAACCTTTAGTGTCCCTTTAAGCTTTCTTGATTAGGCCCTGGATTTCAGAATCCTATTCTAGTGAGCAATGGCTCCTCTTTCTGTCTCTTACCTTCTCACCCCATCTTTTTTTCCTTCATTCCATTTTCCTTTTTCACTCTTCTCCCCACTCCCCTTCCTCCCCCACCTAACCTTTCCTCATCCTGTCTTCTCCTTTAATCCCCCACTGGTCTTTGCTAGTTACTGTCCCTTTCCAGCCCCCCCTCTCCAGGTTGCCTGCCACAGAACTTATACCCTTCTCAAGTATTCCTGTTTCTAACCCAGTTCCCAGCTCCAAGATGTGATATCCTATATTCACCTTTACTCCAGCGATGTTGTGTCCATGAGCTCCCAAGTTGACTCCTGGCATCTTCAGCCTCTTTTGGGTTTGGAACTTAAACCATCTTGACTGACCAGGCCAAGGTTTTGTAACAATCGTGCAAGAGCGGGAGTTCATTCATCTCAGCAGATGCTGAAAATATACAATGAATTGGGCATGCACTGTTGAATGTATATTTTGAACAAGCAGAGGATACATTGCACTTCTTTTCTGCGCTATTTAACCTCCCTGTTTGAAAAAGTTTATTTTGTAAGCAAAGTTCACTTTAAAGTGTATATAATGTATATGAGCACCACAAACTAAAAAAATACTGTTTAAACCATATTTTATATTCATATTTTATATTCAGGTCCAGCAAGGACCGGAAGTATGATGGAATACGTGACCAAGTACCGCCTCGACGTACGTTTCGTTACACCGTCATCAGGAAGCGTACTGGGTCACTGAATGGGCGGTCTTTTAAATGCCTGTCAATCAAGCCAGGCTGGAGAGCTAATTGTGTCAGCCTCAATGCCAGATCACAAGCACCAACATGGAACACAATGTTTCAACAATACATTTGAAACAGAAAAAATTCACTTATAAAACAGGAATAACAGATTTTACTCCATATATCCTAAATATCTGTTTAAAAATTAACGGAAAATTAAGCAATTTTAATAGTAATAAGAAAAATAAAAATAATAATAAAATAATGAAAAATTGCAATATTAAAATGTATAATATAAAAATGGACAACCAGAGGGAGATTAGTCATTAGTTAAAAAACTATTTAGATCTAAGTCTATATTGAGTCCCTGTGGCTGCATCGTCTGTAGGCGATACAGCCATTGAGTCTCATTTTGGGATATAGCTTTTTTCAGGTCAGTACCTCTCCAGTGGGACACCGCTCTATCAATTCCGTAGAATGTGAGCTGGCGAGGGTCTCTAGCATGGAATCGATCAAAGTGCCGTGACACACTATGATTGGGAAATCCTTTGGAGATATTGGTGACATGCTCATTTATCCTAACCCTCAATTCTCGTGTTGTGCGTCCCACATATTGTAAGGAGCACGGACATTCCAAAACGTATGTAACGTATTTGGAATAACACGTAATTAAGGGTTTGACCAAAAACTCTTGTTGTGTAACAGAGGACCGAAACTGGGTGATTTTTTTTGCCTTGTCGGGTGGTTGTGCGACAAGATTTGCACCTTGTGCAATAATGAAAACCAGACCCATCCAAAAAAGTCAAGGGTTTCAATGGGGGGGGGGGGGGTCAGGGACATTAGGTGCTATCATATTCCTTAACCCTGGTGCTCGTCTATAGATGAATTTGGGTTTTTAAGGAAGTACATTAACCAGATCTCTATCCTTGAGGAGTATGGGCCAAAATTTCTGAAAGGTACGCTCAATTGTTTTATACTGCCTATGAAAGCCAGAAACAAAGGTCAAGTCTCCTTGAAAAGGTGACTTTGTCTTTGAAGTCAAAAGTGTCTCTCTATCCATAATGGCTACTTGATGCTGAGCTTTTTGAGGTACATGAGGAGAGTAGCCTTTTTCCATAAACTTTTCTGTTAGGATGGAGGCCTGTTCATGGAAATCAGTAATACTCTCACAATTCCTTCTAATCCTCATGTACTGCCCTTTGGGTATAGCTCCTAGCCATTGTGGGTGATGACAACTAGTTGTTGGCACAAACCCATTCCTATCAGTGCTCTTGAAAAAGGTCTTAGAGCTAATCATGTTATTTTTCTTAATCAGGGTCAAATCTAGGTAGTTCACTGTAACCGTACTCCATTCAGCAGTAAATGTAAGCCCATAATGGTTGTTGTTAAGATATGTGATGAAAATTAATAAATCCTCTAGTGGGCCCTCCCACAGTAGGATAATATCATCAATATACCTTTTGTAGTACAAAACAGCTGCTTTGGGTTCATGATATATGGTTTCATTTTCCCACTTGTTGAGTACTAGGTTAGCTACACTGGGAGCATAGCGAGCCCCCATAGCTACCCCCTTGATTTGGCTAAAGAATTGACCCTGGGCCCAAAAGTAATTATGACCCATAGCTTGTTTAAGACCTTCTATCAAAAATTTGATTTGATCAATGGGTAGCTTGGATTGCTCAGTCAAAGCCAATCTTACAGCTACTCCAGCATCATCTTGTTTGATATTAGTGTTGGAGAATATATAGACATATATCTCCAACCACTGGTAGCACAAAGGCAAGTCCTATTTAAAGGACAGTAGAGAGCTTATTAGGTCTATATCCACCATATCAGTGACAGCTAACACATTTTTGGTTATAGTTGACATGGAGTCGCTGTATACTAATATCAAACAAGATGATGCTGTACTAGCTGTAAGATTGGCTTTGACTGAGCAATCCAAGCTACCCATTGATCAAATCAACTTTTTGATAGAAGGTCTTAAACAAGCTATGGGTCATAATTACTTTTGGGCCCAGGGTCAATTCTTTAACCAAATCAAGGGGGTAGCTATGGGGGCTCGCTATGCTCCCAGTGTAGCTAACCTAGTACTCAACAAGTGGGAAAATGAAACCATATATCATGAACCCAAAGCAGCTCTTTTGTACTACAAAAGGTATATTGATGATATTATCCTACTGTGGGAGGGCCCACTAGAGGATTTATACATTTTCATCACATATCTTAACAACAACCATTATGGGCTTACATTTACTGCTGAATGGAGTACGGTTACAGTGACCTACCTAGATTTAACCCATATTAAGAAAAATAACATGATTAGCTCTAAGACCTTTTTCAAGAGCACTGATAGGAATGGGTTTGTGCCAACAACTAGTTGTCATCACCCAAGATGGCTAGGAGCTATACCCAAAGGGCAGTACATGAGGATTAGAAGGAATTGTGAGAGTATTACTGATTTCCATGAACAGGCCTCCATCCTAACGGAAAAGTTTATGGAAAAAGGCTACTCTCCTCATGTACTTCAAAAAGCTCAGCATCAAGTAGCCATTATGGATAGAGAGACACTTTTGACTTCAAAGACAAAGTCGCCTTTTCAAGGAGACTTGGCCTTTGTTTCTGGCTTTCATAGGCAGTATAAAACAATTGAGCGTACCTTTCAGAAATTTGACCCATACCCCTAAAGGATAGAGACCTGGTTAATGTACTTCCTTCAAAACCCAAATTCATCTATAGACGAGCACCAGGGTTAAGGAATAGGGATGAGCTCAGTGTTCGAGTCGAACATAGGTTCGACTCGAACATCGGCTGTTCGCGCGTTCGGCGAACAACGAACGATTTGGGCCGTTCGCGCCAAATTCAAGAGACGCGAACGACCCACAATACACTGCGTCATCGCAGTGTAATCCCGGCGCTGTGATTGGCCAAGCATGCACTGTGACCCTGCATGCTTGGCCAATCACAGCGCCGGCAGCGAGGAGAGCAATGATTGGCCACAGGCAGGATGCCTGTGGCCAATTATAGCTGAGGGGGTTTAGTACACGCCCTACACTATAAAAAAAGGCCGCCAGCGCGGCGGCCTCGTGTAGTGTGTTCCGGAGCAGGGAAAGTGAAGGATAGGCAGGGACAGTGTCAAATCTATTCTTTGCTAAACCTTGTGTGTAGGGACAGAGAAGGATAGGCAGGGAGAGTGTCAGTGTCATATTCTTTGCTAAACCTTGTGTGTAGGGAGAGAGAAGGATAGGCAGGGAGAGTGTCAGTGTCATATACTTTGATAAACCTTGTGTGCAGGGAGAGAGAAGGATAGGCAGGGGACAGTGTCAGTGTCATATTCTTTGCTAAATCTTGTGTGCAGGGAGAGAGAAGGATAGGCAGGGGACAGTGTCAGTGTCATATTCTTTGCTAAACCTTGTGTGCAGGGAGAGAGAAGGATAGACAGGGAGAGTGTCAGTGTCATATACTTTGATAAACCTTGTGTGCAGGGAGAGAGGAGGATAGGCAGGGGACAGTGTCAGTGTCATTGTTGCTAAGCCTCCTGCACATTATACACCTGAAGTTAGCCCGTATTGCTGCTTTTTCCTGGTGTGTTACACCAATAGGATTTTGCGGCACTTACAGCGGGCGGAGTGTGCCTCCTGACCATATTACACCTGAAGTTAGCCTGTATTGCTGCTTTTTCCTGGTGTGTTACACCAACAGACATTTGCGGCACTTACAGCGGGCGGAGTGTGCCTCCTGACCATATTACACCTGAACTTAGCCTGTATTGCTGCTTTTTCCTGGTGTGTTACACCAACAGGATTTTGCGGCACTTACAGCGGGCGGAGTGTGCCTCCTGACCATATTACACCTGAACTTAGCCTGTATTGCTGCTTTTTCCTGGTGTGTTACACAACAGGATTTTGCGGCACTTACAGCGGGCGGAGTGTGCCTCCTGACCATATTACACCTGAACTTAGCCTGTATTGCTGCTTTTTCCTGGTGTGTTACACCAACAGGATTTTGCGGCACTTACAGCGGGCGGAGTGTGCCTCCTGACCATATTACACCTGAACTTAGCCTGTATTGCTGCTTTTTCCTGGTGTGTTACACCAACAGGATTTTGCGGCACTTACAGCGGGCGGAGTGTGCCTCCTGACCATATTACACCTGAACTTAGCCTGTATTGCTGCTTTTTCCTGGTGTGTTACACCAACAGGATTTTGCGGCACTTACAGCGGGCGGAGTGTGCCTCCTGATCATATTACACCTGAACTTAGCCTGTATTGCTGCTTTTTCCTGGTGTGTTACACCAACAGGATTTTGCGGCACTTACAGCGGGCGGAGTGTGCCTCCTGACCATATTACACCTGAACTTAGCCTGTATTGCTGCTTTTTCCTGGTGTGTTACACCAACAGACATTTGCGGCACTTACAGCGGGCAGAGTGTGCCTCCTGACCATATTACACCTGAACTTAGCCTGTATTGCTGCTTTTTCCTGGTGTGTTACACCAACAGGATTTTGCGGCACTTACAGCGGCGGAGTGTGCCTCCTGACCATATTACACCTGAACTTAGCCTGTATTGCTGCTTTTTCCTGGTGTGTTACACCAACAGGATTTTGCGGCACTTACAGCGGGCGGAGTGTGCCTCCTGACCATATTACACCTGAACTTATCCTGTATTGCTGCTTTTTCCTGGTATGTTACACCAACAGGATTTTGCGGCACTTACAGCGGGCGGAGTGTGCCTCCTGATCATATTACACCTGAACTTAGCCTGTATTGCTGCTTTTTCCTGGTGTGTTACACCAACAGGATTTTGCGGCACTTACAGCGGGCGGAGTGTGCCTCCTGACCATATTACACCTGAACTTAGCCTGTATTGCTGCTTTTTCCTGGTGTGTTACACCAACAGGCATTTGCAGCACCTACAGCAGGCGTAGTGTGATTCCTGCAAAATATACTCCTGAAGCTAGGCCTTATTGCTGGTTTTCCCATTTCCCTGCAGGCCATTAGAATGTCTGGAAGGCAAACAAGGAGAGGCAGACAGTCAGGAGCCAATAAAAGAGGGCAAGCAGGCTCTGTGTCTAGAGACAACAGTGCTGGTTGTGGACGCGGTGCATCGCCATAAGCACGTGGCCATGGGACACGCTTGTCCTTCTTTTCGGCAGCTGGACTTGTTGAGCCGCATCATGCCGAAGACTTGGTAGAGTGGATGACCAAGCCCTCCTCATCCTCCTCATCCTCTCTCACCCAGGCTCAGGGTACTGGCAAAGCAGCTGCCAAAGCGTCCTCTTCCCTGGTATCAATGTCATCATCAGTCACTCCTTCCCTAGACCAACCATGTCCTCCTGAGGAGTCCCCCGAACTGTTTGAGCACAGTGTTGGGTACATGCTCCAGGAGGATGCCCAGCGTTTCGAAGGGTCTGATGATGATACCCAGCTAGAGGAAGGCAGTAGCGTGAGAGCAGAGATAGGGGATGCTCAAGAAGGACACCAATCTGGCAGTCATGTTCCAGCAGCTGCAGCATACTGCCAGATTGGCTCCAGTGATGAGGAGGGAGGGGATGATGAGGTCACTGACTCCACGTGGGTGCCTAATAGGAGAGAGGAGGAGGAGGAGGATGATTAGGAGGCACATCTCCAACGAGGCAGGATGCCCTCGGGGGGCCAGCGTAAGGGCAGCACACCGACGGAATCACACCGCACAGCTCCGACTGTGCAGGGCGCTGCCTCTGCCCGTTATTCAAAAAGTTCTTTGGTGTGGGCCTTTTTTGAGTCGAGTGCATCAGATCGCACAGCTGCTGTTTGCAACATATGTCTCAAGCGTATATCGCGTGGCCAAAACATCAACCGCTTGGGCACCACATGCTTGACCAGACATATGTTGACCTGCCATGCAGCTCGTTGGCAAGCCTACCTTAAAGACCCACACCAAAGAACAAAGCGGACCTCTTCTTGCACCGCATCAGCTGGGATCTCCAACCCCACTATACCTTCAGTCCTCTCTGAAACCTGCTCTGAGAGGAATGAAGGTGTAGAATTAGGTGTGTCACAGCCAAGTACTTGCGGGCACTCTGCTAGCAGTACACCGACGTCCGATTCTAGCAGGCAAATTTCCCTGCCCCAGCTGCTGGACCGTCGAAAGAAGTTCACTCCCAGCCATCCACATGCCCAGCAGTTGAATGCTAGCTTGGCTAAATTGCTAGCACTTCAACTGCTGCCTTTTCAGTTGGTAGACTCGGCCCCCTTCCGTGAGTTTGTGCAATGTGCAGTTCCTCAGTGGCAGGTTCCCAAACGCCACTTTTTCTCACGGAAGGCGATTCCGGCTCTCTACCGGCATGTGGAAGGCAATGTCTTGGCCTCGCTGGACAGGGCGGTCAGCGGTAAGGTGCATATTACCGCTGACTTATGGTCCAGCAGGCATGGACAGGGACGTTACCTTTCTTTCACGGCCCATTGGGTCACTCTTTTGGCAGCTGGGAAGGATGCAGGACTAGGTGCAGTAGTGTTGGAGGTTGTTCCACCGCCACGCCTTCAAAATGCTACTACTGGTTGTGACACATCTCTCTCCTCCACCCCCTCCTCTTCTTCTTCCTCCATGGCCTCCTCCTGTGCTTTGTCCTCGGAACCAGTGGTGCTCCGTAGGTGTTCAAGGGGCTACGCAAGTACGCAGGCAAAAAGATGCCATGCCGTGCTTGTGCTGGTGTGTTTGGGGGACAGGAGCCACACTGGGGCAGAGGTTATGTCTGCTCTGCAGGGGCAGGCCGAGAGGTGGTTGACGCCACGCCAGCTTAAGCCAGGAGTGGTAGTTTGCGACAATGGCACCAACCTCCTCTCCGCTCTCCGACAGGGACAACTGACCCATGTGCCCTGTGTGGCTCCCGTCCTTAACCTGGTGGTGCAGCGGTTCTTGGGCAGGTACCCGGGCTTACAGGATGTTCTGAGGCAGGCCAGGAAAGTCTGTGTGCATTTCCGCAGATCTTATAATGCCAGTGCTCGCCTGGCTGAGCTGCAAAAGGAGTTGATCCTGCCCAAGAACCGCCTTATATGTGACATGCCCACCAGGTGGAACTCAACGTTGGCCATGCTGCAGAGGCTGCACACGCAGCAGAGGGCCATCAATGAGTACCTGTGCGACTACGGCACCAGGACAGGGTCAGGGGAGCTCGGGTTTTTTTCACCACGCCAGTGGGGCATGATCAGGGATGCATGCACTGTCCTGGCACCATTTGAGGAGGCCACGAGGATGGTGAGCAGTGACAGTGCATGCATCAGTGACACTGTACCTCTTGTCCACCTGTTGGAACATACGCTGCGTGGAATAATGGACAGGGCACTTGAGGCAGAACAGAGGCAGGAAGAGGAGGACTTCCTTGCCTCTCAAGGCCCCCTTTACCCAGACAGTGTTCCTTCTGTCCCACCCATCGCACAGGAAAAAGAGGAGGAGGAGGAGGAGGAGGAGGATTGTGTCAGCATGGAGGTGGAGCCTGGCACTCAGCATCATCAGCAGCAGTCTTTTAGGGATGATTTACAGTCCCAAGAAACCAGTGGACTTGTACGTGGCTGGGAGGAGGTGGCTGCGGATCATGTCGTCCTTAGTGACCCAGAGGACTCCGAACTGAATGCCTCAGCTAACCTACGCTGCATGGCCTCCCTGATCCTGCAAAGTCTGCGGAAGGATCCTCGTATTCTTCGGATCAAGGAGAGGGACCATTACTGGCTGGCCACTCTCCTTGATCCACGGTACAAGGGTAAGGTTGCAGACCTTATCTTACCGTCGCAGAGGGAGCAGAGGATGAGACAACTCCGGGAGGCCTTGCAGAAAGGTCTGCGCAACGCGTTCCCAGAGACTGGGAGGTTACAAACTCCTGGTCCTGGACAACAAGTTGCTGAGGCTTCGGTCAGTCAAAGAAGGAGCGGTGGGGAAGGTGGCCGTCTGACCGATGCGTTCAGACAATTCTTTAGTCCGCAGCCCCAAGGTATGATTGGTTCCAGCAACCATCGCCAGCGTCTGATATACATGGTGCAGGAATACCTAGGGGCAAGGTCAGACTTGGACACCTTCCCCACCGAAAATCCTCTGGCTTACTGGGTCTTGAGGATGGATCACTGGCCAGAGCTTGCACAGTATGCAATTGAGCTACTGGCTTGTCCTGCATCCAGCGTTCTTTCAGAACGCACATTCAGTGCTGCTGGAGGATTTGTCACGGATCACAGGGTGCGCCTGTCCACCGACTCTGTTGATCGACTGACCTTCATAAAGATGAACCAGTCTTGGATCACCACCAGCTACCAAACACCTGAAGCTGATATAACAGACTAATTTATTTTCAAATGTCACATCCCTTCAAGACTGATGCTGATGCTGATGCTGATGCTGAGAGACTGTCCTGTTATGTTGACTGACTATCCTCCTCCTCCTCAATGATCCGATTGATGATGATAGCTTGGAAGAATATTTTTGTTTCTGGGTGCCGCCACCAGTGGCTAAGGCCCAATTTTTCAGCCCCTGTTTAACAGGGGCGTGTTATTACAATTTTTTATGCAATGCTTTGCAGCAGGGCTCATTCCTGCACTCCAACTAGAGTATCTGGGAGAGGTTGCAGTGTCGTGGCACCAGCACCAGTGGCTAAGGCCCAATTTTTCAGCCCCTGTTTAACAGGGGCGTGTAATTACAATTTTTGATGCAATACTTTGCAACAGGGCTCATTGCTGTGCTCCAAGTACAGTATCTGTGAGGGGTTGCAGTGTTGTGGCACCAGTAACTAAGGCCCAATTTTTCTGCCCCTGTTTAACAGGGGCATGTAATTACAATTCTTGATCTAATAATTCACAGCAGAGCCCATTCCTGCGCCCACCAAGAGTAACTGTGAGGCCTTACAGTGTTGTGTCAACACCACCACCACCACCACCAAAGGCCCAATTTTTCAGCCCCTGTTCAACAGGGGCATGCAATTACAATTCTTGATCTAATAATTCACAGCAGGGCCCATTCCTGCACCCACCAAGAGTAACTGTGAGGCCTTACAGTGTTGTGTCAACACCACCACCACCAAAGGCCCAATTTTTCAGCCCCTGTTCAACAGGGGCATGCAATTACAATTCTTGATCTAATAATTCACAGCAGGGCCCATTCATGCGCCCACCAAGAGTAACTGTGAGGGCTCACAGTGTTGTGGCAACACCAACATGTAAGGGGCAAATTTCAGCTGAGTATATACGGCAGGCCCCTACTTTCAAACATCCAACTTACAAACGACTCCTCCTTGCAAACGGAAGGATACAACAGGAAGTGAGAGGAAATCTACCCCTAGGAAGGCAAATTCTCTCCTGTAAGAGTTAATATGGGAAAAAAAGTGTCTCCTTTCCACTGATGCTTTATCACCAATTCTTGTTTCAAAAAAACCACCAAATTTTCAAAAAACATTTGTCATTAGGACGGAAAGTGAGGTGAACTGTTCTGAACAGGTGCACACTGCACAGACAGCAAAACAAATGTTACAGGGGTGATAACCCTTCCCTATGTTTTCCAAAAAGCTTAAAAATAGATTTTTTGGCTGGAGCTACACTTAAACAATGTACCTGTTCAAAATTACAAACAGATTCTACATAAGAACAAACCTACAGTCCCTGTCTTGTATGCACCGCCTGTATACGGCTGTTCAGAGAATATAGGGCCTTTTTTATTTTGTGTGCGGGGTTCCCCTTAATATCCATACAAGACCCAAAGGGGCTGGTAATGGGCTGGGGTAGGGGGGGGGGGGGTGATGGGGTAGCTATGCCATTTTTCTTAAAGATTTTCATCCATATTACCGGGACCAGACATTACATTAAAGCCGCAAGCAGTTTTAAATGGCTTTTTTTCCTTTAGAAATGTAATTTTGTGCAGGGACAGTTCTAAACACGGGAAACACGTGCCACTTCACAGGCATACTTTAGACACCCCCCAGGTACGATATTTAAAGGAATATTTGACTTTTTTTTTTTTCACTTTATGCATCATTAAAATGACTGCTCCCGAAAAACGGCCGTTTTTAAAACTTTTTTTTGGATTGATACATGTCCCCTGGTGCAGAACCCGGGTTCCCAAACCCTTTTTAGGACAATAACATGCATAATAGTCGTTATAATTAGCACTTTAGATTTCGAACGTTCGCATCCATTGTATTTAATAGGGTTCTAAAGTTCGTGCGAACTTTCGGCCCGTTCGCAGGTTCTGGTGCGAACCGAACCCGGGGGTGTTCGGCTCATCACTATCAAGGAATATGATAGCACCTAATGTCCCTGACCCCCCCATTGAAACCCTTGACTTTTTTGGATGGGTCTGGTTTTCATTATTGCACAAGGTGCAAATCTTGTCGCACAACCACCCGACAAGGCAAAAAAATCACCAAGTTCCGGTCCTCTGTTACACAACAAGAGTTTTTGGTCAAACCCTTAATTACGTGTTATTCCAAATACGTTACATACGTTTTGGAATGTCCGTGCTCCTTACAATATGTGGGATGCACAACACGAGAATTGAGGGTTAGGATCAATGAGCATGTCACCAATATCTCCAAAGGATTTCCCAATCATAGTGTGTCACGGCACTTTGATCGGTTCCATGCTAGAGATCCTCGCCAGCTCACATTCTACGGAATTGATAGAGCGGTGTCCCACTGGAGAGGTACTGACCTGAAAAAAGCTATATCCCAAAATGAGACTCAATGGCTGTATCGCCTACAGACAATGCAGCCACAGGGACTCAATATAGACTTAGATCTAAATTGTTTTTTAACTAATGACTAATCTCCCTCTGGTTGTCCATTTTTATATTATAGATTTTAATATTGCAATTTTTCATTATTTTATTATTATTTCTATTTTTCTTATTACTATTAAATGTGCTTCATTTTTCGTTAATTTTTAAACAGATATTTAGGATATATGGAGTAAAATCTGTTATTCCTGTTTTATAAGTGATTTTTTTCTGTTTCAAATGTATTGTTGAAACATTGTGTTCCGCGTTGGTGCTTGTGATCCGGCATTGAGGCTGACACAATTAGCTCTCCAGCCTGGCTTGATTGACAGGCATTTAAAAGACCGCCCATTCAGTGACCCAGTACGCTTCCTGATGACGGTGTAATGAAACGTACGTCGAGGCGGTACTTGGTCACTTATTCCATCATACTTCTGGTCCTTGCTGGTCAGCCGCTGTAGCAGGTGGAACGCACGCCAGCTTTTTACACGGACGGACGGATCTATTTGGCTTCCATATGCCTTCCAGCCTCAGTGCCGGGCTAAGGCACTACATAATGTAAGCAGCCATTTGGCTTTCCTTTTATATTGTTTTATATTCTAATAAACGGGATTACACTATTTTCGGCATTATTCGTTTTATCTGCATATTCCAACCGAGTCCATCCTGGGGAGACAGACGGATTTGGGATCATATTCTCTTTACTAGCAAGTGGCATCTTGCAATAAGCGCTATTTGACCCTCTTTTAGTTAAGAGGGTCAACATCTTGGGGTAAGCGGCCATCCATCCATAGCACTTCGGGTGTTTTATCTGTGTTGGTGAAGGTGTCACTTCAAAGAACATACTGGATATTTTTTATGGACTCACATATGGATTAGCTACGTTTCACCAATTGGATGTTTATATATAATTTTTGGTTTAACTATTGTTACCATTTATTATTTGATTTATTATTGCTCAGGTACAGCAGCATAATAAGTTCACATTAATTACACCATTGCAATTGCACATAATTTATTAATATTTAATATTTGTTTAATTACTTCATTGTTACCATGTATTAGTTGTAATTATCATATACACCAGCGCCCCCTTCGTACACAAGCACACCCTCCTGCCTGCATGCCTAATCTAAGGATATATGGATTCCAGGAAATAATTGCTACATTAATCATCTGCCCTTACTCAAGATGGCCGCAGCTAGAAATGCTAGGGTGTTTTTCAAATTGATTTGTCAACAAAATAAAGCATGGAGACATGGATGAGTGAGATTGCTTTGAATTATAAAAATAAATTAAATAGCGTTTTCAGTTTGTGGTGCTCAGATACAGTTTAGTTCCTCCCTAATCTCAGTAGAGAAAAGGCAGGTCTTATGTCCTACCATAGAGGGCTATGTGAAGGTCAGGACAGAATAGATAGAAATGCAAGTCATTTGTATTTAATTTGTTTACCTTGAGTTCAGCTTTAAACAGTAGGTTCTTTCAAATATTGGCTTACTGCGCTTGTGAACATGAAATATGGCCATGCTATATAGTAAGTGTAGCAATACCCCCGCAGGAGCCGCTGGTTTAAGATTTGGGTCTGCTGTTACCTTACTGTTCACCACGTCTGTCCTAGGGGTCTTCCTTGAAGAGATGTTCCCAAATGTCTGCACCAAACACTTAGTTTCTTTTTCTAAAGGGTTTTATTAAAGAACTTCCAGACAGAGGGATGGAGGGTTGGGGGAGATTCAGGTACCTTACTTTTGCGGATCACAGGTACTTTCCTTAATCCAGAGGACAAACAGCTTCCACGCTGGATATAGCCACCACCGAATAAGGCCTCTCTCACTGACCTAGCAGCCGGTGCAAGCTCGTTCAAAAGTCTCTGCCACAGACTTGTGCAATCACTCACTTGATAAAGTTCTGAAAACATAACACACACTGCCAGGATCTTTCAGCCAGCCGGCAGCACTGTGAGTTCGATTTATATCTGGATGCATCCTCCAATTGAGCCCTCAATTGTTCGGTCCCTTTCCGCAGGCAATCCCTGGATCAGCAAGCCCCAGAAACTCCTGGGCCTACTCTCAGTAGCGGAGCCTCGGGTCTGCAGGCCCCGAGGCAGAAAAACTGCTAACACATCCCTGAGGCCAGGAGGGCCATCAGGTCAGGATTGGAAGACCCCGGGAAAACGATGTCTGCTCATTAAGTACCCTCTCCCAGAATGCACAGCGGGTGACCACACCCACTGCGCTGTTTCTGGGAAAGGGATACCCAATGCATCCAGCCTACTGCATTTCCAACCTTGACCTGTAGTGACAACGACACCTACAGTCAGGTGGAAAATGTGCAACCCAGCTGAACTGGAACAGAGACCAATAATTTGGTACAATTATTCTGAGCTAAACGACAGCTCAGACAACTAAATTTACACTAGTGCCTACTTAATAGGAGCAGGGCGCTACATAAGCGTAGATGCAAAAAGTCTAGAAATTTGATTGCAAAAAGAAACATGCAGAGTGCTACAGAATATTAACAAAAAAATTATGTTTAGAATATACACAGATAACAGCAGCATTTTGTCCCCAAGAAACAGCAGTGTTCTTATGCTTACTGTTGCTTTTGTCATGCATTTCTTAATTCTCTTTTACAAATCAATGCAAATGCAATGTGAGCACATCATAATTATTATTATTATTATAATACAGGATTTATATAGCGCCAACAGTTTGCGCAGCGCTTAACAACATCAGGGCAGACAGTACAGTTACAATGCAATTCAATACAGGAGGAATCAGAGGGCCCTGCCCCTTAGAGCTTACAATCTAGAAGGAAGGGTCAAGTGAAACAAAAGGTAATAACTGTGGGGGATGAACCGATGGAGAAAATGAAAATGCAGTTGTTAGATGTGGGTTGGATAGGCTTCTCTAAAGAGGAGGGTTTTCAGGGATCGTCTAAAAGCTAATAGAGTAGGAGATAATCAGACAGGTTGGGGTAAGGAGTTCCATAGAATTTAAGAGGCTCTGGAAAAGAGAGAGAATGATTAGGTTGGTATTTAGAGAATAGGCTAGTGATGTAGCTGGGGGCTAAATTGTGGATGGCTTTGTAAGTTGTTGTTAGTATTTTGAATTCAATCTGTTGGGTGAGCGGGAGCCAGTGAAGGGATTGACAGAGAGGAGTAGCAGACACAGAGTGATTGGTAAGGTGGATGAGTCTGGCAGCAGCATTCATGATGGATTGAAGGGGAGATAGCCTATGTAGAAGTAAGCCAATGAGTAGGGAGTTGCAGTAGTCGAGGCAAGAGATGACCAGGGAGTGAATTAAGAGCTTTGTTGTGTCTTTGATTAGAAAGGGGCTTATTTTGGAGATGTTGCAAGATTTGGACAGTGATAGGACGTGGGGCTTAAAGGAGAGTTCAGAGCCCAGGACTACACCTAGGTCCTTGGCATGCGGGGATGGGCTGATAGTTGTGTGATCAATTTTAACAGAGAGATCAGGGGAAGGTGCACGTGGTGGAGGAAAAATTATAAGTTCGGTTTTGGATAAATTGAGTTTGAGGAAGTGGTGTGACATCCAGACTGATATATCTGTTAGTAAATTAGTGATACGGAGGAGACTGAGGGAGTGAGCTGAGGGGTAGAGAAATAGATTTGGGTGTCATCAGCGTAGAGATGGTATTTGAAGCCATGGGAGGCTATCAGTTGACCCAGAGAGGAGGTGTAGATTGAAAATAGGAGAGGCCTTTTTATTTTTTTCCCTTATTTTTGTTTTCCCAGTTATTTCTCTGCTGTGTTTCTTTTTTTTGCTTTTCTTATTTACTGATTCTATAATTAAGATAATGACCATTTTGATACTGTATTGTTAATATTTTAAAAAAATAAAATAATAAATAATAAAAATAAAAAAATAGGAGAGGCCCAAGAACAGAACCTTGGGGCAGCCCAACAGAAAAAGGAAGAGTAGAGGAGGAAGTAGAACTGTAAGTAGCACTAAAGGTGCGGTTGGATAAGTAGGAAGAGAACTAGCGAAGAGTACAGTCATGGAGACCAGCGGTGTGGGGTTTTTGGAGGAGGAGGCAGTGGTCAACCGTCTCAAAGGCAGCAGAAAGGTCCAAGAGTATGAGTACAGATTAGTGTCCATTGATTTCGGCCATTAGTAGATTGTTTGTTAGTTTTAGGAGAGCAGGTTCTGTGGAGAGTTGAGGACCAAATCCAGACTGAAGGGGATCAAGAAGGCTATTCTCGGGAAAGGTGGTTGCTCAGTTGGTTGTAGACCAGACTTTCAAGGAGTTTGGATAAAAAGGGGAGCAAGGAGATGGGGCGTAGGTTGTTAAGATTGATTGGGTCCAGTGAAGGCTTTTTAAGTATGGGGCTGACTGGTACATGTTTTAGAGAGTTGGGGAAGATGGCAGAAGAGAGGTAGAGATTGAAGATGTGGGTTAGAGTGTGTAGAATAGAGTCAGAGCGTGAACGTAGCATTTGTGAGGGAAGAGGATCCAGAGGGCAGGTGGTTAGTTGGACATTAGCAAGTAGTTTAGCAACCTTGCCTATAGTGGTGGGGTTGAATGAGGAAAGTTGTGACAGGAGTGACTTTGGGTCGGGGGTTGGTGCGGCTCAGCTTGCCCTGGAGAGTTCTGGAGGTTCCTGGTCCAGCCTTCCCAGGCCCTCTTATGTTTAGATCACCCTGTGTCTCTAATAGGGGCACAGGGTGAATGAGAACCCTGCTATGATCTGTGCTAGTCAGACTCTCTTTGCAGCCACACTAGAACTTTGTAAAATGTATATAATGTGTGCTGTATATATAATGTGTGCTGTGCCATGCTGTTGGACTATTTGCTGTGATGTTTTGGGGTGTGACCGTATTCTATTGACTATTGTGGCTGTCTGCTTAAACTATTGTGGGATGTGTAAGTATGTTTGCTGTGAGGAAAAAGGGAGGGGGATTCCTCCATCCCCCCTGCTGATAAGACTGTGTATTGAGAAGTTTGAGCACTCCTGACCTGTGTGGCCATTGTCATTGGACAGTTGGACCCGCCCTGTTTTCCAAGGGTGGGAGGGATGTGTTTTTGAAGAGAAATATCTGTTAACATGTGATTGAATAAAGGAGTTTGTGGTTTTACCCTACACCAAGGTGTGTTGTCTGTGGACGGAGGGGCTAAAGAAGCTTGGAAGGTGCTAGATCTGGACAGAGGAAGCATTGACGGCGGACCTGGATCTGTTTGAGGACAGAGGGTTCGTCACAACTGGTTAGCAGCAGCGGGATCGTGCTTCCTGGCTGTGAAGACCTCCACCTGGATCCAAGATTGGATCATAGCCTTCAGCCACCCCAGCAGAGATATGGATCTGGCATCAGAGTTCCCGGGGCTGCTGCAGATCGTACTTTCAGTATACACCAGGTCTGTGTCTGCAGATGAATACCCGGAGGTCAGGCAGCAGATTCAGGTAAGGCACTGGATTAGATGCCTCCAAGTTGCTGGTATGCAACAAGGCAAGTGCTTTCCAACCCCAGAGCAGCAGGCCAGTGAACGAAGGGAGTTACGGATGCAATTCCTGGGAGACCGGCCCCAGGAGCAATGGGTGACTGAGTTGGACAGGCTGGTCCAGCAGGAGATAGAGCTGGACAATCGGTATCAGGCTCTGCAAAGGCATGCGGAGGAGAAATATTTAGGAGAGACAACAGAATGCTCTCCGGAGGGATATGACTTTGGTGGCCCTGGATTGCTGTGGGAGAGCCTTACAGATTGTTTTGTGTTTGGCAATGAAGGGGAACCTGCCCTTGAGGACCCGCGAGACTACAGAGAGGCTATGCTCAGTTTTGCAGGGGTCTCAGAGCTTAAACCTGATCTAGACTATTTGCTAAGGAAGGAACAGCATCTGGAAAGGGCATACAGGAAACTACTAGAATGCGTGCTGGATCTGGACAGAGGAAGCATTGACGGCAGACCTGGATCTGTTTGAGGACAGAGGGTTTGTCACAGAAGTAATGATTGTACCTGTGGGCATGAAGTGTAAAGCGTGGAAGGTATCTGAACAGCAGGGATCGCCTTACAAATTGTTTCAACCTTCTGTTTGAAAATATTGGCGATCTCCTTGGCAGTGAGTAAGTTAGTGGGTGGAGGCAGTGGAGGACGAAGTAGAGAGTTGAAGGTAGAGAAGAGTTTAATGGGGACAGGATGATAAGTTGTTAATGAGAGTGATAAAATAGGTCTGCTTTGCAGTGAGGAGGCAGGAATTGTATTTTTGGAGGGCAAGATTTATACTGCTTGAAATGTTTCTGAGACTAATGCCCCATACACACGATCGTTTTTCTTGCCATTTTTTTTCTTGCCGTTTTTCACGTCGTTTTTTTTCATGTTTCCTCTCAAGCCTGTCTTGCGTACACACGATCATTTAAAAAAATGATCAAGCAAAGCGCAGTGACGTACAACACGTACGACGGCACTATAAAGGGGAAGTTCCGTTCGAATGGCGCCACCCTTCATGTTAGTAAAGTTTGTTGAGCGACGATTCGCTCTTTTCAGTCTCGTGCTTTTCAGTCCGTGACTGCGTGACGAATGTGCTATCTCCATTACGAACGCTAGTTTTACCAGAATGAGCGCTCCTGTCTCATACTTGATTCTGAGCATGCGCGTTTTTTTTCACGTCGTTAAAGCATACACACTATCGTTTTTCACGTCGTTAAAAAAAACGACGTGAAAAAAGAGAGCATGTTCGAAATTTTTAATGGCCGTTTTTCACGTCGTTAAAAATGCTCTGGAGCCTACACACGATCATTTTTAATGGCCATTTTTTTTAATGGCATTTTTAACGGCATGAAAAACGATCGTGTGTATGGGGCATTAGTCTTACGCCACAGGCGCTCAAGAGCATGGCCATGTTTTTTCAGACTTCTAGTGTCATTTGTTTGCCAAGGTTAAAGGCGATGGGACCTGATTCTGTGTGTAGTTAGAGGGGCCAGTATGTCCAGGGAGGATAAAAGTGAAGCGTTGTAGACAGAAGTGGCTAGGTCGGTGCAGGACAGGGGTGCGATTTTGTCATAGAGGTGGTCAGTAGCAGAGTAGAGAAGAGAAGGGTTGAGATGGCGTAGGTTTGTACGGGTAGCTGTTAGGCAGTTTGAGGGAGAGGAGGTGGAGGAGAGGGATAGAGTGAAACTAATAAGGTAGTGATCAGAGAGAGGGAAAGGATAGTTGGAGAGGTTGCACGGAGTGCATAGGTGGAAGAAAACAAGGTAAAGGGTATTGCCTTTAGAGTAATGATGTACAATAACCCTAATTGTTCCAAGTTGTACTATGATATTTTATTGTTCTCAGTACTTTATTTGTGTAGAATAACATAAAAATGATTGAGGAAGTAAAAACTTGCTCAAAGAAAAAAATACTTTATGGGCACAACATGAGGCAGAACAGATATATCTAAAAAGTATATTTCTTTATTACAAAAATACAAACAATACATATAGACAAATAAGCACTAAAAATTATGAACAACACCCTCAACAGGATGAGGTCAACAGATACCCAGATACCAAACCAGGAGGCATGGATTCTTGTCATTGAAAAGTCCATTGTGGAAAAGTTTGTACATATATCAAGAAGTGGGGTCCATAAACTCCTCCAAGCTTGTTGGTCAACATGTTTTGCATTAAATTGCACCTACCCATAAAATGGGTAGGTGCTGATAACAGAATTAAAAAATATATATAACAAAACATAAATGAATATCAATAGTAATGAAATTGAGTATATAACATATTTATTAGATAAATATATTTATGTATAGTATCTTGGAAGAACTCCTAGCACAGTCACCACAGATAGGACAACATAAAAAACACCATGTATGCTTGCCTGATTGGCCCTGAACATCAGGTAGTGGGCGTCACCACAAAAGACAGACTAATGGTTTAGAAACATTCCTTCAATAGGCTGAAAATCCAAAGGCTGTCAGCATTTGCAAGCCCAAACTAGGGCCACCTAGATTCCGTGGAATCTGCCCTCTCTGTTAAACGGGACAGTAATATTTTCTGTAAATAGAGTAAGTATCATAGTGTGAAGCTATTTCTCACGCTGCTCATAAATTGTCTCTGTTTTTAGTATACCAATTTACCTAATCAGAGTATAATGGTGAAGATAAATTAAATTTCAAGGTAACGACTGAGTAATAAATGCCTTGAACATATCGGTTCAGATCTAAGTATCTAAAAGTAGAAAAACAGAGATATCCCTTTATAAGTAAGATTATTATTCATCGGTAAACAAAGAAGATATGAAAGAAGAAGAGGAAGGATCCCCATGGGCATTGTAGAGTATATCATATATACAGTTGTGCTCATAAGTTAACATACCCTGGCAGAATTTATGATTTCTTGGCCATTTTTCAGAGAATATGAATGATAACACAAAAACTTTTCTTTCACTCATGATTAGTGTTTGGCTGAAGCCATTTATTATTAATCACTGTTTACTCTTTTTAAATCATAATGACAACAGAAACTACCCAAATTACCCTGATCAAAAGTTTACATACCCCAGTTCTTAATACCGTGTATTATCCCCTTTCACATCAACGACAGTCTTTTGTGGTATTTGTGGATGAGGCTCTTATCTCTTAAATGATAAAAAAAATCCCATTCCCCCTGGCAAAAAGCCTAAAGTTCCTGTAAATTCGTGGGCTGTCTTCCATGAACTGCACATTTGAGATTTCCCCAGAGTGACTCAATGATATTGAGGTCAGGAGACTGAGATGGCCACTCCAGAACCTTCACTTTATTCTGCTGTAGCCAATGACAGGTCGACTTGGCCTTGTGTTTTGGATCATTGTCATGATGGAATGTCAAAGTATGTCCCATGTGCAGCTTCCTGGCTGATGAATGCAAATGTTCCTCCAGTATTTCTTGATAACATGTATCTTGCCAACAATTTTGACCACATTTCCTGTGCTTTTGTCACACATCCCCAAAACATCAGTGATCCACCTCCGTGTTTCACAGAAGTAATGGTGGGCCTGGTTGACTCCTCTTCAAATGTAACATTTATGGCTGTGGCTAAAAAGTTCTCATCACTCCAAATTACTCTGTGTCAGAAGGTTTGAGGCTTGTCTTTGTGCTGTTTGGCGTATTTCAAGTAGGATACTTTGTGGCATTTGCATAGTAATGGCTTTCTTCTGGCGACTCGACCATGCAGCCCATCTTTCTTCAAGTGCCTCCTTATTGTCCTTATGGAAATCACATGTTTTCAGAGAGTCCTGTATTTTACCTATTTTACCTGAAGTTATTTGTAGGTTTTTCTCTGCATCCCGAACAATTTTCCTGGCAGTTGTGGCTGAAATATTAGTTGGTCTAATTTTCCACTTCTTGATTAGAGTTTGAACACTGCTGATTGGCATTCTCAATTCCTTGGATATCTTTTTATATCCCTTTCCTGTTTTATACAGTTCAACTACCTTTTCTCACAGATCCTTTGACAATCCTTTTGCTTTTCCCATGACTCAGAATCCAGAAATGTCAGTGCAGCACTGGATGAAAGATGAAAGGGTCTGTCAAGAGTCCAGAAACTCATTGACCTTTAAGGCTGGGTTCACACTGATACGACACAACTGTTGTACAACTATCATCCTACTTTGCCCTGCTACATCTTTCCTACATCGGTCCTACTTCCATCTGACTTAAATGAACAAGATAAGATTTTACTCCGACTTTGACCAATCTAAACAATCCCAGGGTGACATAAATTCATTTTAATGCTGCTGTAATCACTATGTCGGATGTCAGAAGTCGGATGGTTAGGACAAGGATCCTACTTTGGTCCTACTTCAGCCCATTGAATATCATTGAAGTCGGATCAAAGTCAGACCAAAGTAGTGCAGGGAGCATTTTCAAAGTTGGACGACTTGTGTCGGACCACTTAAGGCCTCTTTCACACTACTGCGACTTCAAAGTCATGCGACTTTGGCGTGATTTGTGCTGCGATTTCAGGGAATGCCTGTGTAGCCCACCTTAAAGCACCTTGCCCCCATGTTGATGAGGACAAGGGCTTTTTCCAGACAACCCTTGCCTGTGATTGTCGGGGTCTGCGGGCGGGGGCTTATCAGAATCTGGAAGCCACCATTAACAAGGGGCCCCCAGATCCTGGCCCCCCACCCTATGTGAATAGTACATCGTACCACTCCCCATTCACCTAAAAAAAAAAAGTGTCAATAATAAAACACAGTACACACTTTTTAAAGTATTTTTTTAAAGGCAGCTCTGGCGTCTCTTCCGACTTCTTCTCCCCTCTCCGGCTCTTCTTCCTCTTCTGGCGACAACTTCTGCCACTCCGGTTCTTCTCCCTCTGTCCACTGTCTTCTCCCTCTGTCCGCTGTGTTCTGCCTCTTCCGGGTCTTCTCCGCTGTCTTCTCGCTCTTTTGCCGGGTCTTCTTGCTATTTTGCTGGGTCTTCGCCCTCTGTTTTTCTTCTGATGTTGACGCAACGCTCTCTCCCGCTCTAATGTCAGGTGCGCGGTGTGCCACTACTTTTATTGGCATGGGGTGGGGTCACCGGGTGACGTCATCCAGGGGCTCCACCCCTTATGACATCACCACCTGGGGCATGATGGGGCAGTGATGTAATAAGGGGGTGTGGCTTCCATATGACGTCACCCAGTGACCTTGCACCATGTCAATATAAGTAGTGGCACACCGTGCACCCAGCATTAGAGTTGGAGAGAGCGTTGAGTCAACATCGGAAAAAGAACAGAGGAAGAAGACCTGGCAAAAGAGTGAGAAGACCTGGCAAAAGAGCGAGAAGACACATGAGAAGACCCGGCAGAGGCAGAAGACAGCGGATAGAGGGAGAAGAACCGGAGAGGGGAGAAGAAGTTGGAATAGACTCCGGAGCTGCCTTAATAAATTACTTTAAAAACCTGTGTACTGCGTTTTATTTTTGACACTTTTTTTAGGTGAATGGGTAGGGGTACAATGTACCCCATACTCATTCACATAGGGTGGGGGACCGGGATTTGGGGGGCCCTTGTTAAAAGGCGCTTCCAGATTCCGATAAGCCCCCACCTACAGACCCCGACAACAAACGGCCAGGGTTGTCCTCATCAACATGGGGGCAAGGTGCTTTGGGGTGGGGAGCACAGGGCCCCCCCTGCCCCAAAGAACCCACCCCCAATGCTGAGGGCATGCAGTCTGGTACGGTTAAGGAGGGGGGTGCTCGTTAGTCCCCACCCCCTTTCCTGACCTGCCGGGCTGTGTACTCAGATAAGGATCTGGTATGAATTTTGGGGGGACCCCCACAAAGTATTTTTTGGCATGGGGATTCCCATTAAAATCGATACCAGACTGAAGGGCATGGTATGCTCTTGGAGGGGAAACCCATGCTTATTTGGCGTGGAGTTCCCCCTTAAGATAATCAGAGCACAAGTCGCATGCCAAAGTCAGATCAGTTAGGACGACGATCTGACTTTGATCCGACTTAGTGATATTCAATGGGCGGAAGTAGGATCAAAGTCAGACCAAAGTAGTGCAGGCAGGGTTAGGGCCAGGACACCCTTGAGTAGTTGTAAGTTCAATTAGCAGACTCAAAGACTTCAATAGGAAGACAGCCATGCAGGGAAAGGCCTCCAGCAAGAAGCCACATCTGCACGTGCAGGAATGCTGTCTCCTATGGTAACAGTCTTTAACAGTTTCTAACACAAACGTACAGTCCTTTCAGCTTCACTATAACTTCTCCTTGTAGTTCTTCAGCCCACTGAGCTCCCAGTCTCTCACTAGACCCACTGACTCACTGCCACTGAATCCCTTGAGCTCCTCCAATCTTCACGGTGGTATCGTCCTCAAGATTCACCCCCGCTTCTCTGCTGGGTCCCTAGCTTGGCACTCCCTATACTTTTCAAGCTTCACTTCTGCTAGCCTGCTCAGTCCCTGGCTTGACACACAAGGCTGCTCTGTGAGCATCACCTCCGCTGGCTGGGTCCCTGACTTGATCACCGTCTGAAGTTTCCAGATTCTTCACCGTGCCCGTGCGGTGAGAATATGGCTCTGGTACTTGCTTCAGTTACTCACTGTGGTCCCTGGTAATAAGGCAGACGGTCACTTTGTGGCAACAGCTTCCCCTCTACCTCCGAACAGTGACAGGTTCTCCAGCCGGCAGAACCGTCACTTTTGGTTGGACTGCAAGCCGCAATCCCAACCCTGCTCTCTCTTGCTTCTTGATAGGCCCCCAGACAGCCTAGCAGCCAGATGCCCGCGGGATAGGCCCAAACTCTGACCCAGCAGCCCAGGGCAACACGACACACGTCCACCCAGACAGCCATCTGGGTGGCACAGAACATAGATCACCTGACTCCACCCGAATATATAGGTTCTCCCAGCATGCCAAGGAATCCAAGAAAACCCCTGCCCATTGGCTGAGATACCCCATATACCCATAACCTGACCTTGAGTTGCCCTTTTCATATCTAGTACCACCGAGTACTCGGCCACCTAGTGGTAGAAGAGCAAAGTGCAACAAGGCCAAACTTAGGGAGGAATCAATAGATCTCTAACAATTGACCAGGATAAGCCGCAATCCCAACCCTGCGTAGCTCTCTCTTGCTTCTGGATAGGGCCCCAGACAGCATAGCAGCCAGACGTCCACGGGATAGGCCCAAACTCTGGCCCAGCAGCCCGGAGAAACATGACACACATTCACCCAGACAGCCATCCGGGTGGCACAGAACATAGATCACCTGACTCCACCCGAATATATAGGTTCTCCCAGCATGCCAAGGAATCCAAGAAAACACCTGGCCATTGGCTGAGATACCCCATATAATCCAAAACCTGACCTTGAGTTGCCCTTCTCATATCTAGTACCACCGAGCACCCGGCCACCTAGTGGTAGAAGAGAAATATGCAACAAGGCCAAACTTAGGGAGGAATCAATAGATCTCTAACAATTGACCAGGATAACTACTCCTGGCAAGTACATTTGTGAGGAGCTCCCTGCCTAAACACCAGGGTGCTACACCAATATTTCCTGGTTCAGCTTTGAAGTTTTATTTGTTACCTCCCCTCCTCTAACCTGATATCTATACATGAAATCAGAATGATCACACTGCTAATTCATTGGCCAGTGGTAATTCAGTAGTACGTAAAAATGAAGCAGGTGGCCTGAGGTTCCTATGTAGCCCTATTGGTTTGAATTTGTAGGGAAGACTTTTCTTTCCATAGGCAAAAGTGTAAATGTAATGTTGGGCGGTACCTATCAAGAGCAGCAGGAGTCAGAGAACTCACTTGGTCTCAGCATGTAAGCAGGTGCTTTCAAAATATCATTGAATGCATTTCTTTTTGCTGCACTACATGGCTTTGCAGATAGTTCAGACCTCCTGGGAACAAATTATTGCGTTTCTCTTCTTTCCTGGATTTTTCTTTGGTCCAGCATTCCCTGGTGTGGGTCTTTAAATACTGGGGGTGGGCTCAGGGCAGAGAGTCCTGCACACAAGAATACAGAGGAAGGACTGCTGGACTATGTAGTCCTGCTAGGAGTACATGGACACCCCTCCTGGGTCACTCATTTGGGACCTCACCTGGGACCAGCAAAACACCAGCATGGGTCTCGCACTGAAAGACTTGCTACCTTGGAGAACGTATGAACCTGGGCAGCCTGCATTAGGTAGTTAGGTTTGGACTTTGTTCATGTAAGTTGTACTGTAGGACTGTACTACTGAATGTTCAGTAAAGTTTCATTCACTGCTCTATGCCTGGTCTGAATTTTATTCAAAGGGGTGCATTAAGGTACATGGTATATCAAAAGAACAGGGCCTGAATACACACAGGGAGGAAGAGAAGAAGCTAGAGAGCCACCAAGGAAGGGTTAACCATGCAAAGGAGTTGGCAGGAAGTCATGTCTAACAGGTGATTGCTATGGGTAACCAGGACTGGCGGGAATGCAATAGCAACCATCCAGCAGGGGAGTGGTTCCAGGCATGGGTGACGGGTCCTCTGGTAGCAAGGGGGTCGGTGCTCTGACTCCTTCCCTATCGGCCAGTGCCCCACAGTATTCAGGACTCCATCTGCAGCACAGAGACTCCATGAACCTAGCTGCAGGTACGGTAGAGTGAAGGAGTGAATAGTGTACGCTTAGAGATCCGCACTTAGTGCACTGTGGGATCTCTGTTCTGCCACTGGGGGTGAGGTGACAGAGTAGCTGGGATGGTGGAGTGGGACACTGGCTCCACGGTGTCTCTCTCAAAATGCTGCATTCAGAAGATATGGTATACTCTGTCACGTGAGAAGAGTGTCTTACAGCAAGGAGCCTCAAGTTTAATGTGTTACTGTGCAAGGTGAATGACTCCTTTTTAAATACAGGGTGCCACCCTAATACTGATCTTTGCATGACAGCAGCCCGCATGGTTCCGGGCACTAGTGAGCATGTTCACAGAGAGGTTACCATTTGCAGGGCGAGTAAGCCCTGCCCAAAACCAGCCTCCAGCTGTTTTAGACAATAGGAAAACTGTGCGAATGTGTAAATTGTCATACCTACACATTATACCTTGTGTCTGCAGCAGAAGTACAAGCTATGGTTGGACCTTTAGTATGTTGGGCTTAATACTGTAGTCAGGGCAGCAATTACCTACAGTACTGCCTTAAGCAGAAAAAATAGCTGAACAACCCTGTTTGTGGCTCCCCAGCCTGGTTTGGCAGTGTTTCGTACAAAACACTGACTTCTAAAATGCCGAAATGCTTTACTTGTCAATCAATCAGCTTACACAATTTCTGTTCACAGACTGTGATTCTTATTTTCTACCATTGTTTGTAACACTGTAAAACTATGATAAACAGGTAATAATAATACGCTTTACTAATGCAGCTATATCACATGAGAAACCATCAAAACATAGAACAACTAGCCGTAATTTTTTTAAAAAAAACATAGTATTACCCATATTAACCCCTTGATGCCGACCTCAGACAAATATGCGGCCGCGCTAGACTGGACTTTTTTCTGTGAGGCCGCATATTTGCGTATCTCACCAAGAGCCCCATACTAATGATCAGGACCTGTAACATCCGATTCCGGGTCACCTGATCGCTGTGACAACCTTTGATTGGCTACCACAGTGATCAGTCACTGTGAAGCCCGCCCCCATGTCCTCTCTCCCTGTGAATGACACATCATATCTCTCTCTTTCCATGCAGAGAGAAAAATAAAAGTATGTGTAAAAAAAAAAAAAAATAACAATAATAATAAAAAAAATAAAAATACAAAAAAAATACATAGATCAAGTCACTGCCAGGGTTAGTGTTTGGGTCAAGGTCAGGGTCAGTATTTTTTTGGATAGGATTTTTTTTCTTTTTATTAGTATCAGTATACAGCTAAACTATTTTGGGCCAGTTTTCCTTTGATAATAAAAGAAAATCAGGAGATAGCCATTACCATTTACCACCACATGAAAGCCCAATTTTTCATAAAATAACAAGGTATAATCAATCTGGATGCACAAAGTAGTTGTGATGATATGTACGGTTTTAATATAATGTCAAAGTTGCAAAATTGTGCTTAGGCATTAAGACTTGTTTTCATTATAATGGCAAATATATTTGATGATAAAAAAGAAAGGCGCTGCCATTGCTGACTAGCTCCAGGGCTGTTTGCTTGAATCTTGCTTTACCAACTAGTTAGTCATATGGACTAGGACCTGAATGCAGGATTGGAGTTCTGTTGGAGTTCTGACTTTTAGTCATCCCTGGGTGCATGATAGTTTTAGGTCAGTGGCTCACCAATAATTTAATTCAAGATTTGAATGACAGCCCTTAAACATGAAACTTTAAAATCCACTTCAGCCATGGCAGCTACCATCATCCTTTACCCAGGAGATCTATTCAGGTGACCAAAGTAAGAGAACCTATTGCGTTATATCTCATGTTTCATTTTGTAAAATATTTGTTTATGAAAATCATAACCTTATTGAAATTCCTCATAACCATGTTTAAGGTGGGGCAAGTGAAACACTGTGGGCAAAAAATCCCTGTGGAGACCAACATTCATTTGATTCATCTTGTCCAGTGTTTTCATTTTTAGAACACCTTTAAACCAGCTAAAGCTTGCCACTTCCCCTTCTGCAGCATAGCTAAGATTCTTCAATGTCTATGTGAGCTAATGTTGAAATTCTTTTTAAACATTATCATAACTTTCTTATTTTGTCTACTACATCCTACCTGTAAATTACCTTTCTGCCCCATGTCCTTTACCGTGCAATCTTTCCTGCAGTTTTGGTGTCTGTACGGTCTCAGGTGTCAAACTTTTTACAATGAACATTCAGTAGAGAGGCTGATTTAAAAATGATGGTGTAGTGGTGAGATTTACAAAGGTTTACATAAAGTATTTGATGTGATTAATGCCATACTACATATTGTACTTTCTGCTTTGTTTAATGGAACAAAAGATATAGCTTCTTGTTTCCCCATTTTTGATTAAATGTTCTACTTTCAAATGAAATACAAAGAGAACAACACCCTAAAGTAGCTTACAGCAAGATATTAATACAATATTTTTATACCCTGTGCTTTGTGAACTGCCTATTAATTGGGAGTACATCCAAAAATGTAATGTTTGAAATTCCTAGCTGCAAAATGTTGAGAAATTTGCAATTTGTAGATTTTTAGAATAGAAGGACTTTCAAATGAGTAAACTCTGATTGTAATGATTATTACCTTTAGAATTTTGAGATGCCATAATCACAAGTCACAGCCATGCTAAAACAAAAGTGATTAGATAAATTTCCAGTGAATGCTAGACTACGTAAGAATATGCCTAGGGAGTGGTAACCAGCTACATTTTTGAAAGACCTTTGTTCCACTTGACTCATTCTCTTTCACAAGAAAAGAAAGTGTTAAGTGCAAATGTACCACTCCAGTCCATCACTCAGGTCATATGACTGACTATTCTTGGTGCTACAACAGAAAGAATCTCCTTGCTTGTTGTTCTCCTGTCTATGGCTAGCCTAACTCATAATAAGTATTTTCCCCATCAAAAAAAAAAAAAACGGCAAAACTTTAAGTGGTTGTTCAAATTATAACTAACAGTGAACATGCAAAATTGTAGGGGGCCAGTAAATCCCCTTACACACGGGTTGAATGTCAGGCAGCATTGGCCAGTTCAATAGAAACTAGCCGACATTCGGCCCGTGTATACTTCAGCCATGTGTACTGCAGCCAATTGGCCGGCTTCTGTCGAAGGGTCATGACCGAAAGAGGTCTGCCAACTGGCTCCCGAACAGCACTCTCAGCCATTGGCTGAGAGTGCTGACCAGAGTGTTCTGACGGGACACAATAACACAGCAGGGGAGATAACTGTAGTAGCATCAGCTTGTTAGTACAGCGACTCCGACCTGAGCTGTGATTTTTTTTCGTTCAATCGCTTGGTTGAACGAACAAGGAAACTAAAAGTGTGTACTAGGCTTAACTGTTGTATGTACAAGGTATAAATGTCCCCTAGCAGTCGGCACTGTCTATACTCATTAGATAACCATCTCCTGATAATGCATTTTTAGACAAAGCCCATTGCCCAGTATGTCCCTTTCGGTCAAATTAACTGTTTTTAATCCAGGAAACCCAAGTGCTGGCATGTTTTAGTAAAATGGACTTTTGTTCCCTACCAAAATTTAAAATAATATTAATCTAACTCTACATAATTGCCTTCTATTCTCCCCTATCATAGGTCTTGCCACTCATAATATGAGGCTGATACACACAATTTGTGTAGCAATTCTTTGGTTAATAGCTTCCCACTGGAAATCTCCATCAGTTCCATTAGCACATTTGAAAACAAGAATCAATAACATCAATCTTATGGAGAAAATATATCACACGCTACAGAACTCAAATCATATATACAGTAAAAAATGTGACCCTTGGTTTAAACATTCCAATATATTTTTAAACCCTGATTGATGTAACTAGTAATAGAAGACTGAGGAATATTATATGTTGTGTTAATATATATAACAAACATGGTGATTGTTTTCTTCATGTTAATAGACTAAAGCATATTACATCCACCTTAATGCATAAGTATTTGATTGTTCTTATATGCAAAATGCTATTCTGGAACTTATCTATGCATATGTCAATTCTTTTTCTTGTACCACCTTTTTGTACCCAATAAAAAAAAAAGTTTGTAAACAAAAAAAGATAAGAATATTGCCATGCTATTTGCTGCATTAATATTATATTATGCAAGAATTCACATATTTTCCCCATATTAATTATAAATTGATCTGTATCTTCGAAAAAAGTAATGTAGAGTAATACTTTGTTGTAGCTTCAATAAGGTGCGTTATGAAGTAAGAATAATAGAGAAAAGAAAAGAGAAAAAGAAGTAAAGATATCAAAATAAAATAGGGTAAAATAAAATTAGATAGATAATATAAAATAAAATAGATGGGATAGAATAGTAGGAAACCAGAGGGGGAGATATGACACATTTCCATTGGGTATTGAATTAGACAGGAGAGATGATTAAAAGGAACTTTGTGAAACCACAATCTATACTTTCTTCCAGTAAGTTATCTTCTTAACGTGGGACCTGTCCATTACTAGCTTATTTTGCTGCCCTAATGGTGATTAAGGTGATTAGGAGGTGAGAGATAAATACTGGCCTAGGATTAAGACTATGGGGAATTAGCAAATTGGAATCTTTACCATATGTGTCTCCAGCATCATTGACATATGTCAATAATAGCTACAATCCAGCGTTCAATGTCTAGTTGTGTCAAGGAAAACAAACAGGGATATAAGCTACTGGTTGCAAGAAATAAAAGAAGACCACTGAAGTTTATTTTTCTTAAAGGCTGGTTATGCTCTTTCAAGAAAACTTTCAGCATTGTTAAAGCAAATCGAATTTTCTGAGGGAGTGGAATATTCTTGTGCAATGTATGTTGGCTGTTTGTAGTCTCTATCAGAGGTCCATGGGAGATGGTGAAAATGCAGGCGCACAATTGAGAGACAACTGTCAACCTATAACAGGAAGTGCTTGAACAAAAGGAAATGTTCTAACATGAAGAACCTTTATGGCAGGTTCACCAGGTAGTCTTTTTATGCAAACTGTATCTTTAAAAAGATTAAAACAACATTTAATCTTAATATGCTTGTATGAGATTTTTATTCTTGAGATTATATCTACTTTATTGTGGATGTTACAGTAAGTAATGCCCTGTACACACGATCGGAATTCCGATGGGCTAAAATCCGATATAATTTTTTGTCGGAATTCCGTTCAAAGCTGTCTTGCATCAGACCAAATTCCGACCGTCCAAAACGCGGTGACGTACAACACGTACAACGTCACTATAAAGGGGAAGTTCAAATCCAATGGCGCCACCCTTTAGGCTGTTTTTGCTGATTTTGTGTTACCGCGTGTTAGTAAAAGTTTGGTGTTAGCCGATTCGTGCTTAAAATAAATATTAAGATATTTTGGATCCTGGCTTTAAAATAAAATACGAAGATTCTTGAGATCACAAGAAACAAATAAATAAGTTTGTCAGAACTCGGTGTGCATATCCGCAGCGAAAAATAAAATTTGTTCTAGCATTAGAAAGAAGAAAAGAATGCGCTACATTTAATGATTCAATAATTTGCAGCATGAGGAATGTGCTATCTCCATTACGAACGCTAGTTTTACCAGAACGCGCGCTCCCATCTTCTAATTTAGTCTGAGCATGCGTAGATTTTTCTCCAATGGAGTTCCACACAGACGATCGGAATTTCCTATCGTTTTTTTTTCCCATCGGAAAAATTTTTAAACAAGTTCTATTTTTTTACACCGATGGAAAAAAGTCCGATGGGGCCCACACACGATCAAAATTTCCGATGAAACAAGTTCATCAGACTTTTTTCATCGGAAATTCCGATCGTGTGTACAAGGCATAAGAATGAACTTTATTCAGAATCCAAGCAATGCATAACACATGCAAACAAATATATGTAGGCAGGTCTGCCTACTATGTTTTAGTTAGTTACTTGGCTGCCCAGGTCAGGGGGAAGGGGTTATTGTTTCTTTCTGCCTTCCCTGATTATGTTTTCTGGCTTTTTGGAGTCCGGCCTCCCTTCATGCGGGATATAAAAAGGGAAGAGGTCCAAGTCCTGAGAGCACAGGAGCAGAATGGGCAAGAGAACAGGAACTTTGCAGAAACGTGCTTGGACCTGTGGTCTATCTTCGGAGGACCGACTCATCGTGATTTCCATAACAAAGGATACTTCCACTCGAGATTCCCCAATTGTGGACTACACCTAAAAGGACTTTACCTGCACAAGTGCTTTGGGTCTGGTCTGAATGTATTCAAAGGGGTGCATGTTGGGTCTTGGATTGATCCTAAAGAACCTGGCTCTGTAAACACACTATGGGGTATAAGTAACACCACTACATAAAGTTAACTCACAAGGCAGGGAAGAGGCAGAGTTGCTATGGGTAACCAAAAGCAAGAACAGCTACAGCAACCAGTTGTTTGGTATGGTACCTGGTTAGGTGACAGGTCCTCCAGTAGTGAGGGGGTCAGCAGGGAAGTTGCCCATTATACTGCATTGACCATATTTCATAGTTTAGGAGAAAGCTCTGCCTCCTCCCCCCTCCTCTATAAGTTTTGTCACCCCCTTCCTTCCCCAGGCTTCTGGGATACATCACAGGTCCCAGAAAGCTTCAGGACCTTACACAAAGTCCAGCACGGCAATGCGCAGTGGTCAGCTGGCTGTGAAGCAGCAAGCAGTCACAGCCGGTTTCCCAAAGTAAACATGCCGATGCCTGGACCCAAAGACGACCAAAGAGCCAACTCGTGTAAGGATGGCACTGGATCCCTGGACATGTAAGTGTTCTATTATTAAAAGTCAGCTACTAAAGTATTTGTAGCTGCTGACTTTTAATTTTTGACTTCTAGGATGAAGAACAGCTTTTAAGTGGTGTTTCGCTATTGATATGCATGTCTCGTTTTTTCTCAAACCTACCTCTTTGTTATCATCTGTACACAAAACACTATCACTTTTATCCTACGTTCACACCTATGCATTTTTTACTGTGTTTTGCAGTTTGCGGAAATGCACTACAGTCTATTTAACATGGTTTCCTATGGTACTAGTTCACACCTATGCCTTTTGCGGCCAGTGCATTTTTGGAAAGGATCGGGGACTTTTTTTCCCATGATTTGCGGCTAATAGATGTCAATGGAACCGCACCAGAAATGCAAGTGTTTGCGGTTCTTATTTTACCACTGTATATAGCTGGTTGCTAAGCAGGGGGCTGGGAAGCCGGTCGCTACATCCTTAACAACCAATGAGTCGTCAGCTGTCAGCTGAATGTAAAAAAAATATACATTTGCCAGCAAAAAACGGCGTGGGGTTCCCCCCAGGTCCATACCAGGCCCTTCGGGTCTAGTATGGATTTGGAGGGTACCCCGACTCCAACATTTAAAAAAAATGGCGTGGGGTCCACCCTTATCCGAGCATGCAGGACAGGAAAGGGAGGGGACGAGTGAGCGGCTCCCCCCTCCTGAACCATACCAGGCTGCATGCCCTCAACATGGGGAGGTGGGTGCTTTGGGGCAGGGGGGGCTCTGAACCCCCCCCCCCTGCCCCAAAGCACCTTGCCCCCATGTTGATGAGGACAAGGTCCTCTTCCCGACAACCCTAGCCGTTGGTTGCTCCCGCTGTAATGCTGGCTGTGCGGTGCGCTCCGATTTATATAGGCCTCTCATGACGTCACAGTCACATGCTCCGGGTGGCCACATGCTCCCATGATGTCACAGTCACATGCTCCGGGGCCACCCGGAGCATGTGACTGTGACGTCATGAGAGGCCTATATAAATTGGAGCGCACTGCACAGCCAGCATTACAGCAGGAGGAAGCGACGTGTCAACATCGAAGAGGAGAAGAGGGAAGAAGGCGACGGAGAAGACCGGGCCCCGCTAGCAAAAGAGCTGGAAGAAGATAGCGGAGGCCCGGCAGAAGGAAGAAAGAACCAGAGAGCGAGAGAAGAAGAAGGCGACGGAGAAGACCGGGCTCCGCTAGCAAAAGAGCTGGAAGAAGATTGCGGAGGCCCGGCAGAAGGAAGAAAGAACCGGAGAGCGCGGAGACGACGCCGGAGACCCCCAAAGTCGGAAGAAGACCCCCGGAGCTGTGTAATAAATTACTTTAAAAACCTGTGTGTGTTTTTTTTATTGACATTTTTTCCACCAGGTGAATGGGTAGGGGTACGATGTACCCCATACTCATTCACATAGGGTGGGGGGCCGGCATCTGGGGGCCCCCTTATTAAAAGGGTGGCTCCCGGATTCCAATAAGCCCCCGCCCGTAGACCCCGACAACCAACGACCAGGGTTGTCGGGAAGAGGCCCTCTCCTCATCAACATGGGGGCAGGGTGCTTTGGGGTGGGGGGGCCGCAGGTCGCCTCCCTGCCCCAAAGCACCAAACCCCCCCATGTTGAGGGCATGTGGCCTGGTACAGTTCAGGAGGGAGGGGGGCCTCTCTCTCGTCCCCCCCTCTTTTCCTGTGTGGCCTGCCAGGTTGCATGCTAGGATAAGGGTCTGATTTTAATTTTGGGGGGACCCCCATGCAGTTTTTTTGGCGTAGGGGGTTCCCCTTAAAATCCATACCAGACCCAAGGGCCTGATATGCTCCTGGAGGGGGATCCCATGCCGGTTTTTTATTTAAAATTTGGCGTGGAGTTCCCCCTCAAGAGCAGCAGAGCACAAGTCGCATGCCAAAGTCGGATCATGCAAGACTGCGTTCCGAATTTGATCCGACTTCAATGATAGTCAATGGGCTGAAGTCGGATCAAAGTCGGACCAAAGTAGTACAGGGAGCATTTTCAAAGTCGGACCGACATGGTTTTAATTTTGGGGGGACCCCCATGCAGTTTTTTTGGCGTAGGGGGTTCCCCTTAAAATCCATACCAGACCCAAGGGCCTGATATGCTCCTGGAGGGGGATTCCATGCCGTTTTTTTATTTAAAATTTGGCGTGGAGTTCCCCCTCAAGAGCAGCAGAGCACAAGTCGCATGCCAAAGTCGGATCATGCAAGACTGCGGTCCGAATTTGATCCGACTTCAATGATAGTCAATGGGCTGAAGTCGGATCAAAGTCGGACCAAAGTAGTACAGGGAGCATTTTCAAAGTCGGACCGACATGTGTCGGACCAGTTAAGACGGCTCCCATAGGGAAACATTGATTTTCACACATCATGTGGCATGAGCTCCCAATGTCGGAGCATTTGTCGCCCTAGTGTGAACCCGGCCTCAAAGTCTATCAATGGAGACATTGGGGTTGATTTACTAAAGGGAAATCCACTCTACACTATAAGTGCACTTGTAAGTTCAGTCGCTGCAGATCTGGAGGGAAGCTCTGAAATTAGGGGAAGCTCTGCTGATTTTACCATCCAATCATGTGCAAGCAAAAATGCTGTTTTTTATTTTCCTTGCATGTCCCCCTCAGATCTACAGCGACTGCACTTTCAGTGCACTTTCAAGGGCACTTGCAGTGCTCTTGTAGTGCAAAGTGGATTTGCCTTTTGTAAATAACCCCCATTGTCTCAAAGCACACCTGGCAAAAAGGTTGGGCCTATGTGGCTAACGGTTGCCACACAAGTGTCCCAACCAAGATGTTGGTTCAAGTGTTCCGATATCTGGATTGAAAAAAAAGGGTAGGTATGTGACAGCGCAAAGCCCTGCCACAGTGTGAGATTAGGACAAGGGTACACAGGAGGCAGAGTAGAGTGCAAAGCTCGGTAGGTTTATTGTGAGCAGCAAAAGCTGTGTTTTAAACTTTCTCTGGGATTTGTAATCCCAAATTGGGGCCTGGAACTTGGAGATTTTTCTTTTTTTTTTCTTTTCCACAATTTTTTTTTATTGAAAGTTTTCATAGGCAATAGAGAAAGTACAATAAAGAACATATGTAAACAAATGTATTTGGTTCCAAGGAGGTATTAGAGTCCAAACATTTGTGAAGAAACTAACCAATAGTTAGTGCCCATTACTCTTACACCATAATAGGTCTGGTATGACAAGAATTTCCCAAAGTTTTTGGCAAGGCTTTTTCAAGTTAAGAGGGATTGCGGCAGTGCACTATAAACCTGTTAGCGCTACTATGGGAGGGGGGCCAGTGAAAGAGATCATAAGGTAGTTTATGGTTGTACTAGAAGTCATATGGAGAATATGGATAGCGTCCGACCCCAGGTCGGCTTGCTACCCCAACGCTTTCCTTGGAAGAATTCAGTGTAGAAGGGGGGTTGAAGAGGAAAGAAAAAAAAGAGAGGACAGAATAGAGAGGTGGGGAAGGGGGGGTGGGATGGGGAGGTGGACCCCAGGGGGCTGTGTGGGGAGGAAGTGGGATAACCACCAGCTACCCTCTCCAGTTGCCCCCGGGTGCTGCACGTGATGTGTAGGATCTATCATTCCTTTGGATCTGTTTTACCAAAGGGACATAGATCCGTATTACAGAAGTCAAGTGTTCTCCTGTGTTACATCTTGATATCGTTGTGAGTTCCGATATTCATGCCAGGGTGCCCATGTAGTCGAAAAGTGCGATATTCTATCCTGTGTGGCATGAATCAGTTTCTGCATCGCTGCTATGGGGTTGATTCAGAGTGCCTATTCCTTCATTGAAGGGGGTAATTTGGACCTCCAATGGGCCGGCAAGCCTAGCAGCATTAATCATATGCATGGCCACTGACTTCTTCTTCTTATCTTTTGTGGGGAACTTTGGAGAGATGTAAGAGGTATTGCGCTGGTGAGAACTCCAAGGGAAAAGCAGGATATCATCCGCAAAGGCGGCAATCTTATATTCTTGTTGGTTTACCTCTATGCCTTTAATGTTTGGATTTTCTCGAATACAGCGGAGGAGGGGTTCTAAAGTAAGGATATACAGTAAGGGGGAGAGGGGACATCCCTGTCTGGTCCCATTATGAATGGGGCAAGTGCTGACAGGTGGCCATTAACCCGGACTCTAGCCCTGGGACTGGCGTATAGCGCTTTTATAAGGGCCCACATACAGCGTCCCAGTCCCAAGGCCTCCAGGACCGCGTCCATGTAGTCCCAGGCCACAATTTAACGTCCACATTTAAAAGGCAAATGGGTCAATAATTAGCTACAGTGGGATCTTTATTTTCTTTAGGGATTACCAAAATATATGCCTCTAATAGGCTTCCTGAGGTGCAGGGAGTGTGGGAGAGGGCGTTGAAGGCCTTAAGAAAACCCGGCGCTAAGAGATCTGCAAAGCTTTTGTAATATTGTGCCGAGAAGACGTCCAGCCATGGACTTTTGCCAGGCTTTGTGGCCTTCAATGCTTCCCCCCACTCCTCCGCTGAGAGTGGGGCTTCCAAGGCTTGCCATTCCTTAGCTGAATGTGCCTGAGGGCTATATGTGCCAAGAAACTCCCATATGAGATATGCACGTGTGTTCTCATCCACCGACCTGTGTTCATGTAATTGAAGATCTTATAGTTGAACTTGGAGATTTTAAAGAGATTTGGGTGGGAAGAAGTCTCCAATCATGTGTCTATTTCTTATTAGAGGCTTGCAGGTTGTGTAAGTATGCAGGTGTGCATGCTCGTTATAAGCCAAGCCCAAGGATAGCTCAAGGCTACCAATTTGAAAAAGAACCCTGTCAGGGGGAAGCTGTATGCTCCAGTCAGGAGGGATGAGTGTTATTGCTGGAGACTGGTCCCATGTTGGAGGCCAGGAGTGGGCCCGTGCAGGGATGTGCTGTGCTATAAAGGCAGAGTAAGCCAAGAGAGCCCAAGAGAGCTGCTGAAGCGTAGCCAGGTGGCCCCGCATTTTCTTTTGCATTTTTCTGTTGTCTGTTTTCTGGTGAAAAACACCTGTATGAACAACCAGTGAAATTTTGTTTTTGTTAAAAAAAAAAAATAAAAAAAAAAGAAGTGGACCAGGAAGCCTTTAACCACACTTTGGACTGACATGGACTAACTGCATATACCCCCATATCAATATATATATATATATATATATATATATATATATATATATATTTATTGTGAGGGGGTTAGCTCGGCAGCGGGTGTGTGACCCCCGGGATGGGCTCCCCACACAAAAACAGGCCCAGCAAACGGAGGTTGTGGTTTTCAAAATCAAAAAGGTGCGGTTTATTTTCTATTTACAGTGACAAAACACAGCAAAGCAAAAGAAACATAAATAAAATAAATCCTGGTCAACTTGACCTCTGACTAAACATACAGGTTTCCTAACTAACAACTGGGATCAGCCTAGTGCTGTCCTAGTCCCTAAGTCCCTGGTTTTAAATGTCCAATCAAATAGCCACACAGGCTTTGTCTCACCGCACAGGGGTTCACTCTCCCTAGACAGTCCACACAGGTCTGGTTCCAGGCATGAGCAAACACCTAATGAATCTGGGAGTTCTTATAGAGGCCTAAATGAGCTGACAAGCTTCAGCTGGTCTCATCAACTCCCTGTCTGCACGACGCCCCACACTCTCCCTAGAGGTATGAGTCATCCATGAGCCCACTAGCCTCAGCTGGGCTTATACAACTCTCCACCTAGTTGTATAAGTCGGCGTAAAGCCTGAATCTGGGCAAAATATATCTACCCCCCTGGATGCAACCAGGTGACTTTACCTTCCTGCTGTCACAATATATACATACATACATACATACATACACACACAGTTCTGCTCATAAGTTTACATTAACACAGAATTTATGATTTATTGGCCATATTTCAGAGAATATGAATGATAACACAAAAACATTTCTTTCACTCATGGTTAGTGTTTGGCTGAAGCCATTTATTATCAATCAACTGTGTTTACTCTTTTTAAATCATAATCACAACAGAAACTACCCAAACGACCCTAATCAAAAGTTTACATTTTGGACGGATAACATGCACACAATTTGACACAAAGGGGTTTGAATTGCTAATAAAGGTAACCATCCTCACCTGTGATCTGTTTGCTTGTAATTAGTGTGTGTGTGTATAAAAGGTCAATGAGTTTCTGGACTCCTAAAAGACCCTTTCATCTTTCATCCAATGCTGCACTGACATTTCTGGATTCTGAGCCCTGGGGAAAGGAAAAAAAATTGTCAAAGGATCTGCGGGAAAAGGTAGTTGAACTGTATAAAACAGAAAAGGGATATAAAAAGATATCCAAGGAACTGAGAATGCCAATCAGCAGTGTTCAAACTCTAATCAAGAAGTGGAAAATGAGGGGTTCTGTTGAAACCAAATCACGGTCAGGTAGACCAACTAAAATTTCAGCCACAACTGCCAGTAAAATAGTTTGGGATGCAAAGAAAAACCCACAAATAACTTGAGGTGAAATACAGGACTCCCTGAAAACATGTGGTGTGGCTGTTTCAAGATGCACAATAAGGATGCACTTGAAGAAAGATTGGCTGCATGATCGAGTCGCCAGAAGAAAGCCTTTACTACGCAAATGCCAGAAAGTATCCCGCTTACAATACACCAAACAGCACAGAGACAAGCCTCAAATCTTCTGGCACAAAGTCATTTGGAGTGATGAGACCAAAATTGAGCTTTTTGTCCACAACCATAAACGCTTTATTTGGAGAGCAGTCATCAAGGCCTATGATGAAAAGGTACACCATTCCTACTGTGAAACATGGAGGTGGACATAGGCGTGCGCACAGGGTGTGACAGGTGTGCCCAGGCACACCCTAATCACCCTGTGGAGCACAGATTCCCCCCTACTGCTCCCCTTCCTCCCACAGCGTTACCGGCTTCCCTCCTCTCCTTTTCCGCCGGCTGTTGCTGCAGAGATATTTTAGGATGAGTGGGGGAAGGGGCCGGTAAATATGTAATTCCCTTTCAGATGGAACATTGTGAGTTATCGGTAATACAGGTTTGAGCTTTGGGGTGCACACCCTAATGCAATAGGCTGCGCACACTTATGGAGGTGGATCGCTGATGTTTTGGGGATGTGTGAGCTACAAAGGCACAGGAAATTTGGTCAAAATTTATGGCAAGAAGAATGCAGTATGTTATCAAAAAATACTGGAGGAACATTTGCATTTATCAGCCGGGAAGCTGCGCATGGGTCGTGGACATTCCAACATGACAATGATCCAAAACACAAGGCCAAGTCGACCTGTCATTGGCTACAGCATAATAAAGTGAAGGTTCTGAAGTGGCCACCTCAGTCTCCTGACCTTAATATCATTGAGCCACTTTGGGGAGATCTCAAATGTGCAGTTCATGCAAGACAGCCCATGAATTCACAGGAACTGGCGGCTTTTTGCCAAGAGGAATGGGCAGCTTTACCATCTGAGAAGATAAAGAGCCTCATCCACAAATACCACAAAAGACTTGAAGTTGCCATTGATGTTAAAGGGGGCGATGCACGGTATTAAGAACTGTGGTATGTAAACTTTTGATCAGGGTCATTTGGGTAGTTTCTGTTGTCATTATGATTTAAAAAGAGTAAACACAGTTGACTGATAATAAATGGCTTCAGCCAAACACTAACCATGAGTAAAAGAAAAGTTTTTTATCATTGTGTTATCATTCATATTCTCTGAAAAATGGCCAAGAAATCATAAATTCTGCCAGGGTATGTAAACTTGAGCACAACTGTATATATATATATATATATATACATACATACATACATACATACATACATACATACACACACACTGAGCAAAATTATAAACGCTACACTTTTGTGTTTGCCCCTATTTATCATGAGCTGAACTCAAAGATCTACAACTTTTTCTATGTATGTCTCCTTTTCCGGGATAATCCATCCCCCTCACAGGTGTGGCATAACCAGATGCTGATTAGACAGCATGATTTATGCACAGGTGTGCCTTAGGCTGGCCACAATAAAAGGCCACTCTAAAATGTGCAGTTTTATCACACAGCACAATGCCACAGATGTTGCAAGTTTTGAGGGAGTGTGCAATTGGCATGCTGACTGCAGGATGTCCACCAGAGCTGTTGCCCTTAAATTGAATGTTCATTTCTTTACCATAAGCCGTCTTCAAAGGCGTTTCAGAGAATTTGGCCGTACATCCAAATGGCCTTACAACCGCAGACCACGTGTAACCACACAAGCCCAGGACCTCCACATCCAGCATCTTCACCTCCAAGATCATCTGAGACCAGCCACCCAGACAGCTGTTGAAACAATCGGTTTGCATAGCCAAAGAATTTCTGCACAAACTGTCAGAAACCATCTCAGGGAAGCTCATCTGGATGCATGTCGTCCTCATCGGGGTCTCTACCTGATTGCAGTTCGTCGTCATATCCAACTTGAGTGGGCAAATGCTCACATTCGGTGGTTTTGACATGCAGCAGTGAGGACGTCTGTCTCTGGAGCTCCGGCGCTGACACCTGAAATATAGCACTTTCTCCTCTTTTTCGCTCCGGCTACCTACCCGACTACGATGAGTAAGAGGACAGGAAAGCCCCTACCTAAAAGAGGTACCTCCGCGGGCTCCATAAAACGCTTTTTGGCCGCCGAGCCTGAAGACCTTGTGGACTCAGACAGACTAGGCTGCTCTCACCGTGGTGCGAGCTCTGCCTCCTGCCATAGGCCTGATCTCAGACATCACTCCCCGGCCTCGTCTGTCGGATCGGGAGATGAGGGCAGCGCATCCAGGCACTCGGAGGTTGCGACGCTGTGAGTGGACTCCCGATCAAAACAGAGCTGGCTTCCATGCTGCCGACACCTGAAATATAGCACTTTCTCCTCTTTTTCGCTCCGGCTACCTACCTGACTACGATGAGTAAGAGGACAGGAAAGCCCCTACCTAAAAGAGGCACCTCCGCGGGCTCCATAAAACGCTTTTTGGCCGCCGAGCCTGAAGACCTGGTGGACTCAGACAGACTAGGCTGCTCTCACCAGAGCTGGCTTCCATGCTGCTGGACCTGGAGCGCACCATTAAGAAGGAGCTTACGGCCATGCACTCAGATCTCTCCCAGGTGCTGGAGTGGGTGGAGGAGACCGAGCAGCGATTAGACATCACGCGGCCGCTATTAGAACCTTGCAGGCTTCCGCGCTCGTAGCCTCACCATTGCACACATATAATTTGAGGACCAAGAGAACCATAACAGACGGAACAACATCTGTATCAGAGGCCTACCAGAGGTGACTGGGGATGAGGATCTCCTCCCCTCCATCCGGGGCATCTTTAACGGTCCGCTGGGCCTCGGGGCAGATAATCCCCTTAAAGTAGACCGTGTCCACAGGGCCCTGCGTCCTCGCAACCTCTCTTTGGACACCCCACGAGATGTCATATGCAGGGTCCACTATTAAGAGGAAAAGGAGCTCATCATGAAGAAGACCCGAGAAGCCACCTCACTGGACTTTGATGGCGCAGTCCTATTTTTCTTCCCGGATCTGGCCAGGGAGAATCTGGATCGTCGCAGAGCCTTGCGACCCCTAACAGAGAAATTGAGAGCTGCCTCCATTAACTACCGGTGGGGTTTTCCTGCGGCCCTGATAGCAAACAGATGGCAAAACGGCGATACTCAGGTTCCCGGAGGACCTGGAGAAGTTCTGCATGGACGTTAACATCTCTCCACCTGAGCTTCCTGGCTGAAGGACACCATTCCACCTCCTCCCAGCAATTCTGAACCGAGATGGCACAAAGTGGACCGCAGACACCGCTCCTCCGCCACTGGCGCATCACCCCTGCTGGGGTAAAGCATCCAGGCCTGTGGGCCGCTGCCTTTCAGTGTCTTCTTCCCACCCGGCTAAGCCTGATGTCCCCTAATTGCAAGTATTCAATTGCTCTTGGCGTACGGTTATGCCCCTCAGTTTTACAGAATGGTTTTTGGGCCTTATCCTGACTGTTTCTACTAATACTTGCTTCTTGATGGACGGTAATGCCCCGCAATATATGATGCTCGTTTTCTGGTTTATGTTTTTTTTTATTTAATGTTCCGTTTTTCAGGTTTCTACCTTTGGTTATAATCTAAGTGATATTGTACATGTGTGTGTTCCCGTTTACGTGGTGTCGACGCCGGAGCACCGAGACAGCGCTTGCAGAGATTTTGGTGTGCGCAGTCTGATGCCTGGGATCCTTCACCCCTGCACTGGGGCCCCGTGCTCCCATGCTCCTGACCATTTTTGGGCGGTGGGTGTGTGGGTGCTGGGACTCATGCGTGCCCTGTCTCTGTACCGCAGATCTCTGCGTGCCCTTGCTGACCATCCCCTAATGTGGTCTGTGATATGTTTTTTGCTTGATGTTAACGGTTTCTCTCTCCTTCTTATCTTTTCTGCTTTTCTTACACTCCCCTTCCCCCTTTTCCTCCCTCCCATCCTCTTTTTTTGTTTTCTGCCAAAGGTCTACCTCCATTGGATTGTGTGGAATGCGGGTTCCCCCTGCTGGTTAACATGGCTACGGTAAATTTAATATCTTTCAATGTGAGGGGCCTACATAACTTGTACAGGGAGCTGGGTCGCGTGCGTGGGGACATTGTTTTCCTGCAGGAGACACATCTCACCCACACTACCTCAGTAAAATTATTCTCTCCACAGTTCCCTACATGGTATTATAGCCTATCAGATGTGCATAAAGCTAAGGATGTGGCCATTGGGTTCCGCAGGGGCTCTGCATTTACACTAGAATCCACATTATGTGACCCTCTGGGGTGCTTTCTGTTCTTAAAAGGCACCCTGGGTAGCATGCCTTGCACTTTAGCCACCCCATATGCCCCCAATAGAGACCAGGCAGGCTTTGTAGCGTCCACCCTCGCGAAGCTAAGAGATTTCGCTCGCGGGTGCGTTCTCCGCGCGGGTCTTTTTAATTCCCCGCTAGAACCTGTTCTTGACACCTCACAGGGGAGATCAAGTATCTCCCATAAATGTCTATCTTTCATGCGCAAAGGCCTGTTTGACTCCCAGCTAATTGATGTGTGGAGGATTATGCACGAAGGACTATACCCATTACTCCCATACACACCAATCCTATTCTCGGATTTATTTTTTCTTTATTGACGACCATCACCTCCCCCTGACAGTTGATGCTGACATTGGAACTTCTCCCATCTCTGACCATGCCCCGATTTTGCTCAAACTTGAAATCCCATCGGTGCCCCATAGAGGAAATTGATAAAAAACTGTTAGGGGAAGAACTGTCCCATTATTTTAAAGAAAACACACATCCCGACATTTCACCGGGTGTTCTCTGGGAGGCACATAAGGCCCATATTAGGGGTAAACTTATTGAACTTGGCGCTAGGAAAAAAAGGGAGCGGACATACCAACAAACGGTACTCATTCGCGAAATTGGGGAACTAGAGCAACAACATAAGGCTAGGCAGTCCCAGGCGGTTTTTCATACTCTGACCCTGAAAAGGGAAGAGCTGAAGGCACTCTTATGTGGAATGGAAACAGCAATCTCGTCTGGTGTCCCAACATTTCCATGAATGGGGTAACAAGCCGGGTCGGCTTTTGGCCCATTCATTGCAACAAAAAAGAAAATGCCTCCTTCATAGCTAAGATTAAGACAACATCTTCGGCACTAGTACACGACACCCCAGCCATAGCTCAGGAATTTTGCTCGTTCTACCAACATCTTTTTCATGTCCAACACACTACGACAGATCGAGACACTAGGTCCAAGCTTATTAAAGAGTACCTGTCACAAGCCAGCCTACCTGCACTACCACCGGATACCCCTACGACCCTAGACGGGGAGTTCACCACCTCAGAGATAAGCATTGCCTTGAAGGCCATGGCCAATGGCAAGGCGCCTGGGCCAGATGGCTTCACGGTAGCATACTATCTCTCTTTCGCAGATGTCTTGCTTCCACGCTTGACCTGCTACACCAACGCTATATCTGATGGTGGTGCCTTCAGGCCTGAGACCCTCCATGCTTACATTACAGTGATACCCAAACCAGGTAAGGATACCAGTTCTTGTGGGAGCTATCGTCCCATTTCGTTGTTGAACATTGATGCTAAATTATATGCCAAAGTTATTGCAAATAGGCTCCTCCCCCTGATCCAGCAGTGGGTTTCCAGCGACCAAACAGGTTTTATCCCCGGCAGGGAAGCACGTGATAACTCCCTCCATACCCTGTCCTTGATGTCATATGCAGGTGGATCCTCCCAGCCCACCCGTCTGCTCTCAACGGACGCGGAAAAGGCGTTTGATAGGGTGGACTGGGAGTATCTTATGGCAACGTTGTCCCATCTGGGTATTAGTGAAACCTTCCAACGACAAATTTCAGCCCTTTATAATTTTGCCACAGCCCAATTGCGTATCAACGATACCCTAAGCGATCCCTTCACATTATACAACGGCACTCGTCAGGGCTGTCCCCTCTCACCCATTTTATTTCCCCTCTCATTGGAACCATTTTTATCGACAGTTAGGCACAACCCATCCATTCACGGGATTACTGTAGGAGGCTTCGAACACAAATATGCCGCATACACGGGTGACATCCTATTCTATATACAACAGCCCTCGATATCCCTCCCAAACCTCATGTCAGCATTCTCAGCGTTTAGTGCCATCTCCAATTTTAAAATTACCATGTCGATATCGGAAATCCTAAATATCTCGGTCCCAGGTACCCCAGTAACTCACCTGAAACGATCCTTCCCCTTTACATGGCAGGCTCGTCAGATGAAATATCTAGGTATTTATCTCACTCCTAACCGAGCCTCGTTATTTCATACTAATTTTCTGCCCTTGTTAAATATGATTAGATCGGACCTGCAGAAATGGTCTCAAATTGCCCACTCCTGGCTAGGGAGAATCAGTGTTGTGAAGATGAATGTGCTGCCCAGGTTGCGGTTTTTGCTACAGATGATCCCATATAGAATCCCCGCAGGTTTCTATTCGATTATCCAATCACTGATTAGTAAATATGTATGGAACAAAAAGCGTCCCAGACTCGCCAGGACCCTCCTCACCAAATCCAAAAGGGAGGGGGGCCTGGCCCTACCTGACCTTAAGAGGTATTTTATGGCAATTGTGTTAAATAGAATTTCTGATTGGAAATATCATAAAGACTCTAAAGCCTCGTACACACGGCCGAGAATCTAGTCAGGAAAAAACACGTAGTTTTTCCTGACGAGATTCTTGACAAGAACCTTGTCCCGGCCGAGTGTACACACACTCGATTCAAAAGAACCGCCGTTCTTTTGAATGGAACGAACGCAGTGACGTCATCGACTACGACGAGTGTGCGCTCGTCACATTCGATGCCGCCGCCGCCATCTTGCTACATCCTACCTATGCCTAGGAAGCTACCGCGCATGCGTCAAAGTCATTTCGAGCATGCGCGGGTTTCCACAGCGACAGGTAAGCGTACACACTCTCTGGTTTCTTGTCGGAAAACAGGCCGACGAGAATCTCGACGAGAAAATAGAGAGCAGGTTCTCTATTTTTCTCGTCGAGATTCTGGCCAGTTTTCTTGACGAGAAACCTGAAAGCTTCGTACACGCGCCCGGTTTTCTGGGCAAGATAGCTCTTCCGGCAGTTTTCTTGTTGTTTCTCGACGAGAAAACCGGCCGTGTGTACGAGGCTTTAGCTTTGGGTGAACCTGGAACTAGAGCTCAGTGGGACAGACCTTTTTTCACAAATTTGGATCCCTAAGAAATATAGAACTTTGGCTTTGACTACTTCACCACTTACACGCTCTACCCTCATGGTATGGGACTCGCTATGTAAGATTCATGGCTGGGCACATAACTCGCCCCTACTGTCTTTATTTGGTCACAACTTCTTTCCTCCGGGGGAACATAAACCCCAATATTCATGTTTGGAAACTTGGATCAACAACTCTTTTACATCAAGTGACTACCTCTTCGGGCATTGTACCCCTGTCCACACTAATGCCTTCCTCTACTACAACGCCCATGGACCATTGGCGTTACCATCAAATTGCAGCTTTGGTTCGCTCACTTCCGAAACCTCTGCGGACCATCTCGGAGTTAACACCCATAGAATCCGCCTTTGCGGAAGACCGACCAGTGGATAAACCAATCTAGTACTTCTACCAAGCCTTGCAAACGCTGGCCTCCGTGGGGGACCCAGCCTTTCTCCGCAAATGGGAGGGAGATCTACACAAAGAGCTCTCAGTAGCCCAAGGATCTACTATTGTTTTACTGACACATACCTCCTCCATGGCTTCCAAAACTGCAGAAGTAAATTACAAACTGTTGACGAGGTGGCATTATACCCCAGTGGTGCTTCACAAATCCTTTCCACAAACAATGCCTTTGTGTTGGCGGGGTTGTGGCCAACACATGCTCACGTTTGGTGGTATTGCCCCCTTATTCGCCCTTACTGGGAGGCTGTTTTTCATTGGGCCAAAGAGATACAGGGTTTTGAAATTCCTAATGATCCATGGGTAGTGTTACTTCATTGTACAGGCAAACCAGTGGGAACAAATAAGAAATCTATAACACCTCACCTGCTTAACGCTGCGAAAGCACTTATTCCATGTTACTGGAAACAATCAATTGTACCGACTTTGCGCCAATGGCTAGTGGAAAATGACCATATGTACTATATGGAAGACCTCACGCTTTCCCTCAGAAATAAATCTGATTTGGCAAAGGAAATCTGGTCCTTCTGGTTTGCCTTCAAATATACAACCGCTTAGGCGGAACTTATGTCTCAACCTAAGTAATGTGAGATTTGTTGACATTTATGGTACAGAAGAGACTAGACCGAGGCAGATTCCCCCCCCCCCCCTTCCTCCCCTCCTTCCCCTTCCCCCCTTTTCTCCCCCCCTTTTTCTTTTTTTCTCTTTTTTTCTCCCTCTCCATGTTTTCAGTGTTGTGTAAAAGGACATTACGGAGAGAATATTGCCACCTCCGCTCTGTGTTACTTCCAAAGACTAATACTGTGTGATTAGCTGGTGAGATATGTTTGCTCTGTTTTATTTAGATCTCTCTGTCCTGAGTATTTTGTATGTTCTATTTTTTTTTCAATAAAAACGAATTAAACAAATGCTCACATTCAATGGTGTCTGTCACTTTGGAGAGGTGTTCTCTTTACGGATGAATTCCGGTTTTCACTGTACAGGACAGATGGCAGACAGCGTGTATTGCGTTGTGTGGGTGAGGGGTTTGCTGATGTCAACGTTGTGGATCGAGTGACCCATGGTGGCGGTGGGGTTATGGTATGGACAGGCCTATGCTATGGACAACGAACACAGGTGCATTTTATTGATGGCATTTTGAATGCACAGAGATACCGTGACAAGATCCTGAGGCCCATTGTTGTGCCATTCATCCACCACCATCACCTCATGTTTCAGCATGATAATGCACGTCCCCATGTTGGAAGGATCTCTACACAATTCCTGGAAGCTGAAAACATCCCAGTTTTTGCATGGCCAGCATACTCACCGCACATGTCACCCATTGAGCATGTTTGGGATGCTTTGGATTGGCGTATACGACAGCATGTTCCAGTTCCTGCCAATATCCAGAAACTTCGCACAGCCATTGAAGACCAACATTCCACAGGCCACAATCAACAACCTGATCAACTCTATGTGAAGGAGATGTGCTACACTGCATGAGGCAAATAGTGGTCACACCAGATACTGACTGGTTTTCAGGCCCTCCCAATACAGTAAAACTGCGCACCTGTGCAATAATCATACTGTCTAATCAGCATCTTGATATGTCACACCTGTAAGGTGGATGGATTATTGTGGTAAAGGAGAAGTGCTCACTAACACAGATTTAGACAGATTTGTAAAGAATATTTCACTATTGTCCAAATTGGGCCCAATTAGCCATTTTCCCTCCTCTGTGTCATGTGACCTGTTAGTGTTACAAGGTCTCAGGTGTGAATGGGGAGCAGGTTTGTTAAATTTGGTGTTATCGCTCTCACTCTCTCACACCTCATGGCAAAGAACTCTAAGGATCTAAAAAAAATAATTGTTGCATTATATAAAGATGGCCTAGGCTATAAGAAGATTGTCAAGACCCTGAAACTGAGCTGCAGAACGGTGGCCAAGACCATACAGCGGTTTAACAGGACAGCTTCCACTCAGAACAGGCCTCGCCATGGTCGACCAAAGAAGTTGAGTGCACGTGCTCAGCATCATGTCCAGAGGTTGTCTTTGGGAAATAGACGTATAAGTGCTGCCAGCATTGCTGCAGAGGTTGTAGGGGTGGACGGTCGGCCTGTCAGTGCTCAGACCAAACGCCGCACACTGCATCAAATTGGGCTGCATGGCTGTCGTCCCAGAAGAAAGCCTCTTCTAAAGATGAGGCACAAGAAAGCCCACAAACAGTTTGCTGAAAACAAGTACACTATGGACATGGATTACTGGAACCATGTCCTGTGGTCTGACGAGACCAAAATAAACGCATTTGGTTCAGATAGTGTCAAGCGTGTGTGGTGGCAACCAGGTGAGGAGTACAAAGACAAGTGTGTCTTGCCTACAGTCAAGCATGGTGGTGGGAGTGTCATGGTCTGGGGCTGCATGAGTGCTGCCGGCACTGGGGAGCTACAGTTCATTGAGGGAACCATGAATGCCTTCATGTACTGTGACATAGTGAAGCAGAGCATGACCCCTTCCCTTCGGAGACTGAGCCGCAGGGCAGTATTCCAACATGATAACGACCCCAAACACATCTCAAGACGACCACTACCTTGCTAAAGAAGCTGAGGGTAAAGGTGATGGACAGGCCAAGCATGTCTCCAGACCTAAACCCTATTGAGCATCTGTGTGACATCCTCAAACGGAAGGTGGAGGAGAGCAAGGTCTCTAACATTCACCAGTTTCATGATGTAACCATTGAGGAGTGGAAGAGGACTCCAGTGTTGAGTTGAGTTGAGAGGTATCTTAATATAGCGCGGTCTTACCCAGAAGGGTCCCGACGCGCAAAGCAGAGTTCCTGGGAAAAGAGGACCCAGGAACCAAAAGCAGCACAGAGCGGCAGAAAGGGTGGAAGAGAGAGGCTACGCAGGAAAGGCTTGCGTGAAAAGCCAAGTCTTCAGTAATCCGCGGAAGACCGGGATAGTAGGGGCCTCCTGGAGCTGGATAGGGAGGCTATTCCATAATACAGCACCCTGGTGGGAGAAGGCCCGACCACCACCCCGAATCTACTTGGGCACCGAGATGTAGAGGAGATCTCTGCCGATAGATCTAAGTGATCTGACAAGAGCGCGTTTATGAAAACGAGAGCAGAGATAGCTAGGGGCCAAGCCTCTCATAATCTTAAACATGATACATCCTGCCTTAAAGCGGAGTTCCGCCTAAAAAAAAAAAATATTAAAAGTCAGCAGCTACAAATACTGCAGCTGCTGACTTTTAATAATCGAACACTTACCTGTCCCAGGGTCCAGTGATGCGGGGGAACGAAGGCCCGCTCGTCTCCCCCTCCTCTCCGCGGCGCCGGCATTGTCACTGTGGGGCGACCGGCTGTGGCTTCACAGCCGGGCATGCACGGCACCTGTGCGAGCCGCGCTGCACACCCTGATTGGCGGAGCAATCATCTGGGACCTGTGACGTGTCCCAGATGATTGCGGAGAGGGAGGAGAGGTGACTTACTTCCTGTCGCCCAGGTGACCTTGGGAGGAAGTAGGAGCTGGAACCCTTTAAAAAGAGGGTTTCCGCTCCCCCCCCAAAAAAAATTATATGCCAAATGTGGCATGTCAGGGGGTCACCTTTCTTTAAAGTGGAAGTTCCATTTTTGGGTGGAACTCCACCTTAAATAAGGTGCGATAGTGGACCGGCAGCCAATGCAAGGCGCAGAGGACAGGGGTGATATGATCCCTCAACGGGACATCCATGAGTAAACTTGCCGCAGCATTTTGAATAAGTTGAAGCTTCTGCACTAACATCTTTGGCAATCCCAGATAAAGAGAGTTGCATTAGTCTAGGCCACCTAGCATTGCACAGATGACAGTTTTTCTGTCCGAGATATCCAGATATTTAAACAGCCCCCTCAGGAGTTTTAGCTGCCAGTGACATGCACTGACAAACTTTTTTCCCTGAGGAGCCAGGGTTAAACCTGAATCTAGGACGAATCCCAGATCACGGACCTGGGGGGCCACCTCCAGAGCAGGACCAAAATGAGGAAGGTCAAGGTGGGATATCTGGGGGGGGGTGGCCAGATCGCTGAAGATGATCACCTCAGTTTTTCCCCCATTAAGTTTCAGGAAGTTGACAGACATCCATGTATTGATGGCCTCCAAACAGCTGGCAAGAGTGGCATCAGCCGCCTGGTTCCTAGGAATCTTCAGGTAGACCTAGGTGTCGTCCGCATAAACATGGTACTGGACAGCGTGGGACTTTAGCAGGTAGGCAAGGGGCCTCATATAGATATTAAACAACACGGGTGACAAGGCAGAGCCCTGTGGCACTCTGCAGTCCATGGCGGTGTACTTAGAGTAAAAGGGGCCAGTCTTGACTCCCTGAACTCTACCCTTTAAAAAAGAGGCCACCCATGCCACAGCCGACCCGCTCATGCCCAAAACAGATCTCATCCGCTCCAGTAAGATTCCATGATTTATGGTATCAAATGCAGCCGACAGATCCAAGAGAACCAGAGCTACTGAGTCACCCCTGTCCAAGCTGTGAAGGACATCATCATAAACACAGATGATGCTCGTCTCTGTTCTATATCCAGGTCGAAATCCGGACTGGAATTCGACCAAAAGATGGAAAGACTCAAGGTAAGCCTGTAGCTGGATAACCGCCAGGCGCTCCATCACCTTTGCCACAAAAGGCAAGATGGAAATCGGCCTGTAGTTGCCCAATATGTCCGAGTCCAAGGTCGGTTTCTTCAGCAGGGCCAAGACCACGGCCCGCTTCAGAACGCCCGGGACGATACCTGTCCTGAAGCAGCAGTTGATTATCTCCCCAATAAAGGGGGCCAAAAGGGCAGCAGATTTTTTAACCAGCCCGGCAGGACATACATCTAATGGAGAGGAAGATGGTTTCAAAGAAGCAATTACCTCAACCACCTGTTTAACCGTAACCGGTTGGAAACCGGGCATTCCAGGGGCCATCACTGTGTGGCCGATGTCCTCTTGCACAGTCTCCGGCCTGGGAATGTTGTCTCTAATAGTCTTAACCTTAGAGACAAAGAAGTCAGTGAGCTCCTGCCACCAGTCCTGTGACTCCTTGGGAGCAGAGCTGGTAGCTTCGGGATGGGTTAACTCCGAAGAGATCTTAAAAAGTTTGGCCGTGCTGTTGGCTGCCTTACTGATTCGCTCCCAGAAGTAGGTCTTTTTAGCCTCTCTAATAGCCCTCTTATAAAGGGCCACCAGATGCAACTCTTTGTCAGCTTCCAGAAGGAACTTCCACCAGCATCTCTCCCTGGACCAAACCCGCATTTTGAGGAGCCTAAGCTCCTCTGTAAACCATTGCAGGTTCTTGCCCAGGGGACGGGGATTAGATCTCATTCTACAGGGTGCTACCACATCAAGGGCCACTTTAACCGACTCCTGAAAAATACTCAGCTTCTATACCGGGTCGCCCAGCTTGGAAAAGATTGGCTGGTTAATACCCTTAGCCACAAGGTTTCCAAATCTGTCTGGGCAGACTTTTGATAGATTTCTTGAGAAAACCTTGGGGCCAGAGCGATCTGGGATATGTGGAGGTTTCCCTTCCGGTAGGGCCAGGCTAAAGGAAATAAACCTGTGATCCGACCAGTTCAACTCCCTAGGCAGCGCACAGGTTGCCGACAATCCACTGAACAGGAGCCAATCCAGCACATGACCAGCAGTGTGGGTAGCCTCTGTCACATGTTGCCAAATGTCACTACCGTGTGCTGTAGTGAAGTGGAGGTTAGCAAGAGGAACCAATGAGTGCTATGGGAGACACACAGAAGATCTAGCCACACCACACACACCCAGTGGCAACTGGTGAAGCTCTGGTGAACTTTATGCCCAATGGGGCTAAGGCAGGGCTGGAAAATAATGGTGGCCACACAAAATATTGACACTTTGTGCCATAATTTGTACATTTTCACTTATGGGTTTACTCACTTTTATTGCCAGCGGTTTAGACATTAATGGCTGTGTGTTATGTTATTTTGAGGGGACAGCAAATTTACACTGTTATACAAGCTGTACACTCACTACTTTACATTGTAGCAAAGTGTAATTTCTTCAGTGTTGTCACATGAAAACTTTCCGGCAACAAATGTCCTACTTCAACTCATCCGATCGTGTGTACACAAGTCTATCGAACTAAAGTCCAAAGTACAAACACGCATGCTCAGAACCAATGCTAAACATCAGCCAACAATAGCAGAAGTCGCCCAAAGTGTGGTGGTAAAGAGCTGAAAAACCACGTGATTTGGTGAAAGTTGGCTAAAAAAGTTCTGCTGTGTGTATGATAACGGATAACGCCCTTCAGACAGAAATCCACGGAAAAGTCCAATTGAAGTCTGATCGTGTGTATGAGGCTTTAGACTATCCCTCTTGAGAGTCTGACTATGCTGACAGTGGGAAAGAACAGGCCTGGAACGTTATGCCCAGCATTAAGTGGAGGGTCTACATGACTGAGTTTGCAGTCCAGGCTGTTGCTAGGCAGTTTGTAGGTCCAAAATGATTGGACAGTAAGAAGGTGTGGCAGGGTGGGGCATTAGGGGTGTAGTAAGCTGTAGGAGTGTACAGTGCATCAGTCTGAGAAGTCAGCCTAGGAGAAACTTTCCCTCCCTCCCTATATATGTTTGCTAATATCTGTTTGTGCTGTTACGTAGCTTTCTTTTATGTTTACTAGTTTGTGGGCATTTGTGTTACAAGGGGTTGCAATCTTTGGTGGTGGGATAGCGGTGTCGTAGCTGGTGGCAGGGGTTCCAGGCTTTTGAAGGTCGGCATGGTCAAATTGTCTGTGGAGAATTATGGGTTGGGCCCATCTGTGACGTCAGTATGGTGATATTAGTGCTGGGGCTGTATCAGGTGGTAATGTGGTAACTAATTGTCCTCGAGTCTGTGTAATTGCGGCTGAGGGCCGTGGTAAGGGACCATGCTTTCCTCCAAATACCTGCATTTAAGATAGTCAGTATTACACAGTCAGTGAAAAAAGTTAATCTTTCAGGAAATAAAAAGATACATTTGTTTAATTGTTGTTGTTAATAAAATGGTGGCTACGGCCGTTTAAATTCCAATTAAGGTGGTTGTTTCTTCATTTGCATAAAGTGGGTAAGGCAAAATTCTATGTCTTGGTTGTCAGCCAACGAATCAGCAATACTTCAGTCAAGGTAAGTATTTTTGTCTGATTCAATATGCATTAGACTCTAGAGGGTCACTTTGAAGTGTATCTCTAATTTTCTCTTTACTTCCTGTTACAAAGACACAATAGGAAATAAAGGGACATCTCTTCTAAAACAGTTATCACCAGAACAATTTTAGTTAGAGATATGCTTTAAAACATATTTATTTTTTGTTTTGTTGTCCAAAAATCTAAATCAAAACATTTTAGCCTTGAAAAGGTAAATTTCTGAAGAAACCTGTTTGGATTATTCATGGCTGTTTTCAAATTGATTCCAGGTTACCAAACCAGCCAAAATGTGTCAAGAGTGAGTTATGCTGAATGGTTTCACACATTTCTATTTTCAGTGAATAGATTTTCACACATCAGAAATCAATTTAGAAAAAAAAACTTATCTGGACTATGTCAAGAAATGACAGATTTTGAGAATGCCTTAGTCGTTCAAACGTTATACTCCTAAAAAGTTCCTCCAACATCTGTAACAGGGCAATCAATCTTGTTTTTTTCTTTATAATCCTTTAGCAGCTTTTTAGTTTTGGTCTTTTGCTTAGAAAAGTCCAGAATAATCTGTTTAAAGCTACTTTACAGCGTGTCAATCCTGATTCCAAATCTTACAATACATGTAGTCATAAACTCCAGATTAAACCACATTTTTTATACTAGAACCTTCATGCTGAGACACAGAAGCATCAATAGGAAACCAATAGTTTCCAAGGAAATCATTTTTGGATCTGCCAACCTACAGATCACCTTAGTGATGACAACATTTAGTAATCAATATGTAAAATGAAAAACTCTTTATCTGCTCTTTTTATCTTTTTTTTTGCATGTAACGCTTACAGAAATTGTTAATGAGCTGTACCGTTCCAGCCTGTACCAGGGAATGATTACAGAATACATGTGGCCACTATGGACTATGGATGGAGATAGCCACCTCAATACAGGGCACTTAAGAATTTTTTAATTTATTTTTTTAAATAACAAACATGTTATACTTACCTCCACTGTGCAGCTCGTTTTGCACAGAGTGGCCCGATCCACGTCTTCTGGGGTCCCTCGTGGCTGTTTCGGCTCCTCCCCGCAATCACTCACCACCTATATGCGAGCAAGCTTGCATGGTGGTGAGTGATTGAGGGCGTGCTCCAATGATACAGCCAGCGGCTATTGCACCGCAGCATTGGCTGCGCTGCTTTCAATCCATCCACTGTAGCCAATCAACGGCCAGGCTAAACGGCGAGGAGGATGTCGGGGCCGAGCGCGGGACTTTTCGAGGGCTCAGGTAAGTAAAACGGGGGCTCGGGGAGGCGATATTGTCGGATGTTTTTTCACCTTAATGCATAGGATGCATTAAGGTAAAAAAACTTTTTCCTTTGCAACCCCTTTAAACCCCCTTCCTGCCCAAGCCATTTTTCAGCATTCAGCGCTGTCACACTTTGAATGACAATTGCGCAGTCATGCAACACTGTACACAAATGAGATTTTTACATTTTCTTTCCCCACAAATAGAGCTTTCTTTTGATGGCATATGATCACCTCTGCAGTTTTTATTTCTTGCGCTATAAACAAAAGAAGAGTGACCAGTTTGAAAAAAAAAAAAAAAAAACACAATATTTTTAACTTTTTGCTATAATAAATATCCAATTTTTTTTTTTAAAAACTAATTTTTTCCTCAGTTTAGGCCGATATGTATTCTTCTACATATTTTTGGTAAAAAAACATCACAATAAGCGTATATTGATTGGCTTGCGCAAAATTAATAGCGTCTATAAAATAGGGGATATATTTATGGCATTTAAATTATTTTTTTTGCACTAGTAATGGCGGCGATCTGCGATTTTTATCGTGACTGCGATATTGCGGCGGACACATCGGACACTTTTTACACTATTTTGGGACCATTCACATTTATCCAGCGATCATTGCTATAAAAATGTACTGATTACTGTATAAATGTGACTGGCATGGAAGGGGTTAACACTTGGGGGCGATCAAGGGGTTAAATGTGTATCCTAGGGATTGATTCTAACTGTAGGGGGTGAAAACTCACCAGGGGAGGAGACCGATCTGTGTTCCTCTGTACTGGGAACACACCATCAGTCTCCTCTCACCTGACATGATGTGGATCTGTGTGTTTACACACACAGATCCACGGTCCTGCTCTGTTATCGGGCAATCGCGGGCCCCCGGCGGACATCGCAAGCGCATTGGTTCCCTAATGACGCGGCGGGTGCGCGCGCACCCCCTGGAGGGCCGAGAAGCTGAGGACGTCATATGACGCCCGGTCAGAACAAGAGCCGCACCGCCCAGCCGTCATTTGACGGCCGGCAAGCAGTTAAATGGGTGTGGATGAGTTGATTTCTTTCAGCAGAACAAAATTTGTATTGTTTTTCTTGGTATTATCTCTGCATGTATGTATAATCAAGAATTGAAATGTACACTTCTAGTAGCAAAATAAAATCTTTCAAACTTATTGCAAAAAATACTTCTTGAATGCTTTGAAGTGGACTTGTCCCGGCTCAAACAGTACCAAAAGTTACAATTGTGTTAAGTCAAGGCAACTTGTGGTGCTTGGAAGTCATCAAAAGTGAGGAGAAATTTGGGGATACCTGCTCCTGTGAAAACACTCTAAAGCCTTTAACACACGGCCGAGGTTCTCGTCAGGAAAAAAACGTTGTTTTTCCTGACGAGAATCTTGACAAGAAACTTGTCCCGGCCGAGTGTACACACGTACGATTCAAAAGAACCGTTCTTTTGAATGGCACGAACGCGGTGACGTCATCGACTACGACGAGCGCGCGCTCGTCACATTCGATGCTGTCGCCGCCATCTTGCTACACTATATGCCTATGCCTAGGAAGCTACTGCGCATGCGTCAAAGTCATTTTGAGCATGCGCGGGTTTCCACGGCGACAGGTAAGTGTACACACGCTCGGGTTTCTCGTCGAGAAACAGGCCGACGAGATTCTCGCGAGAAAAAAGACAGAGAAAACTGAAAGCCGCGTACACACAGCAGGTTTTCTCTGCAAGAAAGCTCTCCTGGCAGTTTTCTTGTCGTTTTTTGCCGAGAAAATAAACCGGTCGTGTGTACACGGCCTAAGATAAGGATTCTGTTAACTTTAGAGAGATTTATTTTCATTTCCTCTTTCATCTCCAGGTTGGCAAGTAAAATCCCCTCGGCAGGACATAGAGAGCAAAACTTAACCTAGAAAGGGTTCTAACCCTTAGGAGATGCTGTCACAGTAAAATTGCTAGTTTGGTGGACACAGGGTGTGCACATTTGCGAGGTGCAAGACTGCAGAGCATAGATGTGGACTGGAGAAAACTGCTTTTGCAGCTTTCTCCAGGTTTTGGTATTCCGTCATGGGGCTCTGTAGTTTAGAGATTCCATAAGCTCTGTACACACGATCGGATATCCTATGGATTCTAAACCGATGTTTTTTTCCATCGGAAATCCAATGAAACTGTCTTCCATCAGTCTTGCCCACACACCATCAGTCAAAAAACCGACCGCTTCAAACGCGGTGACGTAAAACACTCAGATGAGCCGAGAAAAATGAAGTTCAATGATAAACACAGATGGAAAAAAGACAGATGGGGCCCATACACGATTGGTTTGTCCGATGAAAACAGTCCATCGGACTGTTTTCATCCGTAAAACCTATCGTGTGTACACTGCTTTAGTGTCTTGGGTGGGACGGGATCTCCAACCCTGTGTCCAGACTTTGTAGATTACCAGCAGGGTGTGTGCTCTCAGGTGAGCACAGCACTTATAATGAGGGTATGGGAATACCTCATGGCTCCCAGTTGTAGACTGCTCCACACCCAGAGAGACAGGAGGTCTCCAGGAGTCAGAGGGGCTGCAGGAGTCAGAGGTGCTGCAGGAGTCAGCCAGAACGTGTGACTGCAAGAGGCAGTGCAACGGCCTGAGGACTAAGGCCAGAACGGAGCTGTGGGCGCTAAAGTGAAGCCATCCACATTGAGGAATCCTGTGGTCTGTGTGACCAGGATAAAGAGCAGAGGTACTGCTAAAAAGAGCCAGGTGGGCTAGCATTTTCTGTGGTGTTTATTTGCTGGAGAAGAACCCTTGCGTGGGAAACCTTTATGTTATGGACTTTTATTTGCCTTTTTAATAAAAATGGGCTACCATGCCCTAAAATATAGTTTGTGACTGGCTTGAATCACTGGAAGAACACATCTACCACGAGAGCTAATGGTCCCCCATGTTACACCTTCTATATGTAGCGGCCTCACCTCTCTCCCTTGCTTTATCGGTTATGTGGCTGTTGTCTAGGGGTACCTGGGAGAGAGAGATGATACACACCATGGCCCGTGTCCTCCTTTTACTAGGAGATGAAGGCCAGTAGATTGGGCTTTCGTGCAGATGTCCTAGAGTCAAGTCCAGTCCTTCGTCCCTGACTCCTTTGCTTTAGTAACCCAAGTTCCACACAGTGAATAGGTGCAACTCAGTTTTATTCTTCTTGCCAAGCAATAAAACAGTTTTTCTCCTTTTGAATAATGGGGGGACAGATCGAGGCACAATCCTTTCCCTTCTTGCTGCTGCCCACTGTGCTGTCACCAGTGGTGAATAGTCACTGCCACTGACTAGGTAATATAGAACGTGAATTACCTTCGCTCACTTTGCCCCTGTCAGAGGGAGAAGTCCGTCCAAGGGAGAAATGGAGGCCTCTCCATCACCAGCGATGCTGCGCCGGACTCTCCGGAGAAGTTACTGCGCACCAGTCCTCACAAACTCAGACACAGGCACCCAAGGCGTTAGGGCCCCCTCGAATTCCTCCACCCTCGCGGAACTCAGTCGAAGGTACTGAGCCCCAGGCATCCGCCATAGTACCTCACCCCAGGCTAAAGGTGCCTGAGATGGACTCCATCTCTGTTCCAGCTAGGCCAAGGGCGCCTAGGCCTGGAACACCGGAACGCCAGCACCCAAGCTGAAGGTGCCTGGGCGCGGCCACGTCCTCCGACTCCCTCCCTAAAATCAGAGTCTCCGCCCCTTTTATGACCTCTCCCTTTGCATCACAGCGGGTTCCCTGCCCCGCTGTACCAGCTCCAGGGGAGGACAAAAAGACACGGTTCGCAGTGTGTGTTCAGCTCGGGCCCAAGGCAATAGCGCCACCCAGGGACCCCAAGGAACTTTACACCACCAGAGTCCTTACAAAATTCAAATACCCGCTACACTCTCCCCGTGGTGATTTAACACTGGTCCCCAGTGTCTGGTACAAACTCACACCCCACGAAAGGTGGTGTCATAAGTTCAGCCCAGAAACCAAACTACACAATTTAACCCTGGATTGTGCCACGACCTGAATGGGAAAGGAATACAACTATAAAACTTTTCAATAAAAACACTTTAAATATTTCACACATTTACATTCCTCCCTCTGGCTATCTAAAGACCACCCATTCTCAGTAGTCTTGACAGACGAATCTCCTGCAGAGGGAAAGAAAAGAAACATACATCCTACCAACATGTGTGTTTGCTTGGAATGAATGAGTCTATCCTATGAGAAACCCATTCACTCCAATGAGTGCCGTGTAATGTAGAAAAAAAAAAAACAATCGTTGGGCAACACTGCCACCTGGTGACAGTGCTGCGGTCAAGACACTAATTACTTCCAGATGGACTTTCCGCTTGAACATTTTTCTCTGTGACCATGCACTATCTGAAATCCAAAGTCACTGATTTCTTGTGAGTGTCAGAAGAAGAAAGGGAGAACAAACAAAAACAGCTCCCATATCTCCAAAGAGTAGAATTGCCCAAATACAAAACTAGGGCACAGTCTCTGTTCTGGAAAAGGCACTCTGGAAAGTTCAGCCAGGAATGAAAAGAAAGCAACCGAGAGACTTTTTCTCTCTGCGACAGATCACCACCCTGTCCGCATGAATGTGTCTTCCCAGCATCCACTTAGCTTTACAGTCCTGAAACTTCTTGGTGACCGTTGGTGAACAGGAAAGGTACCGCCGTGCCTGCTGTACCTTTAGTTTGTCCCACACAAAGGTATCATACCATCTTTGCCGAAAGACCTCCACCTCATAGAGCAGTTCCCGAGGCAGATACGGGTATTCCCACCCATATTCCTGAGCAACCTTCTGGCCAAAGAGACGCTGCAGCCTTGCCAAAGGTGGCATAGTAGCTCTGTCTCCTTCTCCGGGTGGAACAATCGCTTCTGGGTGGCGAGGTGCGTTCACCACCTCGGTAGACCTGGGTCTAGGAGCCCGCAGTGATTGACGTTGCACTCCCGCAACAGGAGCAGGTGAAATGGAGGTTGAATCCAGAAGGGGAACTCCAGACAGAGGACTAGCTTCCTCCCTCAGCGCCGGGGCCTCCACCCGAGGTGTACTATCTCCAGTAGACATGGGCAGGTCCCTTACAACACAGGACGAGGGTGGCTTCATCTTGTCCCATCCCTTCTGTTGGAAGATTTCGTCTATCTCCCCATCATCGGCATTGTCAGACAATGAATCCAGGTCAGAGGTGTCGTAGCACTCAGCGGGCAGATAATTCCCAGTCACGGAACTATCCCCCTTGACGGCCTCTACCGACTGTGGGCTACCGCCACTTTCTACCACGCAGACAGTCCCAACCCCTGGCTCACCTGGGCCTTTGGAAGAATATGGATGTCCAGGACTTTTCCTACCACAGCCATCCAGGCCAGGCAAGCAGTGGGGCGAAGCTCTTCCACTACCACACGAGGCCATCACTAGGCCGACTTTTCTCTTCGCCGGCCGGAGCAGGGAGCTGCTGGTGACCGAGGCAGCATCCTCGGATTTTTCTCTTTTCACCTCTGTTTGGGCAGTCTCTTCGCCCGGATCAGTGCACACGGGGAACGCACCAGCATCAATCTCTCCCTCCGGAGTGGCAGTCCCTGTGAGGTAGTTGAGGTGGAAAGCCCGAGGCTTTTCTGTGGATGGTTCCACCTCGAAGAGGAATTCTTTGCAGACCTCACAGCGCCCGAACGGCTTCAGCTGGACCACCAGTCCCGAACAGCCGGGACAGATCACACCGAGGGCCTCCATGTCTCTGCAGGTGTACAGAGCCAAATGCCCCCGGGGCCTTAGTCTTATCCCTGTATCCATAATCGGAGCAGCCAGAGAAGACATATCTGCGAAGGAAGGAACGGAAATCCACGGAGCACTTGAAGCCATCCTCTCTCTTTGCTGCTCCATTGCGCACTGACCCACCTGCGCCGGAATCTCCACGTGCGTACGTCCACGTGGCCAGACTCCTCCCACGTTCTGCACTTGTTCGTGGGCTTTTCCCTTGCCCCGCCCACGAACTACGCAGTTGTGAGTTGCCTTGTGGCGCGTTGGCCAATATGGCCGACCTACTCGGAACTCCTCTGGGCAGCAAAGTTCAAATTCAGACACCATGTAGCGGCCTCACCTCTCTCCCTTGCTTTATCGGTAATGTGGCTGTTGTCTAGGGGTACCTGGGAGAGAGAGATGATACACACCACGACCCGTGTCCTCCTTTTACTAGGAGATGAAGGCCAGAAGATTGGGCTTTCGTGCAGATGTCCTAGAGTCAAGTCCAGTCCTTCGTCCCTGACTCCTTTGCTTTAGTCACCCAAGTTCCACACAGTGACTAGGTACAACTCAGTTTTATTCTTCTTGCCAAGCAATAAAACAGTTTTTCTCCTTTTGAATAATGGGGGGACAGATCGAGGCACAATCCTTTCCCTTCTTGCTGCTGCCCACTGTGCTGTCACCAGTGGTGAATAGTCACTGCCACAGACTAGGTAATATAGAACGTGAATTACCTTCGCTCACTTTGCCCCTGTCAGAGGGAGAAATCCGTCCAAGGGAGAAATGGAGGCCTCTCCGTCACCAGCGATGCTGCGCCGGACTCTCCGGAGAAGTTACTGCGCACCAGTCCTCACGAACTCAGACACGGGCACCCAAGGCGTTAGGGCCCCCTCGAATTCCTCCACCCTCGCGGAACTCAGTCGAAGGTACTGAGCCCCAGGCATCCGCCATAGTACCTCACCCCAGGCTAAAGGTGCCTGAGATGGACTCCATCTCTGTTCCAGCTAGGCCAAGGGTGCCTAGGCCTGGAACACCGGAACGCCAGCACCCAAGCCGAAGGTGCCTGGGCGCGGCCACGTCCTCCGACTCCCTCCCTAAAATCAGGGCCTCCGCCCCTTTTATGACCTCTCCCTTTGCATCACAGCGGGTTCCCCGCCCCGCTGTACCAGCTCCAGGGGAGGACAAAAAGGCACGGTTCGCGGTGTGTGTTCAGCTCGGGCCCAAGGCAACAGCGCCACCCAGGGACCCCAAGGAACTTTACACCACCAGACTCCTTACAAAATTCAAATACCCGCTACATATATGTAATGCAAAAATGAAAAAGACAAGGTTTCGACTTTACATATACTATAGGCTCCATCCCGTTAATTCATTTGTCAAATGGCACAGCCTCTAGCTGAACAATTGAAAGCAAACAATGGCTTACATTAAGCACTATTGTTACTTTAGGAGCATAGGTATGCACAGCCTTATGCATTAGGGTGTGCACCCCAAAGCTTAAAAACACATGCATGCATGTGTGTGTTTGTGTGTATGTGTATGTATGTGTGTATATATATTATATATATATACACACTATATTACCAAAAGTATTAAGACGCCTGCCTTTACAAGCACATGAACTGTAATGGCATCCCAGTCTAAAGCCCCATACACACGGTCGGACTTCCATCTGACTTTTCCGTGGATTTTTGTCCGAACGGAGTTGGTCGGGAACACCCATAGCATACACATGCTCGGACTTTTCTGCAAACTTTCCCAAAACTTTTTGCAACATCACGTGGTTTTTCTGCTCTTTTCTGCTCTTTACCGCCACCCTTTGGTCAACTTCTGCTATTGTTGGTTGATTTTAACATTAGTTGTTTTGTCCATCGGACAAAAGTCCTATGGTTTTCTGTACACACGGTAGGACTTTGCTCCATCTGACTTTTGTTGGGCAAAAGTTTGTCCGTTTGCAGACCCAACTTTTGTCCGATGAAAACAAAACAAAACAAAAAAAAGTTTGTCCGATGGAGCGTACACACGGTCGGATTGTTGGTCCAACTTGCTTAAAGCGAAGTTTGTTGGGCAAAAGTCCGACCGTGTGTACGGGGCTTTAGTCCGTAGGGTTCAATATTGAGTTGGCCCACCCTTTGCAGCTATAACAGCTTCAACTCTTCTGGGAAGGCTGTCCACAAGGTTTAGGAGTTTATCTATGGGAATGTTTGACCATTCTTCCAGAAGCTCTTTTGTGAGGTCAGGCACAGATGTGGACGAGAAGGCCTGGCTCGCAGTCTCCACCCTAATTCATCCCAAAGGTGTACTATCAGGTTGAGGTCAGGACTTTGTGCAGGTCAGTCAAGTTCCTCCCCCCAAACTCGCTCATCCATGTGTTTATGGACCTTGCTTTGTGCACTGGTCCAAATCATTTGGTGGAGAGGGGATTATGGTGTGGGGTTGTTTTTCAGGGGGTGGGCTTGGCCCCTTAGTTCCAGTGAAGGGAACTCTTAACCACTTAAGGACCGCCGCCTGTACATATACATCAGCAGAATAGCACGGCTGGGCACAAGCACGTACAGGTACGTCCTCTTTAAGATGCCCAGCCGTGGGTCGCGTGCGCGCTGCCGCCGGCACGCTCGCAACTCGGTCCTGAGCTCCATGACCATGCCCACGGGACCCGCAGACCCGATCGCCGCCGGTGTCCCGCAATCGGGTCACAGAGCTGAAGAACGGGGAGAGGTAAGTGTAAACAAACCTCTCCCCATGCTTCCTAGTGAGACTGTCACTGATAGTCTGTTCCCTGTCATAGGGAACGACGATCAGTGATGTCACGCACCAAGCCACGCCCCCACACAGTAAGAATCACACATTAGGTCACACTTAACACCTTCAGCGCCCCCTACAAGTTAACCCCATTCACTGCCAGTGTAATTTTCACAATAATCAGTGCATTTTTATAGCACTGATCGCTGTAAAAATGACAATGGTCCCAAAATAGTGTCAAAAGTGTCCGATGTATCCGCCATAATGTCGCAGTCACAATAAAAATCGCTGATCGCAAACCAATCAATAATCGCTTATTGCAATTTTTTTTTACCAAAAATATGTAGAAGAATACGTATCGGTCTAAACTGAGGCAAACAATTTAATTTTATATATTTTTTGGGGATATTTATTATAGCAAAAAGTAAAAGTATTTTTTATTTATAGCGCAAAAAATAAAAACCGCAGAGGTGATCAAATACCACCAAAAGAAAGCTCTATTTGTGGGAAAAAAGGACGCCAATTTTGTTTGGGAGCCACGTCGCACGACCGCGCAATTGTCAGTTAAAGCGACGCAGTGCCGAATTGCAAAAAGTGGCCTGGTCCTTAAGCCCATTTTGTAGCTAAAGTGGTTAAAGCATCAGCATACCAAGACATTTTGGACAATTTCATGGTCCCAACTTTGTGGGTCCCTTCCTGTTCCAACATGACTGCGCACCAGTGCACAAAGCAATGTCCATAAAGACATGGATGTTAATCAGTCTTGGCCTTTCCTAACCTCTGGAGTATATATACACACACTAAGGGCTCTTTCACACGGAGGTCCGTTCAGGTCCGCCTGTCAGTTTTTTAGGCGGACCTGAAACGGATCCTCCATGTACCCCTATGGAAGCATGGATGTCAGCGGAGACATGTCCGCTGACATCCGCTCCGCTCCGCCAAAGTGTGACGGAGGAAAACCCTATTTTTCCTTCCGTCGGCGGAGCGGATCGGACGACAACGGACTCTACGGTCCGTCGTCATCCGATTCCCCATAGGGGAGAGCGGCGCTCTGACAGGGCGGTCCCTGCACAGTGTGCGGGGACCGCCCAGTCATCCGTCGGCTCAGCGGGGATCAACGGAGCGATTTGCACGGATCCGCCCCGTGTGAAAGGGGCCTAATACTACACCAGAAATAGCTATATCACTATAGTACATTTCTGTAATAAACAAGTGTGTTTACCAAACTTTACTATTTACCCAACCCCACACCATAATCCCCCCTCCACCAAATGATTTGGACCAGTGCACAAAGCAAGGCCCATAAACACAGGGATGAGTGAATTTGGGGTGGAGGAACTTGACTGGCCTGCACAGAGTCCTGACCTGAACCCAATAGAACACCTTTGGGATGAATTAGAGCGGAGACTGGGAGCCAGGCCTTCTCGTCCACATCAGTGCCTGACCTCACAAATGCGCTTCTACCTTGTACCGCAGCCCCTTGTACCGCAGCCTCCTGGGACTCGTGACTTATCCCAGGAGGGACACAGTTTACTATGCTTCAGTTTTGAATAAACAGAGTAATCGGTATCAATCACTCACTGTGTTCATTCAAAAAAGAAAGGGGCTGGTAAATGACATATTCCCCTTCTCTCTATCCTGAAACATCCACCTGTGTGCCCACAGCAGCAGCCAGCAGGAGAGGAGAGGGAGGAAACCAGCAGTGCTGCAGGAAGAAGGGGGGCAGAGGGGAGCCCAGGCAGCAGGGGGAATTTGCCCTGCATTGGGCGATTAGGGCAAGGGTGACCCAGGCACATCCAGCACACCCTGGTCGCACACCTATTGGTAAATAGTAGAGGTTTGCAAACACATTTGTTCATTATAGAAATGTACTATAGTGATATAGCTATTTCTGGTGTTCTATTAGTTCAAGTGTGTATAAATGCTTCAGAGGTTAGGAAAGGGCCAAGACCGATTAACATCTTTGGCACTCTACAAGGAGAATCTTGTCTTGCATAATCAAATCATTCTGGCACTATTACACGAGTGTGCTCTTAGAGAAGCCAGAAAAACTTTCTTGGAACCATAATTTATTGTCGTTCCCAAAAACTCTTATATTGTTTTAATTAGCCTCTTGTCATCGGTTATTTGCTGTTTCAGGGAATACACTGAAGAGTAGCTAAGGTTAAGGCTTAATCTGTTCATCTGAAGCTGCAATATTGTGCTATTTGAAAAGTACTTATGGCTGTCCTCTGTGTAGATATTTGATTTATGGCAATTGACAAATAGTGATGTCGCGAACATAAAATTTTCCGTTCGCGAACGGCGAACGCGAACTGCCGCAAATGGGCGAACCCGGCGAACCGCCATAGACTTCAATAGGCAGGCGAATTTTAAAACCCACAGGGACTCTTTCTGGCCACAATAGTGATGGAAAAGTTGTTTCAAGGGGACTAACACCTGGACTGTGGCATGCCGGAGGGGGATCCATGGCAAAACTCCCATGGAAAATTACGTAGTTGACGCAGAGTCGGGTTTTAATCCATAAAGGGCATAAATCACCTAACATTCCTAATGTGTTTGGAATAAACGTGCTTTAAAACATCAGGTATGATGTTGTATCGATCAGGTAGTGTAAGGGTTACGCCCGCTTCACAGTGACAGACCAAACTCCCCGTTTAACGCACCGCAAAGAACTGCAAACAGTCCATTTGCACAACCGCAAGGCTTTAATGATCACCTTAGATGATCACAAAGAAAATTTATGTTTTTTCTATGCAAAATTATCAAGCCGATCGCTTTTGGTCTGTTCACAATGAAGCAACGACCTTACCATCTGGGGTGTGCCAACAACGCCATTGCCAACACACTCATAGAGGTGGTCGCTTCATTGTGATACGCAAGCCCCTTCACCACAACAAGGTAACGATCACGAAGGGGAATTGACACAGGTATGTGTTTTTTTGTTTGTTTTTTTTGCAGCCACAGTGCAGCACCAGAGGCCAGAAAAATTAGGCATGTACACATGCCTGTAAAATTAGGTATTGTTGCAGCCGCTGCTGTAGCAGCGGCCAGAAAAAATTATGTTTTTCAGGCAGAAAGTGCCCTAAAACATTGCGGCTTGTGGACCATTTTTAGCCCAAGGCAGCTCATCTCATCAGGCCTTTTTTAGTCAAATGTATCGCCCACTGTCAGTCCCTTCGGGATCCATGCCTCATTCATCTTAATAAAGGTGAGGTAATCTAGACTTTTTTGACCTAGGCGACTTCTCTTCTCAGTGACAATACCTCCTGCTGCACTGAAGGTCCTTTCTGAAAGGACACTTGAAGCGGGGCAGGCCAGAAGTTCTATCGCAAATTGGGATAGCTCAGGCCACAGGTCAAGCCTGCACACCCAGTAGTCAAGGGGTTCATCGCTCCTCAGAGTGTCGATATCTGCAGTTAAGGCGAGGTAGTCTGCTACCTGTCGGTCGAGTCGTTCTCTGAGGGTGGACCCCGAAGGGCTGTGGCGATGCGTAGGACTTAAAAAGCTCCGCATGTCCTCCATCAACAATACGTCTGTAAAGCGTCCTGTCCTTGCCGGCATGGTCGTGGTAGGAGGATTACTTTCACCTCTTCCCCTGTTAGATTCCCGTTGTGCTGTGACATCACCCTTATACGCTGTGTAAAGCATACTTTTTAATTTATTTTGGAACTGCTGCATCCTTTCCGACTTCCTGTAATTCGGTAACATTTCTGGCACTTTCTGCTTATACCGGGGGTCTAGTAGCGTGGCCACCCAATACAGGTCTTTCTCCTTCAGCCTTTTTATACGAGGGTCCCTCAACAGGCACGACAGCATGAAAGACCCCATTTGCACAAGGTTGGATGCCGAGCTACTCATGTCCTGTTCCTCGTCCTCACTGATCTCACTGAAGGTCTGTTCTTCCCCCCAGCCACGTACAACACCACGGGTACCAGATAGGTGACAACGAGCACCCTGGGATGCCTGCTGTGGTTGGTCTTCCTCCTCCTCCTCAAAGCCACATTCCTCCTCTGACTCCTCTTCCTCAGACTCCTCTTCCAGCGTTGCCGCAGGTCCAGCAAGCGATGCTGATAAGGCTGTTTCTGGTGGTGGTGATGGTGACCACAACTCTTCCTCTTCCTCTTCACGCTCATCTACGGCCTGATCCAGCACTCTTCGCAGGGCACGCTCCAGGAAGAAAACAAATGGGATGATGTCGCTGATGGTGCCTTCAGTGCGACTGACTAGGTTTGTCACCTCCTCAAAAGGACGCATGAGCCTACAGGCATTGCGCATGAGCGTCCAGTAACGTGGCAAAAAAATTCCCAGCTGCGCAGAGGCTGTCCTAGCACCCCGGTCATACAAATACTCGTTGACGGCTTTTTCTTGTTGGAGCAGGCGGTCGAACATTAGGAGTGTTGAATTCCAACGTGTCGGGCTGTCGCAAATCAAGCGCCTCACTGGCATGTTGTTTCGCCGCTGGATATCTGAAAAGTGCGCCATGGCTGTGTAGGAACGCCTGAAATGGCCACACACCTTCCTGGCCTGCTTGAGGACATCCTGTAAGTCTGGGTACTTATGCACAAAGCATTGTACAATCAGATTTAACACATGTGCCATGCACGGCACATGTGTCAACTTGCCCAAATTCAATGCCGCCAACAAATTGCTTCCGTTGTCACACACCACTTTGCCGATCTCCAGTTGGTGCGGAGTCAGCCACTGATCCACCTGTGCGTTCAGGGCGGACAGGAGTGCTGGTCCGGTGTGACTCTCTGCTTTCAGGCAAGTCAACCCCAAGACAGCGTGACACTGTCGTATCCGGGATGTGGAATAGCCCCTGGGGAGCTGGGGGGGTGCTGTTGATGTGGAGCAAGACGCAGCAGCAGAAGAGGACTCAGCCGAGGAGGTTATCGAAGAGGATGGAGTAGGAGGAGTAGAGGAGGTGACAGCAGGCCTGCCTGCAAGTCGTGGTGGTGTCACCACCAACTCCTCTGCAGAGCCACGCATTACATGCTTGGCAGCCGTCAGCAGGTTTACCCAATGAGCAGTGTAGGTGATATACCTGCCCTGACCGTGCTTTGCAGACCAGGTATCAGTGGTCAGATGGACCCTTGCCCCAACACTGTGTGCCAGACATGCCATGACTTCCTTTTGCACAATAGAGTACAGGTTGGGGATTGCCTTTTGTGAAAATAAATTTCGGCCGGGTACCTTCCACTGCGGTGTCCCAATAGCTACAAATTTTTTGAAGGCCTCAGACTCCACCAGCTTGTATGGTAAAAGCTGGCGGGCTAAGAGTTCCGACAAGCCAGCTGTCAAACGCCGGGCAAGGGGGTGACTCTGACATTGGCTTCTTACGCTCAAACATGTCCTTGACAGACACCTGACTGTGGGCAGATGAGCAGGAACTGCTCAAGGCGAGAGACGTAGTGTCAGATGGTTGAGAGGGGGCAAGGAGGACAGCAGTGGTTGAAGTGGCTGAAGATGCTGGACCAGGAGGAGGATGGTGGCTTTGAGCTTGTGTGCTGCTTGTACTCGTCATCATGTGTTGATCCCATAGGCGTTTGTGATGTGAGATCATGTGCCTTCGCAAAGCAGTTGTACCTAGGTGGGTGTTGGATTTCCCACGACTCAGTTTCTTTTGGCACAGGTTGCAAATGGCATCGCTGTTATCAGAGGCAGACACACAAAAAAAATGCCACACTGCTGAGCTTTGCAATGGCGGCATTCTGGTGGTGGCAACAGCATGCGTTGATTGGCGTGCTGTCTGGCTGACCCCGGGTGCCGATACATGCTGTCTGACTGTGCCACTAGCTCCTTGCGACGACCTACCCCTCCTTCCAACTCGTCTCCTCCTCCTCTCTGTCTCCCCATCTGAACTTTCCCCCTGTTCTTCTTCTCTTCGAGCGGGCACCCACGTGACATCCACATCGTCATCATCAACCGCTTCACTTGTATCTGACAACTCAGCAAAGGAAGCAGCAGCAGCGGGTACAACATCATCATCATCACACCGTACATCCATGTGTGTAATGCTGCCTGACTGAGACATATCCCTTTTATCTACATCCTCTGGCAATAATGTTTGCGCATCACTCATTTCTTCCAACTCATGTGTAAATAACTCCTCTGACAGATCAAGTGAAGCAACTGTGGTGCTAGTGTTGGTGGTGGCGGCAGGCGGGCGAGTGGTAACTTGAGAGGTGCCCAAAGCTGAGCTGGAGAAGGATGGTGCGTCAAGGTTCCGAGCGGAAGCTGTAGAAGATTGGCTGTCCTGTGTTAGCCAGTCAACTATGTCCTCAGAACTTTTCGAGTTCAGGGTACGTGGCCCCTGAACACTGGGCATTATTCTAGGGCCAAAGGGAATCACAGCACCACGACAGCCCCTGCGGGGTGGCCTGCCTCTGCCTGTCATTTTTTTTAGATTAGTTTAGTTGTACTATGCATGCAAGCTACTGTGACACCAGATATGAGTGGCACTGTGCACTGGCAGAAGTTGGCACAGTAGACACTGTAGGTCTGACACACACGCGGGCAGGCAACTGACTGCTCATCTACTGCAGTCAAAACTGTTGTGGTTTTTTTTATGTAAGCTACTGTGCCGGGGAAAAAAAACAAGCAGAAATAGATGCTGTCCAGAAAAAAAAAACAAGCAGACTGGTGTTTTACCAGCCCTAAAAAGGGCTTTTTGGGGTGCTGTCAGGACGCTGTGCTTACAGCAGAGATCAGATGAGTCTTTCAGGAGTGGAGTGAACACTGAATACACTGGCCTAGCCTAGCTTTCCCTATAAAATCAGCAGCAGCTAAACTGTCCCTCCTCTGGCTAACACTGCAGCTTAAGTACAGACTGAATCTAAAATAGATGCTGTCCAGGAAAAAACAAAAAAGCAGACTGGTGTTTTACCAGCCCTAAAAAGGGCTTTTTGGGGTGCTGTCAGGACGCTGTGCTTACAGCAGAGATCAGATGAGTCTTTCAGGAGTGGAGTGAACACTGAATACACTTGCCTATAGCTTTCCCTATAAAATCAGCAGCAGCTAAACTGTCCCTCCTCTGGCTAACACTGCAGCTTAAGTACAGACTGAATCTAAAATAGATGCTGTCCAGGAAAAAACAAAAAAGCAGACTGGTGTTTTACCAGCCCTAAAAAGGGCTTTTTGGGGTGCTGTCAGGACGCTGTGCTTACAGCAGAGATCAGATGAGTCTTTCAGGAGTGGAGTGAACACTGAATACACTGGCCTAGCCTAGCTTTCCCTATAAAATAAGCAGCAGCTAAACTGTCCCTCCTCTCGCTAAGACTGCAGCTGGAGAATGAATCTAAAATGGATGCTGTCCAGGAGGTGGGAGGGTCTGGGAGGGAGGGTATGCTGCTGATTGGCTGGAATGTGTCTGCTGACTGTGAGGTACAGGGTCAAAGTTTGCTCAATGATAATGAATAGGGGGCGGACCGAACATCGCATATGTTCGCCGGCCGCGGCGAACGCGAACAAGCTATGTTCGCCGGGAACTGTTCGCCGGCGAATAGTTCTGTACATCTCTATTGACAAAGCATAAACTGAATTCCTCGAGGAGGAATAATAATTGGAAGTAACATACATTATTAGGAATAATTTACCATGTATTATCATTTGTTTAACCGCCTCAGTTCCGGAAGCTTTTACCCCCTTCATGACTAGAGGATTTTTTTTGCTATTCAGCAGCACTGTACTATTTTACTAACAATTGAACGCCCATGAAATACTGTACACAAATCACATTTTTTTTTTTTCACACAAATAGAGCTTTCTTTTGGTGTTTTTTGCTCACCGCTATTTACATTTTTTGCGAAAAAATAACGCACATTTTTGAAAAAGCATAATATTTTCTACTTTCAAATCAATTTTTGTAAAAAATTTAGGACAAAATGTATTCTGCTACATGTCTTCGGCAAAAATACATATATCCTAATATATTAACCGGTTAACGAACGGCTCCTGTACATATATGTCGGCAGAATGGCACGGCTGGGCAGAGTAACGTATATATACGTGTAGCGCTACCCCCAGTTAAGAGAGCCGCTGATATTGATTTGGGCCCTGCAGTGCACCGCTGTCAACCCCTGGCAATCGGCTCTAACCTCCCGTGGCACAGCTGGTGATAGAGAGATAGGACCGCGTGATCGCAACTGTTGGTGACGCAGTCCTATAACAAACATACACAGAATATACTTTAAAACTCCTATTAAAGTAAGCGGAACTGACACCAAATGTACTTTACCCAGATATTTTACTGAGGCTAATGGGCAAGTAATAAACAACAGTATAACAAGTTTCAGATCCCTGCAATAAACAGTAATAAAGATAAACAGAGTAATCAGAATAATAAAGTATTGCTATGCAACTCTAGCGCTGCCCTTTTACAGCTACTTCCCCTCATGGGTAGACTAACACCCAGCAATGTCTACCTATGCAGTCAGGCCTGACTGATCTAAATGGAAGTTCAGTGAAACAATATTCGCTAGCAATCTCTCGGTGGTGCACTTGAAGAACAACTTTGTAATCCCAACGAATAGTAAAGATAAAGTATCTGTCTTTAAACAGCTCTCACCACCTGGACAAGTCCAAGTCCCTTTCCTCCATCGATTCGTCTAGGAACAGGAATCCACCGACATCCAAGTCTTCAATCCTTCTGGTGTACTGCAGCAAGGAGGAGAAGATGTCTCTAAGGCTCTGCTAGGCTGGCAGAGGGCTCTTTGGAAAGGAGCACACGGCCCGGGCTTCAGGCCTTGTGCACACAGCAGTTCAGCACAGACATCCTCTTGCTAGGAGAGGGGGGGTCCAAAGAGGCCGACCAAAACTCCGCCTCCCCTTTATAAAGTCTGCCCCAGCAGTCTCTGTTCTGGAGCAATGCACCCTGGGTGCTGCAAGATGTACTGGGAGATGTAGTCTCTCTCTCCTCTGCTTTCACTTCCATAATGTCTCTTTACTTCCTCCCGACTCACCTCTCACCTGGAACTTCTTGTCTCTCTGCATTAAAGGGGAACACCCCGCTACATACGTCACTTTAAAAGTTCCGCCATGCCCCTACCGTGAGTTCCGTGGCCGTGCCCGTGGGACCCGCGGACTCGATGTCCGCCGGTGTCCCGCGATCGGGTCACAGAGCTGCAGAACGGGGAGAGGCAAGTGTAAACAAGCATCTCCCCGTTCTGTCTAGTGACACTGTCACTGATCATCTGCTCCCTCTCGTCGGGAGCAGCGATCATTGACGTGGCACTCGTAGCCACGCCCCCTAACAGATAGAATCCCTCCCTAGGACACACTTAACCCCTTCAGCTCCCCCTACAGGTTAACTCCTTCACTGCCAGTGTCATTTTTACAGTAATCAGTGCATTTTTATAGCACTGATCACTGTAAAAATGACAATGGTCCCAAAATGGTGTCAAAAGTGTCCAATATAATGTCGCAGTCACGATAAAAATCCCTGATTGGCGCCATTACTAGTAAAAAAAAATATTAATAAAAATGACATAAAACTATCCCCTATTTTGTAGACGCCAGTGGTGGCTGGTGCTCAAATTTTTTTTTGGGGGGGGGGGGCAAACAAACGAGAAAAAAACCATCAATTGCAGCCTCACTGTGCCCATCAATTGTCGCCACTGTGCCCATCAATTGTCACCACTGTGCCCATCAATTGTCGCCACTGTGCCCATCAATTGTCGCCACTGTGCCATCAATTGTCGCCACTGTGCCATCAATTGTCGCCACTGTGCCATCAATTGTCGCCACTGTGCCATCAATTGTCGCCACTGTGCCATCAATTGTCGCCACTGTGCCATCAATTGTCGCCACTGTGCCATCAATTGTCGCCACTGTGCCATCAATTGTCGCCACTGTGCCATCAATTGTCAACACTTTGCCATCAAACGCAGCCACTGTGCCCATCAATTGTCACCACTGTGCCATCAAACGCAGCCACTGTGCCCATCAATTTTCGCCACTGTGCCATCAAACGCAGCAACTGTGCCCATCAATTGTTGCCACTGTGTCCATCAATTGTTGCCACTGTGTCCATCAAACGCAGCCACTGTGCCATCAATTGTCACCACTGTGCCATGCCATCAATTGTCGCCACTGTGCCATCAATTTTCGCCACTGAGACCATCAATTTCCGCCAGTTTGCCCCCTCAAAAACCGCCAGATTGCCCCCCCGCCCGGCACTTACCTTTCTCGGGTCAACCATCCTCCTCCACGCTCTCTCAATGTCTTTTCCCGCCCTCGATGTTGCTTCAGGCAATCGGGTTACCGGCAACCAGACCTGGTGAACCTGATTGGCTGAGACGCGTGTCAGTGTTAACCAAGGAACGTACACTCTGTGCGCCCTCTGGTTAACCATTTGGAAGCCGATTAGAGCCCACAGGCTGTAATCGGGAAGCCTATCAGAGCCGCTGGCTCTGATAGGCACTTCCAAAACACACCCACCGCCGGCCACCGCTCTAATTCAGATGGCCGGCGCTCGCCAGGGGGCCAGACACCTGAAGAGTGGGCAGCAGCGGCGCCGGCAACAATACATAGATTCATGCAATGCATGAATCTATGTATTGTTGATTGATGGGTGCAGGGGAGAAGGGGGTGGCGCTCCTGCACCCACTATGGATGCACCGCCACTGGTAGACACTATAACTTATGCGCAAACCAATCAATAAACGCTTATTGCGATTTCTTTTTTTTTTACCAAAAATATGTAGAAGAATACATATCGGCCTAAACTGAGAAAAAAATTGGATTTTTGTACTCACCTTAAAATCCTTTTCTCTGATGTCCATGGACAGACACAGCTCCTTTAGTCTTGACAAGTGGGTTATGTTCCGTCTATTAAGAGAGGACTAGGCAGACATGTTAGATATACAAAAACATGTAATACTAAAGCTTAACAGCCCCACCCAGGTCATAACCCCTCACCCTGCACTCAGCAGCTCAGTTTTTTTCTGCCTAGTGTAGGAGAAGGACCTGGCTCCCTAGGGGCCCATTGGTCCTGGAGAACTTTTTTATTTTCAATTTTGGATCCTGAGATCTATCATGGGTGACAGGCTGGATAATATAGATCCTTGTAGTCTCCCCAGTCCAGCCATCGAGCGTGAGCAGGCCTTTAGCTACGCGCTGGGTCCGCCACGACATACCCCGTTTGCTCCAGGGGTGGCCGGTGAGCTATATGCTCCGGGACCCACATATGACCGGGCTACTGCTGTCCAGTCACAGTGGGCATCTTCCCCAGTTGTGGACCCCCCGGTATCCCAGTTAAACAAAGTAACCACTATTCCGGTTGAGGGGACCCCTGCATTTAAGGACCCTGCGGATAGGAGGTCCGAGGCGGTGGCCCTAACCATGTTTACCATGCTGGGATCTGCATTGCGGCCAGTTTTGGCTGCGGCTCTGGTGTCACAGACACTTACAGAATGGGCTAAAATTTTGCACCAGGATTTGGAAAAACAACAGTTTTCCCCGGTCTGCGTAGAAATGGCTGACCAGTTAGTGCATGGCCTCAAATATGTCTGTGATGCAGCCCTGGACACAGCGCCCCTGCTTTTTAGAGCCTCAGTATCTACTGTGGTACTGCGTCGCCTGATTTGGCTAAAATGCTGGTCCGCGGACAAGACTTCCAAGAAAGCTCTGGCTGATTTGCCTTTCTGGGGTGGAAGGCAATTTGGAGCCTCGCTGGATGACATTATTAAGGATGTCACTGGGGGTAAGAGCACACTGCTCCCACAATCCAGAAAAGGTAAGGAGCCACATTGCAGGCCTGGGCCCTCCTTTTCCGCGAAGCATTTTTTTCATCAGTCCGGGCCCGCAGGTAAGCGTTCCCAGGCCGACAAGGGGCCAGCTGAGGGACAAAAGTGTTCCTGAGTTCGCAAGCCAAACAAGCCCGCGAACAAATCTGCTACTGCATGAAGGTTTGCCCCCGCCCGACTCTCGGTTGGGGGGGGGTCGCCTTTGCGAGTTTTCAGCTCGGTGGACCTCCCTGTTTCTGACCAGTGGGTTTGCGAAGTGGTTTCATCAGGGTACAAGATAGAATTTCTTTCTTGTCCACCAAACATATTTTTTCCCTCAAACCTTCATCTTCCTCCAGCTCATCGGAACGCCCTGTTTGGGGCAGTGCAGGACCTGCTGAAGCGCGGGGTGATAGTACCTGTGCCGCTGCCAGAAAGGTTTCAGGGATTTTACTCCAATTTGTTTGTAGTCCCAAAGAAGCACAGGGTCCATCTAATCCTGGATTTCAAGGCCCTCAACACCTTTGTAAAGTCCGTCCATGGAGAAAATTTTTTTTTTTATATATTTTTTGGGGATATTTATTATAGCAAAAATAAGAAATATTGCATTTTTTTTATAATTGTCACTCTATTTTTGTTTATAGCGCAAAAAATAAAAACCGCAGAGATGATCAAATACCACCATTAGAAATCTCTATTTGTGGGAAAAAAAAGGATGTCAATTTTGTTTGGGAGCCACGTTACACGACCACGCTATTGTCAGGTAAAGTGACGCAGTGCCGAATCACAAAAAGTCCTCTGGTCTTTGGCCAGCCAAATGGTCCGGGGCTTAAGTGGTTAATTAGTTTGTGTGAAAGTTATAGCGTCTACAAACTATGGTGTGTACAGGTCCTTCTCAAAAAATTAGCATATTGTGATAAAGTTCATTATTTTCTGTAATGTACTGATAAACATTAGACTTTCATATATTTTAGATTCATTACACACAACTGAAGTAGTTCAAGCCTTTTCTTGTTTTAATATTGATGATTTTGGCATACAGCTCATGACAACCCAAAATTCCTATCTCAAAAAATTAGCATATCATGAAAAGGTTCTCTAAACGAGCTATTAACCTAATCATCTGAATCAACTAATTAACTCTAAACACCTGCAAAAGATTCCTGAGGCTTTTAAAAACTCCCAGCCTGGTTCATTACTCAAAACCGCTATCATGGGTAAGACTGCCGACCTGACTGCAGTCCAGAAGGCCATCATTGACACCCTCAAGCAAGAGGGTAAGACACAGAAATAAATTTCTGAACAAATAGGCTGTTCCCAGAGTGCTGTATCAAGGCACCTCAGTGGGAAGTCTGTGGGAAGGAAAAAGTGTGGCAGAAAACGCTGCACAACGAGAAGAGGTGACCGGACCCTGAAGAAGATTGTGGAGAAGGACCGATTCCAGACCTTGGAGGACCTGCGGAAGCAGTGGACTGAGTCTGGAGTAGAAACATCCAGAGCCACCGTGAACAGGCATGTGCAGGAAATGGGCTACAGGTGCCGCATTCCCCAGGTCAAGCCACTTTTGAACCAGAAACAGCGGCAGAAGCGCCTGACCTGGGCTACAGAGAAGCAGCACTGGACTGTTGCTCAGTGGTCCAAAGTACTTTTTTCGGATGAAAGCAAATTTTGCATGTCATTCAGAAATCAAGGTGCCAGAGTCTGGAGGAAGACTGGGGAGAGGGAAATGCCAAAATGCCTGAAGTCCAGTGTCAAGTACCCACAGTCAGTGATGGTCTGGGGTGCCATGTCAGCTGCTGGTGTTGGTCCACTGTGTTTTATCAAGGGCAGGGTCAATGCAGCTAGCTATCAGGAGATTTTGGAGCACTTCATGCTTCCATCTGCTGAAAAGCTTTATGGAGATGAAGATTTCATTTTTCAGCACGACCTGGCACCTGCTCACAGTGCCAAAACCACTGGTAAATGGTTTACGGACCATGGTATTACTGTGCTCAATTGGCCTGCCAACTCTCCTGACCTGAACCCCATAGAGAATCTGTGGGATATTGGGAAGAGAAAGTTGAGAGACGCAAGACCCAACACTCTGGATGAGCTTAAGGCCGCTATCGAAGCATCCTGGGCCTCCATAACACCTCAGCAGTGCCACAGGCTGGTTGCCTCCATGCCACGCCGCATTGAAGCAGTCATTTCTGCAAAAGGATTCCCGACCAAGTATTGAGTGCATAACTGAACATAATTATTTGAAGGTTGACTTTTTTTGTATTAAAAACACTTTTCTTTTATTGGTCGGATGAAATATGCTAATTTTTTGAGATAGGAATTTTGGGTTGTCATGAGCTGTATGCCAAAATCATCAATATTAAAACAAGAAAAGGCTTGAACTACTTCAGTTGTGTGTAATGAATCTAAAATATATGAAAGTCTAATGTTTATCAGTACATTACAGAAAATAATGAACTTTATCACAATATGCTAATTTTTTGAGAAGGACCTGTATATATTTACAGGCAGTCCTAAACACTTTCAATTTACATGCAATCAGACAGGCCCTTGCACTACATAGTTGAAGGTAAATCATAAGAAAATTGTATGGTGTATGGCCAGCTTATCTGTTTTTAATAGTAATGGTCTTTGTTTCTTAGAACTTCCATTTGGTTTAGATGCAAACAGTGCCTTTAAGAATTATTTTTAAAGCTGACTAACTGTAGTGGCTAACCCAATGACACAGAACTAGTTAAAGGTAATTCTTATTCTCAGTGTAAGAACTATCTATATGTTGCCTGCATTAAACTTTGTAATCATACATAATCCTAAACCTTTAGCTGCTTCTCTTCACATAAAAAACCTTGCAAGTGACCCATTCCCAAACTTACCTTCTCTTTGTCATTTCAATAGGACACCCATAGGTGTGCACAGCCTATTGCATTAGGGTGTGCACCCCAAAGCTCAAACACACATGAACGCCACCTGCTGCAACATGGAGGAGGCACCGATGGTGGGAGATCGTTGATTGGGAGCATATTATGCTATACTCTAAATACAAGTGTAGTGGGTTCCTATGGTTGAACCTAGCCTTTAATATAATGGGGGCATTAACACTGGCCACTGGCACCCCAAACCACCCACCTGGTGCCACTCCTGGATAATGTTAATGTACATGGGGGGATTAGGGTGTGCCCAGGCACACCCAGCACACCCTGTGTGCACACCTATGAGGACACCAGATCACTATTTACTTAGGAAAATCCATCCTGTATATTTACAAACTCCACCCCTTGTGTTCTGTTTCAAATGTTGCTTTATGCATTGACATACCTCCTTAGCTCCAGTCTGTCTAGAGACAGTATGGTCACCTATTGACTTGGTACCATCCACAAGCAGCTTAACTTTTCAATACGACACAGAAGATGAATCCAATGCAATTTTGCTTTGGATAATTGCAGCACAGAGGATGTTTTTCCAATCATTAGTTTGTAGGAAGACAATTACTTTTCCTAGCCCTGTCTGCGAGTTACTTATGCTGACTGATCAACATGGTAGAAATGGGAAGGGTCTAGCTAGGACTAAACTAACTAGCACTAAACACGAGAGAAGGACAGAGGGAGAAATCAAAAGTACTGTAAATAGTAAAAAAGTTGTAGTGGCCCAAAACTAGATGTCAACATACTACTGAACAATAACCTGGTGCAGTTCAATACAACATAGAAAAAATACACATTGTGGGGGACTAAGTGGGGCAGAACACCTTGTAATGCAGAACATAGTGCTTACGACAGAGAATAAGGTGACCAGATGCTACTGATCTGCCAGGAAGCACCTTTTAAGGTCATATCATTTCTGGGGTCACTTTCTGTTTCAAAGCACTGGGAAAAAGAAAGGTACCCATACATAATAAATTGACTCTTCTGATTTCACAATGTCCTTTATGTGCACACTGTAGCAGACATCCCGGGCCATTTGGTGTAGAGCAGGGGTGGACAACCTCGGCCCTCCAGATGTTTTGAAACTACAAGTCCCATGAGACATTGCAAGACCCTGACAATCACAGGCATGACTCCTAGAGGCATGATGGGATTTGTAGTTTAACCACAGCTGGAGGGCCGAGGTTGCCTACCGCTGGTGTAGAGTACTATAAGGATATGCTGTCCTTTACTGTCTGAATTTGTAAACAGCTTTTGTTTGTTAATTACCACAGAGATAATCATGTATGTCACTTACAGTCTCTGGCTTTGTTGGATACAATTTCAAAAACCATGGAAGGAGAAAGTGGAGAGAGAAGGTCTCAGCCACGTGTCCTGTCCATACTGCTAAATGCTGGACCAGAAGAGACTCTTATGCAAGGGGCACCTGATCCAAGCCACAGCTCCCTGTTTCCATTCCGACCCCGCCCCCTTTTTCTCCTCATTGGCTGACTGACTTTGATTAACAGCAGCAGGAACCAATGGCACCACGCTGCTGTCTCAGCCAATGAGGAGGGGAGTCCTGGGCAGCTGAGACACTCCTGCAACATCGCTAGATCTAGATGGGGCTCAAGTAAGTATTAGGGGGGCTGAGAGGGGCTGCTGCACACAGAAGACTTAATGAAAAGAATGCATTAAGATAAAAAAAACTTCTGCCTTTACAATCACTTTTTCTGAATCCCTGTGACAGACACTGTATGTGTAGTGGTCACCTTCCAGTATACTAGTAGGTGAATCTGTTTATTGAAATATACCATAGTTTATATGCAGCTCCTATTATTCTAGTTATCTCTGTTTCTTCTGTTCTGGGATTCTATAGCTATTTTTATCTTAGGGCTTGATAACCAGCATAGGCTAGATCCAGGTGTAGCGCCCTGCTCCTGTTGATCAGGCACTCGCATGTAAATTTAGTGGGTTATCTGTTCTGTACACAGTTCAGATTCAATATTATGGCTAAATTAGCCTCTGCTCCAGCATTGGCTGTGTTGCGTGCAGTTCTGCACTGTTGCCTGTAGGTGTCGTTGTCACCACAGGCCAGTGATGGAAGGGCAACAGGCTAAGGTGTATTGGGTGTCCTTTTCTCCAGAAGCAGCCCAGTGGGAGTGGTCTCCTCGCTGTGCATTCTGGGAGAAGATACTTAAGGGGCAGACGCCATTTTTCTCTCTCACCTCTTGGCCCGCCTGGCCTAAGGTATGTGACAACTGCTCTTCTGCCTCGGGGCCCTGCTGGCCCGAGGCTACGTGACTGCAAGTAGGCCCAGAAGCTGTCTGGGGCCTACTGGTTCAGAGGTGGTCATGTGTTGTCTGTCCTGCGGGAAGAAGCCGAGCAATTGAAAGATCTGGGGGAGGACTCATCTTGGAGAGGACCGAGCGAAAGGCTGGTATCTCAAGAAGAGCCTGGTGACTCAATTGGAGGATGCTCCCTAACCAATCTACCTCACAGTACTGCCGGATGGCTTAAAGGGACTTTAGGTACTGTGTAGCTGTGTTCGCTTGTTAATTGCTGATCAACAAATGCTGTGACAGGGGATCGTACAAATAGTTATTGCTATCATCAAGTCTGTGGCAGAGACTTTTGTCCGTGCATCATTCCGGCTGCTAGGCCAGTGAGAGAGGCCTATCCGGGTGAGCAAGATCCGCTGACAAGGAGTTGTATTGTCTTCCGGATTTCAAGTTCCTCAGTAATCTGCACAAGGTATCTGAACTTCCCCCTAACCCTCCATCCCTCTACTGCTCAAGTTGTTTAATAAAAAGCATTGGAACAAAGAACTAAGTGACTGGTGCATACATGCGTGGGTGCAAGGCCCAGTATAGACTCTGACCTGGTGAACTGTGGGTAGGGATGACGGCAAAGACCCAAAATAATAACCAGCAGCTCCTACGGGGGTAGTGCTACACAGGTTAGGCATCTGGTCACTTCTGGATCATTGGCTTAAGTTTCAGTCCCAATCAAACTTCAGAAAAATTTAATACTGAGGACCTCCGCAATTTAGAGATAAGCTTTGTTCCTGAGCATGAAACTCCCTGAAGGGGTTTATTCAAGAGTGCTTAGATCGGGTCTTACAGCCCAGAATGGTGTGTATTAAGGTGTATGTATGGATCCATAGCCTACCTTTTTTTGGGTAGATCCACCAAATATATAACATGACCACATCAACTGAAAAAAGCCAGGGAGTATTGGGGAGAAAAAACAGCAATTCGAGCTGAATAAGATATCATCTAAAGAGGACTTTGTACACCTTTTTATAGCCGGTATGTTGGGGGAGATTTTTGCTGAGGCCTCCCATATAGCTCCCTAATCTTTATCAGAGGTAGACTTGCCAAGATCCTCCTCCCAGCAGAGCATGTAGCATGTTTTAAGGTACGTCATGGAGGAGCAGATCGTGGCCAGTATCAGTGTAATGAAGCCCAGGGAGTAGGAGTCTGAGCAAAACTGGGACCAGCTCACACTGCAAATATAAAGCAAATAGGCTCAATGTACAGCAAGAAGCAAGCTTTTTTTCAGGAGGAATTCAAGACAAAAGGTGCACTGCTTATGAAAATTAAACATTTCTAGAAGTTTCTCATGAGGTAAGGTATTTTCACTTCTTGAGTTCCAGTCCACATTACAGGTGCCCTCTTTTTAAAATTGAAAATTAGGTTTTAAAATATGTACAGGCAACATACTGTACTACTGCTTCAGGGCAAAAAATTCTACTGTGTCTAGATTGCAAAATTCTATAAACATCAGAACATTCTATTGGATGTCAGACATACAGTATTAATCAAACTGAATTTTTAAGTAATTTTCTTGCAGTGTTAAAGTGTTACTAAATCCGCAACAGTAAGATCACTGTTTACATGCTTGTTATACTAACTGTGAAACCTAAGGGATTAATTCTCTGCATTGTGTGTAAAGGCTGTGTGATCCTGTCTTCTCTGATCCTCCTTCTTTAACTGACTCCAACCCATCGCTTGATAGAACAGAGCATGAGGAGTCAGGCTGCACATGCTCAGTTTGGTGTGTATTGCTAGAAATTTTTTTTTGTTCTTTGGCCCTGTGCTGATCACATGCACTCTCCTATCAGCACTGTCCAGACCCAGACAGAGGATCAGAGGAGAATGAAAACTCCTCCTACAAGCCTAAAGGGGTTGTAAACCTACATGTTTTTTCACCTTAATGCATTCTATGCATTAAGGTGAAAAAACTACTTGCAGTGTCTGGCCCCCCAGCCCCCCCGTTTTCCTCACCTGACCCCCGAATTTCCATGGGCGCACCCCCCCATCCTTCTCTTCTTGGAGTCCCGGCTTTGATTGGATAAATTGATGGCAGAGCACCCATTGGCTCCCGCTGCAGTCAATCAAATCCAATGATGCGGGCGCCAGGGGGCGGGGCAGAGTCACACACTCAGCGTCTATGGACGCCGAATGTATGACACAGGAGTGCGCCCGCAAGGAAACCCCCTCGGGAGAGAGCTTCCCAGAGGGGGTTATCTAACGTAGGGAGGAGCCACAAGAGCCACCGTGGGACCCTAGAACAGGTGGATTGGGGCCACTCTGCAAAACGAACTGCACAGTGGAGGTAAGTGTAGTGGCCTCACCTCTCTCTCTTTCTTTATCAGTTATATGGCTCTTGTCTAGGGGTACCTGGGAGAGAGAGAGAAAACACACCACGGCCCATGTCCTCCGTAACTGGTGGGTGAAGGCCAGAGATTGGGCTTTTGTGTAAGTGTCCTAGAGTCAAGTCCAGTCCTTCGTTCCTGACTCCTTTGCTTAAGTAACCCAAGTTCCACACAGTGAATAGGTACAACTCAGTTTTATTCTTCTTGCCAAGCAATAAAACAATCTTTCTCCTTTGGAAAATGGGGACAGATCGAGGCACAATCCTTTCCCTTCTTGCTGCTGCCCACTGTGCTGTCACCAGTGGTGAATAGTCACTGCCACTGACTAGGTAATATAGAACGTGAATTTACCTTCGCTTACTTTGCCCCTGTCAGAGGAAGAAATTCGTCCAAGGGAGAAATGGAGGCCTCTCCGTCACCAGCGATGCTGCGCCGGGCTCTTCAGAGACGTTACTGCGCACCAGTCCTCACAAACTCAGACACGGGCACCCAAGGAGTTAGGGCCCCCTCGGATTCCTCCACCCTCGCGGAACTCAGTCGAAGGTACTGAGCCCCAGGCATCCGCCATAGTACCTCACCCCAGGCTAAAGGTGCCTGAGATGGACTCCATCCCTGCTCCAGCTAGGCCAAGGGCGCCTAGGCCTGAAACACCGGAACGCCAGCACCCAAGCTGAAGGTGCGGCCACGTCCTCCGACTCTCCCTAAAACAGGGCGTCCGCCCCTTTTTATGACCGCTCCCTTTGCGTCCCAGCGGGTTCCCCGCCCCGCTGTACCAGCTCCAGGGGAGGACAAAAAGGCACGGTTCGCGGTGTGAGTTCAACTCCGGCCCCAGGCAACAGCGCCACCCAGGGGCCCCAAGGAACCTCACACCACCAGAGTCCTCACATAATTCAAGTACCCGCTACATAAGTATAACAAGTTTTTTATAAAAAATTAAAAAAATGGGAACCTTTAGTGTCACTTTAACCACTTAAGCCCCGGACCATTTTGCAGCTAAAGGACCAGACCCGTTAGTTATAGTGTCTACAAAATAGGGGGTAGTTTATGGCATTTTTATTAATAATTTTTTTTTTTACTAGTAATGGCGGCGATCAGCGATTTTTATCATGACTGACATTATGGCGGACACATCGGACACTTTTGACACATTTTTGGGACCATTGTAATTTTTACAGCGATCAGTGCTATAAATATGCACTGATTACTGTGAAAATGACACTGGCAGTGAAGGGTTTAACCTCTAGGTGGCGCCGTAGGGGTTAAGTGTGCCCTAATGAGTGATTCTTACTGTAGGGGGCGTGGCTTGGCATGTGACATCACTGATCGTCCTTCCCTATGACAGGGAACAGACGATCACTGACATGCCACTAGGAAGAACGGGGAAAGGTTTGTTTACACTTACCTCTCCCTGTTCTTCAGCTCTGTGACCCGATTGCGGGACACCGGCGGTGATCGGGTCCGCGGGTCCCGCGGGCGCGGTCATGGAGCTTCGGACCGGGTCGCGAGCGCGCTGCCGGCGGCGCACGCGACCCATGGACGGCCTTGTGCCTGTCCGTGACATTCTGTCGATGTACATCGTCGTGCGGCGGTCCTTAAGTGGTTAAGCACACTGATAGAACTCACAAGACTGCTATACACTGCTGATGAGAAAAGGTATTTAGCAGTTTATTTTTACTAAAACGATTGCATGTCTATGTTCTGTGTACTGTGGAAGACCAGATATAGTGAATGCAGGGTCCTGGGTTTAGTAACACTTTACCTTTAGTAGAAAAAGGCCTTACCAATATAAATAAAAAATAGCTGTTTTGAATTGACATTGTAAAGCCACCATCTATGTCCTATGACTCACCAATGAATATCCAGTCAATTCACTTTGTATACATTGGTTGCTTCTAATAATATATTGGTATGTTGGATATTTATACATCTAGATCTAGCTGATATTGTAGTTCAAAATTACAGAAATGTTTTCTGATCAGTGGCCTGGAACAGAAAATTTACATAGTGAAGTGTCAACTTTTACAGCTAAACAGTATACCAAAAATCTATTTTAGTCCACATGAGATACGGTCATTTCACATCATATTTTTAGTTCTTAAGAAACCTGGGAGTACATATTTCTGGAGCTGCTTATTGTGTAAACAGAAACCTAGCACTGCCTTCTTGCGGATCATTTTGTGAATGAATATACTGTAAAGAAAAACCACAGAATTTCATAAGAGGTAGAACTTCTCTAATTTTTGCTTGATTGTGTACCAATAGTTATGTTGGCAACACATGAAGCTTTCCAACGGGGGGATGAAAAATGGCACAAACACAGCAATAATAATATTATTATTAACTGATGATACAACATTGTAATGTTTGCAGTGCAAATATACTCTGTGTCCAGCATAAGGCCAGGTACATATGTTCGGGTGTACCTATGGTTAAGTTTCTGGGTCGTGGTGACATACTGTCAAGGTCCAGTTTGCGGGAAACAGAATGGAGAGCTTAGCTCACTGCTGAGCTCTCACTCTGAGCTACAGATCTTGAAGAGGGTTGTGTTGAGGCTGCCTTATGAGAGGAAGCACCCCTTGTACAGAAATTGCCCTTGATCAAAACTGACTAAAGAGACTCTATAGCATTAGCAAGATTTCTTGTTTATTCTGCATTGTTGTCCCTGTTTAGTCAGAAAAATTATACCAAGGGGTCTCCCCTGTGCCATACTGTGCTTGTGTCAGAAACCTCCATCTCCAATATTTTATACCACTTATGCAAAAGCATTAGTTTAAGGAGCTCAGTAATTAATATTAACAACAGTGGACACTCACGCGTTCTGTAAATAGGAATTATGGATTTTTTCTCTTTGTAACTTGACAGTCTGGGAACGATGTACTCATAACTTTATAGATACAGGGGGTCCCCGAGTTATGAACACAATAGGGACTGTAGGTTTGTTCATAAGTCGAAGTTGTTCGTAAGTCGCAACGCTGCATTTGTAAGTGTAACTTCCGGTCGGAACACTGCATTCGTATGTGTTCGTAAGTGTAACTGCCGCCTGTGCATAGATGTGGGATGTTCTGGGCGCTTGTTATGTTATCTGGGGCGTAGTACGGCAGTGTGGGATGTGTCCAGAGCTGCTCTAAAGGTATCGTAGAGCACAAGTGGCCGGCATGTGAGGCCGTTCGTAAGTAGGAGTCCTTCGTAACTCGGGTGTTCGTAACTCGGGGACCCCCTGTAGTCAGGTTCTCTGTATCTTGGCAGCTGTGCAGCAGCCTATGTAATAAGGAAGCTCCCTTTTGTACTATTTTAGTGATATAACTCTTTGGGTAGGCTTGTGTGTACAAGCATTGTGGGATGTATTAGGCTGCAAGTCAGTTTACAGGTGGGTTTGCAGAAGCTGACCTATGAAGATTTCTAATGCAGTTTGCAACAGCTCCAAGGTTCCTTTATTTATTTTTAACTGATAAAGGCTTACGTCTAGATGGTACATTTTTGTCAGGTGCTCACCTACTGGGCCTTTATCCAGTCAAGCAGCAGCAGTCTCTTCAGCAGTCTGATCCCTCATTCTATGGTTATTTTCTCCTCAACATCATCTTCCTTAGAATTTCTACAGTGCTCTTTGACTACATCTGGTGCACTGTAGACTACTCTGCGGAGACCACATGGCTAAATCCGCATACTATGATTTTAGGCATCCTGTCCAACTGCAGGTGTATTATGATTGGTCCAGTTTACTTTAAAAGGACAATTTGTGACTAGAGATGGGCCGAACACCCCCCCCCCCCGGTTCGGATCACGCCAGAACTTTTGAACATCGCAAAAGTTCGGAGCCAAACAATGAACCCCATTGGTCTAGGGACCTAAAATGGAAAAAAGTGCCCATTTTGAAGGCTTACGTCAGCAAACAGGAACGAACAAGTCTTCTGGACTGCAGCACTCCAAAAAATAAAAGCCTTTATTTTAAAATAAGGAATCCAAAATACATGCTATACATCACGGCACACAGGTCAAAAAAATCTGGCTAACATGTTTCGCACTATGCTAGTGCTTATTCAGCTATGAATAAGCACTAGCATAGTGCGAAACATGTTAGCCGGATTTTTTTGACCTGTGTGCCGTGATGTAAAGCATGTATTTTGGATTCCTTATTTTAAAATAAAGGCTTTTATTTTTTGGAGTGCTGCAGTCCAGAAGACTTGTTCGTTCCTGTTTGCTGTCAATAGCATTGCTTGCACCCTTGGCTGCTGGGAGGAGGTGATTTGAAGGATTTCCACACCTGAGCGGCTCCCTTTCTCCTGTCTTGAAGGCTTATGTGCAAGTTATTGGGCATACAAAGGATATGGGGGTCCAGGTACTGCCCTGGGGACTGTGCACTTACACCCCTTCCTGCCCAGGACAATTTTCAGCTTTCAGCGCTGTCACACTTTGAATGACAATTGCACGGTCATACAACACTTTACCCAAACTACATTTTTATAATTTTCTTCCCACAAATAGAGCTTTCTTTTGGTGGTATTTGATCACCTCTGCGGGTTTTTATTTTTTTGCTAAACAAACTAAAAAAGACCAACATTTTTGAAAAAAATAGATTTTTTTTAGTTTGTCATAAAATTTTGTTTTCCCCTTAACTGACGGGCACTGATGAGGCAGCACTGATGGGCACTGATGAGGCGGCACTGATGAGTTGGCTCTGATAAAGTGGCACTGATGAGGAGGCAATGATATGTAGAATTGATGGGCACTGATAGGCGGCACTGATATGCAGCACTGATGGGCACCAATAGGCGGCACTGATATGCAGCACTGATGGGCACTGATTTACAGCACTGATGGGCACTGATTTACAGCACTGATGGGCACTGATTTACGGCAGTGATGGGCACTGATTTACGGCAGTGATGGGCACTGATTTACGGCAGTGATGGGCAGCACTGATGATGAGGTACTGGCAGGTGTTACTGCTGGGCAGTGATTGGCACTGTGGTGGGCAGTGATTGGCACTGTGGTGGGCTCTGGCATCCTTTATTATGGGGGAACTGGTTGGCAGGTGATCTTTTACATTTGAGGGGGCTGTGCTGATAATCAATGTGCTGATTATCAGCACAGACCCCCCCCCCCCTCTGACAGGGAGAGCCGCCGATCAGCTCTCCCTGTCAGCGTGAACCAAGAAATGCCGTTTACCGGCACTTCCTGGTTCACGCGATGATCAGCTGTGACAGCTGATCACGTGGTAAGAAGCCTCTGACAGAGGCTTCTTATCACGATCGGAGATGCAGGGTGTCAGACTGACTCGCCGCACTCGCGATCGCCGCGATGCGCGCCCCCACGGGCGCGCGCCGGCATGTTATCCTGCTGGACGTCAATAGACGTCCAGTCAGGATAACAGAACCACTTCCCGGACGTAAATTTGCTATTGACCGGGCGGGAAGTGGTTAAATGAGCATTCATTTAATAATGCTTAAAGTGAAACAATAAAAATGAAAGATTCCTATAAATATAGTGCCTAGGGGGGTCCCATTAGTCTGTACTGTGTGTTTTTATAACCTGCTGCAGCAAAAAATAACATTTATAAAGCCAAAAAAAATTACATTTTCCCTGAAAGCTTTTTTATTTTATAAACAGCTTGGGGAGCCAGTCCGTATGATGAAGCCACAATTTAGTGCACTCCGAACAAGTATACAGATTTTTTGGATATATTCTGGTGTCTGTTTCACAGACTATGGATAGAAGTAACAGGTGTGGAAAAATTGGGCTTTGAGTGTTGGTGGTGCCTTCACACCGCTACCCTATAGAGGTACTTTAGATGAAAGCAAAAATCGGCTTTGCTGTCAAAAAACAAAATTAAAATGGTCCCTGAGTGTTAATTGTGTCCATGAAACCTATACCAAAAAAACTATTCCAGATAAAATCAACACCCATAAAGCTAGGAAGCGTAGACAGTCTTGCAGAGATTCCAGATCCAGAAAACCCTAATTCAGCGACATCAGCATCAGGGGCTTGATAGCTGCTGCTAATCCAGGAGTGATTCATTTTGATACATGTCAGCAGGTCAACGGAGTCTGTGGACAGACGTGCCCTTTTATCTGTCACAAAACCTCCGGCAGCACTGAGAGCCCATTCGGAAAGCATGCTGGATGCAGGGCAGCCCAGCAGCTCAATTGCACACTGTGCAAGTTCTGGCCAGTGGCCTATTCTCATGACTAGGGATGAGCCGAACACCCCCCCCGGTTCGGTTCGCAGTAGAACATGCGAACAGGCAAAAAATTTGTTCGAACACCGTTAAAGTCTATGGGACACGAACGTGAAAAATCAAAAGTGCTAATTTTAAAGGTTAATATGCAAGTTATTGTCAAAAAGTTTTGGGGACCTGGGTCCTGCCCCAGGGGACATGTATCAATGCAAAAAAAGTTTTAAAAACTGAAGTTTTTTTGGAAGCAGTGATTTTAATAATGCTTAAAGTGAAACAATAAAAATTAAAATAAAAATCCTTCCCCAAGAGAATAAGCAGGAAAGACTGATGCCGCGTACACATGACCGTTTTTCATGGCGTGAAAAATGCCATTTTTTTAATTGGTCATTAAAAACGATCGTGTGTAGGCTCCAGAGCATTTTTAACAACGTGAAAAATGGCCTAAATTTTTTTAGAACCTGCTCTATTTTTTCACGTCGTTTTTCACGTCGTTCTTTTTAACGTTGTGAAAAACGGTAGTGTGTATGCTTTTACGAGGGTAAAAAAAATGCGCATGCTCAGAATCAAGTATGAGACAGGAGCGCTCCTTCTGGTAAAACTAACGTTCGTAATGGAGATAGCACATTCGTCACAGACTGAACGGCTGTAACGGACTGAAGAGCATGAGGCTGAAAAGCGCGAATCGGCTCTCACCAAACTTTACTAATACGAGGATCAGCAACAGCAGCCCAAAGGGTGGCGCCATCCGAATAGAACTTCCCCTTTATAGTGCTGTCGTACGTGTTGTACGTCACTGCGCTTTGCTCAAGCATTTTTTTTCACGATAGTGTGTAGGCAAGGCAGGCTTGAAAGGAAACATGAAAAATCACGTCGAGAAAAACTTCGTTTTTTCAATGACATTAAAAACGGCCAGGGGGCATGAGTCCCCGGGCACAGGTGTGAGAGCGGTAACAGGGTTGCCAGGTGCGTAAAGGTCAATTTGAATAGACCATTGGGAATGCCGGGTACATTATCAGTTATGACAAGGAAGGAGGGGGCTGGCATGGACACTAGAGATCAGATACAGCTACAATCGCAGACCCAGCCAGCTCGGGGGACAAAGGCAAGCCAGGCAGCAGCGGACAAATTGGAGAAATACGTGCATACCCCGGCGCATACAGCAGGTCATACACCTAAGAAAGAGCAAGGGCAAGGGGTGCAGCAGCCGAATCCTCAGCCAAACCTTCAGAGGAAAAGCCAAGGTCAGATATCGGCAACAGAGACACCAGTTTCTGCGCTAAGCATCCAGGGGTCCAAGAAAATGGTGGAGAAAGAAACTTTGGAGACAACCATAGGAACAGCAGAGGAGGGTGAGCCATCCATGCAAGAGATCCTTCAAGCAATTAATAACTAAGTTTTCAAATATCTGAAATATTTGATCAATTGAAGGGTATTAAAAAGGACATGTCAGTACTCAAATATGATGTACAGGGATTGGTGAACGGACTTCTGCCTTAGAGGGGAGACTAAGCCAGGTTGAAGACGATGTTAACCCAATGAGAAATGAGATGAATACAATGAGAGAACAGTTAAATATGTGCATCAATAAAATTGATGATATGGAAAACAGATTACGCAGGAAGAATATAAGGGTACTAGGTCTCCCCGAAAAAAGTGAAGGTAACAACCCCACAGAGTACATGGAAGATTGGCTTAAAGGAGTGTTTGGTAAAGATTGTTTATCAAAGTTTTTTTCAATTGAGCGTGCTCACAGAGTCTCTGTTAGGACTCCAGCCCCTTGAGGCCACCCAAGACCTATCCTCATTAAACTCCTACATTTTAAAGATAAAATTACTATCCTCCAAAAAGCAAGAGAGATGAAAGAGATCCAACATAATGGTACAAGAATTTCAGTTTATCCAGACTTTTCTCCTGAATTACAGAGACAAAGGGCAAGATTTACTGAATGTAAACGTAGACTACAGCAAAATAGTATTAAATATGCAATGTTTTATCCGGCTCATCTACGAATAACAGTAATGGGGGAAAACATGCTTTTTAATACGCCTGCAGAATTGACATCCTGGATGGACAAAAATGATGGGAAGATACAACGGGGAGAAAGAACAACCAACATAAAAGACTAAAAAGTCAAGAGAAGGGACTTTAGGGTCCCCCTTCTTTCTTTTTTTTTTCTTTCCCTTTTTTTTTTTCTCTTTTGTCTTGGGATATTGGGGAGCGCAGGGGGGGGGGGTGTGGATGGCAAATGCGAGGGGGTTAAAGAACATTTCTATTTGGACTGCATTTACATATGGGGAAAATGTATAAGAATGTACAGGTCCTTCTCAAAAAATTAGCATATTGTGATAAAGTTCATTATTTTCTGTAATGTACTGATAAACATTAGACTTTCATATATTTTAGATTCATTACACACAACTGAAGTAGTTCAAGCCTTTTCTTGTTTTAATATTGATGATTTTGGCATACAGCTCATGAAAACCCAAAAATCCTATCTCAAAAAATTAGCATATTTCATCCGACCAATAAAAGAAAAGTGTTTTTAATACAAAAAAAGTCAACCTTCAAATAATTATGTTCAGTTATGCACTCAATACTTGGTCGGGAATCCTTTTGCAGAAATGACTGCTTCAATGCGGCGCGGCATGGAGGCAACCAGCCTGTGGCATTGCTGAGGTGTTATGGAGGCCCAGGATGCTTCGATAGCGGCCTTAAGCTCATCCAGAGTGTTGGGTCTTGCGTCTCTCAACTTTCTCTTCCCAATATCCCACAGATTCTCTATGGGGTTCAGGTCAGGAGAGTTGACAGGCCAATTGAGCACAGTAATACCATGGTCAGTAAACCATTCACCAGTGGTTTTGGCACTGTGAGCAGGTGCCAGGTCGTGCTGAAAAATTAAATCTTCATCTCCATAAAGCTTTTCAGCAGATGGAAGCATGAAGTGCTCCAAAATCTCCTGATAGCTAGCTGCATTGACCCTGCCCTTGATAAAACACAGTGGACCAACACCAGCAGCTGACATGGCACCCCAGACCATCACTGACTGTGGGTACTTGACACTGGACTTCAGGCATTTTGGCATTTCCCTCTCCCCAGTCTTCCTCCAGACTCTGGCACCTTGATTTCCGAATGACATGCAAAATTTGCCTTCATCCGAAAAAAGTACTTTGGACCACTGAGCAACAGTGCAGTGCTGCTTCTCTGTAGCCCAGGTCAGGCGCTTCTGCCGCTGTTTCTGGTTCAAAAGTGGCTTGACCTGGGGAATGCGGCACCTGTAGCCCATTTCCTGCACACGCCTGTTCACGGTGGCTCTGGATGTTTCTACTCCAGACTCAGTCCACTGCTTCCGCAGGTCCTCCAAGGTCTGGAATCGGTCCTTCTCCACAATCTTCTTCAGGGTCCGGTCACCTCTTCTCGTTGTGCAGCGTTTTCTGCCACACTTTTTCCTTCCCACAGACTTCCCACTGAGGTGCCTTGATACAGCACTCTGGGAACAGCCTATTGGTTCAGAAATTTCTTTTTGTGTCTTACCCTCTTGCTTGAGGGTGTCAATGATGGCCTTCTGGACAGCAGTCAGGTCGGCAGTCTTACCCATGATTGCGGTTTTGAGTAATGAACCAGGCTGGGAGTTTTTAAAAGCCTCAGGAATCTTTTGCAGGTGTTTAGAGTTAATTAGTTGATTCAGATGATTAGGTTAATAGCTCGTTTAGAGAACCTTTTCATGATATGCTAATTTTTTGAGATAGGAATTTTGGGTTGTCATGAGCTGTATGCCAAAATCATCAATATTAAAACAAGAAAAGGCTTGAACTACTTCAGTTGTGTGTAATGAATCTAAAATATATGAAAGTCTAATGTTTATCAGTACATTACAGAAAATAATGAACTTTATCACAATATGCTAATTTTTTGAGAAGGACCTGTATACTAATGTGCACTAATATGCATGGAAGCATGGATGGAATGAGAAAAAGGGAGAAATGCACTAAATATGTTAAAGTACAGGTTAACAAGGGAGAAATGGGTCACCATCACCTTAGAAGGTAGACACGGTCATTTTAGAAGCCTTCAATTTGGGCCCCAAGAAGGGCAAGGAAGGGGGGGGAAGGGGGGGAGGGAGGGGGTGGGGGGGATGGGAAGAAGTAGATGTATGTATGAGCAGGGCACAGGAATGGGTGAATCCACAAGGACACGATTTCTTAAAGGGTATCCAAAACAAGAAAACAAGAAGGAAAGCACTTTGTCGGTTTGAGATCACTAAATGGGAAGTACACTGGAAAATAAAAGAATATAAAAGGGGACAATGATAGATAATTATAAGGGTATGAGGAGAACCCCAAACCAAGCTAAAAGTATAAAGGTATGTTCATGGAATGTTCGGGGAGTAAGAGACCCAGTTAAAAGACAGGCAATTCTTTCTATGGCAGAGGCGGGTAACATTGGGATGCTGTGTCTGCAGGAGACGCATTTGGAAAAGGAAACGATTAGTGTATTAAAACATAGGAAATACCGGGTGCAATCAGGGGAGGGCTGGGCCGGGGGGCAGAGATGCAATTGCCCCCTGGGCTGCTCTCATATGCTTTACAAAGGCCGCTGTGTCGCCAGCTCAGAACCGCAAATGCGCAGTTTTTGAGCTGGACGAGTGCCGCATCTCCATCCAGTACTATGAGCCAGTGATGTCTCAGGGCCGATAGTCTGTGTTACACAGCCCTGCCCAGCCCCTCCCTCCTCCACACGATTGGCTGGCAGAGGCTGGACCTGTTCTCTCTTTCCCCGCCCACACTCCGGGCAACCCGTGTGCTGTCTTGAAGAGGAATGTATGGGCGGGAAAGTTAAATCTGAGCAGTCGGCTCGAATACAGTGAGTCTCCTGGGAGGCTGGGACCGTCCAAGTAAGTGAGTTCCTCCTCCCTCCCCCTCTCTGCAGCTAAAGAGTTTTTTTTTTTCCTAGCAGCCTGTGACACTACCTTGCCCTCCTAGGTGTTGATGTGGGCTCATACTGGCATGCTGTGGTTTGTCTGCAGTGCTGGTGTACTGGCAGTCTTCCTGCATGTTGCCCCTGGTCCCATAGAGGTTGCACATTTTTACTGCACGTTCTGAAAGTGCACAAAACGTCCTGAATGCTGCATCTTTGGTGCACTTCCAGAAAATGCAGCAAAAATGGCCAACCTAAAAGAAGTCTGAAGGACTATGGCTATGGAAAACTGCCAGTACACAACTGTGAGCCCAAAGGCTTGTATTCACTTGCAGCAGGCACTGCTACTCCACTGAAAAGTGACAGGCAGAGGAGGTTTCCTCCCTGCCTGTTTTAACCCCCTAAATGCCAATCCCTCCAAGTAATGGCATGGTTCACTTTGAACTCCACCTTGTTTAAATTACTCTCAGTGGTATTATATGCGCTCTCACCTTATTGTTTGCACATCTAATACCTAAAGAGTTCTGGAAATAAGGTGGAGTTCAAAGTAAATTTCTACACCTAAGTGGAGCACCCCTTTCAGAAGATTTGAGGATATTATTAAACCCAGAGACTGGTGAACTTAAGCCAACATTTTGATCTATCTATTGTGACAGCAGGAAGGTAAAGTCACCTGGTTGCATCCAGGGGGGTAGATATATTTCGCCCAGATTCAGGCTTTACGCCGACTTATACAACTAGGTGGAGAGTTGTATAAGCCCAGCTGAGGCTAGTGGGCTCATGGATGACTCATACCTCTAGGGAGAGTGTGGGGCATCGTGCAGACAGGGAGTTGATGAGACCAGCTGAAGCTTGTCAGCTCATTTAGGCCTCTATAAGAACTCCCAGATTCATTAGGTGTTTGCTCATGCCTGGAACCAGACCTGTGTGGACTGTCTAGGGAGAGTGAACCCCTGTGCGGTGAGACAAAGCCTGTGTGGCTATTTGCTTGGACATTTAAAACCAGGGACTTAGGGACTAGGACAGCACTAGGCTGATCCCAGTTGTTAGTTAGGAAACCTGTATGTTTAGTCAGAGGTCAAGTTGACCAGGATTTATTTTGTTTATGTTTCTTTTGCTTTGCTGTGTTTTGTCACTGTAAATAGAAAATAAACCGCACCTTTTTGATTTTGAAAACCACAACCTCCGTTTGCTGGGCCTGTTTTTGTGTGGGGAGCCCATCCCGGGGGTCACACACACCCGCTGCCGAGCTAACCCCCTCACACTATGTGCAGACTGGTTGTACAGAATTCAATCAACTGACTTCAGTACAGCCAGCTTGTATTTCTTCTTTTTTTGGGCGATCACTGCTGGCTGCTATAGCAGTCAGCAGTGATCACTGTATTCTGATGGCTGGAAAACTTTCACCCCCACAGAGAGTGACCGCTTCGCACTGCCCCCACAGAGAGTGACCGCTTTGCACTGCCCCCACAGAGAGTGACCGCTTTGCACTGCCCCCACAGAGAGTGACCGCTTTGCACTGCCCCCACAGAGAGTGACCGCTTTGCACTGCAGGCAATGTGGAGCAGTCTCTCTCTCTGTGCAGGCAGTGTTAAGTGGTCTCTCTGTACAGGCAGTGTCAAATGGTCTCTCTCTCTGTGCAGGCAGTGTCAAGCAGTTCCTCTCTCTGTGCAGGCAGTGACAAATGGTCTCTTTCTGTACAGGTAGTGTCAAGTGGTCTCTCTCTCTCTCTCTCTCTGTGCAGGCAGTGTCAAGCAGTCTCTCTCTGTGCAGGCAGTTTCAAATTGTCTCTCTCTCTCTGTGCAGGCAGTGTCAAGCGGTTTCTCTGTCTGTGCAGGCAGTGCCAAGTGGCCTCTCTCTCTCTGTGCAGGCAGTGTCAAATGGTCTCTCTCTGGCAATATGGAGCAGTCTCCCCCCCTCTCTCTCTGTGTGCGGAGAATGTGGTGTAAATAGATGGTGAGCTGATTCGGTGGTTCAATGGGCCACTTGGCTGGATTTGCCCCCCAGGTCTAAGGCTGCCAGCCCTCCCCTGGGTGCAATACCATTTCACTCACACATCCTACTCGAGGGGAGTGAGTGTTTTGGTTGACTCTAGGATGGTGTTCTCCTGCAGACAGAGCAAAGTAGACACCAAAGGCCGGTATGTATTTTTGTTTTACCAGATGGAGTCAAGAGAATATGTGGTGGCCAATGTGTACGTCCGTCGTCCCCCCCCCCCCCCGTTTAGCACAGAAATTCTGTGGGAATTAATGAAGTTTGTCATGGACAAGACGGGTGTGCCTGTTATAGTGGCGGGAGATTTTAACATGACCATGAATAAAAAGTTGGATAGATTTCCGGCCGGGGGGTTCCACTGGCCATGCATCCAGCAGCCCTCTCCTCTAATTTTGTGGGGAGATGGGGCTGGTGGACATTTGGAGGGGGAGGCATCCGGAGGAAAGACAATTCTCCTGCCACTCGAGGACGCATGCGACCTGGTCCAGGATAGATCTGGTTTCATGTAATGAAGAGGCCCTAAGTGAGGTGGGGGAGGTGGAATATGAACCAAGAAGCATCTCAGTGACTTTTGAAATTAAGACAGGTAGAAAACTATAGTAAAGGGGACTGGAAGATAAACCCATTCTGAATGGAGGTAATAGAAGACCCGGGGGGGATACTTGCCACCTTGAAAGAATTTATAACATTTACTTCAGGATCAGCCTCGAGGGGAGTCATGTGGGACACTCTGAAGGCATTCTTGCGTGGAGTTTTAATACAAAAAAATCTAATTTATTAAAAAACAAACACGTGCTAAGGAGGTTGTAGCAAAGGAAGAGGTGAAAAGGGCAGAGATAGGCTATGTGAAAAACCCAACTATAGGGAAACACAGAGTGGGAGGAAAGACAGGAAGAGTATAAAAAATAGTATTAAAAAAGGCGGAAAACAAAAGGCTATTCCAGAAGCAGAGTTTTTTTGGGGAGGGTAAGAGAGTGGGGAGAATTCTGGCCCTAACAGCTAGAGCCGATGCCCCCCTCTCTGTCATCCCGACTATCTGCGATGAAGATGGGGAAATTAGAAGAGGCACTCCGGAAATAATAGAGGTTTTTAAAAACTATTGCCAAAATCTGTGTAGTAGTACACAACACAGTAATGCAGATGAAGAGATTGAGACCTTTTTTTCAGGACTGCAGATCCCCCAGTTGTCAGGGGAAGATATAGAGGGTTTGGAGGCACCACTGATGCTGGCGGAGCTACAAAAGGCGACCGCGGATATGGCGGGCCAAAAGGCCCCAGGGCCGAATGGCTTGCCGATAGAAATATATAAAACCTTCGGCGGGGTGCTGCTTCCAAAGCTTCTGGAGGTATTTAATAGGGCAGCAGAGGAGGGGAAGCTACCCATATCTATGTCAGAGGCAACAATTATTGTACTCTTAAAAGAGGGGAAAAAATCAACTTGAGACAGCCTCATATAGGCAGATTTCTCTTTTGTGTTCAGATGTAAAAATATTGGCTAAAATATTAGCAACGAGGCTAAATAAAGTAGTGTCGAAACTGGTACATCCGGACCAAACTGGATTTATTGAATTTTTTCCAGGTAGATCCACAAGTATTAATATAAGAAGAACATAAACATTCAATTGCCAACAGAAAACGGGGGGGGTCACGAACTATCCTGTCCCTAGATGCAACCAAGGCGTTTGATAGCCTTGAGTGGCATTATTTGTGGAGAACACTGGAGGGATTCCAGTTTGGTCCTAAGTTTATCCAATGGATCAAAATATTGTATGAGGGTCATAGGGAGAAAGTTAGAATAAATGGATTGGTTCAAGTTGGCGAGGGGGACAAGGCAGGGGTGTCCGTTGTCGCCCCTGCTCTTCGCCCTTGCAATGGAGACCCTGGCTACTGCCATAAGAACATCTCCGGAGGTACAAGGCTTTAAGAGGAGGCTGGGGGAAGAGAAGGTTGCAATGTACGCAGACGATGTGCTATTATTTTTGGGGGATACCCAGTCCTCACTGGAGACAGCAATGGGTATAATCAGGGATTTTGGTAAATTCTCTGGGTTGACAATTAATTGGGACAAATCGGCACTTCTACCGTTAGTCTCATTACAACAGCAGATAGCCCAAGTGAAAGTTGTGAGCCAGTTGAGATACTTGGGAATAAATGTAACAAAAGAACTCATCGCACAGAGATGGCAAGCGAAAGAACCCCCAACAGGGAAAGAATAGAGTAAGGTGATAGACGACATGGTCACAAACAAAGAATTCATATACAATAAGAGGGGAAATAAAAAGAAATTTAAAAATATGTGGACACAATGGATAGAAGTGGAGACACGTGAGAGGGTGGGTGGTGGATAGGAGAGGATGGAGTATGGCTGAGGGGGGAAGGGGAATGAGTAAGAATATGTGGAAGGGGAGGGGAGGGGTAAGTGGTACTTTCTACAATTTTTATATATATGATAAATGAAATACACACAAGGAAAATGGTTATATTATTGTATCATGTTGTAAAAAAGGAAAATAAAGAACATTTGAGTTAAAAAAAAAAAGAAAGTGAAACAATAAAATTTCGTAAATTTGTTAAAGGGGGCTTCCAGATTCCGATAAGCCCCCCGCCCGCAGGCACCCACAACCACCAGGCAAGGGTTGTGGGTATGAGGCCCTTGTCCCCATCAACATGGGGACATGGTGCTTTGGACCCCAAAGCATCCTCCCCATGTTGAAGGCATGTGGCCTGGTACGGTTCAGGAGTGGGAGCGCTCTCCTGTCCCCCCCATCTTTTCCTGTGGCCTGCCAGGTTGCATGCTCAGTAAGGGTCTGGTATGGATTTTTGGGGGGAACCCCACGCCATTTTTTTTTATTTTGGCACGGGGTTCCCCTTAAAATCATACCCAGACCTAAAGGGTCTGGTATGGATTTTGAGGGGGACCCTTTACATCTTTTTTTTTTAAATTGGCGCAGGGTTCCCCTTAATATTCATACTAGACCTGAAGGGCCTGGTATGGAATTTGGGGGGACCCCCACGCAATTTTTTTTTTTAAAATGCCCTTTTTTTAATTACTTTTATCTGTATTGCCGGGACCCGACAATTCATTATAGCCGCGAGTAGTTTTAAATTACTTTTTTTCCTTTAGAAATGTCATTTTGCGCAGAGACTGTTCTAAACACGGGAAAAACACCCCACTTTACAGGCATACTATAGACACCACCCCAGGTACGAAATTTAAAGGAATATTTCACTTTTATTGTTTCACTTTAAGCATCATTAAAATCACTGCTCCCGAAAAAACTGCCATTCTTAAAAACTTTTTTTTTGCATTGATACATGTCCCCTGGGGCAGGACCCAGGTCCCCAAACACTTTTTATGACAATAACTTGCATATTAACATTTAAAATTAGCACTTTTGATTTCTCCCATAGACTTTTAAAGGGTGTTCCGCGGCTCTCGAATTTGCCGCGAACACCCCAATGTTCGAGTCAATGACTTTTATCTGTTCGACACAAACATCGGGCTCATCCTTACTCATGACCCAATAACCCTGTGGATCATCAACTAGAAAGCTCTCCATGTCTGTTTTCTCCCCTAGATAATCTCTCACCATTGTCAGGTCTGCCAGGAAACTACAACCGCTGAGATCTCCCACAGACAGGAAATAAGGAACCACAAAGGAAGGTGCAGATAGCCTAACCACAACCCCCAGCAACAAGTCACGGTTAGTAGGCAGAAGACAGGATCCCAGGAGGGAAAAGGACAATCCAGGTAACGTAGTCAGAACAAGCCAGGGAGGGTCGGCAGCAAGGTTAACCAGGTTCAAGGGATAATCCAGGAATCGTAGTCAAGACGAGCCAAGTAGGTAACCAAAAAGCAAGAGCATCCATAAACAGGAACCTATCCTAAGGCACGGACAGGAAGGGGAAGTGGGAATATATAGGGACACTAATGAGAAGACTGCTGACAGCTGGTCCCAGGGTGGAGCAAACATCCCCACTAGTGAAAAAGAACATAACTACGATGCTAACATAAAACCAGTTCACTGGTGGTTCAGGATATAGGAAAACAGTCTATGAACACCAGGCCCTGGGATCAAATCCCAGACACGGCGTGACAGTACCCCCCACACAAAGATGCCCCCAAACCTACTTGGGTTTGGATGGGTGCCTGTCGTGGAAGGACTTGACCAGCCGTGGGGCATGAACATCACGAGCAGGCACCCAAGTCCTCTCTGCAATGGAGTAGCCCTTCCAGTCTACCAGATATTGTAATTGTCTACCCCTATGTCGGGAATCCAGAATTTTGCTAACTTCATACTCTTGATGGTCATCCACAGAGACTGGAGAGGGACGTCTAGAGGGGAGAGAGAATCTATTCTTGACAAAGGGCTTAAGCAAAGATACATGAAATGTATTGGGAATACGAAGATGAAGGGGCAAGCGTAGTTTATAAGCCACAGGGTTGACCTGACAGAGAATGCGAAAAGGTCCTATAAATCTAGGACCTAACTTGGAGGAAGGTTGTCGCAGTTTCATGTTCTTGGTGGACAACCAAACCAGCTGATTAAGACGATAGCGGGGTGCAGGTTTTCTGTGACGATCTGCATACCCCTTGTATCTGTACAGACTGAAGCAGAACCTTTCTTATGTTTCTCCAGTGCGTAGTCAATCTTGATACCATGTTGGCTGCCGCAGGTACCTCCACCAAGGAAGACTGGAAGGGGAGAACCCTGGGTTGATACCCAAAGGCAGCTTGGAAAGGGGAACATCTAAGGGAAGAGTGCCACTGCGAATTGTGTGCTAGTTCTGCTAGAGGTAACATCTCGCTCCAGTTGTCATGTTCAGCATTGATATAAGCTCGTAGGTAGATCTCCAAATCTTGATTGACCCTCTCTGTCTGGCCATTAGATTGAGGATGGTATCCAGAGGACAGGGAATTCTTGATCCCCAGATGTTTGCAAATGGCCCTCCAGAACGAGGATATGAATTGAGGGCCTCTATCGCTAACAATATCAACAGGGATGCCGTGTAAGCGGATGACATTCTCAATAAAGGATAAAGCCAGGCTTGGGGCAGAAGGTAGTGCGGGCATGGGAATGAAGTGGGCCAACTTTGAAAATCGGTCCACTATCACCCAAATTACGGTATTTCCACTGGAGGTGGGCAAGTCCACGATAAAATCCATGCTGATATGAGTCCAGGGAGCACGAGGAACAGGTAACGGTTGAAGTAGACCTTGAGGAACAGAACGATGCATTTTGATGGCAGCACAAACCGAACAGGCTCTAACAAAGGCTATAACATCCTTTTTTAGAGAAGGCCACCAAACCAGGGACTTCAAACGTAGGAAGGTTTGGTTGATACCAGGGTGTCCGGATACCATCTGGCCATGGGCCCACTGTAACACTTCTTTTCGTAATTCATGGGGAACAAACAAGGTATTGGGTGGAACTGAGAGATTAGAAGGTGCCCGAGACTGTGCGGCCAACAAGTTCCTTTGTAAAGCAGTATCCAGTTGTGCAATAATTCGTTCCGGAGGAACAATATGATCAGGAGGTATTTGCAGATTCTCACAAGGGAATTGCCGAGACAGGGCATCGGCCTTGGTGTTCTTGGTGCCAGGAATGTACGTCACTACAAAGTTGAATCGGGTGAAGAATAACGCTCAGCGGGCTTGTCTGGGATTCAGTCTTTGGGCCTTTTCTAAGTAGATTAGGTTCTTATGGTCAGTTTGAACCACAACAGGAAGTTCCGTACCTTCTAAAAGATGTCTCCATTCGGAAAATGCTAATTTTATAGCTAAAAGTTCTCTATTCCCTATGTCATATTTTTGTTCTGCAGCAGAGAACTTCTTGGAGAAAAAGGCAACCGGATGCAACTTGTTAGAAGTGGGTTCTCGTTGGGATAATACTGCTCCGGCCCCTACTTCGGAGGCATCAACTTCCAAGAAATATTGAGCCGAAGGCTGAGGATGGCGAAGAACAGGAGCAGAGCAAAAAGCAGATTTTAGAAGGTCGAAAGCCTCCAGAGCTTCAGGAGGCCACTGAGAGCATTTGGTCCCTTTTTTGTGAGGACGGTGATGGGAGCCAAAATTTTGGAGAAATTCTTGATGAATTTGCGGTAGTAGTTACAAAATCCAATAAAACGCTGTATTTCCTTTAAGGTAGAAGGTCTAGGCCATTGTAAGATAGCATCGAGTTTCTTGGAGTCCATCTGGAATCCATTAGAAGAAATTATATAACCTAAGAAAGGTATTTCCGTTTGTTCAAAAGAGCACTTGGAAGGTTTGGCGTACAGCTTATGATCTCTTAAACGTTGGAGAACAGTGCAAACATGGCCACGGTGAAGCTTTAAGTCTTTAGAGTGAATGAGTATATCATCTAAATAGACAACAAAAGAGTCAAGTAGATCCCTGAAAATATCATTCACGAACTCTTGAAATACCGCGGGAGCATTGCAAAGCCCAAAAGGCATCACAAGACACTCATAATGCCCCCTTCTGGTATTAAAAGCTGTCTTCCATTCATCTCCTGCTTTAATTCTAATGAGGTTATATGCAGACCGAAGATCCAATTTGGTAAAGATCTTTGACCCCTGGACAGGGTCAAACAGCTCAGTAATTAAGGGCAACGGATACCGATTTTTTTACAGTAATACGGTTGAGAGATCTGTAGTCAACGCAGGGTCTAAGTCCTCCATCCTTTTTCTCCACGAAAAAGAAGCCTGCTCCCACAGGAGGAGGAGGAAGGCCGGATGAAACCCTTTTTTAGACTGTCTTCAATGTATTCCTCCATAGCCTTGGTTTCCGCAAGGTTAAGAGGATAGGTTCTCCCCTTAGGAAGAGGAGAACCGGGAAGCAAGTCAATAGCACAGTCATACGGGCGGTGTGGAGGGAGGCCCTCTGCTTCTTTTTCAGAAAATACGTCAGCAAACCCGGCATAAACCTCCGGTAGTTCAGGGACAGTAGAGACCCCAAGAATGGACACTTTATTATGTATAAACTTTTGGATACAGTGAACATGACAAAAGGTGCTCCAGGCAGAAATTTGACCAGAGGACCAGTCAATAGATGGGTTATGTTTACATAACCAAGGGAACCCAAGAATTACAGGATACTTAGGAGACGGAATGACATTAAATGATAGCTCTTCAGAATGCAGAGCCCCCACTAGAACGGAAAGGGGCTTGGTCTCTAGAGAGATAAGTCCATCACCAAGAGGTTCTCCGCCAAGAGTAGTTACACACAGAGGTGGATCTTTCGGAACCGTCGGAATCTGAAAACTCTTAACCAGCGTTGCATCGAGAAATACCCCACTTGCACCGGAATCAACAAAGGCAACGGTGGAGTAGCTCTTATTGTTCCAAGATAATAATACGGGTACTACTAATCTCTCTAGAGGAGGTTTCAAAACAGTGTGGCCTAATGGGGCTCCTTGATCTCCCATTAAGCCCGGGAGTTTTTTCAGTCGCATCGGACAAGAATGCAGGAAGTGACCCGGCTTACCACAAAATAGACAGAGGCCTAGAGTTCTGCGTTTGGTACGTTCATCATCAGACAAACGCACAGCCCCTACATCCATGGGTTCTTCCTCAAACCTGGCGGTTGTAGGAAAAAATTGTCTCTGACGCTCCCTCTCAGACAGGTGTTCAGAGAAGCGAGTATCCACGAGGATACACAAATTGATGAAATCCTCCAATGCCACTGGGATCTCACAGTAAGTTAATTCGTCCTTAATGCGTTCCGCTAGACCTCTGCGGAAGGCGGCCTTAAGGGCGCAATTATCCCAGGAAGTATCTGCCGCAAGTGTGCGGAATTCTATTGCATAAGATGCTACTGTGCGTTTACCCTGGTGCAAGTCAATAATACTGGCCTCAGCTGCCCTTACTCTGTCAGGAACGTCAAATATTCTCTCAACGGTTTGCATAAACGTGGGGTAATCAGTAAGTACAGGAGAATCTTTCTCAAGAAGAGGCGACACCCAGGACAGAGCTCTACCCTTAAGCAAAGAAATAATAAATGTCACCTTGGCTTGGGTAGAGGTAAACACAGAAGGTTGATTTTTAAAATGCAACCGGCAATGGTTGAGAAATCCCCTGCAATCCAAGGAGTTCCCATCATACTTATCGGGGAGAGGTATCTTTGGAGCGGGAGAGCCCACAGATTTAGACACAACTACAGGTTCCCCAACCCCAGACTCAAGATTTTTTGGTGTAGCAGGACTAGTACCATGTGCCGAGGCCAAAGTAGATAACAGAGTAGCGATGGCACCCAATTTCTCCTCCAATGACTGTACATGATTAGCCTGCTCACCCAACATCTGACCCTGTAGAGAGACTGCCTGCACCAGCTCGCTGAGGTCCATCTGGCCTTAGGATAATGTCAGGTCTGCCAGGAAACTACAACCGTCCCTCCGCTTTCCTGACCGGTAGTCTTGTTATCCCGGTGTCAGGTGGAGGGACGGCTGAGATCTCCCACAGACAGGAAATAAGGAACCACAAAGGAAGGTGCAGATAGCCTAACCACAACCCCCAGCAACAACTCACGGTTAGTAGGCAGAAGACAGGATCCCAGGAGGGAAAAGGACAATCCAGGTAACGTAGTCAGAACAAGCCAGGGAGGGTCGGCAGCAAGGTTAACCAGGTTCAAGGGATAATCCAGGAATCGTAGTCAAGACGAGCCAAGTAGGTAACCAAAAAGCAAGAGCATCCATAAACAGGAACCTATCCTAAGGCACAGACAGGAAGGGGAAGTGGGAATATATAGGGACACTAATGAGAAGACTGCTGACAGCTGGTCCCAGGGTGGAGCAAACATCCCCACTAGTGAAAAAGAACATAACTACGATGCTAACATAAAACCAGTTCACTGGTGGTTCAGGACATAGGAAAACAGTCTATGAACACCAGGCCCTGGGATCAAATCCCAGACACGGCGTGACAACCATATGATGCAGACGCTGCCAATGGGATGTGGAAGCTGATAGCCCTGGGCACCAAGGACTAAATTATTTTTTAAATGCATCACTGAGGCAGCTCCCTTCTACACCGCTCCTCTCTTCACCAACAGAAGCTTCAAAACTAGTTTTTCCATGAGACTGTAACCTACCAGAGTCTGGAAAGATATTACATAAACTCCTGGGGGATGAGTTCCAAGACTTTTCCCTTGTAACGGTGGTCAAGGAGGGTTGCCAACCAATAGTGATTCTTCTCCTTGATGCAACAAATTCTAGGGGTCCTTTCGCAGGCTTTGAAGAAAGAGGGAGCCCATGCACCGCAAGTTTGCAAAGGCATGAGAAGCGTGGTCCCCATGGTCACTGAGGATAACAGTATCTGGAACTGCCTCCTCCCAACCATGTACTACTCCTAAGGGTTCTGAGGGCAGAAACCCATCTCTTAAGGTTTGATGTATGTCTTCCTCTGCTTCAATGCCTCCAAAAGTGCCAGAATCCTCCTCCGTCTCCTCTTGTATGTTCCGTGGCATCGCAATAATGGTGTCTGCATAAAGTGGGCCTTGAGAGGAAAGGAAGTCCTCCTCTTCCTCCCGCTGCTCTGCCTTGAGTACCCTGTCCATAATGCAATGCAGAGTCTGCTATAGCAGGAACACAACAATGATTGTGTCACTGATGCATGCATTGTCACAGCTTACCTTCCTTGTGGCCTCCTCAAATGGTGACAGTATAGTACAGTGCATGCATCCTTTATCAGCAGCCATTGACTTGGGGAAAAAAAGCTGAGTCGCCCGAGCCTTTAGTTGTGCCATACTCACATAGGCACTCACCGACAGCCCTCTGCTGCATGTTAAGCCACTGCAGCTTTGCCAAAGTTGAGTTCCACCTGTAGACAAGTCACAAATCAGGCAGTTCACGGGCAGGTGGAATTCCCGCAGAATTTTAGCCAACCGAGCACTGGCTGTGTATGACCGCCTGACATGGCTACAGACTCTTCTGGCCTGCTTTAGCAGATCTTCCAACCCTGGGTAGCTGTTTAAGTAATGCTGCACCACTAAATTGAGGACATGTCCCAGGCATGGCACATGTGTCAACTTTTCCTGTCGAAGGGAGGACAGGAGGTTAGTATCATAATCACACACCACCATTCCTGACTCAAGCTGGCATGGCATAAACCACCTCTGGGCCTGCCCCTGCAGAGCTGAAAGAATCTCTGCTCTGGTGTGGCTCCTGGCCCCTAGACAGACCATCTGAAGCACTGCATGGCATCTTTTAGCCGGTCCCTGAACATGTTTGCTGGACCACGTGTCAGCAGCAATGTGGACTTTGCGTCTGACTGCCTTGCCCAACAATGCCACAACATATGATGGTACAGAGCTGGAATGGCCTTACGTGCAAAGAAATAACTACTGAGAACCTGCCATTGTGGTACAGCACATTCTGCAAATTCATGCAAATTCATGGAAGGGGGCAGAATCCACCAGATGGAAAGGCAGGAGTTGTAAAGCCAGCAGCTTTGACAAGCTGTAATTTAGACGCTGGGCATGATGTGGGTGGCAGTTACTGTATTTTTTTTTATTTTTTATAAATTCTTTATTTTTCCATAGATTTTACATTACAAGTTTTCACATTTTATACCATCTGCTTATATCAATCAAAAATCAAACACAAAAAAACGACTACAATCTTGTATTCTCCCACCTCCTTTATGCTTCATTAATTCAATGTGACTTCTCTTTTCCTCTTTAACCTCTGCCTTTCTTTTCTGTGAAGCCCCTCCTCCCTCCCCCAACCAAACACATAAAAAAAATAACAAAAAAAAAGGGAAAAAAGAGGGTGGGAGAGATTACACCCTCCCACCTCCTCACTCTCCTCCTCTCCCCGATCCCCACCCCCTCCCAGCTCCTCCCTATATTTCAAGTAGGGTGCCCATATCGTCCGGTTTCTCCCATCTTGATCTTTCATTGCCATCGTGAGGTTCTCCATCTGTTGAATCTCTGTGATTCTAGCGAACCATTGTGCTCTAGTTGGTGGACTCTCCTTTTTCCACAGGACAGTGACACACGCCCTCGTGGCTATAATAAGATGTCCTAGTAGTGAATTTTTGTATTTTTCCACTGATATAGGTATATCTAGTATTAGAATCACTGCTGGTCTGTCTTCTAAAGACACTCCCGTAATTATTTTGATAGTTTCTATTACCATTTTCCTAAACTCCTGTATTTTCACACATTCCCAGAAAATATGTAATAGAGTCCCTTCTGCCATGTGACATCTCCAGCAGGCATCTGACGTCTGAGGATATATTCGATGCAGTACTGTTGGTGTTCTATATCATCTAGTTAAAATTTTGTGTCCTCCCTCCTGGTATCTGCTCGCTACTGATGCCTTGTGTGTAAATAACAAGATCCTGTCTCTCTGTTCTTGGGAGAATGTTAACCCTAAGTCCCTCTCCCAAGCCTGAAGGAAGCCTTCAGGCATGAGTTCTTGTGGTATGTCTAAATTAATTAGTATTGCATAGAAATAAGACAGTGAGTGTCTCAGGGGGCTCCCCTTCAGGCATATCTGCTCAAATTTTGACAATGTTCTGACTTCTGTATATATCTTTGCCTTTGTCCGTAAGAACGCTTCTTATTGCAGCATCCGAAAATTAGTCGATTCTCTTTTGAAAAGTGAGTAATTCTACTAATACCTCTTTGTCGTAGAGCATTGAATCTTTGATCTATCAAACCTGGCTGAAATGCCCTGGTGCCCAGGATCTGAGTCATTGGACTCGGGTATTTAGACATATTTGTTTCTTCAAAAACCTTTTTAATTGTTCATATAGTGACTCCTATCGTCGGGTGTTTCTTTATTTCTGCTGGCATGTCAGCTTCTGGGATCCACACTAGGCCTTCCAGGGGTATATCCACTGTTGCCTGTTCCATTTTTATCCAGGGTTTCTTATTAAGCCCACACCACTCTACTACTCTAACTAAATGAGATGCTTCCTGATACTTTACTGGGTCCGGGAGCCCAATCCCTCCTTCCCCTTTGGGCAATGACAAAATAGTTCTACGTATCCTCGCAGGTTCCCCCGCCCAAATGAATTTCAGGAACTTTGACCTAAGATCCCTCAAAAAACTTTGGGGGATCTTAATTGGTAAAGTCTGTATTAGATACAGAAGTCTCGGTAACACGTTCATCTATATTATATTTGTCCGCCCGAACCAAGTAAAGATTTCTTTATCCCATCTCAGTAAGTCTACATTTATTCGTCTAACCAATGCTACATAGTTAAGTTCGAATAATTTGTTTAAGCTTCTCGATATCTTAGTCCCTAAGTAGCTTATATGGGAATCTGCCCATCTAAAATCAAATTGCGTAGTTATCTGATGTAGTAGTGAGTTATTTCCATTCCCATTACCTCTGATTTCCCATAGTTCACCTTAAAATTGGACAATTTTCCATATTTTCTTCTGCCAGCAGGGAAGGCAGGGCTAGAACCGGGGACGTTATAAAAAAAATTAAGTCATCGGCATATGCCGCCAGTTTCTGTTCTTCCCCCTTCGTTATTATCCCCTTAATTTTCGGATTTGCCTGTATCTTCCTTAAAAAGGGTTCTATTGTCAAAATAAAAATAATAGGTGACAGTGGGCAACCTTGTCTTGTCCCATTTTGAATAAGAAATGGCTCAGAGATTTTATCATTTATTTTAACCTTTGCGCTCGGTTCTGAGTATAGATTATCGAACCAGCTCATCATCCCTTCTCTCAGTCCTATATGCTGTAGCGTTGCGTTTAGAAACATCCATTCCACTCTATCAAAAGCTTTTTCTGCGTCAGCAGATACTAATATCATTTGCCTCCTCTGTTTTTGTGCTAGATAAATCGCACTCACCACCCGTTGTGTGTTTTCTCTTCCCTCTCGCCCAGGGGTAAATCCCACTTGATCTGGGTGTATTAAATCCAGGATATACTCTATTAATCTTGTGGCAAGAATCTTAGTGAACACTTTCAGGTCCACATTCAGCAGTGATATAGGACAGTAGCTAGCGCATTGTGATGGATCTTTACCTTCCTTTGGGATGACTGTTATATGTGCCAAGGGCGTCTCATTCAGTATTTTCTTTCCCTCCCGCAGTGAGCTATAAGCTGATATAAACCTAGGAGCCAGTTTCTCAGCGAACATTCTGTAGTATGATAGGGTGTACCCATCCGGACCTGGTGCCTTACCCAATTTTAATACTTTTATTGCTTTCATGAACTCCTCTATTTTAATTGGTTCATCCAATTTTCTAGTTATTTCCTCTGTTAATTTTGCATCTATGTTTCTCTGATATACCCCCTAGCTGCTTCCAGTTTCTTTTGAGCATTTTCTGGCATGAGTTTTTCTTCTAACTGGTATAATTTCTCGTAATACTCAAAACATTGTGCGATTTTCTGTGGGACATTAATCATTTCATCATTTTGTGTCTTAATTTGTGCGATATGGTTATGTGTATTGGCTTCTCCCAGGGCATTTGCTCACATTATACCTGGTTTGTTGCCAAACTCATAGAATGTTCGCCTCCCTCTGGTTAATTTGGCTTTCGCTTTATTGATTAGTAATAGATTCAGCTTTTCCCGCATGTCGTCTAGTTCTTGTTCTATTGATTATGCCTGGGATTTTTAATGTACCGTTTCTATCTCTCCAATATGTTTAAACATCAAGTCTATCTGTTCATTTAATTTCCATTTCCTATGTGCCCCCATCGAGATAAAATTACCTCTCATTACACATTTATGTGTTTCCCACAAACAAAGGGTAGTTTTTTCTCCTGTGTCGTTCAGTGCAAAAAACAACTCTAATTCCTCCCTCAGTTTCCCCTCATATTCACTGTCTTTTAATAGAGTCTCATTTATCTTCCAGTGCCATCCCTTCATATCAGCCTCCCCTAAATTTATTGTGCAGCTTGTTGGAGCATGGTCTGAAAGGGTGATAGATCCAGAAGAAGCATCTACGAGAGATGCAGCTAGGCTCTAGGAGATTAAAACATAATCGATTCTAGTATATGTTTTATATCTCGCCGCGAAAAACGTGTAGTCCCTATCCTGTGTGTGGACAGTCCTCCAACTATCTATCAATTGTAAGTCTTGTAAGTGTTTCTTCGCTTTTCTTAATTTAGTGTATGACAGATGGGAGATACCTTTCCGAGGTGTCCTTTATAGGGTCTAAAGCCATGTTGAGATCGCCACCCGCTACCAGAATTCCTTCCCTGTGTTGCTGGACCAATTGCAGGTATGTTTCCAAACAATTTATCTGGTCTACATTCGGTAGGTATATATTCACTAGTGTGACTTTTTGTTGACTCAGAGTTCCCTTCACTATTAAGAGACGTCCTCCCTCATCCCTCACTACCCCCGATTCCTTCCATGCTATCTGCTTGGACATCAAAATAGAGACTCCGGACAAAGGGGGGGGCATTTCTGTCATCTACTCTTCACTTACTTGTACAGCTACTAAAACCTCATACATGAAAGCATGGGAAGATGACCTCCAGCTAAATTGGGATCTAGGATCCTGGCAAAAGGCCAACTTTCGCTCATTCCACAGTATTTTGAACACCTCCCTCATGGAAGCTAACTTAAAAGTTGTCATGAGATGGTATATGACTCCCATCAGGCTTGCATCCATCTACCCAGAATCGGATCCCAACTGCTTTAGAGGCTGCCATTTATTGGGCTCGATGGTGCATATCTGGTGGGAATGTCCTAGGATCAGGCCGATCTGGAAGAAAATGTTTAATCTCATATTTAAGGTCACTTCGTGTTCAGTACCTAGGTCAGCTTCTGTTGCTCTCCTCAATGACAATATTCCCAACGTTTCTAAACCAACTAGAAAACTGATTCACTTTATACTTCTGGGGACTAAAATTATTATTGCTAGATCTTGGAGGAAGCCCAGGGTATCCATTAAGGCTATACACAATAAGATCTCTTGGATTATGGCTCAAGAGAAGATGGTTAGCATATCAACTAATTTAATCCCTAAATTTGAGGCAATATGGGAACCTTGGGCAGTTTTCTGTGGCATTTCTTTGAAGGTCAGGCATGACCTTGACCGCTCTAATTCCTAAAGGGCCTCATGTTCGGCATGTGATTTCTTCTTATTTCTTTCTTCTTCTATTCTATATTTTCTTGGTTCTTTTATCTTTTGTTTTATTTATTTTTATTTTATTTTTGTTTCGATACTTGATTCAAAGATTTGATATCATTATTTACTGTGTTCTTATTGCGGTATTTCCGAGTCTTAAATTTGATGGGCGTTATTGTATATGAGTATAGTACTGTTCTTCATTAAGATTCTGAGTTCCTTTTTATTGGTTTCATATGAGGATGGCGGGCTGGGGGGGGGGTGGCCTGACCTGGGCGCAGGATGATCCCGTTAGGGGCGTCCAGGTGGGGTGTGACTTCCCTGAATGCCTATTTTTCATATTTTTTTTTAATCTCTTGATGAGAACATTGTGACATAAACAATTGGAAATAACCCTTTGTCATGTTTAAACAACAATTTTTTAAGATTTTCTGTACATGTCTTGAATTGAAAAATAAAAATTTATTGAAAGAAAAAAAAAATAGACTCCACAGGATTTTGAACTCTGTGATGTACTATGGTATATTGTCGGGAATCTGTGGTTCTTAAGGTTCTGGGTTTTGTCCCCTTTAAAATGTGTCTCTTGTAAAAAAAGAATCTGTGATTTAAGTCTACCTAATAGTGAAAGCAGCCTAACTTGTTTCTCTGGGATATTAAGTCCCTTAACGTTATATGAGGTAAAAGTTATTTTAGTCATTTCTGTCCTGATTGGGGCCGTCCAATAGGGGAGGTGAAGGGAAGGCTAAGCAATAGAGAGGAGGCTCGGACGGGCGAGAGGGAGACAGAGGAATAAAAAAAACAAAAAAAAAACAAAAAAAAAAACTTTTACTTTCCCCTTGGGAGATCAAACTCCCCTCATGTATGGTGACCTGACCTATGGTGAAAAAACCCCTGCAACGCCTCCGACTTATCCTTCACTCAGAGGAGAGGCGTTTATTGTGGGGGGGTGTTGTAGGTCAGGCCAGAGTTTGTGCCTGGGGTCCCTAGACAGTGCTCTCGCTTTGTACTTCCATAGACTTTTTGGTAATCCACATATTTAACTTGTATCTTTATCTCATCATATACAGTTTCTATTCTCTTTCTGTCCCCCATAGCCCCTGTCTCCCCCCTCTTGGGTATATCTTAAACAATCAGCATATCTTTATCAAATTTCCATCACATCAACCTTATCTCCTTATAATAACACAGCACAGAAAAAATGAAACCAAAAATACACCTATATACTTATATTAGCTTTTACAATATAGCATTCTTTATAGTCATATATGCCCAACTTGTATTCAGATTCCTCCCTCCTCTCTCCATTCCTATTTCTCCCATTTCCCTTCTGCTTTATTCACATCTACATACAAGTCTAATCCCATGAAGAGTCCGGGCTCCCCCCTCCCCCCCACGACGGAAGTGGTCCCACCTTTGTGCCCCCCCCCCCTCTTATCTTCCTCACCAAAACAAACAGGAGGAAGAGGGGATCTCCTTCGCCCGTATTCCTCTTATTTTAATTTTTCCACTGCAGCAGCTAGGGCAGAGAAATTTGCCTGCTATACTCTACAGCTGGTGATGTGCTGTTGGCAGATGTGCTGCAAGGACCTGTGACACCCTTCGCTATACCATCATCCCTGTCAGTGGAGGCTGCTAAGAGGTCATGAGGTATAGCGGGGGGTAGACCGGAAAGGTGAGGAGTGAAGAGGAGCAGAATTGTGTCCCTTTTGTGTGGCCTTCAGGTGCTCTTGCTAACGGGCTGAATGGTGGGAGGTTAAATTATTATATTATTATCATGCAGGATTTATATAGCCCCAACAGTTTCGCACCACTTAACAAAGTGTAGGCAGACATTACAGTTACATTACAATTTGGTCCAAGAGGAATCGGACCCTGCTCATTAGAGCTTATAATCTAAGAGGAAGGGTCAATTGATACAAAAGGTAATATAATAGCTGTGGGGGATGAGCTGATGGAGAAAGTAAAACAGTCTATTTGTAACATACCTAAGGTGTGAACCTGACGTGTGGAGGGAGACCTCCCTTAGAACCCAGGCTCAAGGACCACTGGAGTGGAGACATTGGTGGTAAGAACACGGTGAGGTAAGGGTGCCTGTTCGGTCCTCACTGCTTGGAGTAGTGGAGCCAAGAGGTAGCTGGCACGGCTGGTGCAGGGAGCAGCGGATGCAGGTCAGCAGGTGCAGTTTTGCAGAGCAGCGGATGTAGGTCAGCGGATGCAGGTCAGCAGATGCAGGTCAGCAGATGCAGGTCAGCAGATGCAGGTTTGCAGAGCAGCGGATGCAGGTCAGCGGGTGCAGGTTGCAGAGCAGAGGATGCAGGTTTGCAGAGCAGCGGATGCATGACAGCAGATTGCAGAGCAGCGGATGCAGGTCAGCTGACGCAGGTTGCAGATGCAGGTTGCAGGCAGAAGCGGAGTCAGGCAAGCCGGGTCATACACATCAGGGTTAAGCAGCATAAACGGCAGGCAGAGAGTAGTCAGAGTCCAGGCTGGGTCTTGGCAACAGGCAATCAGGCAGGTAGCTGAGCAGGGTCAAAACAAGCCGAAGTCAGGACTGGAGACAGAAGCAAGGTCAGGAAGCCGGGGCATACACAGGAACAAGATCCAGGCACAGAATCAGGAACACAGGGAACAGAAGCAGATCAGTCCGCAAAGGGCAACATCCCTAGAGCATCTTTTATAGGCCGTTGGGCGCCAAAGTGTGTCTAACGCGTGCGCATGCGCACATTCGTGCGTGAAGTCCGTGATTTGCACATGCGCATAGGCGCACGCCTTCTGAAGCGGGCAGTACGTCACTGACACTATTAGTTAAAGAGAAGGGTTTTCAGGGATCGTTTAAAGATGGATAGATTAGGGGACAGTCAAACAGATTGGGGTAGGGAGTTCCAAAGGATGGGAGAAGATCTGGAGAAATCCTGGAGGCGAGCATGGAAGGGGGTGACAAGGGAGCTAGAGAGCAGGAAGTCTTGGGAGGACCGAAGAGAGCGGCTTGGTTGGTATTTTGAGAGTAGGATAGTGATGTAGCTGGGGGCAGAGTTGTGTATATCTTTGTAAATTATTGTTAGTACTTTGAATTTTATACGTTGAGTGATTGGAAGCCAGTGGAGGGATTGGCAGAGAGGGGTGGAGGACACTGAATGGTTGGTAAGGTGGATGAGTCTTGCAGCAGCATTCATTATGGACTGAAGAGGGTATAGTGTAGGTAAAGGTAATCCAATGAGGAGGGAGTTGCAGTAGTTGAGGAAAGAGATAACAAGGGAGTGAATTAGAAGTTTGATGGTGTCATTGGTTAAAAAGGGGCGTATTCTAGAGATGTTGCGGAGGCAAAGGCAGCATGATTTGGACGGGTATGGGATGTGGGCCTGAAAGGGCAGTTCAGAGTCCAGGGTTACCCCTAGCACCCTGGCATGTGGGGACAGACTGCTAGTTGTGCCATTGATCTTGACAGAGGTCAGGGGAAGGAGCACATGGGGGGGGGGATATTATGAGCTCAGTTTTAGATAGATTCAGTCTGAGGCAGTGGTGTGACATGTAGGCTGATATGTCTGTTAGTAAATCAGTGATGTGTGAGGAGACTGATGGGGTGAGCTGAGGGGTAGAGAGATAGATTTGGGTGTCATCGGCATATAAATGGTAGCGGAAGCCATGGGAGGCTATTAGCTGAAACAGGGAGGACGTGTAGATTGAGAATAGTATTGAGGTCCAAGAACAGAACCTTGGGGGACCTCAACGGTAAGAGGAGTTGGAGTGGAGGAAGTGGAGTTGTAAGTGACACTGAAGGTGCGGTGAGATAGGTAAGATTCAAACCAATGGAAAGCACAGCCATGGAGACCAAGCAAATTTAGTTTTTTGAGGAGGAGGGGGTGATCAACTGTATCAAAGGCAGCGGAGAGGTCCAAGAGTAAGCGTACATGTAGCAGTACCCCCGTGAGGGCTGATGATAGACTCTATACCCCAATGGCTACCTCCGACTCTGCAGATCCTCTCTTACCTCTGACACCTTGGGTTCCATTCTGAAATGTTGTGTTAGTAATGAAAAAATCACACAATATCACTGAACCACTCAGAAATAAACACAAAAATAGGATATGAATGGACACAATGTATGATTGACAGAAAATACCACTTAATATATATATGCAAAATGTGTACCTCTATGACCTGAATAGGTGTATGTGAACAGGTGCACAGAGAGATAAATGTCCAACACCTTTAACACATGTGTGTGTGTGTGACCTCCTCTGAGGCCTCAGCACACAAACCAGCATACAGTGCACAGCATATACATACAGTAACACAAATCAGATTTAAAGAATATCTCACAAAATGGCTTTCCCTAGACTGTAATTTAGTGATTGGCCTTAAAATGGAGAGCAGTAGAGCAAAATAAAAGAAGAAGGTGGTGAATGTTCTTTAAATTTCGGATGTCTTCAGCTAGCCTGATGTTTATACTGCAGTGTAATTTTGTACTTTGTAATCCAGGTGGGTAAAAGACAAAAAGGACTGAAGAACAAAAGGTGTAACAGACGAACACTTAAACTGAAGAAATATCACCACTTGTAGGTTCCTCTTTAAATGTGAGTGCAATACAGTACTGACCTTACAGTACAGAAAAGGAGAGTCGAGGCCTAACTCTGGCTGTATGATGCCTGTGAAAGAGTAGATTCACATCCTTGAAACCACAAGTCTCACCAGCAATACTGTAATATCTAGCTGTATGGGCAGGTGCCCTCTCACCACAATGGATCCCAATAGATGTAGGGCTCCGGCCAGAATCCCCTCCTGGTGCATCCATTCTGTGAGAATGGCACCAACACGCCACGACTCCCGGTGGGCTGGAGTGCAGGTGATCCCAGATGCTCTGAAATGCAGGCTGATCCGCCTGCTAGGATAGTAGTGCTGTCCTCCGAGGTTCCTCTGAGGCGGGCTATCCAGCTCTCCGCTGCATAGGCCGCAGTCTCTCACTCCCTGTCACACAGACCTCCTGCTGGCAGGTGTTGAATGGCGTCCAGAGAGGTTGAAAACTTTTATCTCTCCTCCCAGCAGGCCGATCTGCGCGCTTTGCATTGTGTGTCCTGTAGTCCAGAGCTGACCCAGCCAAGAGAGTCACTTCCTCATCCAGACTACATGTCCCATAATGCCTTGCTCTGTTCACTTCTCAAGGAGGAAAGAAAATCCTGACAGAGTTCAGCAGACACTAGGGGGAGCCAAACTCTCATACAAGAAAACAATGAACCTTTCAACAATAATAACTGTAGTAGAAACCCCTGGCTACATACAGAATAATGACCATTGGTTTTAGCTGTTACAAAGTCATTTGTGAGTTTTAGGAGAGAAGTTTCTGTGGAGTGCCGTAGATGAAATTAAATCTGAAGGGGATCAAGAAGGTTATTCTCAATGAGGTGGTCACTCAGTCAGTTGTAGACTAAACGTTCAAGGAGTTTGGAGGCAAAAGGGAGTAAGGAGATGGGTCTTAGGTTGTTAAGATTGGTGGGGTCCAGTGAGGCGTTTTTTGGTATGGGAGTAACTAGTGCATGTTTTAGTGGGTTGGGGAAGATGCCAGTAGAGAGAGAGAAGTTGAAGATATGAGTTAAAGAGTATAGGATAGAGTCAGAGTGTGACCATAGTATTTGATAAGGAACAGGGTCCAGGGAGCAGGAGGTTAAGTGGGCGTTAGAAAAAAGTTTAGTGACTTCCTCTATAGTAGCTGGGTTAAACGAGAGTATTGATTGTGCAGGAGGACAAAGACTGTAAAGTAAGGGAGATATCTGTAGAGTGGAGATCTCGAGACTAATTGTATCAGTCATACTGTTAAAGTGATTAGCAATCTTCTGGGAAGTGAGTAAGTTAGTGTGGTGGAGGTAATGGAGGACGAAGTAGAGCGTTAAATGTCTTGTCAAGCATGTGGTACCCAAATGGATGGTGTTTTTGCCATGCTTGATGTGCTTGAGGCAAAGTTTGCATATTGCAACAGTGTGATCGGCTGCACATGTGCTAAAAAAGGCCAAGACAGCTGAACTGTCGGAAGGGGGCTGGGAGATACACAATCTGGTGGATAAGGTGGCTGCTCTCTACTCTTTCATAATGGCTGTCTCGTTGGGGTTGTGCCTCACCCTCATATTTCTCCTCTGCTCTATCCGGGACCAGTTTCGTCTGTGACCTCATCATCTTCATCCCCTCCATCCTCATCCTCACTGGAGCCAGCTTGGCACTACGCTGCGGCTGGGGGAACATGACTGCAAATTTGTTGTTTACCAATGTTCTCCTCTCTCTGTAGGCTCATGTTCCTACCTTCCTCATCCTCAGAACCAACATCAGAATCAAGTAATGCCTGTGAATCGACAAGGAGCAAGTGGCTGATGCTGTGTTCAAATAACTCAGCAATAACTCAGCTGACTCCTCCGTGCATGATGTGCTGGGGCTATGGTGGGAGTCACTGTAGACAATAAGGCCGAATAAGCCCCTCTGGCAGCTGCGGTGGCCTGCGCACTAATCTGTGCTTGGGTGACAGAGGATGAGGAGGATTCCATACACTGCAGTAAAAGTGTACTAACGCACTTCTGTATACTGCAGTAAAAAGTGCACTAACGCACTTCAATATGCTGCAGTAAAAGTGCACTACTGCAATTCAATATACTGCAGTAAAATTGCCCTGACGCACTTCAATATATTGCAGTAAAAGTGCACTAACGCACTTCAATATACTGCAGTAAAAGTGCATTAAAGCAATTCAATATACTGCAGCAAAAGTGCACTAACGCACTTCAATATACTGCAGTAAAAGTGCCCTGACACAACACAATATACTGCAGTAAAACTGTCCTGACACTCTACACTGACACACTTTAACCACTTGCCGCCCACCCACTGTCAAATGACGGCTGGGTGGTGCCGCTCTCGTTCTTGGTTGGACGTAATATGACGGCTTCCCAGAACGACCGCTCTCACGCGTGTTGCTAAGACACGGCGCGACCCCGATCTCTATAAATATACGCGGTCGTGACTCTTTAACTATAGATCGGCTGTGTCCAATCACAGCCGGTCACATGTAAACATGGAAATGCCGGTAATCGTGTGAGGAGAGGAGAGCCGATCAGCGGCATCTCCTCACAGGGGGACATGTAGGTATGTAATCAGGACACTGATCATCAGTGGCCTGATTACAATTAAGTGCCCACCACTGCCAGCAATGAGTGCCCACCACTGCCAGCAATCAGTGCCCACAAGTGCCAGCAAGTGACCATTAGTAATTCCAGTCAGTGCTGGCTATCAGTGCTGCCCATCAATGCCCATCACTGCTGCCCATCAGTGCCGCCCATCAGTTCTGCATATTTGTGCCTCCTATCTGTGCCCACCAGTGCCGCCTATCAGTGACAATCAGTGGCCACCATTGCCACCCATCAGTGCCGCCTATCAGTGCTCGTCAGTGCCACATATTAGTGCCACCTATCAGTGCCCATAAGTGCGGCATATTCGTGCCGCCTCATCAGCGCCCATCAGTGAAGGAGAAAAATTACTTACTTACAAAATTGAATGACAGAAATCAAAACTATTACTATATTCACACTACACTGATACTTTACACTCACAATAGAATCACAATATCACACTATAGCACACTAACTCGCTAGTAGCAATGAACAGAGCCCTGTTCTATCTATCTCCATTCCAATATCGCACTGCAAATGGCTGCTCTGGGAAGGAACCTTTTATAGTGTGGGGTGGGTCTATGAGCAATGAGCCATGATTGGGCACAGTCATCATTACTTTCTCCAATCATGGCTCTGACATGCCTCATTGGGCAAAGCCTTCATTGCTTAAAGTGGTTGTAAACCCTTACAGACCACTTTATGCTACAGGTAAGCCTATAATAAGGCTTACCTGTAGCTACCCAGGTTATCTCCTAAACCTTCACAGTTTAGGAGATATCCCCTGTCCCCTGCATGTGCCAATGTCATCGGCACATGCGCACTGGGGCAAACTGAAGCAATAGCACGTATGTGCCATTGCTTCAGTGAGCGTGCCGTTACCGGCGGCTCCCGCGTGCATGCGTGGGAGTGACATCATCGCGGCTCCGGCCAATCACAGCGCCAGAGCCGCGATACCCGGAAGTAACCCCCGGGAGAGATGTCGACAGAGCCGGAGGGGGGTACGAGGACCGCTGCGGGGACTTCCTTGTAAGGTAAGTAGTTCATAATGAGCTAGTATGCAATGCATACTAGCTCATTATGCCTTTGTCTTGCAGGGTTATTTTTTTTTCTTTCAGGGGTTTATAACCACTTTAAGGCTGGGTTCACACTATTGGGAATTGGATGCAGGTTTCCCTGCATCCAATTCGCCTGTCAGGAGATTGCAACCGGCTCTCTATGGAGCCAGCTCACACATCTCTGGAGCGGCTCCAGAGTGAATTGCACATAAGTCCTGTGCGTCTTCTGGTCTGTTTCAGGTCCGAATTCAGGCAAAAATTCGGACCGAAATCGGACCTGAAACAGAGAACAGGGACGCACCTGACCACTGCTGTGAGCCACTCTGCACAGCCTCAGCTAATCAGGGCTTCCAATGCTCTGTGTGGTGTGCAGTTTATTGTGGCGTGTTCGGCGGGCCAAACAAACTGTCGAACGCCCTGACAATTCGGATGTTCACCGAACGGGCGAACAGCCAGTCAGCTTAAAACTCGTTTGCCCAACACTATTTGTGACATTCACAGATTGCATGTTGTTGAGTTAGCTTGTGAGTGTACCTCCTTCCTGTGTGTTTAAACTGACCCTAATTGCAACGCTGTATCCTGGCCTAGGCCAACAAGGACCAGGCCTAGGGCAGCACTTTGCAGGGTGGCAGCACGGAAAGTGCCCCCGTCGGCTTGCGCTACACTGTTAGTGTTGCGTCAGTGTTATGCGGCGGACTGGGCTGAGAAACAAATTAGTCTAGCGCCCCCCATAAAGCGGCTGCACTGCTTCCGGTATGCAGGTGGCTGGCATTCCGCAACTGTGTGTGGGGGGCGCTGCTTCTAATTTTGACGGTCCTATCATCCTAGACCGCAAACCTTCCTTACTGTGCTATATGTTTTCTGCTGCACCATTGGCATGGTTATATCGTCTCAGTCCTCTCCAGTCTCCATAAAATTATCAGAAATTTGTGCTTAAAGTAGAACTAGAGGCAACACTTTTTTTTTTTTTCATTTTGGATAGAATAAGGGGGGGGGGGGGTTATAGCCCCTGTCAGGTGTGGCCTTGACCAAAAGAGGTTGGTCATATTTAAATTTGGGGGTGCGCAAGTTTAGTCAGGCCTAGGGCAGCATAAAACCGAAATACACTACTGCCTAATTGTCTACTTTGCTAGTACTTTGCTAGTCCTTAGCTCTGTTGTCTTTTCTGACTACGTTTGTACGTTTCTCTGATAGTGACATTTGGCTGTGGTGAACCCCAGCAAAAATCTTTGGCTACGCTTCCCAGCTATGTTTCTTCATTACTTTTTTGTACAGACTTCACCTGGATGGATATAATCTTTAGCCAGTCTACCTATTGGCCACCACCAGCAGGGCTATCCAATGGACCACACTATGGGAGGGAATGCCAAACTATTTTCCAGCACCACTATATGCAACAGTTGTCTTTGAGTATCCACTGTAGAAAAAAGTTTTTTAACAGCGCCTATGGCTATTGATGGGAAGGGAAAGAATATACATTGATCGCTGCCACTCAAATTAGTGGTATTATACCAATAAACAGTTATTAAAAAATTAGAGAGTTGCGGCGCCGGTCTATAATCCCTTTTGTGACTAATGTGAGTAAAATATAATCCTATTATATCATAAACATGTGCAACAAAGCATAATCATGTGTAAACAATTAAATCCAAAATGTGTCTCACTTAATATACACAGTGCAAATGCTGTACAAAAAATGCAATATAGTACAAACTACAGGAGAAAAATGTGCACAAATTACAAACAAATAAAAGTGCTGAAAAATGAAAGTGCACATGCCTAAGTATATAAATAAGTAAATGTCCAATCCAGAAACAAAGTCCCTATATGCTCCAAAAATAGAAAAAAGAGTCCCACAAGAAAATCACCAACTCTTTTCCAACAGAAAAAATTCCAAATGGCTCTAAGTGTCATCCAGTGTGAGCCCTTCACCAGCCACACTAAACTGACTCACCAAATGTAATGGCTGATCAAGGTATAGACCAGCTAATACGCTTTGCAACACACCCACAGGAACATATCTCCACCATCCAAGTGCTCGGTACAGTTCCTCACCAGTAGATCCACTCAGGCATATCGCGATCAAAAAGGAAGGAAGGCCTCCATAGTGTAAAAACTGTTTAAAAATAGTAAACTTTTATTAAAAATATGTCTAATCCACTCACATGGTTTTATTGTCTCCCCGACACTAGGGTATTATTATTATTATACACGATCTATATAGGGGCAACAGTTTACGCAGCGCTTTACAATGTAGAGGGGGGACAGCACTATTACAGGGTTTTATCACTTGCAATACATCCAAACTGCTCGTCGCCTCCGGCCGCAAACACCAAGCCGTGAGTGCGAATCAAGTGTGCGCGATGACGTTAGCGTCCTTGCCCTGCCCTATGCGTTTCATTATATGATGTCCTCATGGAGCGGAAGGATGTCTGATGTTGCCGCACCATATTTATAATGGGCAACTGCCCCGTGTACATCCACATTCGTGTTTTAAATCTCCAAATCTCTTTAAAAGGCTAAAACTTTACTAAACATACATTTATGCAGGCGAATCTTAAAAGTACATACATATCTATTTTAATTTTTTCATGTATTGAGCACTATCGAAAACACACAATCTCTCTGTTTTAAAGGAGAAGTGTGCGCATTAAGGACCTACTCTAGACCACTCATGTAAAAAACTTCTACTATGCATTTGAAAATATGTAAATTACACATTATAAACTGTACTACCTATGTCCAACCTTTACAAAAAAAGAAAAACAAAGCATAAGACAATTAAAATGCATGAAATAAAAATTTGTCAAAAAACAATTCAATTCAATGTCTATGTTTAATCCAAAAGGATGTAGGGACCCTATTTCATATACCCATTGGGTTTGCTTCCTAGACACTTCTCTCACTCTATCCATACCCCTCCAGTGTCCCACCACCTTATCTATTCCATAAAAGGTTAGTAAGCTGGGATCTTTTGTGTGCATCAGATTGAAGTGCTTTTTTAATATTTGAGTACCCACTGTCATTTTTTCCACTTCTCTGCTTGGTTTCAATTTAAGAACCTTACAAAATCATTGCTCTTTGAATCATCCTCTTCAGTAAGGTCTTCAGAGACTTAAGCCTCGTACACACGACCGAGTTTCTCGTCCAAAACCGACAAGAAAAGTGCAGAGAGAGCTTTATTGTCGAGAAAACTGTTCGTGTGTATGGTTTTACGACGAGAAAACTGCCGTGAATCTCGACGAGAAAGATAGAGAACCTGCTCTCTTTTTTCTCATCCGGATTCTAGATTTTCTCGTCGTGTTTCTCGTTGGCCTGTTTTGCGACGAGAAAATGGTTTGTGTGTATGCTTTTACGACTCTTCAAAAAGCGCGCATGCTCAGAATCAAGTATGAGACGGGAGCGCATCTTCTGGTAAAACAAGCCTTCGTAATGGAGATAGCACATTCGTCCCGCTGTAAATTATTGCATCGTTTAAATGTTGTACATTTAAATCTTCTTTAGAATGTTACAATAATGAAAACTAATTAACTTGTTTTGCTGCTGATATTCACACAGTTCTGACTAACTATTTTAAACCTTTTTCATGCTGCTCTTAAGAAGATTTAGCTGTATTATATCGTGCAAGATCTTCTGAATATTTTAATGTTTAAAATTTTTTAGACAGATGTTAATTTTAATTTGTCTATGTTTTGATAGTGATCTCCAAATTTTTTTATTTTATTTTGTTGTGTCAAGTTTACACCCTATTTTTTTTAAAGAACACCTTTAATGATATTTTTTTGTGTTATCTGTCCCTTTTATTTTTTTGGTTCAAATGTATCTGCTTACTCCAAAGGGAAATAAATAATTATTATAAAAACACATAGTCAAGTGAGAACTTAAAAAAAAAAAAAAACATTTATTCATGTATAGAACAAAATAAATAGAAGGCAGTGCTGGAGAACCTGCTGCCATTTGTGCATCCATGGGACCCCAGAGCACACATCAACCCTGTGTGGACACTAAAATTGGGAGCTTGAAAAGCACAACAGTTGTGAGCACAATCTGATGCTGGACTCCCAGAGGTCAGGAACAGCAGCAGGTGATATACATGTCCCAAGTCTGTGGTACTACAACAGGCTGCCTTCTGTCCGACCACAATGAAGTAAGGCCATCACTTCCTGGTCTTCTTGGCAGCCTTCCCTGCAGCCTTCCCTGAAGCCTTCTCTGCAGCCTTCCTTCTGCGTGTGGCTGGAGGCTGGGCCACTGGAGGGGTACTCCTGTCAGGAGGAGGAGAAGGAGGTGGAGGAGAAGGGGGTGGCGGAGAAGAAGAAGGTGGAGGTGGAGGAGGAGGAGGAGGTTGAGGTTGGGATAGCTGGGTGACCTCACATATGGCCGTATTGGGGGTAATTCTCTCCATCACCCCCTTGTTCAGCAAGGTGATGAGCAGGGGCTCGAATAGGAGGCATTGCTCCATGCTCATCACCTTGAACTTGGCCTCAACTAGACCGGCAATGGCCTCTTCAGGGGATGTGGGCTCCTGGAGGGTGGCATGTGCTTCTCTAATAAGGGCCATTGCTGCCTCACTTGTGGTCCTGTCCCTCCTGCTTCTTTTAGGAAGGCGGATGGGAGGCACCTGCGATCTTGTGCTGCTACTCGGGCCGGCCACCTCCTGTCTGCCACTGGGCCCTGCCACCTCCTGTCTGCCACTGGGCCCAGCCACCTCCTGGCTGACAGTGGGCCCTGCCACCTCCTGGCTGACAGTGGGCCCTGCCACCTCCTGACTGACAGTGGGCTCTGCCACCTCCTGGCTCACAGTGGGCCCTGCCACCTCCTGCCTGACAGTTTCCAGACCCTCCTCCTGGCTGATTTCATCCTGTGTATGAAAAAGGGACATAGTTTTATTTTTTGGTTTAATTTTTTCACAATTTTGAGATCATGAATGTAGCAATTTGAATGTAAATCAAGAGAAAAGACAAATATTTTTAGGACCACATCAGATTTAATTTTTTGCCCCCAATTTATGGCAGACTAATGTCTATAGATCTTGATTTCACTTTTGTATCCCAAATTATTTTAGGATTTTCATATTGGCTTATTTTTCCGGCTTTAATTTTCTCAGAAAACGTTTTCATTAATTACTATACCTGGCTCCAGATGTCCAAATCAGCTTCTTTTAGGATGGCTGCCTCCTCTTGCTCCAGAGAAGGCTCAGGTTGGCTGCAGGAAAGTCTGGGGGGAAGACTGGACAGTGATGGCCTTGCCTCAATGTGGTCATCCAGAAAGGACATCCTGCTGTAGTACCACAAATTCGGGACATACACATCATCTGCTGCTGCTCCTGACCTCTGAGAAGCCAGGACCTTAGAGCGTTCATTCCTGTATGTGCCTCTCAAGCTCCCAATTTTAGTGTCCACCTGTTTTGCTGTTGCTGTGGGCACCTTGGTCTGCACAAATGGGAGCAGGGTCTCCAGCGCTGCTTTCCTTACACCTTTTTTACGATGTCTGGGGTTTTTGGTTTCCCACAGAGTGGGCAGCTCCCTTACCCGGTCTATAAATTCCGCAAGGAATTCCTTATCACTGATAAAGACAATAATTTTGGGTCTGCAAGCCAAAAATAATCACCAAAAAATAATGTCAGTTACACAGTCTAACCTCCTGTAAATCTTATTCACTATATATATCCTCCAACATTCTCTAGACAGTATAGGCCACCAATTTCACAAAGTCTCAAAATCACATACCTTCGTTTGCACGTCCGTCACTTTTACTCCTCTATCCGCACACCGAACGTAGTCTAGTCACGTGTGTTTGCTATATATACACCACGCATGCATAAAACTACGCACACGTCGCTCCCCACACGTCGCCCGCCCATGACGTTCTAAGTAACATCTTTTCCCCGCTCCTTCTCTGTTTCAGACAGATACGGCGGATTCACAGCAGGTGTCTGCTAATTCCTCAAATAACGAGGAGGAGACAAGCCCAGAGACTGAGGAAACGTCACGATCAAGGAGGAGATTCAAGGCATCTAATATGTCTTACGCGGAGATGGCGGAGATGGTGGACATATTGCTAAAGTCGGATTATGACGCAAAGCATGGGTCGTATAGCAAACCTAATCGAAGGAAGGCCAAAATCATGAAGAAAGTCGTGAAGAGTCTGAAGAAGAATTTCGGAGTGAAACGCTCAAATGAGCAGCTCAGAAAGAGGTGGTCTGACCTCAAACTGAGGGAGCCGGAGCAGTTAAGGAGCATTAAGAGAATGCTTGAAAAAAGTAAGTACTTTTTCCCCTTTTTCCCTATTATTGTATTTCACAACTTGCATGTTGCTCCATGTTATTGCATTTTTCTATTATACCTTACAAAATGTCATCGTTTGAACTTGGTTTGGCACAGTAATCGTTTGTTACAGACACATCGTTCGGCCACTATGCACGATTTTTTTAGATTTTACAGGGTTAAAATAATTTACACAGCTGCCTGTTTTTATTCAATAGTTGTTATTACATTGTTGCCTAGATGATGTGTTTGTAAAGAGAATGAAATGCAAACTTTAATCAGTATAATGGAGAGGACACTCAGCAGCTGGTTCCACATCTGTACTTTTGAGCATTATAGTGTGGGCCACCAGAACCACATTTTTTGGGTGCCCCACACAGGTGCATCAGTGAATTTTTGTGGTGCCTCCATGTGTAAAAATTGACAGCCAAAGGTGAATAGTAAAGAATATAGTTTTTCAAAATAATGTCTTCATCTTGAAATCCCGCCCAAACAGACACTTGTACCCCACTTCCAAGCAATGTATCATGTTTTTATTTTTTATACAAAATTTCTGTGTGATAACTATACCTTTTGTTTGATTCTCATAGGGGAGAGAAGACTGGGAGGAGAACACTCCGGGGAGCACAAGAAACCCACAGCTTCTAAACAACCCCAACCTCACCAAGACCCACAACCTGAGGATGTTGAGGAAGTTGAAGAGGTGGAGGAAGGAGAAGTGCAGGAAGGAGAGGTGGATGACGTGGTGGAACTGGTCACCACAACAGGTCAGTATCTGTCACCACAGCTTCAGGTAAGAGATGTAGGCCTGCAGAGTTATAATACCTTTTGTATTTTTTTATAGGGGATGAAAATGTTGGGGTGAACGAAAGTACGCGTTTCTCTGCTGACAGTGCCCTACAAGTCATACAGCAATTGATGGAATGTAGCACAGAACTGGACAGAATTAAGCAAAGAATTAATGTGATGGATCAAACCTTTAAAGACATCCTAGATGTTTTGGGGAGAAATGAATAAGGCAACAAAACCCCCATTTTTTGTTTGAGATTGTTCTTCCCCCTTTTTGAAGCTTTTAGCCAATCAATTAAGCCAAAATTTGAATATGCACACAGTGTGTCAACATGTGCCATCTGCCATCAGGGGATATCCATGTACGTGTTTTGGGGGTGCAACCCCTTTCTCGTATCTCAAGTAGGTGAACTGAAGAAGGGGTTGCACCCCCAAAACACGTCCATTGATCACCCCTGATGGCAGATAGCCCATGTTGACAATAGGGATCAGGAGTCTAAAATCCCTATTGGAAATTACTTCAAATTGTGTGCATATTCAAATTTTAGCTTGGCCAGGGGTGCCAATACCCCATATTAGGACGGCCAGATAGAGACATATTTTGTGTAAGTGAATGTCTCATATTGCCGAGAGGTATACAATGTTGTAGTTTGTTAAATGCTACTGATGGTTTTGTATTTTCGTAAAAAAAAAAAAAAAGCCGGTTTGTGGCCAGCCCAAAAAAAAATACACATACTGTTCTATTTACCATGTGTGTGAATGTGCACAGAGTAAAATTTTGGAAAAAAAAAAAAGTGTAGCTTCTTTTTTAAATACGCTATAACCTTATTTGTGTTTATTTTTGTGGTTCCTAGTGAAATGGTTGGTATTTACTAAAGGAAAATACACTTGGCACTACAAATGCAATAAGACAAACTAGGAGACAGGAAAAAACAAAAGTTAAAAGATTTAATCAGCTTTTTATTTAGTTCTTTCTCCAAGCAGATTTAGACATGGCCTGGCATAGGAATTGCCCCCCTACCCGTGAAATATTCCAGATATTTCTGACGAACCTGACGGGCATTTTGGGGGGGCAAGCCAGGACGGCCAGATTCTAGGCCCGGCAGGGTATTGCCAGATGAAAGTCCTGCCTCAGGCAATATTGAGGCCATATAATTTGGTGATTTCCGGATCAGAAAATTATGTAGCACACAGCAGCAGAAAACAACATAGTTAATCTTGTACTCCGCCAAGTGAATTGGAGTCATAAAAAGGCGGAACAATTATCCCAAAGGCATTTTCTACGACTCTTCGGGCCCTGGCCAGCCGGTAGTTGAACACCCTCTTCTCTGGCGTCAGGGTCCTCTGGGGAAATGGCCTCATGAGGTGCGGTCCGAGTCCGAAGGCTTCATCAGCCAAAAAAACAAAGGGGAGTCCTTCAACATTCCCTGCATCCGGTGGCAATGCAAGGTCGTCACTCTGGAGATGGAGGGCAAACTCCGTCTGGATGAAGGATCCCCCATCGGACATCCGGCCATTCTTCCCCACATCCACATAGAGGAATTCATACCGTGCTGACACCACTGCCATCAGCACAATGCTATGAAACCCCTTGTAGTTGTAGTAGTAGGACCCAGAACGGGGTGGCGGCACGATGCGGACGTGCTTCCCGTCAATGGCTCCACCGCAGTTGGGGAAGTCCCACCGCGTGGCAAACTCCGGTGCCACAGTTTGCCATTCCTGTGGCATGGAAGGAAGCTGTGGAGTCAAACAAGATAAAAAAATATTAGTACTTTTGCACATAACATTGCAAGCAGATTATATTAAAATACATTCTAGCCCAACATCAATCTAAGTTTCCGTTTAATGTGTTTTTAAAAAGTATAATGGAAGGCTCAAGTATCATATTAATCACCCCCTCTGATGGTCCATTATAATCAAATTTGGGGGGGGGGGGCTAGATGTGTTTGGCCACAGGATAGCATTGCAGTGGCAGTGCGTCCAGAGTGGGCGCTGGAGCGCTGCCCCCTCTCTCCTGCGCCCGTCACTCAGAACAATACATAGGTTCATGCCTTGCATTAAGCTAGGTATTGTCAATGCCGCCCACTATTCAGGTGGATGGCCCCCTGTTGAGCGACGGCCATATGAATAACAGCGGCAGTTTTTGGTTGAAAATTGCCAATCAGAGCCAGGGGGTCAAATAGCCTTGGCGATTACAGCCTGTGGGATGTAATTGGCTTCATAAAAGTTAACCAGGGGACGCAGGGGGGGCATTCCTTGGGTAAACACTGACAGGCTCCTCTGCCAATCATGTTCACCAAGTCTGTTTACCGGTAACCTGATTGGCTGATGCAACATCGAGGGCAGGAGAAGACATCAAGGAGAGAAGAAGGATGGCGCTGACCAGAAGAAGGTAAGTGCAGGGCTGGGGGGGGAACTGGCTGCATTGGAGGGGGCAAACTGGCTGCATTGGAGGGGGCAAACTGGCTGCATTGGAGGGGGCAAACTGGCTGCATTGGAGAGGGCAAACTGGCTGCATTGGAGGGGGAAAACTGGCTGCATTGGAGGGGGCAACTGGTGGTGTTTAAAAGGCACAGTCGCAAAAATGGAGGAAGTTTATATATAAAATTTTGGGGTGGCCCCCCCAAACATTTTGAGCAACAGCCGCCACTGATGGAGAGGTTAGTGAAGGGAAATATGCATGGAGGAGAAACGAGAAACTCGTCAAGGTTGACAAGAATCTCGTCGAGAAAAACGACGTGTTTTTAACAACGAGAAACTCGGTCGTGTGTACGAGGCTTTAGAGATTTGAGATTGACTTATGTCAAATAAGAAGAGTTTTTTCAAAAACTCAGGATCAGTAACTTCCCATAAAAATATTTTCTGCTTTGTGCAGATAGTTTATTTTATTTTATTAGCGTTCACTTTATTGTGTGGATTCTTTAGTCTTAAATGTGTGATTGCAGCAGCTACTAGATATACAGTATTAATTAATCTCCTGTCACATACCTCATTCTCCACTACCATGTGATACTGAAGCTTTGAACTATGAATGGTTGTGCTAAAGATGTACTTGTTATGGAGTCAGCCATTCCTTCTTATATCCACCCTATGTATACCTACATTTTAGCGGCCTATATACATACTTCCAATGTGAACCTGATCATAACTTTATGTTATTGTAGAAGGGACGATTGCTAGAAATATTTAAAAACCAAATACTATCTTATTACACATCAGTTTTAAATTTTTCCAATGAATGCATATGTATCGATCATTTTCATGGAGTTCTTCTTTAACCTTGTATGTTACTTAAAAACTCAGAAAGTGCACATGTCATCACCAATGGCGTCACTAAGGTTTGTGTCACCCGGTGCAAAAAAAAATGGTGTCACCCCCCCACCAACTATAGTCCCCCCCCCACTAAGTACAGACCCCCTCCCTCAGTATAAACCTCCCCCTCAGTAGAGACCCCCTCAGTGAAGACCCCCCAGCAGTACAGACACCCCCTAGTTACAGACACCACCCTCAGTTACAGACCCTCCTAGTGCAGACCTTCCTCAGATACAGACACCCCCCCAGTTACAGACACCCCCCTCAGTACAGACCCCCCTCAGTTACAGACCCTCTCAGTTACAGACACCCCCCAGTTACAGACCCACCCCCAGTACCAGACCCACCCCCAGTACCAGATCCACCCCAGTACCAGACCCACCCCAGTACCAGACCCCCCTCAGTTACAGACCCCCCCAGTACCAGACCCACCCCAGTACCAGACCCACCCCAGTACCAGACCCCCCTCAGTACAGACACCCCCCTCAGTTACAGACCCCCCCCAGTACCAGACCCCCCTCAGTACAGACCCCCCTCAGTACCAAACCCCCCCAGTACCAGACCCCCCTCAGTACAGACACCCCCCTCAGTTACAGACCCCCCAGCACCAGACCCCCTCAGTACAGAAACCCCCCTCAGTAACAGACCCCCCTCAGTACAGACACCCCCCTCAGTTCCAGACCCCCCCAGTACCAGACCCCCCTCGGTACAGACACCCCTCAGTTACAGCCCCCCCTTTGGTGCAAACCCCCCCTAGTGCAGACCCTAGCAGCACAGACACCCCCCCAGCATTAGACACCCCCTCCCCCATCAGTATAGACGCCCCCTCACCTTACAGAGCAGCAGATACACACAGCGGTGTGTCCCTCGAGCGCGGGCTCCTCCTCCTCCTCTGTTGATGTAAACAGAGAGGAGGCAGGAGGGGGCGGCGGCTTCCTTCCGCTCCGCGAGGCACAGGCAGCGGGCGGGCAGTGTTAGTGTGGTGCCGGCGTGCTGCTACCCACGGGTGTCACCCCTCTGGTGGGTGTCACCCGGGTGCGGCCCGCCCCCCCCCGCACCTGGCAAGCAACGCCGCTGATCATCACTTCTCTCTATTCTTGATTATTTTTCTGAAAAATACAACATTACAAATTAGTCTCTGGGCATTGCTAAACAATTTATTTGGCAATTTCCTTTGGCTTCCCTTTCTTTATGCTTAAAATGTTATTTTTACTAGTGAATGTCTAAAAGTATGCCAATCCAGTAGTCATCATGACTGATACATTTGATGCTCTTGTTACCTTAAAAGAAAATAGCTTGCTATGTTTGCCAGCCTGCCCATTTTTCAGGCCACAGATCATTGCCAGTTTCCATATTCCATTTACAAAATTTTAAACAGGTATATTTAGTAGATTCAGAAAGTACAATATCAAAATAAGAACATGTACAGGAAGGTGCGGGTATTCAGCCTTTATTTATTTTTACAGAGCTGCCCAGGATCTGATGTCCAAGAGGGTGTGCGCACATAGTTTTTCATTAAAATTATGTAATACAGTGACGTGGCGAGCAGAATGAAGCATGGATTAATTTTGACCTCTGCATAATCACAATGTGCCAAAACCACAAAATCCTACGGGCATATTGGGAAATTTTGTTGATCTTGCTTAGCAAATTCATTGAAGTTGCATCTTTTTAATCTCTCTCTCTCTCTCTATCTATATATCTATATCTCTATATATATAGATATATATATCTATATATATAGATGTAGCGGGGTGTTCCCCTTTAATGCAGAGAGACAAGAAGTTCCAGGTGAGAGGTGAGTCGGGAGGAAGTAAAGAGACATTATGGAAGTGAAAGCAGAGGAGAGAGAGACTACATCTCCCAGTACATCTTGCAGCACCCAGGGTGCATTGCTCCAGAACAGAGACTGCTGTGGCAGACTTTATAAAGGGGAGGCGGAGTTTTGGTCGGCCTCTTTGGACACCCCTCTCCTAGCAAGAGGATCTCTGTGCTGAACTGCTGTGTGCACAAGGCCTGAAGCCTGGGCCGTGTGCTCCTTTCCAAAGAGCCCTCTGCCAGCCTAGCAGAGCCTTAGAGACATCTAATCCTCCTTGCTGCAGTACACCAGAAGGATTGAAGACTTGGATGTCGGTGGATTCCTGTTCCCAGACGAATCGATGGAGGAAACGGATTTGGACTTGTCCGGGTGGTGAGAGCTGTTTAAAGACAGATCCTTTATCTTTACTATTCGTTGGGATTACAAAGTTGTTCTTCAAGTGCACCACCGAAAAGATTGCTAGCGAATATTGTTTCACTGAACTTCCATTTAGATCAGTCAGGCCTGACTGCATAGGTAGACATTGCTGGGTGTTAGTCTACCCATGAGGGGAAGTAGCTGTAAAAGGGCAGCGCTAGAGTTGCATAGCAATACTTTATTATTCTGATTACTCTGTTTATCTTTATTACTGTTTATTGCAGGGATCTGCAACTTGTTATACTGTTGTTTATTACTTGCCCATTAGCCTCAGTAAAATATCTGGGTAAAGTACATTTGGTGTCAGTTCCGCTTACTTTAATAGGAGTTTTAAAGTATATTCTGTGTATGTTTGTTATAGGACTGCGTCACCAACAGTTGCGGTCACGCGGTCCTATCCCTCTATCACCAGCTGTGCCACGGGAGGTTAGAGCCGATTGCCAGGGGTTGACAGCAGTGCACTACAGGGCCCAAATCAATATCAGCGGCTCTCTTAACTGGGGGTAGCGCTACACGTGGGGGCTCGAGTCCGGGATCCTTGTACGTTGCACGCTGCAATCAAGCCGGTCAGAAGTACCAGCATGGACCCACTGGCAATGTCACAGTGGTGCGCAGCGATTGGCGCCGATCCAACCGCGGCGGTAGTCATTGTACTCCCGGGGGAAAGATGGAAGGAAGAGGAGATAAAACAGCTCGTATTGTTACTGTCTCCGAGCCACAAAGCATGGGTGATGGATTTTAGGCCAGATCCAGTGATCTCGTTTACATACGCACTGGTAGAATGGAAAAACGAAATCCCAGAGCATTTTAAAAGTCAGAGTATACAAGCCATAGATAATCAGATCTATCACTTGATACATACGCTGCCAGTGAAGGAAGAATGGTTTCAGACACCAACGCCATCACTCCCACAATTATCTCCACCACTATCCCCTAAAGCAGAAAAGCTTAAGGAACTATTAAGCCCGGGATCACCGCTGGCCGCTATAGGGCCTGAATTGTTGAATGCTCTAGGAGACCTTGTAATTAAGTGCCAGAAAAGCAGTACGGTGCATGTGGAGGCCGGTTACCGGAAGCTTAGCACCTTCTCAGGGAAGCTCCCCGTCCCTGCGGGGGAGGAAGATTTTGACACTTGGGTGGAACAGGCATTGCAGGCAGTAGAAGCATGGGAGGTGCCTGAGGCACAGAAGAGACAGCGAGTCTTAGAAAGTCTGAAAGGTGCCGCGGCAGAAGCGGTGAAGAGCTTCCGGTTTGGAAATGAAAACTGTACAGCTCAAGATTGCCTGGCCATGCTGCAGGAAGAGTTTGGTCAGCTGGAGAAGGTGTCAGAGATGATTTATCAAATTGAACACACTCTCCAGCAGCCGAATGAGAAACTGTCAGAATATGTTAGAAGGCTGAACAGGCAGTTATGCAAGATTGTACTGAAGAAGGGAATGCTGCCCAAAGATGCAGATGAAGCACGCATGAAGCAGATCATGAGGGGAGCGCGGCGCTCAGACCCGGTCTGGCTGCACCTGAAAACCCCAGGAGGAGGAATGTCACTAACCTACTCTGATCTAATAAAAATTATTAGGGACGAAGAGGCGCTGCAGGAAGATCAGCAGGTGGCCAAGGCGAATGTCACACCTGTACCAGTGTTGGTCCATTCGGTCAAGAGCCCAGAAAGAGATGCGGAGGTTGACACTCTGAAATCGCAAATGGCCCAAGTGTTGGAGATGCTGACCTCTTTGATGGAGAAAGATCAGAGAAGACGAGAGAAACCAAGCCCAAGAAAGGAGTTGTTCCCGAACACCTCAGCACCGGCCTCCCTACAGGACCGAGAAGAGGTGATTTGCTATAACTGCGGAGGGAGTGGCCACTTTGCTAACGTATGCTCCAGCCCAAAGAAGAAGAGAACAGATATTTGCAAGCCGGCGGGAAACTCCAAAGGGCCCCGGTGAAGGAGTCAACCGGGTGCCCATCATCTTCAGTGCGCTCCAAACTAAAAAAAAAGGCCAAGAATGGAGGAGACAAAACTCCTAGGAGGAGGTATAGTACACCCCCACCAAGATGTACCCCAGAGGGAGGGGGCAAGACCCCTCAGTGGAAGTACAGCACCCCAAAGAAGGAACATCCACCTAAAAGGAACAATAACATCCCTCAGCGGGTTTGTGCCCCCATTGAGAGGGAGAAAGTCAATGCATGCCAGGCTCAGGAAAAATTAAAGTCCAAAAGGAGCAGGGCAAGGGTCGAAAGCCAAAAAAAAGAGGTGACCCCAGTCCAGCCATACCCAAAGGAACTGGTGGGCCCGTCTCCTACTGTGCCCATTCAAGTGGAAGGAGTCTATACTAAAGCTCTTTTGGACACCGGAGCACAGGTGACTTTACTATACCGGGACTTCTATGATAGGCACTTGAGTCATCTGCCTATCCAGAAGATAGAAGAGCTGGAGATATGGGGACTTGGAACCCAGAGTTTCCCTTATGATGGGTACCTGCCCATAAAGATGACTTTCGACCCATCCGTGGCTGGGAAGGCTGAAGTGTTTGACACCCTGGCAGTTGTGTGTCCCCGGCCGCCTGGAGCCAGCAAGATTTCCCTGATCATTGGGACAAACACGGATCTAGTCAGGAGACTCCTGACCCCTCTAGTGAAAGAGAGAAACTATTCAGCCACCAAAATCCATCCCATGCTAAAGACGGCCTACCAACGACTGGTCTTAGAGCAGAAGACCCCGGGAGAGGGGATAGGGAAGGTGTGGAGACTTGGCAGAGAAGGAGTAGTGCTACAGCCCGGAGAAGTAACCTGTCTTAGGGCCACTGTGAAGCTTTGGTGGGAACAACCTGGCCCCTTTGTCATGCTGGAATCAGACCCAAGGGAAGAGTCCTCAGGCCTGGAAGTGATACCAGAAGTGATTCCGTTCAAGGCCCTGAAGAAGGCCCATGGCAGAGTTCCGGTGAGTGTTAGGAACACTACGGGAGGACCCATGGAGATCCCTGCCAGAGTGTTGCTTGGTCAGGTGAGCCCTGCTGCCCCGGTCACTTGGTCCGAAGTCAAGGGGACGGGTGACGGAGGAGATGTTTGGGAGAAACTGTCCGTGGAAAACCCGAACCTACCCAGGGCTTGGAAAGAAAGAGCCAAGGCCCAGCTGACCAGGTGGGAGAAGATCTTTTCCGAAGATGAATTCGATGTGGGGTGTGCAAGAAGTGCCACCCATCGGATCCGCCTCCAAGAAGATAAGCCCTTCCGAGAAAGGGTCAGGCGGGTCCCCCTGGCAGATCTGGAGGATCTGAGGGAACAACTTGTAGAACTAAAGAAAACTGGTGTGATCCGGGAGTCTAGAAGTCCCTATGCCTCCCCAATCGTGGTGGTCAGAAAGAAGAATGGGTCGTTGAGGCTTTGTATCGATTACAGGACTCTCAACAGGAGAACCATCCCTGACCAATACACCACGCCAAGGATAGAAGATGCCCTACAAAGTTTGTCTGGAGCCAAATGGTTCAGTGTGATGGACCTCAAGAGTGGGTACTATCAAATCCCTATGCACCCAGAAGACAGGGAGAAGACAGCCTTCATAACCCCGGTGGGATTCTTCGAATTCAATAGGATGCCTCAGGGTCTGTCTGGAGCTCCTGCTACCTTTCAACGCCTTATGGAGAAGACTGTTGGAGACATGAATCTTATAGAAGTCCTTGTGTACTTGGATGATGTCATTGTCTTTGGAAGAACCTTGGAAGAACATGAAGCCAGGTTGGAGAAAGTATTGAGAAGACTCAGCGAAGAGGGACTTAAGCTTTCCCCCGAGAAGTGTCGGTTCTACCAGTCTTCTGTGAACTATCTGGGGCACATAGTGTCTGAAGAAGGGGTGGCCACAGATCCTGAGAAGTTGGAAGCAGTCACTTCCTGGCCACGACCCACCACAGTAACAGAGCTCAGATCCTTCCTGGGGTTCTGCTCCTATTATAGGAGGTTTGTGGAGGGGTTTGCTCGGATTGCCCGCCCGTTGAATGAATTGCTAAAGGCAGAAGGGGAAGAGGATGACTCAGGGCCCAGGAGGCCTGGTGAGTCAGTTCAAGATCAGTGGAACCCAAGGTGTGAAGAGGCCTTTCATGCTCTGAAGAGGAGCTTAACCACTGCCCCAGTCCTGGCCTACGCCGACCCTACCAGACCTTATGAATTACATGTGGATGCCAGCCATGAGGGTCTAGGTGGTGTACTCTACCAAGAACATGAAGGACAACTGCGACCAGTGGCCTATGTGAGCAGGAGCCTGACCCCCTCAGAAAAGAATTACCCCACTCATAAGCTGGAATTCCTGTCCCTCAAATGGGCGGTAGTAGACAAGCTAAAAGACTACTTGTATGGGGCAGAGTTTACTGTGAAGACAGACAACAACCCCTGACCTACCTCTTCACCACCGCGAAACTAGATGCCACCGGACACAGGTGGTTGGCCGCATTGTCTGGATTCAACTTCAGTCTGAAGTACAGACCAGGAGCCGGAAATAGGGATGCAGATGCCCTGTCCCGGAGGTCTCATGCCACGACAAATGACTGGGAAGATTGGACCCAAGTGGCACCGGACGGGGTGCGGGCCCTTTGTCAAGGGGCTGAATTCCAAGCCAGAGGAGGCTCCAGAGCAGAAGAAATAGGGGTTACCATGGTAGGAGTCCCCAAACACTATTGTGGGGTAACTCAACTGGAGGAAGACAACCTACCGAGACTGTCCAAGAAGGAGTTGAGGTGTGACCAATTGGAAGACCCCATGGGGAGATTGGTCCTCGAAGCCCTGGAGAATCAGGATCCCAACAAATTCCTACATCACCCCTCAAAGGAGGCTCGCCTGTTGAGGAAGGAATTGGACAGGCTACAGGTACATCAGGGAGTGGTCTACCGAAGGGGCCCCTCTGATGACTCAGAAGATAAGTGGCAGTTATTTCTTCCAGAGAAGCACCGAGAGACTGTACTAATTGCCCTGCATGACCATCATGGTCACCTAGGGGCAGAAAGGACCTTCCAGCTTGTCAGAAATCGGTTCTATTGGCCCTGCATGAGGGCAGAAGTAGAGGAGTATTGCCATTCCTGTGCACGATGCATTCAGAGAAAGACCCTACCCCATCAAGCTGCCCCAATGGGCCACTTACAGAGTCAAGGCCCAATGGATCTGGTATGCATTGACTTTCTCTGCCTCGAACCCGACCTGAGTGGATTGGGGAATGTTCTGGTAATAACCGACCATTTCACCCGCTATGCTCAAGCTTTCCCAACCAAAGACCAGAAGGCATCCACCGTGGCCAAGATACTTATGGAGAAGTATTTTGTCCATTACGGACTACCACAGAGACTCCACTCAGATCAAGGAAGGGACTTTGAGAGTCGGTTGATCCGAAGACTTTTGGATTCATTAGGAATAAAGAAGACCAGAACCACGCCTTACCACCCACAAGGAGATGCTCAGCCGGAGAGATTTAACCGGACCCTGCTCAACATGTTGGGAACCTTAGAAACAGAGAAGAAGCAACACTGGAGTCAGCACATATCAGCCCTAGTACATGCCTATAACTGTACCACAAGTGACGCCACTGGCTACTCCCCTTATCGACTTATGTTTGGGAGAGAAGCAAGGCTACCTGTGGACCTGGCCTTTGGCACTTCTATAGACAATACCTCAGCTACATCCCACAAGGGATACGTGGACAGACTTAGACGTAGCTTGCAGGTGGCCTATGAACAAGCCCAGGTGGCTTCGGATCAAAGGGGGGCCCGCAACAAGAGAAATTTTGATCTGAAGGTTCGAGTGCAAGATCTGCAGCCCGGGGACCGAGTACTGCTACGCAATCTGGGGGTCCCTGGAAAACACAAGCTTGCCGACAGGTGGAGATCTGAGCCCTATGTTGTCTGTAGGAAGTTGCCCGGTTTGCCTGTCTACAAACTAAAGCCAGAAGGAAAGGTGGGTCCACTGAAGACGTGGCATCGGAACCACCTGCTCCCACTTGCTGAGGCAGTCAGAATACCTCCCGTGAGAGACTCCCCTGAACCGGCCTCTATCTTGGATATTCCTAGGCCGAACACTCGGTCCCAGACCTCTCGAGCCAAAGATGGGGAGGCCTCCCAATTGAGTACAGAAGAAGGTGGAGAACTGGACTGGCTGTGGACTCCCTCGCCTCTGGGAACGTCCGCCATAGATCTCCCAAATGGAGGGGATACCCCAGATGCAACGCTGAATCCGGAGGCTACTGAATTCATACCCTTCAGTCCCTCAGCTGATTACTGGGAAGATGTTCCTGACACTTGCGCAGAGGAGGACTCTAGAGATTCCATACGTCAGTCGACTTCTGAATCAGAGGTTCCAGAACCAGCAATGTTACCTGAACTTACTCCTGAAGAAGAGCCTGTGGTGCCAGAGTCAGAAGCACCAAGAGAGCAGAGGGCTCGCAGAGTCATCAGGCCTCCCAAGAAACTAACTTACCCCCAAATGGGGACGAGCTCAGAGGACTCTGTTGTAACGGCTAGGAGAAGTGTTGAACAACCTGATCCTTCCACCGTCCATTTGGTGGAGGGCAACCCCAGCTCACTCTCTGGCACAGTTAGGCAGGCCACTCATGGTAGTGTGACCTGTGGGCAAGAGAGTTCCATCCTAAAGTTTTGGTGGGAATTCCCTATGCCAACATCATGCTCGACATTGTCCAAAATGGTAAACAGTATTTGTTGAAGTTTATCTTTGGGGACCAAAGAGTTCAAGTGGGGGGAGTGTGTAGCGGGGTGTTCCCCTTTAATGCAGAGAGACAAGAAGTTCCAGGTGAGAGGTGAGTCGGGAGGAAGTAAAGAGACATTATGGAAGTGAAAGCAGAGGAGAGAGAGACTACATCTCCCAGTACATCTTGCAGCACCCAGGGTGCATTGCTCCAGAACAGAGACTGCTGGGGCAGACTTTATAAAGGGGAGGCAGAGTTTTGGTCGGCCTCTTTGGACACCCCTCTCCTAGCAAGAGGATCTCTGTGCTGAACTGCTGTGTGCACAAGGCCTGAAGCCTGGGCCGTGTGCTCCTTTCCAAAGAGCCCTCTGCCAGCCTAGCAGAGCCTTAGAGACATCTAATCCTCCTTGCTGCAGTACACCAGAAGGATTGAAGACTTGGATGTCGGTGGATTCCTGTTCCCAGACGAATCGATGGAGGAAACGGATTTGGACTTGTCCGGGTGGTGAGAGCTGTTTAAAGACAGATCCTTTATCTTTACTATTCGTTGGGATTACAAAGTTGTTCTTCAAGTGCACCACCGAAAAGATTGCTAGCGAATATTGTTTCACTGAACTTCCATTTAGATCAGTCAGGCCTGACTGCATAGGTAGACATTGCTGGGTGTTAGTCTACCCATGAGGGGAAGTAGCTGTAAAAGGGCAGCGCTAGAGTTGCATAGCAATACTTTATTATTCTGATTACTCTGTTTATCTTTATTACTGTTTATTGCAGGGATCTGCAACTTGTTATACTGTTGTTTATTACTTGCCCATTAGCCTCAGTAAAATATCTGGGTAAAGTACATTTGGTGTCAGTTCCGCTTACTTTAATAGGAGTTTTAAAGTATATTCTGTGTATGTTTGTTATAGGACTGCGTCACCAACAGTTGCGGTCACGCGGTCCTATCCCTCTATCACCAGCTGTGCCACGGGAGGTTAGAGCCGATTGCCAGGGGTTGACAGCAGTGCACTACAGGGCCCAAATCAATATCAGCGGCTCTCTTAACTGGGGGTAGCGCTACATAGATATATATGTAGCGGGGTGTTGCTTGAGGAACCCAGAGACTACGATACCCAGGATGCATTTCCCCGCGCATGGACTGCTGGGGTGGGGTATTTAACGGAGGGGCGGACCGGAGTACGCTCTCTTTGGACAGCGCCCGCCCAGCAAGTGGAACTCTGTGCTGAGTCTGTTGTTCCAGACAGGGCCTAAAGCCTAGGCCCTGTATTTCCAAAGAGCCTTCTGTTTCCACCAAGGAGCCTGAGGGACGTCGCATCCTGTTATCCGTCTGCTGCTTCCAGGAGAACCGAAGACCCGGGTGTCATGGAACCTGTGTACCGAGACACAGCAACGGAAGATACGGACGTGGACTGGTCTGGTTGGGTAAGAGCACCTGCTCAGAGATTAGTACAGGATCTCTAGGCCCAGTGTTTGTTGTTCGGGACTCACCCGTTAGAGTTTGCATATGCACACCGGAGGGACCGTGCATTGAATAGCGTTAGTGACTTTATCTTTGTTCACAAAGTTTGTCAACTTTTATTTCTGTGGCTTACAATTTGTCTTCAAAAGTGCACCACCATTTGCTAGCGAAGATTCTTCTCTACGGAACTTACACATAGTTACAGTCAGGCCTGACTTATCAGTGTAGACATTGCTGGGCGCCATCTTGCCCACGAGGGAGGGGAGATGCAAAGGGGGTCCGTTAGTCATCTTTTGTACAGGATTGTATATCTGTCTATTGTTGAACACCTTTTTATTCCAGGGCTCTGCATATACTAAAGTATACTGTGTTAATCTGTTTAATCATTTCCTTTAGTAAAAGTAACATGATTAAGCAGACTAGTTGTCGGTGTTATTATGGTGCAGAAGGAACATTCAGTGTTCGCTATATCACTGTGTGTGTTTTTGCTGCTGGATTGTGTTGCCAAAAGTTGCAGGCCTCACAATCCTATCATCCCCCACTAGCTGTGCCAAGGGAGGGTAGAGCCAATTGCTGGGGGTTGACAGCGGTGTGTTACAGGCCCGAAAATCATATCAGCGGCTCCCTTAGCTGGGGGTATCGCTACACATGGGGGCTCAGAGCCCGGGATACCTGTACACTGCAATCAAGCCTGCCAGAAGTACCAGCATGGATCCATTAACGGTGACCCAGTGGTGCTTATCCATCAATGCCTCCCTGGACATGACCGCAATGATTGAACTCCCCGGAGAGGATTGGTCGGGGAGTGACATAGAACAGCTTATAGATCTTTTGTCCCCGGACCACAGAGGATGGTTAATTGACCTCAGGTCAGAGGAAGAGAACTCCTGCACTTTCGCGCTGATAGAGTGGAGGGATGAAATGCCGTAATAATTTAAAGGGCAGAGTGTGCAGTCCATGGGCAATAAGACGTACAGCTTGGCGCACGCAAAGGCTATAAAGAAGGAACCTCCGCAGTCACCCAAAATTCCAAAAAGTGCCAAAGAAACTACAGCTTTGGGGACACCTTTAACCACTATAGGCCCTGAACTTTTAAATGCTTTAGGGGATCTTGTCACGAAGTGCCAGAAGAGTAGTAGGGTACATGTAGAAGCTGGGTACCGGAAGCTCAGGATCTTTTCAGGGAAACAACCTGTACCACTTGGGGAAGAGGATTTCGACACCTGGATGGAGCAGGCAATGCAGGCTGTGGAAGGATGTGAAATACCGGAGGCCCAGAAGAAGCACCGCATAAGAGAAAGTTTAAAGGGTGCTGCTGCTGAAGCCGTGAAGAACCTTAGGTTCAGCAATGCTGCTTGTACTGCCTATGACTATTTAACTATGTTGCAGGAAGAGTTCGGCCAATTGGAGAAAGTGGCCAATTTAATCTATCAGTTTGAGCATACCCTTCAACAGCCAGGAGAGACTGTCTGAATACGTTCGCAGATTCAACAAGATGCTGTGCCAAATTTTCCTTAAGAAGGGGATGCTGCCACAAGCCATAGATGCGGCTAGGATGAAGCAGATTTTAAAGGGAGCATTGCGTTCTGATCCAGTTTGGCTCCATCTGAAAACCACCGGAGGGGTCATGTTCCTCAACTACCCGGACCTTGTGCGAATAATAAGGGATGAAGAGGCTCTGCTGAAAGACCAACAGGTGACCGAGAAGCCCACTACTCCCCCCTCAGTTGGGGTCAGATCCGCCATGGCCACTGAACAGGACTTGAAGGTGGAGGTCTTAAAGTCGCAGATGACCCAAGTATTAGAGATGCTGACCTCTTTAATGGCCAAGAACTCAGGAATTGGAGAAAAAGAAGAATTCAGGAAAGAGCTGTACCAGAGCGTTTCAACACCAGTCTCCCCGCGGGATAGAGGAGAAGCTGTTTGCTTTAACTGTGGAGGAATTGGCCATTTTGAGCGAGTGTGCCCCAGTCCAAGGAAGACCCGAGGCAACTACTGCCAGCCGGTGGAAAACTCCAGAGGGCCCTTGTGAAGGAGTCAACCGGGTGCCCATCATCTCCAGCAAGCTCCATTGGAATAAGAAAGCCAAGAAGTTAGGGGAATAATTCCCCATCAAAAGCACATAATACCCCTCCCCTGGAGGTAAATCCCCAAAAATCGCAAGAAATCAATGCATACCAGGCCCAACAGGGATTAAGATCCAGGAAAAGATGGAAAAAGAAAAAAACACCAAAGGCTAAAACCATGGGCCCAGGAAAAGAGGCCTCTCCGATGAAGTTTCCAGCCAAGTTAGTGGGACCCTCCTCAGTGATCCCCATTCAAGTGGAAGGAGTCTATAGGAAAGCCATTCTGGATACAGGGGCTCAAGTAACCTTCCTGTATCGGGATTTCTACCAAAAGCATCTGAGACATTTGCCCTTGCAGAAGTTAGAAGACTTGGAAATATGGGGAATTGGCACCCAGAGCTTTCCTTATGACGGTTATCTCCCGATTAGATTGGCTTTCGACCCCTCAGTAGCAGGAGAGGTAGAGGTCTTTGACACCCTGGCGGTAGTCTGTCCCCACCCACCAGGGGCCAACAAAAGTTCTCTGATAATAGGAACCAACGTTGACCTGGTCAGGAGGCTACTGGCCCCTCTAGTACAAGAGCAGGGCGTCTCAACAGCCAGAATCCACCCCATGTTGCAGTTGGCCTATCAGCGATTGATCTTGGAGCAGAAGGCCCCAGAAGAGGGGGTGGGGAAAGTTTGGAGACTGGAGAAGAGAGAGAGTGTTGCAGCCTGGTGAAGTAGCCGGCTTGAGAGCCACTGTGAAGCTCACCTGGGAACAACCTGGCCCCTTTGTAGTCCTGGAACCAGACCCTCTGGGTACCCACCCAGGACTGGAGGTGATCCCCGAAGTAGTCCCACTGAGAGTCCTGAAGAAGGCAAACGGCAGGGTGCCAGTAAGTATCAGAAACACGGCTGACTTGCCTGTGAAGATTCCAGCCCGGATGCTGTTGGGCCAAGTGAATCCCGCTACCCCAGTTGCCTTGCCCGACTTAGAGAAGGAAGAAGGAGGGGAACCCACCTTGGAGAACCCGGCCCTACCCCCGGGATGCAAGGAGAGGGCCAGGGCCCAGTTGGCGAGTTGGCGGAAGATCTTTTCCAAGGATGAGTTTGATGTAGGATGTGCGAAAAGTTCCACTCACAAGGTCCGCCTACAGGAAGACAAACCCTTTAGGGCAGTGGTTCTCAACCTTTCCAGTGCCGTGACCCCTTGATAACATTTCCCAAGTTGTGGGGACCACTAAAAGAAAAATTATTTTCGTACCGTGGGTTGTCAGCACCCAAGGCAAGACAAGTAATTTGTACCTCTAACCCACGGACATTTAGCGCTCCCTTCCACTCGTACAGTATTAAAACCCCTTATGGTACATTTTAGGATACTACTCTCTTTGTTCTCCTTTCTTTCCCTTATATCTCTCTATCACAATTTCCTGTTTCTTTCCCCCATCCCACTCTCTAGCCGTCTTTCTTGTTCTTTCTCTTATTCTTTCTCTCCCTTTTTCTTTATTCTTCCCCCTCTTTTCCTCTCCCTTTCATGTATTCTCTATTTTTATTCCTTCTCTTTGGTGGGGGGAATGGGATGAGTGGCAGTGCTGGTGGAGGGTGGGATCAGTGGCAGTGCTGGAGGGGGGTGGGATTAGTGGCAGTGCTGGGGGGAGTTCTGATCAGCCACCTTAGGTGCTCTTGATCAAGGTCTTCTGCTGGGGGGGGACTTTTTAAGGCAACTATAATCACAGGTAGTGTTACTCAATGTGTCTCTGACTTTTTGGTGTCTCACAGCAGTGACACCTATGCTGATAGGGTCTCATCCAGCCCCTCCCACTTCACATTCTTCACCAGTCAGCTGACCTCTAGTCTCTGCCCCCCAGCCATGCTGTGAACTGAATGGGCTGCTGTGAAAAGGCTGTGAGAGCGTTGCAGGCTTCAGGAACAGCCCAGGATTTGGTGACCCCTGGCAAATTGTCATTCGACCCCCAAGGGGGTCCCGACCCCCAGGTTGAGAACCACTGCTTTAGGGAGAGAGTCCCCTGGCTGATCTGGAAGATCTGCATGAGCAACTTGCAGAGCTCAAGAGAACGGGTGTTATTCGGGAATCCAGGAGCACATAAGCCTCTCCAATTGTGGTAGTCAGGAAAAAGAATGGGTCATTGAGACTCTGTATCAGTGGAGGCTGGTGCTCAAAATTTTTGGGGGGGCGCAAACAAACTGAAAAAATAAATAAAAACCAATTGCCGCCACTGTGCCCATTAAACGCCCAAATACAGGCAGTTTGTCCCCAAATGCAGCCAGTTTGTCCCCCAATGCAGCCAGTTTGTCCCCAAATACAGGCAGTTTGTCCCCAAATGCAGCAAGTTTGTCCCCAAATACAGGCAGTTTGTCCCCAAATGCAGCCAGTTTGTCCCCCAATGCAGCCAGTTTGTCCCCAAATACAGGCAGTTTGTCCCCAAATACAGGCAGTTTGTCCCCAAATGCAGCCAGTTTGTCCCCAAATACAGGCAGTTTGTCCTCAAATACAGGCAGTTTGTCCCCAAATGCAGCAAGTTTGTCCCCAAATGCAGCAAGTTTGTCCCCAAATACAGTCAGTTTGTCCACAAATACAGGCAGTTTGTCCTCAAATACAGGCAGTTTGTCCCCAAATGCAGCAAGTTTGTCCCCAAATGCAGCAAGATGGTCCCCAAATACAGGCAGTTTCCCCCCAAATGCAGCCAGTTTCCCCCCAAATGCAGCCAGTTTGTCCCCAAATGCAGCCAGTTTGTCCCCAAATGCAACCAGTTTGTCCCCCAATGCAGCCAGTTTGTCCCCCAATGCAGCCAGTTTGTCCCCAAATACAGGCAGTTTGTCCCCAAATACAGGTAGTTTGTCCCCAAATGCAGCAAGTTTGTCCCAAAATACAGGCAGTTTGTCCCCAAATACAGGCAGTTTGTCCTCAAATGCAAAGAGAAGGGGGAAGGGGAAGGGGAGGGTTTTCGCCTGTCATAGAACAGGCGAAAAAAGGGGTTACATTTGGCAACAAATAAATGATCAAAGGACGGGAATAATAAAAAAATTAAATATTTATTCCTGTAAACGTTAATACATTTTATTAATTAAAGTGCAGTAAAGGTACCCAAAAAAAGGAAACTAATGCAACAAGGCATTAATTAATTAACTAATGAAGGACATCAATTGACAAACAATTGACTATAGTCATTGTATGTCTTGTTTGTCAATTGATGTCCTTCATTAGTTAATTAATTAATGCCTTGTTGCATTAGTTTCCTTTTTTTGGGTACCTTTACTGCACTTTAATTAATAAAAAGTATTAACGTTTACAGGAATAAATATTTAATTTTTTTTATTATTCCCGTCCTTTGATCATTTATTTGTTGCCAAACGTAACCCCTTTTTTCGCCTGTTCTATGACAGGCGAAAACCCTCCCCTTCCCCTTCCCCCTTCTCTTTGTATGCTAAATGGTTACAGCAACAAATACCCTACCAGGTATATGATCCATAGCAAGTGACCAACACGATTACTTACTTATTAGTGGAAAACTTGCTAATCTCCCATTCCCCCATACCCCAACATATGTGTCCTCAAATGCAGCCAGTTTGTCCCCCAATGCAGCCAGTTTGTCCCCAAATACAGGCAGTGTGTCCCCAAATACAGGCAGTTTGTCCTCAAATGCAGCCAGTTTGTCCCCAAATACAGGCAGTTTGCCCTTAAATACAGGCAGTTTGTCCCCAAATGCAGCAAGTTTGTCCCCAAATGCAGCAAGTTTGTCCCCAAATACAGTCAGTTTGTCCACAAATACAGGCAGTTTGTCCACAAATACAGGCAGTTTCCCCCCAAATGCAGCCAGTTTGTCCCCAAATGCAGCCAGTTTGTCCCCAAATGCAACCAGTTTGTCCCCAAATGCAGCCAGTTTGTCCCCAAATTCAGGCAGTTTGTCCCCAGCCCGCACTTACCTTCCTCGGGTCAGCGCCGTCCTCCTCCACGCTCCCTCATGTCTTCTTCCGTCCTTGTTTTCTTCTCCCACCCTCGATGTCGCTTCAGCCAATCAGGTTACCGGTAATCAGATCCGGTGAACCTGATTGGCTGAGATGCGTGTCAGTCCAAACAAAGGAACGCACCCCCCGTGCGCCTCTTAATTCGCTATTCGGAAGCCGATTAGAGCCCTCAGGCTGTAATCGGAAAGCCTATCAGAGCCGCTGGCTCTGATAGACACTTCCACAGCCAACCAGCTGTCGTTATTCAGATGGCTGGCGCTCGCCAGGGGGCCGGCCATCTGAATAGTGAGCGGCGCGGCAGCGGCGACAATACATAGGTTCATGCAATGCATGAACCTATGTATTGTTTTTCAGTGCAGTGCAGTGCAGTGCAGTGCAGAAGCGAGAGGGATGCACCGCCACTGCTCTGTATAGACTACAGGACCCTCAACAGGAGGACAATACATGACCAATACACCACCCCAAGAATAGAGGATGCTCTGCAGAGTCTGTCTGGAGCCAAATGGTTCAGTGTAATGGACCTGTACTACCAAATCCCCATGCACCCAGAAGACAGAGAGAAGACTGCCTTCATTACCCCAGTGGGGTTCTAAGAATTCGACCGTATGCCTCAAGGTCTGTCGGGAGCCCCTGCCACTTTCCAGCGGTAGATGGAGAAGACGGCGGGGGACATGAAGCTTATTGAAGTCCTAGTATACCTAGATGACATCATCGTCTTTGGTAAGACTCTGGAGGAGCATGAGGAGAGGTTAGAGAAGGTCTTGAAGAGACTCAGTGATGAGGGACTCAAGCTCTTCAGGGAGAAGTGTCACTTCTACCAGTCTTCAGTCCATTACCTGGGACACATAGGGGTTGATTTACTAAAGGAAAATCCACTTTGCACTTGAAAGTGCACTGAAAGTGCACATGGAAGTGCAGATGCTGTACATCTGAGGGGGACATGCAAGGAAAATAAAAAACAGCATTTTAGCTTGCACATGATTGGATGATAAAATCAGCAGAGCTTCCCCTAATTTCAGAGCTTCCCCTCAGATTTACAGCGATCTACAGCGACTGCACTTCCATGTGCACTTTCAAGTGCAAAGTGGATTTTCCTTTAGTAAATCAACCCCATAGTGTCTGAAGAAGGAGTATCCACAGATCCCAACAAATTGGAGGCAGTCACCTCCTGGCCCCGGCCCACCACAGTGACTGAGCTTAGGTCATTTCTGGGGTTCTACTCCTACTATTGTAGGTTTGTGGAGGGGTGTGCAAAAATTGCCAAGCCTCTGAATGAGCTGTTGAAGACAGATGGAGAGGAGGATGACTCAGGCCCCAGGAAACCAGGAGAGTCAGTGGAAGACCAGTGGACTGGAAAGTGTGAAGAGGCTTTCATTAAGCTAAAGGAGAGTTTGACCACTGCCCCTGTCTTGGCCTATGCGGACACCCAAAAGCCCTATGAATTACACGTGGATGCCAGCCATGATGGTTTGGGAGGAGTGCTATATCAAGAGTATGAAGAGCAGCTAAGACCCGTTGCCTATGTGAGTAGGAGTTTAACCCCAGCTGAAAAGAATTACCCCACCCACAAGTTGGAGTTTCTGGCCTTGAAGTGGGCTGTGGTGGACAAACTGAAGGACTACTTATATGGAGCTGACTTTGTGGTTAAGACAGACAATAACCCACTCACTTATCTTCTAACCACAGCAAAACTGAATGCCACCGGACACCGTTGGATGGCAGCCCTCTCAGGGTTCAATTTCAGCCTGAAGTACAGGCCTGGGACTGGAAACCGAGATGCGTATGCCTTGTCCCGAAGATCTCATGCTCCCACTTGCATGGCAGAAGACTGGACCCAGGTAACCCCAGAGGGGGTACAGGCTTTGTGTCAGGGAGAAGAGCTCCAGGCTAGTGGAGGATCCAGGGCAGAAGAAATTGGAGTCTCAGTTGTTGGAGTGCCCAAATATTATTGTGATGTAACCCAGATTGGTGAAGAGGACCGGCCCAAAATATCAAAGAAGGATATAAGACGGGACCAGCTGGAAGACCCATTGGGAAGATTGGCTTTGGAAGCCTTAAGCCCTGTATACACGATCGGATATCCTATGGATTCTAATCCAATGTTTTTTTCCATCGGAAATCCGATGAAACTGTCTTCCATCAGTCTTGCCCACACACCATCAGTCAAAAAACCGACCGTTTCAAACGCGGTGACGTAAAACACTCCGATGAGCCGAGAAAAATGAAGTTCAATGCTTCTAAACATGCATCGACTTGATTCTGAGCATGCGTGGGTTTTTTATCCGATGGAGTTCCCCACAGACGATAGTAATTTGCTATCGGTTTTTTAACCATCGGATAAATTTAAAACATGTTCTATTTTTAAACACTGATGGAAAAAAGACCGATGGGGCCCATACACGATCGGTTTGTCCGATGAAAATAGTCCATCGGACTGTTTTCATCGGTAAAACCTATCGTGTGTACATGGCTTAAGAAGACCAGGATCCGGACAGACTCTTGCATGATCCCTCAAAGGAGGCCCGCTTACTGGGCAGGGAATGGGACAGGTTGCAGGTGCATCAAGGGGTGGTCTACCGAAGGGGCCCCTCTGATGACCTGGAAGACAAGTGGCAACTATTCATGCCAGAAAAACACAGAAAGACTGTTATGATTGCCCTACATGACAACCATGGCCACCTAGGAGCAGAGAGAACCTTTCAGCTCATAAGGAGCAGATTCTATTGGCCCTGTATGCGGGCTGAAGTGGAGGAATACTGTCACTCATGTGCTCGCTGCATACAAAGGAAAACACTGCCTCATCAAGCTGCCCCAATGGGCCACCTGGAAAGCCAAGGACCTTTGGACTTGGTATGCATTGATTTTCTTTGTCTGGAACCTGATTTGGGTGGACATTGAAATGTTCTGGTAATAACCGACCATTTCACCCGATACGCCCAGGCCTTTCCAACTAAAGACCAGAAGGCTTCCACTGTGTCCAAGATACTTGTAGAGAAGTATTTCGTACACTATGGATTACCTCAACGTCTTCACTCGGATCAAGGGAGGGACTTCGAAAGTCGACTGATCCGTAAGTTACTGGATTCCCTAGGTATAAAGAAGACTCGCACAACCCCCTATCACCCAGGAGATGCCCAACCAGAAAGGTTTAACAGAACTTTGTTGAATATGCTGGGGACCCTGAGTAGCGAGGAAAAACAACATTTGGGCAAGCATATAGCTGCCATAGTGCACGCTTATAATAGCTAGTGATGTCACCGGATACTCCCCTTACAGATTAATGTTCAGTAGAGAAGCGAGACTACCTGTAGACCTGGCCTTTGGTACCTTGATAGACCACACATCGGCTGCTTCACACAAGGGATACGTGGACAGGCTGTGAAAAAGCTTAAGACTGGCTTATAAGAAGGCACAAGCCACCTCTGACCAGAGAGGAGCCCGGAACAAACAAAATGTTGACTTCAGAGTCCGGATCCATGACTTGCAACCAGGAGACAGAGTGCTGTTGTGGAATCTTGGTGTTCCAGGGAAGCATAAGCTTGCTGACATATGGAAATCACAGCCGTATATAATCTGTAAAAAATTGCCTGGCTTGCCAGTGTACCAGCTGAAACCTGAAGGAAAAGTGGGACCTTTGAAAACCTGGCACAGGAACCACTTGTTGCCTCTCTCTGAAGCAGTCCGGATACCTTCTACTCTGGATTCTTCTGAATCACCTTCAACCTCCAATACCCCTAGGCCCAACACCAGATCTCAAACCACTCAGTCAGGAGAGATGAATGCCACAGACCAGAGTGAAGATGAGGAAATGGAACTGAACTGGCTATGGCCCACTCAGACAACTGAACCCATGGTCATGGATCCTTCACCCTGTGAGGTTACCATCGATGGCACTCTAAACGCTGAAACTGCCGAGTTCATTCCATCATGTACTCTAACTGAGGAATGGGAAGATGCCCTCGAGTCGATCCCAGCTGAAGACCCAAGAGACTCTTTGTACCTCTCTGCACCAGAGTTGGATGCCCCTGAAGCAGCAGGATCCATTACACCTGTCCCAGTGGAAGGAAGAATGGAAGAACCTGTTGTACCTAATACCCCAGCTCCCATGGAACAAAGAGTGAAAAGAGCCATTCGCCCTCCCCGAAAACTAATATACACTCAGATGGGAGAATGCTCTGAAGATACTGTTGTGACTGCGAGAAGGACAATAGAGAAACCTGGGCCCTCCACTGTGCATTTGGTGGAGGGCAACCCCAGCTCACTCTCTGGCACAGTTAGGCAGGTCACTTCCACCAATATGACCTGTAGACAAGATAATCTCCCTTACCAAGTTTGGTGGGAGGTTCCCTTGCCCAGCTCCTTTGCAACCATAAACTGTATTGCTTGTAGATAATGCAAATTTTATCTTTGGGGACCAAAGATTTTAAGTTGGGGGAGTGTGTAGCGGGGTGTTGCTTGAGGTACCCAGAGACTACGATACCCAGGATGCATTTCCCCGCGCAAGGACTGCTGGGGTATTTAACAGAGGGGCGGACCGAAGTACGCTCTCTTTGGACAGCGCCCGCCCAGCAAGTGGAACTCTGTGCTAAGTCTGTTCCGGACAGGGCCTAAAGCCTAGGCCCTGTATTTCCAAAGAGCCTTCCGTTTCCACCAAGGAGCCTGAGGGACGTCACATCCTGTTATCCGTCTGCTGCTTCCAGGAGGACCGAAGACCCGGGTGTCGTGGAACCTGTGTACCGAGACACAGCAACGGAAGATACGGACGTGGACTGGTCCGGTTGGGTGAGAGAGCACCTGCTCGGAGATTAGTACAGGATCTCTAGGCCCAGTGTTTGTTGTTCGGGACTCACCCGTTAGAGTTTGCATATTCACACCGGAGGGACCATGCATTGAATAGCGTTAGTGACTTTATCTTTATTCACCAAGTTTGTCAACTTTTATTCCTGTGGATTACAATTTGTCTTCAAAAGTGCACCACCATTTTCTAGCGAAGATTCTTCTCTACGGAACTTACACATAGTTACAGTCAGGCCTGACTTATCAGTGTAGACATTGCTGAGCGCCATCTTGCCCACGAGGGAGGGGAGCTGCAAAGGGGGTCCGTTAGTCATCTTTGTACAGGATTGTATATCTGTCTATTGCTGAACACCTTTTTATTGCAGGGCTCTGCATATACTAAAGTATACTGTATTAATCTGTTTAATCATTTCCTTTAGTAAAAGTAACAGGATTAAGCAGACTAGTTGTCGGTGTTATTATTGTGCAGAAGGAACAGTCAGTGTTCGCTATATCACTGTGTGTGTTTTTGCTGCTGGATTGTGTTGCCAAAAGTTGCAGGCCTCACAATCCTATCATCCCCTACTAGCTGTGCCAAGGGAGGGTAGAGCCAATTGCTGGGGGTTAACAGCGGTGTGTTACAGGCCCGAAAATCATATCAGCGGCTCCCTTAGCTGGGGGTATCGCTACATATATATATATATATATATATATAGATTGTGAAGAACTTCTAGAATGCAGTTAGCTTGCCAACTTCCATTTTAGGGCTTTTGGCCAATTTAATTTGCCAACAATTACCTTTACACCAAGTTTCAGTGGGTGTTCAGCATCACATCACATACAACAAAAAATATTCGGCCTCCCGGCTATTTTGGTTTGTCCAGAGCTTTCCTCTGTTTGCTCACAGAGCCAAAACTTATCTCCCGCAGGTGACTGTTTAGTCAGAATGCCTGTCTTTGAGGCCATCAAGGCAGAACACATCTAATGTCCCTGCAGCATGGCTCTACTGAGGAGGAAGGAGCACTGTCTGGCTACACTAAATCCCACTCCTGACTACCATGAGTCCTACATCTGAACAAGGACCCTTTCACTGCTGGACTGGGCAATAACTGCATCTTCAGACAGTATACAGATCCCACCCCTCTGAATTGACCCAGAGGTCAGAAGACATGATACCGGCGGCGGTTAATGATGGGATGTGGGGTTACAGCACCTTGTACCCCTTTACATTACACAGCACCTTGCACCTCTGGACCCCTTTACATTACACAGCACCCTGGACCCCTTTACATTACATAGCACCACACCTCTAGACCCTTTTACATTACACAGCACCCTGCACCTCTGGGCACCTTTACATTACACAGCACCCTGCACTTCTGGACCCCTTTACATTACACAGCACCCTGCGCCTCTGGACCCCTTTACATTACACAGCACCCTGCACCTCTGGACCCCTTTACATTACACAGCACCCTGCACCTCTGGACCCCTTTACATTACATAGCACTGCACCTCTGGACCCCTTTACATTACACAGCCCCCACAGTTTGTTACACAGACACCCCCTAACAGTTCTGGACCCCCTGCATGTTACACAGACCTCCCTACAGTACAGACCCCCTCCCTACAGTGCAGACCCCCTCCCTACAGTGCAGACCCCCTCTCCACAGTGCAGACCCCCTACAGTACAGACCCCCTCCCCACAGTGCAGACCCCCTACAGTACAGACCCCCTCTACATTACAGACCCCCCTACATTACAGCCCCCCTCTACAATACAGCCCCCCCTACATTACAGCCCCCCCTACATTACAGACCCCCCTACATTACAGACCCCTCTACATTACAGACCCCCTCCCTACAGTACAGACCCCCCTACATTACAGACCCCCCTACAATACAGACCCCCCTACATTACCGACCCCTTCTACAATACAGAACCCCCCTACAATACAGAACCCCCCTACAATACAGACCCCCCTATAATACAGACCCCCTACAATTCAGACTCCCTACATTTCAGACCCCCCCTAAAATACAGAACCCCCCTACATTTCAGACCCCCTACAATACAGAACCCCCTATTTTACAGACCCCCCTACAATACAGAACCCCCCTACATTTCAGACCCCCCTACATTTCACCCCCCCTACAATACAGAACCCCCCTACATTTCAGACCCCCTACAATACAGAACCCCCACTACATTTCAGACCCCCTTCAATACAGAACCCCCCTACATTACAGACCTCCTACAATACAGAACCCCCCCTACAATACAGACCCCTTCTACATTACAGACCCCCCTACAATACAGACCCCCCCTACAATACAGAACCCCCCTACATTACAGACCCCCCTACAATACAGAACCCACCTACATTTCAGACCCCCCTACAATACAAAACCCCCCTACAATACAGAACCCCCCCTACATTTCAGACCCCCCTACAATACAGAACCCCCCTACATTTCAGACCCCCCTACAATACAGAACCCCCCCTACATTACAGACCCCCCTACAATACAGAACCCCCCTACAATACAGAACCCCCCTACAATACAGAACCCCCCTGCATTACAGACCCCCCTACAATACAGAACCCCCCTACATTTCAGACCCCCCCTTCAGACCCATAGTGTACCTCAGATAAAGGAGGAGGGGGAGGCGGCTTCACTTCACTCTGCTCGGCTGTGTGAGACAGCCAAGCCGAGACTGATCAGATCATCAGTGCCGCGGCCACCTTGCCAGAGAGAAGGGGATCGTTGCGGGTCCCGGCCCCCTGATGTGCCGACGGGTGTCACTGTCACTGGAGTGTGGCTCTGACTCGCAGATGAGAGTGCACTGGGGCAGTGGTGTCACTAGGGTTGGTGTCACCTGGTGCGGCAAAACATGGTGTCAACCCCCTCCTGTCTATCCTGCCCAGCGCCCTGCAGGCAGCGCACGGTCACGAGGTACACCCCCAAATGACCCCTGTAAATTAAAGTATAGGGTGGTATTGGGCCAGCTGGGGCGATAAAGGGCAGGTTGGGGTAATATAGGTTATAAAAAAAATAATGCGCAACCTTGACCAAAACAATGAAGTGGGTGAGAAAAGAAAATAGATAATGCTTATATGAAGCAAGGCATAAGTGAATAAACCCTGGTAGATGTGTTTAAATAAAAAGTGAATACACAATACCACATACACATGCGATTGCATAAATACAATTAAATTGTATGGAACCAAATCACAAAAAATAAAATAAAAAAACAACACATTTTTTTTTACCCTCAATATGCTATCCTATGAGCTGTGAGCGGTGCTTTCTGGCTTTCCAACTTGGGAGGATTTCAAATACAGCGCGGCAGAGGAGTGCAGGACCCCAGTGAGTGTCTGATCCCTTCCACAGATGTCCAGATAAATCTTGCCTACTGAGCCCATTTGATCTCTGTAATAGGGGTCCATCTGATTCGGTAAGCAGACATCTTATACCTGATTGTCATTTTTTACTACCTGCTGGAAAGAAAAGTTTGATGAAGATTGGCATATCTTTGCTCCCTTGATTATAGCCAAGTCTCATTCAGCTGCTCTTATGGACAATTTATGTGTTGTTCCTTTATTTTATTTTTTATTTTTTGTGATTTGGTTCCATACAATTTAATTGTATTTATGCAATCGCATGTGATTGTGGTATTGTGTATTCATTTTTTGTTTAAACACATCTACCAGGGTTTATTCACGTATGCCTTGCTTCATATAAGCATTATCTATTTTCTTTTCTCACCCACTTCATTGTTTTGGTCAAGGTTGCGCATTATTTTTTTTATAACATATATTCCAGTTTATTATTCCAAACTTTTAATAATTCAGCACCATAACTATAACTAGGATTCAAAATCCTGTTTTTTTTGCACAGTTGCACTTTAATGCAATTTTGTTTGGTTGCACATTTGCACTTTAATACCATTTGGTTTGGTTGCACCTTTGCACTTTAAGGCAATTTTGTAGGTTGCGGTGGCATAGGGCAGGGTGTGGTGGCATAGAGCAGGTTGCAGTGGCATTCGGCAGGTTGGGGTGGTATAGAGCAGTTTGCGGTGGCATAGGGCAGGTTGGGGTGGTATAGAGCAGTTTGCGGTGGCGTAGGGCAGGTTGCGGTGGCATAGGACAGGTTGCCGTGGCATAGGGCAGGCTGTGGTGGTATAGGGCAGTTTGCGGTGGTATATGGCAGGTTGCGGTGGCATAGGGCAGGTTGGGGTGGTATAGAGCTGTTTGCGGTGGCATAGGGCAGGTTGGGGTGGTATAGAGCAGTTTGGGGTGGCGGTGGCATAAGGCAGGTTGTGGTGGCATAGGGCAGGGTACGGTGGCATAAGGCAGGTTGGGGTGGCACGCATAGGGCAGGCTGGGGTGGTATGGTGCCAGGTAAGGACTCTATGTGGTGACATGTGCAGTAACTTACAGCATTCCTGGACATGAAGACACTCTGTTTGCTGTGTCCTCGTTTCTTTCTCCTTCAGCTGTGGGATCAGCCAGAGTGAACGAGTGTGTGAGAGGAGTGGAGGGGGCAGCCACACACCCAGCTCTGCCCACCAACTCCGGCTGCCTCCGGAGACATTGGAGATGATGGAGAAGACGTGATATGCTATCCGGCGGCCCGCGGACTGTCACGTGCCGTCGCGGGCCGCCGTGGCCCAACAGGCATTTGCCCGGTATGCCCTATGGCCAGTCCGGGCCTGCTGTAAAGGGAAGCTCCCTAGTATATTATCAGGCTAATCTACCCCTGTCTGTCACCACTCATAAGTCTCAAACTTGACCTTGCTCCTGCTTGATCTCCTGTGTTTGAACTGGCTTGTCTCCAGGTCAAAATGCCTGTCTATGAGTCTGACATGCCAGAACACAGACACACACCTAGTGTACCTGTACCTGTAAACAACTGCTGCTCCCTGTAGCATGACTCCCCTGGAAAAAGTTCCCTGTTTGGCTAAACTGAGTCCATTTGTGGTGCAACACCCACCTGACTCCCATGAGTCCGTAATAGCTTTAATGAACATTTTCAAGATTTCCATACATGAAGTATATGAAAGCGTTAAAACATCGCATTGTGTATGTTTTAATGGGATTTAGGATGTATAGATTTGAACATTGATTGCCTTGACAAAGATGGACTGCGTTTTGTTGAAACATTGAATATAATAAACACTTATTGTTTATACATCATATTCTCCTGCTTTAATGTGGAACTATAGGGACAAAGACTCACCTAACTCCAGTGGTCTAATGCCCACCAGCACTGTCATCTTATTCTTGGGATCTTCTGTGTGCCAATCTTCAGCTGTTCTTATTGGCCAGTGCAGGATGACATCACAACTTGCGCTTATTGCAATCAAACACCCTGTGTCATTCCTGTCTTGCAGCATGCCATAGAAAAATGGCTTGCTGCAAGACTAGATAGGAAGGACTATGGGAGGTTATTATGAAGGTGTTTCCTTCATATGTAAATGATTCACTTCACAGAGATCAGGGTTCTGGGAGGGTGGGAGCTGAGGGTGGTTGCATGTACCTTGTGGCTGAGCCTGATGTGCAGAGGGAGGGCCTCTTGTACAGCCCCAATTCGGAGACCACTGAACTTGCGACAGTGGCCGCGAGAATGCGGTGAGATACGAGTACCTGTGTAGTCTTCTGCTGGAAGTAGTAATGCATAGCAGGTGCATTGCTAGAGTGGACCAGATAGCTGGAACAGCAGATGTCAGCAAGAACAGCAGACCCTGGGCTGGTGGGCAGCAGGCAGCAGTAGACAACAGTTGATATCAGGTGCAGGAAGGCTGGTGGCCCACAGTAGAGGAAGCTCCAGCGGAAGCTAGGCAGGTGCGTGCAAGGCAGATGAGAAACTGGATGCGTGGTCAGACAAGCCAAGTCAGAAACAGGCGGTCAGGTATAGGCATAAACGGCAGACAGGGAATAGTCAGGATACAGGCAGAGAATGGCAACACGAGATCAGGCAGATGGACAGAAGGCAGAGCAAGATCCAGAGACAAGCCAAGTTCAGGGCAGGTAGTGTTCAAGCAAAGTAAGGAGTAAGCCGTTTCAAACACAGAAGTCGGCAGAATCAGATTCAGGAACACGGGTACAGCTTCAGATCAGACAGCTGCCCTCATTTAGGTCATTTGTCGCCAGTGTCAATAGCAAACACGTGCGGGCATGCGCCTGTGTCCGGCAAGAAAGGCATCCGCGGCGACACAGCTAACTTTCAGAACAGGCTGTGTATGAAGGGGTTTCCCTCTTGAATAATGCTGTGATATATGAGGTGGGACTTGGGAGGTTGGGACTCTGCCTGTAGGTGTGACTGGGTGGCATTGAATGCTAATTAGGATGTATTCAATCCCCCCTCCCCCCCACCATCAGAGCTGTGAAGGAAATGACATAATTTGCAGAGTCTGAAAGATTACAGAGGGGATATAGTCTGTTATAGACTCTAGCTGCTGCAGGAAGTGGCTGTGAAAGGGACATAGTCTATCAGCAGGATATACAGAGTGTTAGGTGATACAAAGCCACAACTAAACCCAGAGTATCAGGGGATCTACAGACAACAGAGAAACATGGTATAGAGGTATGATCTATGCTGGGATAGATCATTCCATTCAGTTTGAGTGTAAAGAAATTTGGAGTTCAGCTTTAAGGCAGTTCTCTTCCTTGGCTAAAGTTCAGGAGTTGAAAACTTTCAACCCCTAAAGCACTGGGGTTGAAAAACTATTCAGGTAATAAGTGGTAGGAGAAAAATATGGATGAATAACAATAATTCAACTGTTGACACATGTTTTGTTGTCCTTAGTAACCACTAACCAGTCAGGCATGTTCTTCTATTCCCTTTCCAAAGATTAGATGATTATCTAATAGTCAATATTTTCTAATAGTCATAATACTATCTGCTCACTTAGGTACTCACTCCTTTGCATTTTTGATCAATGTGTTTTTAATTGTAATCAGTGGAAATGCCAACACGTCAAGATGTGTATCAACAAGCGTTGGTATACATTATAAAGTGCATTGACATTAAATTCAGCAAAATTGCAACATGCATTAAAAATGCATGTTATCGCACATTAACATGTATTTTGGTGTGCTTTGTTATTTTATTGAAAAATACATCAGAAGGTAACAACGCCTTAGATCCCAAGGGTAGTGACCTGGGAAGTGGGATAGTCCAACTTGGTATACACTTTGAATGTCAACTGTTAAAATACTTTGTGACTTTACAATGTTGATACCTACGGTTGTACCATTGTGGAAATACATGATGCATGTTATTCACCTTTTGTAATTCTCGGAAAATGAATAAAAATGTATTGATAAAAAAGAAGGTAACATGCCTTTGTGTATTAAAAAGATAACCAACCCTCATTTTCAATTTTTTTGTAATGTAATCATGCAGATGTTTGATGAATGTCAGAACACAACTCAAATTATACCTTAGGCTTCAACCTGATGGAGATCAGTTTAGGTCACTGTCAAAACTAAATCTAACATTAGCTGGAAAAAACTAACCTAAGCCCGGCATCACAAATATGTAAAAAATGTTCTGCTTATGCCAAAAAATGTAAGAGACAGATATATCACATTACCGAATTCACAAAATTTAGCTTCACCTAATTGTAATAATAATAGTGACATTGGATTTACTAATGCTGTAAAAAAGTGAGATGGTGCAATTCAAACAACCAAAAGCTTACTTTAGAAGCAGATGAACAAAGAAAAATGTGCTGCCTGTTTACTGAGGTCTTCAGTACTTTGTACATTTTTAATTTTGAATAATCACACCCAATAATTTTTTTTGCATGGCGCAAAATATTACTCTGCTTATAAAAAACAATGTTTCCAAAATATACCTTAGTATAGATCAGGCTAAAATGTATTTCTACTTTTGCAGTCACATTTGAGAAAACCTCTCTATAGGTATGTGTTCCATACCTAAGAAAATTTTTATTTTTCTTACCTATTATATGTTTCTAAGGAATGGCAAGGGGAATGTTAGACGTACTAGAAGTTTAAATACAGTAACAAATTGAAGCCAAACTTCAGCTAATACCGTACTTAATATTCAGTTTTCCTTTCCTAAAAGCTGATCATTTTAAGCACTCCTGACAGTCGTAAATGGCCTGTCTCGTCCCTATAACTGCAAGAGAGCTTTTCTGTTGAAGAAAAAAAAACTTGCTGGCTGGTTCACCACAGAAAAAAGAAGAAAGAAAGCCTAAAAAAGGAAACTAATACTACCATCAAATCTAAGAATTGGTAAGCTGCAGTATAAAACATGTTTGCTTTTGGGATTAATACTACTTTAAGTCAAATAACCTCAGACAAATGTACCTCTAATAATTTTTCCCTTTTGTTTAAAATCCTATTCCCTAGGTATCTTGCCAAAATTGTTTTTAAGTTATTGTAAAGCCTAACGTGTTTTTGTTTTTTTTCATTAAAATAATAAACATGTCATACTTGCCTGCTTTGTGCAATGGCTTTGCACAGGGCAGCCCGATCCTCCTCTTCTGGGGTCTCCCACCGGTGCTCATGGTTCCTAAACCCCGCTGAGTGCTCCCATAGGAAGCCACTTCCTATAGGGGCACTCGTGCATAGTCGATCCTGTGTCGGGCTATTTGCATATTTGCATCTATTCAGACACAAAGCTCAGCTCCATCCCGTTCTCTGCTCACAGGTTTTGACTGACAACAGCAGAAGACAATGGCCCCCACTGTTCTCAGCCAAGCGATAGGGAGAATGGGAGAAGAACTACTGCAGGTGTGCACAGTGCTGGATGAAGATAAGGTTCGGGTGAGTATTTGGGGGGGGGGGGAAATAGCTACTATTTTTTTTTGTATAAACTTTAGCTTTTTATTGAGATTTAACATGTACAAAACTGACATCATATATATAGTGGTAGCTACCATGTTATAATTATATCACATTAACCTATTAAAATGGCCATATAAATAGGGGTATGCCCACATCACTATATCAATATGAAAAACATCAGATTAGCGCAGACAGTCCACAACATTGTTTAAATGCTTATAAGCTAGACTGACATTAAAAAAGAACAAACAGAAAAAAAAAAAAAAGGAGGGAAAAAAAATACACACAATATCTAACCACTGAACAACACTACATGTTTTAACAAAGGAAGGTCAAGTCTACCATTTAACTCAAAGATGCAAAATAAAACTACCCACAGGGTACATTGTGAATTTTAAACACTTTCATATATGCTTAAAATGATTTTGTGACATAGCAAAAAAATGTTCATAGGCGCACTGTAGATGTACCCTATTTATAACTTCTGTTAGTAAGGGTGCTGTATCCCTCCTCCACTCGATCATTATCGTTAGTTGCAATTAGTATATGCATTACTATTATGCGAAATTGGTTAGGGAAGCGTTCAAAAGAAATGCTGGGGAGGGTGGGGTTATAACACCCGTAAGAGATGAAATCACAAAACAGTGTAAATATCGACTTCCAAAAACTGACTACTGACTTACAGTGCCACAAGATATGAAATAGATTTCCGGATTGGCCACAAATCCACCAACATTCAGAAGATGAGTTGGAATACATTCTCGTTAACCGTTAGGTACCATCTAGAGGCAATCTTGAAAAATAGCTACTGTTAAAAGGTTCTTTATCTTAATGCAAAAAATGCATTAACCACTTGCTTACTGGGCACTTAAACCCCCTTCCTGCCCAGGCCAATTTTCAGCTTTCAGCGTTGTCACGCTTTGAATGACAATTGCGCGGTCGTGCGACATGGCTCCCAAACAAAATTTACGTCCTTTTTTTTCCCACAAATAGAGCTTTCTTTTGGTGGTATTTGATCACCTCTGCGTTTTTTTTTTTTTTGCGCTATAAACAAAAAAAGAGCGACGATTTTGAAAAAAACACAATATTTTTTACTTTTTGCTATAATAAATATCCCAATTTAAATATTTTTTTTTTTCTCAGTTTAGATCGATACATATTCTTCTACTTATTTTTGGTCCAAAAAATCGCAATAAGCTTCTATTGATTGGTTTGCGCAAAAGTTATAGCGTCTACAAAATAGGGCACAGTTTTATAGCATTTTTATTAATATTTTTTTTTTTACTAGTAATGGCGGCGATCAGCGATTTTTATTGTGACTGCGACATTATGGCGGATACATCGGACACTTTTGACACCATTTTGGGACCATTGTTATTTTTACAGCGATCAGTGCTATAAAAATGCACTGGTTACTGTAAAAATGACACTGGCAGGGAAAGGGTTAACACTAGGGGTGAGGAAGGGGTTAAATGTGTAACCTGGGAGTGATTACTACTGTGGGGGGAGGGGACTGACTGGGGGAGGTGACCGATCTGTGTCCCTATGTACAAGGGACACAGCATCGGTCTCCTCTCCCTGACAGGACGTGGATCTCTGTGTTTACACACAGAGATCCACATCCTTGTCTGTGTACCGACCGATCGTGGGTGCCTGGCGTACATCGCGGGCACCAGGCACGCGCATCGGCATGTCAGTAACGCGCAGGGCGCACGTGCGCGCACCCCAGTGGCAGGAGGAGCCGAGGACGTCTATTGACGGCCTCCCGGATTTCAAGAGCCACCTCGAGGCCGTCATTCGTCTATGGCCCGGCTCTCAACAGGTTAAGGTAAAAAACATTTTACCATTGCAACCACGGAGCTTAATTGTATCTACTAGAGAACTACAAACTGAAAAAGCTATTTAATTCATTAATTATTAACATTCACAGCAAACTCACCCTCCATCCCTTTCTCCATGTTTTATTTTATTGAGAAATCACTTTGAAAAACACCCTACTAGCATTTCTAGCCATGGCCATTTTGAGTAGAAACCAGGAAGAAACTGAAGAAATAAAAAAAAAAAAAAAAGGTTAAAACAAGCAATATCCTTTCCTATCTATTTACTAATGCTAGCAGCATATGGATTAAGAATAATTAATGTTGATTGAGAGAGTTTAGTTCCACTTTCAAGAAGCCTAATCCCTAAAACAAAACAGAATTTCTGGTAGTATTAGGAACAGGCATCTATGGGAGCATGCACACATCTTCAGTGGCTTCAAAAAGACCTTTTCTTGTTCATACATCACGGAACACAGAGCCTTTGATAGTGGGTTAGATAGTCACCATCAGGTGATTGGACACTGGCAACTCTAATTACAAGGCGAGTTCCTCCCCTATATAACCCCTCCCATATGGAGAGTACTCCAGTTTTTTCGCTAGTGTCTAAGGTGTGGCACCATGTTTCTTTAGTTCTTTTGACAAAGAAATTGGTTTTTCTTGTAGCCCTATCCTCAGCCAGGAGGGTATCAGAATTAGCGTCTTTCGTGTAAAGAGCCATATTTGATTATGCACGAAGACAGAGTGGTGTTGCGTCCTCATCTGACTTTTTTGCCTAAAGTGATTTCAGGATTCCATCTGAATCAAGATGTGGTCCTAACTGTGAGTAAGCACTTTAAATAGTGTGAAACGCGTCAGCCAGACGTGATCAGTTTGTTGTGTTGTGCAGAGTGTTTTTGGTTTCCTGAACCTTTTTTTGGAATAAAGGCTTTTTAACCGGAGTGCTGCGTCCAGAAGACCTTTCTTTCTTTCTTCAAGATGTGGTCCTACCGTCCTTTTTTCCAGATCCGCAGTCCGTGGAGGAAAAGTTGTTACACTCTTTAGATGTTGTAAGAGCGGTAAAAATCTATCTGCAGGCAACGGCTCAGATACAAAAGACTGATTGTCTATTTATACTGCCAGAAGGCCTCAAGATGGGCCAGGCAGCGTCAAAATCCTCTATTTCTAGATGGATTCGACAGGTTATTATTCAGGCTTATGGTTTAAAGAAGAAAATTCCTCCTTTTCAGGTTAAAGCGTACTCGACTAGAGCAGGTAGTGCTTCATGGGCAGTGCATCACCAGGCCTCCATGGCTCAGATCTGCAAGGCTGCAACTTGGTCTTCGGTCCATACATTCACTAGATTCTATCAGGTGGATGTAAGAGGGCATGAGGATGCCGCCTTTGGGCGCAGTGTACTGCAGGCAGCGGTGTAAGTCCTCTTGTCTGATGGCGGTCTGTGTTTTTCTCTGATCTGTGTCTCCCTCCCCTCAATTTGGGCATTGCTGTGGGACATCCCACTATGTAATTATCAAAGGCCCTGTGTGCCGTGATGTATGAACAAGAAAATAGGATTTTTAAAGCAGCTTACCTGTAAAATCCTTTTCTTGGGAGTACATCACGGGACACAGAGCTCCCGCCCCTCTTTGGGATTATACGTTGGGACACTTATTGCTTTGCTACAAAACTGAGGTACTCTCCATATGAGAGGGGTTATATAGGGGATGAACTCGCCTTGTAATTAGAGTTGCCAGTGTCCAATCACCTGATGGTGGCTATCTATCCCACTGTGTAATTATTAAAGGCTCTGTGTCCCGTGATGTACTCCCAAGAAAAGGTTTTCAAGGGTGAGCTGTTTTAAAAATCCTATTTTTCACAAATGTCAGGATATTCTGACAGGAAAAAAAGTGAAGCCCCCTTACATTTCTATTGGCCCATTACTATTATGTGCTACCTTACTAGCCAATAGGAAGGTCAGGGAGCAGATAGGTGCACGTAAGCTTCAGCATCATGAAAATAAGCTGAAGCCATAATTGCCCAAAATTAGGGCTTGTTCACGCTAGCCAGCACACTGAAATTGCCCATATTAGCATGCAAGCTGGTGTCTATTATTAAGTAGTGGTCGGGGGGGGGGGGGGGGGAGCTTGTGTTGAGCCTGCGTATTGTTTGAAGAAACTTTGGCAAGAGGTGTAAAGGTGATTTTAAATATTTGGTATTGAGAGATTTAACCACATTTTGACAATCATGTAATGAGCTTCACATTGATTTGTGTGCACAGACAAATGTGGGAAAGGGGGAAACCACAAGTGATCAAATCTAGTAGTATATAAAATGAATATCAGATGTAGGGAGCCATATAAACTTCACTGTTAGTGCCAGCATTAACCACTTGCCAACCGCCGCACACACATATATATACTTTGGCAGAATGGCTCGTACAGGCAAATGGGCCTGTACGCCACTTTGAATTTGCCACCTATCGCGCGCGCACGCCACGGGAGCGTGCCCGTGGGTCGTGTGAACTCGATGTTCGCCGGCGGCCCACGATTGCGGTGAGGAGAGGCAGAACGGGGAGACGCCTATGTAAACAAGGCATTTCCCTGTTCTGCCTAGCAACATGACAGGGATCTACTGCTCCCTGTCATCGGGAGCAGTGATCTCTGTCATGTTGTAGTGAGCCCACCCCCCACAGTTAGAATCACTCCCTAGGACACACTTAACCCCTTGAGCGCCCCCTAGCGTTTAACCCCATTCCCTGCCAGTGTCATTTATACAGTAATCAGTGGCTATTTGTAGCTCTGATCGCTGTATAAATGACAATGGTCCCAAAATAATGTCAAAAGTGTCCGATGTGTCCGCCATAATGTCGCAGTCCCAAAAAAATGCAGATCGGCGCCATTACTAGTAAAAAAATAATAATAATAAAAATGACATAAATCTATCCCCTATTTTGTAGATGCTTTAACTTTTGCGCAAGCCAATCAATATACACTTGCAATTTTTTTTGCCCAAAATATGTAGAAGAATACATATCGGCCTAAACTGTGGAAAAAATTAGTTTTTTTATATATTTTTGGGGATATTTTGGGGATATTTATTATAGCAAAGTAAAAAATATAGCTTTTTTTTTCAAAATTGTTGCTTTTTTTTGTTTATAGCGCAAAAAATAAAAACCACAGAGGCGATCAATTACCACCAAAAGAAAGCTCTATTTGTGGGAAAAAGAGGACGTCAATTTTATTTGGGTACAGCGTCGCACGACCGCGCAATTGTCAGTTTAAGCGATGCAATGCCGTAATGCAAAAAATGGCCCAGTCATTAAGCAGCCAAATCTTCCAGGGGCTGAAATGGTTAAAGTGAACATGTTGCTTTGCGCAGCATGGATAAAGTACAATTTTACTTTAAACTGACATAAAGACTTCCTTGAGCCCCTTCAAATGTTACTTTACTGGCATTTACCTTTCCAGCACTACCCAGTCACTCACTAGAGCCTTGTGAAATGTCTGTAATTAATTTGTAAGGGGAAGCATGTGACTCTTTCTCCTCCCATGATGCAGTTTTGGGTGCTTTCACAGTCAATCACCAGTGCTGTTACTTTTGCCTGGGAGAGGTGGTCTTAAGCTATATGTAAGTGTTGACCCAGTATGTCAGGTCCTAGGTGCATTGTAGCAGGGCGGCTAATCTGCTAAATGATCAGACACTGCAGAATAATACAAAACAGATTTGGAAAGCTGCACAAACATGGACTCCTCACAGCAATGTTTCTGTGGCTCAATCAGGGTATCATGTGGCTGCATAGCATAGTGTCCACGTGACTTTATAACAACAAAGAGAACAGCTAAGAATCACTGTAGTAAAACAGTTTAGACTGCAAACAGTTTTTTGCGATTATCCTTATAGTGGAGACCAAGGTAACTCTGGTAACACAGGTGAATACCTGGAGGGATCTCAGGATGAGGACACATGACCACTTCACTGCATTTGTAGTACTCTGGTAGCAATTGGCGAGGTGCACCTCACAGGAGCTGGGACTTTTGAAAGTCCTTTGGCATTGGTTCTTAGGCATAATGGAAGGGAGAAGTCAGCAAAGCTCATAATGAGAGCCATCATCAGCTGTTTCGAGAAGTCAAACTTCTCCTGTTGTTTTAATCCCTATTCCACTTTTAGGTAGCTCCCCTTCTGGCCTACCTTGTGTAAGATATTTTGGATTGGGGCAGAGTGATGGCCTTTTAAATTGAGGACGAGTGCTTGATAAAATGCAGATAATATCTTGCTAGCCTCAGAAAAGTTCTGACTTTGGTCGTGGTTGTTGTATGGTCTTTCTCAGGATTAGGGAGTACACCTTGTCTGGAGATGATGAGCTAGGGACCTGATCTCCTACTTGACTAGATGGTAGTTATTGGGTTTAAGATGCAACCCATACTGCCACTACCAGGCCAACACAATATCTAAGTGTGCAAAATTGTCTTTGAAGCACCCCCCATCTTTCGAGGGGGGGTACTGTAAGGAAAGGTTCCATCCGCTGGTAATATTTATCATCTGGCGTGCAGTACTGAGGTCCACCAGCAGGTGTCTCCTGGTAGTTTTGAACTGTCAGGAGAACTTCTCTCTGCTGGTGTTATGTCACCCTTGGGTCGCAGTACTGGCGTCCACCAGCGGATGGATCCTGGCAGCGTGGTGCAGATGTTACTTCCTGCAATCAGGGGTCACCTGAGCCTGTTAGCAGGTATAATATAAATACCCAGCAAGTGCACACACACACTGCCCTGGTATCGTCCTTGTGCCCTGATCTGTACCTTCTGCCTGTTTACCTGAATCTGTTTCTGTATCTGCTACCTGAGTTCCTGAGTTCCTGATCCTGTCTCCCTGTCCTGACCCATCCATCCTCTCCCTGTCCTGTGTTCCTTATCCCATCTGCTGATCTCCCTGTGTATGACCTTGGCCTGGCTAACGTTTATGTTTCTGGAATATCCCTTTTGTCCATCTGCCTACCTGCTGTGTATGACCCTGGCCTGGCTATTGTATATGATTCTGGCATTTCCCATTTATTGCACATATCTGTTGTTATTTGTGAGTCTCTGTCTGTTGGTTGGTTTGTTGCACTGTATCATATTGGAGGTGGTTATACTTATAATATTCACTCACCTAAATAAATCTTTATATTTTCACTTATTTGTGTTTGGTGTTCCTCTGTTGCTAGCCACACAGTTCTGGTCACACCCGGTACATGAGACACTGCTTCTAAGAAGTTAACTCTCTTGTCAAGGGAAACCTAGTCTACTACTGGGAGGTGCAGAATTAACCTTTTTGCTTCCCCCTCTAAAATGTTAATAGCCAGTTCTGTGATGTGAGCAGGTTGGATCCCATATGACCAGGCCTCCCAATCAAGCAAGTTCTTACTTGGCTCTGAGTATTTGAGCAATTGTTGCAGCAGGAATTCTGCCAGGAATAACAGGGTCATTGTTTATAGGGGTTTGAAGGTTTCCTGCTTCCCTCTGGAGTAGTACTACTGAGCACTATTGTCATGCCACTCCCGTGACCACTGTCTGACATGGCAGGTCATGTTTTTTGACTCAAAGTGTCGGTAATCAGCCAAATGGTCAGAAAGAAAACTGCCACTTGTAGTTTACTAAACAAGTGCAATGTTAGAATCAATAAGGCAAAATAGGGTCAGAAATGCAAAGAGATTGCCTACAAGGCAGAATAATACAGAACAAATTATAAAAACTGCACAAATTTGCACTCTTCACAGTAAGGTTTCTGTGGCTCAATCAGGGTAAAACATGGCTGCATAGCATAGTCTCTATAAGACTCTAAAGCAACAAAGTCTAGCTGTGAATCACTACTTTTGATAAACCAGTTTAGAAAACAAACAGCTACTTGCGATTATCCTCCTAGACAACATCCCTCACTGTGAAGAACAGGTTAGCTCTGGTAACACAAGTGAATAGCTGGGGAGGATCACAGAACCAAGCATAGGGAAAAACTCCACTGGATTTGCCGTACTCAGCAGTAGCAATTGGGGAAGTACTGCCCAGAGTAGCAGTATCTTCCAGAAAAGCTGTGTGCTATTAGGCTTCTGTCCAACTGTCCATACGTTGGTTCTGACAGTGGAGGGTCTCTCATCTGGCTGCAGATCATTTGCCCTGATATACTTCTTCCTCATCAGGTGTGACCTCTCTGAGCTGGTGAGGGAGGGAAAGACGGAAACGATCTTCTCTGGGCGTGTCCAGGAACCCAGGGAGTTGTGGGTAAAGGAGTTTAAGGGGTGCACATACCGTATGTATTTGAGCATGGTAGGTAAAAGAGCACACTACTACAGTATTAGTTCTTCTATTTCAAGGAAAGCATACACTTGTGTTAACTATTTATATGATTTCAGCAAGTCCTGATTTAAAATAAATTAAAAGCAAGAGCACTAATTATGTACAATTGTTACCAATGTCATTTTAATGGTTTTGAGCATTGAGAAGATTCAATGATAAAGGCTGATTTGTGGCAATGGGTTACTACAGTTTGCACGATAACCTTTTGCCTTTTAGTTAAGTATGTTTTGCAGTACCAAACTTCTTTAGCTGTGACTGACATTGTAAGGAGGAAGCTAGATTTCATTGAAAAGATCTGAAATATTTCCATTATGGCTACAATGATTAATCAATTTTTCCATGCGTCTTTATTACAGCTTTATTCTTCAGCTCTTTACAAACATTGATGTAAATAGCATGAAGGATTATGGCCATGGAAAAAAGACTTAGTCTAAGATGCTTCCAACTATATTTTGCTCGGACTTGCAGTTTTGTACATGAGATTATCCCGCAAGGCATTTCCAATACATTGTATTTTTAAGAGACATGAAATAGAGGCATCTAGGGTTTATTCAGATTACAGCAATCGCACGTTACTGTATAGACAAGTATCTCATGTTATAAAAAACAATAGTCCTATTTTTAACAGGAATAAACAGTATGTCAAAATGTGTGTTGATTGCCTTATGTAGCTAATAAGCACTTTTCACGGGATATGAACATCTGAATGTATTACTTTTTTTCACCAGAGATTCTAGCTAAATCTTTTGGGCTAGTTTAGATAGAACTTGCCTAATGAAAGCTTTCATCGGTCATTTAACAATGACTGACTGTGTCAAGTGTCTAGGCGGTATAAATGAATAGTATTGTGACCCTTGGCTTTCTAATTTACTTCTTGCCAGGAAGAAATTAGTTTTGACTGCATGTGAAAATGAACCTATAAATACAAATTACCTGTGATAACAGACAAATTAACCTTAAACGCTGGCAGTTGTATGGCGAAGCTGAACGCCATTAATGCTTTTTTCCTCTTTGAACATGTGTTGTTTCACCTTGTCATTGCATAACAGTGATACTGTTTATATTAAAACTTGAATTGCTCTTCAAACCACATACGTTTTCAAACCACGGTTTATGAAGTCTGGTCTAAACAATGTCTTCTGATTGCAAATCTGTTTAGAACCTTCAATTCTTAATAATTATACATGTAACACACAGATCCTTTACCCTGCTTACCTCCACTTGCAGAGTGGAACACACCATGCCACATGCCCAATATCCTCCATCTTGTAGAGGGTGAGCGATGTTATTTGTTTTGTGTCCTGCAGCGAGTTACCTCTTTCCATTGGTTCTCGTCCCTAGAGTGTAGGAAAAAGTCTATTCTCTCTCTCTCTTTGAAGAATGCCATTGTCCACACAGAGTTGAACCCAATAGAGAAAGGTTTATTTTACTTGCTTGCAACTTGACAGGAAAGGTTGGAGATAGAGAAAGTTGAACAGGGAGGTAGGTTCAGGCATGCGGCACTTAATTACCCTCATCGCCACTCAAGCCTGAGTGGGTTTTGCTAACCTGGATAGTCTCCTCTCACGGTCCTAGCAGCCGGTGTGGAGCATGAACATTTACTTAGAGGCTAATATCCTGATCGTATCCTTAGGAAAATTCTAAGTCCTGAACTTCCCAGCACTTGTAACCCCTGAGACCTTAGGTGCCAATGGGGCACGTTACAAGGCTTGTGGCGGATTGTGGAGTCCTTCCCTCCGACAGGTAACCAGGCCTCTCCCGAGACAGTGACTTCCTTCACCGATCCCCTGGATAAGTCCTCCCTTGGTTCCCTCTCCTTCAGAGCGGGTCACCCTCCCACGGGTACCCTGGGACTCCTCTTCTGGTGTAGGCCTCAGCTAAAGGTGCTGGGCCTACCTGTAACGATGCAGCCTCGGGCTAAAGGTGCCCGGGACTGAACACACACACTCGCACCCCTGGCCTGGAGGGCCGGGAGGCGCGAACTGCTCCCCGAATAATGGCTTCTGCCCCTTATGTATCCTCTCCCAGCATGCACAGCGGGTAGACCACGCCCACTGCACAGCTGCCGAGAGGGGACACCGAAAAACGCTGCAATGCCACCTATGGTTCGACCTGAGACCTGGGCGACAGCGCAACCTGCAGGCCACAGGGAACTGTACTACTAGGCAACATCACAACAGAGCAGAGGCCAATTTAGAGAATTCCAACAGCCTGAGCCTAACTATTTGCTCAGGCTACCCCCCTAAATTTAGGCATAGCGACCCCAATTATGGGGGGACCGCTACATACAAATATACAGTATATATACAGTATAATTATATCATTAACTCATAACATTATTGTGACATTTGAGGGCTGCTAAATTAGCTGATCCCCTAAATCAAACACATAAGACTACTTTATGTCTGGGCCCTTATTCCTTGGGAGTTAAAGGGGTTGTAAAGGTTTTTTTTTTTTTTTCTAAATAGGTTACTTTAAGCTAGTGCATTGTTGGTTCACTTACCTTTTCCTTCGATTTCCCTTCTAAATGTTTTTTTTCTGTTTTCTGTTTCTCCTCAGTAAGCTTGCCCCCATCATCCAAGCGGGGGTTAGTCAGCCAGAACAGCTTACTGAACAGCTTACTGAGGAGGAAGTGAGAAATTCAGACAAAGAAAACAAAGAAAAAAACATTTAGAAGGAAAATCGAAGGAAAAGGTAAGTGAACCAACAATTCACTAGCTTAAAGGAACCTATTTAGAAAATAAAAAACAAACCTTTACAACCCCTTTAAGGGGTGATAGGCTGTGCCTGTGCCCACTCTTATCATTGCACCATTGTGGCTGACAGGAGTTTGTATCAGTAAACGCTGAGGTGGACTCAAAAACAGTAAAGTACTAAGGATGAAGTTTGTGATGGGTGCTACCATTGCTCTTTTAAGCATTTGAAGTTAGGGGGTCCCAAGGAATTATTGTGGAAATTCTTCACTGAATTCTTTGTAACCATAATTAACTGCCTAGCCCTTGAATTTAGGTCAGCTTGGAAGGGCCAAATTTGGGGCTATGTGCCAGCCCCCTCACTATATAAAATGTGGGTTCCCAGCAGCCATTTGACAGTGTTGGTGTAGTTAGAGCTGACAGTCCATGTAGGGAGAGTTAGTTGTTATATGGCGCTATACTGTGTGTACAGGACTACCTTTTGTGTGTGTCAGCAGAAAACATAGTTGCTGTTTATGTGCTGGAACCCCCTTGTAGTATTTTTTTATTATTTTTTTTTATATTTTATTTCATGTTAATTCATTTTTTAAACTTTTCTTCTAGGTTTAAAAAAACCTAGCAGTGTTTTATATATGTGTATGTTGGTTGGACAGTTTCCAGAAACAGACAAAAATCTCCCAATCCCTGGTGATTGATAAAAGGAAGGAAAGAAAGAGACTGAGCTCTCTCAAGAGTAATGCAATTTTTAGTTGGAGATGGTATATCTGTTACTAAGGTGAGCACTCAAAAAAATGTGCTGCTACTATATATTGTTCAATATAACATTTAAAAGTTTTAATTAGAGAGCGCATGCGCGGGCAGCGGAAGCAGATGTGTTGCTAGACCGCTCCGCACACTCCCAACACATTCAGCCTTATTTAGCATCCCTCCTACCCCCCTCACCCCCATACGACATCAGGGGCAGGGGGCGCATACCACGGACACCCGCTCCATGTCCACCCAGTCGTCGGGGAAGACCCTCGGCGACTCCCGCTACCCACCTTGTGGGTCTTGGAAAGATCCCAAGATAGCGTCCGGCTCCAGCGCTATGCGGACGGACAAGAAGCAGATGCAGCAGCAGCCACAGGGGAACAAAGGGAAGCCCCCTGGCTCAGAGGCACACAGCATGACTCCATCTACAGCCATCCAGCCTTCAGGTGAGCTGCCTGATCCTCCCTGTATTCCATCCAGACCTGCCGGATCTCCTTCACAGGCTCCTCTGTCATCTCCAAGCCATGCTTCCCACACTTCCTCTGCCCTTGATGGAGATATGGCTGACATCCCTCTCAGCCAGACCAGTGATCAGGATGCAGTCATTGACAATATGCAGCCCAGTAGCCAGGATGCAGACCCTGATAGTCCTGAAGGATTCCTGGTTCCTTTACCTGCACCGCTGCCCTATTCCCCTGACACTATCCTTCTTGCACGTTTTGCAGATCTGCTGCAAAAAGAATTGGGGAAAGCTACCACTAAACTGGCCGCTGCCATAAAGCTTGATTTCCAGGAGCTGGGATGTCGCCTAGACAGCATTGAATCCCAGGTTGATGACACTGTACATAGAGTGGCACAAAATTCTACCATGATTACTGAATTTCATGATCGCCTGGAAGAAGCTTACACTAAAATTGATGACCTTGAAAATCGCGCCAGGCGATACAACTTCCGTATCCGTGGTTTACCAGAGACGGTTAAAGATCTCTCTTCTGTCACTTTATCTTTAATGCAATCTGCTATCCCAGATATTGATGAAATTCATCTGGAAATTGACCGTATTCACAGGGACCTAGTCCCTCTGAAACCTGACGGGCCTCCCAGAGATGTGATTGTGAAACCTCACTTCTTCAGGGTTAAAGAAGCGGTCATGCGGTATGCCAGGGAACACCCGGACTTGGAAATTGAAGGCTATAAACTTCAGATCTTTGCAGACATCTCCCAAGCTACCATTCAAAAAGGTAGAGCGTTTAAACCTTTGCTTTCATCTTTGATTCGCTACCGATGGAACGCTCCTTTCCGTCTACAATTTACCTACCATAATAGATCATATTCCTTTTCCACGTTTGCGGAAGGAGAAAAACTCCTGCTGAAATTGGGATTGATCTCCCATGATCCCTCATCTCATAATCAACCAAGATCCAGCGGTCCTCCGCCTTCACCTCTCTGGTCTTCCCCATCGTCACGGAAAGCTGCGACTTCCCGCCGAGTTACCTGAGAACACTCTGACTGGCACCAGTTGATTGTTTTTTTTTTGTTTTAGTGTGACCGCAGCTTCTCAGTGGTCCTTTTGCGAGACATTAGACGCTGCCTATGTTTTGTTACTGTTCTATGTGTCTCTGAACCTGGTGATTTTTGTTCTCTGGGACACATTGGCCTTATTGATATTGGGAATTGTGTTTTTTTTTTGGAGGGGGCATTTTACTTGCTACTTTATAACCGTGCCGGGAGGTGGCTATGCTCTCTCCTGATTTGTCGGACTCTTCCCATTGGTTACCTTTGGTGGAGACTCCCACATTTCCAGAACTTGGGTTCTGGACTACTTGGTTACGTTGTTTAGTGTTTTCCATTGTTTAATAATTTCTCTATGCTGCACCTTTTGATACTGGGCGTTTCTAAGCCCTTGTATCATTTTCTCCTTCTTCCTCTTTTTACCTTTTACTCTGTTTTTAATCTTTTTTCCTTTTCCTTCCTGAGGGTCAACCAGAATTTCGCCTAGACTTCCTTGATATCCGTACATTGGTGGGTGAGTCTGAAGTCTACAGTTGTTTTTGTCCTTATCCATGTCCAAGTTAACTGATTCCGTTGGAACCATACGACTGCTTTCCCATAATGTTCAAGGGCTGGGTTCTCCGTCTAAACATATTAAAATGTTTAATTATTATAAGTCTATAGGAGCTGATATTGTGGCCCTTCAGGAAACGCATTTTATCTCTTCCTTTACTCCCCGGTATATACATAAGAATTATCCTTTTTGTTATTTTGCTAATGCTACAGAGAAAAAACGAGGAGTGGCGCTCTGTCTGTCAAGACGGCTTTCGTTTACTGAATCCAAAATATTGCGGGACAAAGAAGGACGTTATTTGTTGGTGAAAGGGCACCTGGGGGAAAATTTGGTAACGATCCTGGTGTATTATGCCCCCAACACAAACCAGGTGGCCTTTTTCCATTCTTTGCTTCACTCTTTGGCACCGGAATTTGAGGGTGATGTCATTTTAGCTGGGGATTCTAATTTGGCGCTGGACCACATATTGGATAAGTCCCATCTTTCCCACCTTCAATCCCCTTCTAAACAAAGCCGCAAATTTGCTCAGCTGTTACACCATTATGAACTTATTGATGCTTGGAGGGAGGCCAATCCTACCACTCAAGACCATTCCCACGTTTCCAGAGCCCATAATCGTTATTCACGTATTGATCATGTGTTTCTCCTCTCGGGTCTACTGCCCAAATTGGTCTCGGCTAAGATAATCACGACGCCCTGGTCTGACCACGACCCCGTAGTATTGATGTTCACTAATTTATCTATCAGACTGGCTAAATTCCACTGGAGATTGAATGAATCTATACTTAGTGATGAATCTTACTGTTTAGATATCCTTACTCATCTAAAAACTTATTTTGGTATTAATAAAGCAGAGGATACCACCCCTGCCATCATTTGGGCAGCCCATAAGGCCTCTGTACGGGGCTTTTTGGTCCAGTTGGCATCTAAACTTAAAAAAGCTTGTGATGAAGTGCTCCGTACCAAGACTAGGGAATACGAGGACCTAGCAACTCAACACAAAAGTTTCCCACACCCTGATCTGTTGGTTAAACTTGAACAGGCACGTACGGAACTTAACATTTGTCTCACCACAAAGGCGGAAAAACATTTGCGCTGGGCTAATCATACGTTTTTCACTTGGCGGGACCGTCAGGGTTCATTGTTGGCGCGTAAACTTACCCCTAAACATTCACACGTAGCTCTTCCAAAAATCAGACTCTCAAGCGGCAATCTCTCCCAACATCCCCAAAAGGTTCTTCAGGAATTTCAAGATTTTTACACTAAACTATACAACCCATCCCAGGGCCACATTCCTATTTCCATTGATAGTTTTTTGCACACCTTATCACTGCCATCTCTCACGGAATCCCATAGAGAACTTATGGACCAACCTATTACCTGCGAGGAAATACATAATACTATTAAGCATAAATCACCGGGCCCTGATTGCCTCTCTAATATTTACTATAAGAAATTTTCCGAACAGTTAGCTCCTCACATGGCTCTCTACTTTAAATTCTTGCGAGATGGCGGAAAAGTCCGTTTAGATGAAAATAGGGCATACATTAGTGTTATTCCCAAACCACACAAAGACTCCACAGATATCCTTAATTATCGTCCTATTTCATTGATTAATTGCGATCTCAAAATCCTTACAAAACTTTTAGCCTTACGTCTTGGTACTTTTTTGGCGCAATACATTCACAAAGATCAATCTGGCTTTATAACCGAACGCCAAACGTTGGATCAGATTCGTCGTTCCATAGCGTTGATCTCTGCAGTACATTCTAAATGGGATGCCCCTGTATCGAGGGAACTATTGCTTCTATCATTGGACCTTCATAAGGCTTTTGATATCTTAAATTGGGACTACTTATTTACTACCCTGAAGGTGTTTGGATTTGGCTCTGCCTTTATCTTATTGCTTAAACAACTTTATAGTAGCCCATCGGCCCAGGTTTCCATTCGGGGTTATAAATCAGCATTGTTTCCTATCCGACGAGGAACGAGACAGGGTTGCCCACTCTCCCCACTGTTATTAGCCCTAGCAATTGAACCCCTAGCTGTATCAATTCGATCTCATCCTAATATACATGGCATATGTTGTGGGCAACGGGAGCATAAATGTTCCCTGTTTGCCGACGACATCCTCATGTATGTCCCAAATCCTCAATTGACCTTACCTAATCTTTTGACCCTGTTCCACCAATTTTCCCAGATCTCAGGGCTCTCTTTAAATACCCAAAAGACGACGGCCCTTAATATTTCTTTACCCCCCTCAAAGGTCTTGACCATACGAAGCACATATAAATTCCAATGGGCACAAAACTCACTGCCATACTTGGGCATCCAACTGACACCCTCGATCGATACCCTCTATCGGGCTAATTATCCCCCACTTTTCCGTCGACTCCGGGAGGATCTTCAACGATTGGCAGACTATCCCTTGTCCTGGTTTGGTAGAATCAATTCTATTAGGATGACTTTTTTAGCTAAGTTACTTTATTATTTTAGGACTTTACTGATTGCGGTTCTGAGGGGAGATATACAGCGCCTGCAATCAGATGTTCTCCACTTTATTTGGAACAATAAGAAACCGCAAATGAATAAATTGACACTGTATGTCTCGAAACAGTCTGGTGGGCTTGGCCTCCTAAATCTACAAGCTTATTATCAAGTGGCTCAAATAACTCAGCTTTCTTACACGACTGCCAAAGGATCTACACTCCTCTGGGTCTCTATTGAGGCCCTCTCGTGCCACCCCTTCGCCATAGGTTCTCTAATGTGGCTCCCTAGCAATCTCCGCCCTCCTATCTTGTGCCCTACCCTGTCCCATTCACTAGCGGTCTGGGACAGAGTACGACATCGTAAGCCTCTGTGCTCCCCACATACTCCATCAGCTCCCATATTTTTTAATCCTGAATTCTCTCCCGGAATGACTCCAATGCTATTCTTGTGGTGGCTAAACAAAGGGCTTCTTAGGTTAGGAGACTACCTTAATGGGGATCAACCGCACTCGTTGCAACATCTTAAGGACACATTTCAGATGCCCTCCGGGGAACTATTTAGATATAATCAGATCATTTATTTTATACGATCTAAACTTAACTGGTTGGATGGACCCTTTGTTCTTACAAATTTTGAATTATCTTGCCAAACGAAGGGCCTTTTACGGGGTAGGATATCTACAATATACACTATCCTTACCGACCCAAATGTTAAGCTCCCTTACATGAATCAATGGGAACGGGACTTGAATACCACGTTGGAATTATCGGACTGGCAAGATATTGCCTATGCTTTATCCAAAATATCGATCAATACAACATTAATTGAGGCAAATTATAAAACACTTATACAATGGTATTTGGTCCCGACCAGAGTCGCAAAGATGCACCCGTCTGCGTCGCCCACGTGCTTTAGACGTTGTGGCCAGATGGGTACAATGTTTCATGTTTGGTGGCAGTGCCCCGGGGTCACTAGATTTTGGATTCGTATATTTAATCTGATATACTCTGTAACGGGGGTTAATATACTTAGATCCCCGGAAGCAGCGCTTTTTCAAAAGTTACCTGATGAGGTCCCCAAAAAATCGACAAAACTAATCACATATATGCTTTTGACAGCTAGAATAACTATTGCTAAATACTGGAAGCAGTCGGTGGTTCCCCTTGCTTATGTGAAGAATAAACTTAGCTGGATCATGGTTAACGACAGACTTACCTGTGTCCTTTGCAATTCTACTAAGAAATTCGATGTTACATGGGATCAATGGATACGTTATCTATCTACACCTTAAAGTGCTTCTGGCTGACCCTCTCCTTAACTTTTCTATCTCTTCTTTCCTCTCTCCCTTCTTCTTTTTTTTCTCTTTTTTCCTTTTCTCTCTTCCTTTTTTTTCTTTAAAAAAAATAATAATGTTGATTTGGTTATTGTTGCTAACAGGGATGAGCCGAACACCCCCCTGTTCGGTTCGCACCAGAACCTGCGAACAGACAAAATGTTCGTGTAAACTTTAGAACCCTATTAAATACAATGGACTCGAACGTTTGAAATCTAAAGTGCTAATTATAAAGGCTTATATGCAAGTTATTGTCCTAAAAAGTGTTTGGGGACCGGGGTCCTGCCCCAGAGGACATGTATCAATGCAAAAAGAAGTTTTAAAAACGGCCGTTTTTTCGGGAGCAGTGATTTTAATAATGCTTAAAATGAAAAAATAAAAGTGAAATATTCCTTTAAATTTCGTACCTGGGGGGTGTGTATGATATGCATGTAAAGTGGCGCATGTTTCCCGTGCTTAGAACTGTCCCTGCAAAAAATGTCATTTTTGAAAGAAAAAAATGCATTTAAAACTGACTCGCGGCTATTAATGAATTATCGGCTCCCGGCAATACATACAAAAGTCATTGATAAAAAAAAAAAAAAAAACGCGTGGGGGTTCCCCAGAATTCAATTACCAGGCCCTTCAGGTCTGGAATGGATATTAAGGGGAACCCCGCCGCAAATTTTAAAAAAAATTGACGTGGGGTTCCCCCAAATATCCATTCCAGGCCCTTCAGATCTGGCATGGATTTTAAGGGGAACTCCACCCCAAATTGAAAAAAAAAATGGCGTGGAGTCCCCTTAAAAATCCATACCAGACCCCTTATCCGAGCACGCAACCTGGCCGGCCGCAGGGGAAAAGGGGGGACGAGAGAGCGCCCCCCCCTCCCTCCTGAACCGTACCAAGCCACATGCCCTCAACATGGGGAGGATGGGGGCCTCATCCCCACAACCCGCGGGGAACTTCCTTCACTATGTAAATTTAAATTACACAGTGAAGGAAGTTCCCTGCTCAAGCCAATGACGTAGGCGGGTCCGACATACCGAGGGGGCGGACCTGATGGGGAACTGCTCTCACTTTGGTAACACATGTATAGACCCGCCCCTTCTCATGTTCCGCATCTGGACGCTCTCTCGTCCCCCCCTTTTCCCCTGCGGCCGGCCAGGTTGCGTGCTCGGATAAGGGGTCTGGTATGGATTTTTAGGGGGACTCCACGCCATTTTTTTTTCAATTTGGGGTGGAGTTCCCCTTAAAATCCATGCCAGATCTGAAGGGCCTGGAATGGATATTTGGGGGAACCCCACGTCAATTTTTTTTTAAATTTGCGGCGGGGTTCCCCTTAATATCCATTCCAGACCTGAAGGGCCTGGTAATTGAATTCTGGGGAACCCCCACGCGTTTTGTTTTTTTTTATCAATGACTTTTGTATGTATTGCCGGGAGCCGACAATTCATTAATAGCCGCGAGTCAGTTTTAAATGCATTTTTTTCTTTCAAAAATGACATTTTTTCCAGGGACAGTTCTAAGCACGGGAAACATGCGCCACTTTACATGCATATCATACACACCCCCCAGGTACGAAATTTAAAGGAATATTTCACTTTTATTTTTTCATTTTAAGCATTATTAAAATCACTGCTCCCGAAAAAACGGCCGTTTTTAAAACTTCTTTTTGCAATGATACATGTCCCCTGGGGCAGGACCCCGGTCCCCAAACACTTTCTAGGACAATAACTTGCATATAAGCCTTTATAATTAGCACTTTAGATTTCTCCCATAGATTTTTCGAATTTGCCGCGAACACCCCAATTTGTTCGCTGTTCGGCGAACGGGCGAACAGGCAATGTTCGAGTCGAACATGAGTTCGACTCGAACTCGAAGCTCATCCCTAGTTGCTAACTATATGATGCTCTGACAGAACTTATATTTATATGCTGACATGATATTAGTAGAAATGTACACAGGGGTTCCCCTTTTCCCTCCCCCTCCCTACCCTTTCCAATCCCCCCCCCCTTTTATTTTTCCTCCTCTGCTCATTACAACATGCATTTTTCTCCCTGTGCAAGTCACTCCCAATGCTCTACATTAACGTAGCTTGACGGGACAACCTACACCCGGTCCCTAGTCGATCAGGGATGTATTTTTTTTTTTGCCTATACAGTGAATGATTTCACATCCGAAAAAATAGGAAATTTTTTGTTCTCATGTCATGTTAGTGGGCACTCCCACCAAACGCACTTTATGTTGAGTTTGCTCTGTTTCTTATTCAAAGGTTCTATATTTGTGACGATTTGAATGACTTGTACTACCTGAAGGTGCTCGATTTTCACTTCCGTTTTTGTCACTTGTGCCTTATACGGCATTGTTACTTCAATAAACATATTGAAATATAAACGTTTTAATTATGATTGTTAAAATCTATAACTGCTTGTTAGATAATATACTAATGACATGTTTTATGTCCTATGTAACCTAGATGAAATCATAGATGTATGTGGTGCCCTGAAGAAGCATTTTGTGAAACATGTTGGCCCCCCTGCATATCCACGCATCTGATTTCATACATCACGCATCAATTCACGGTCTACCACATGTATCATGGCTGTGTGAATTTTGAATTTTAATATGATACTATTTAATAAATTTCTATTTTCTTAAATATTTTGTTGTTTGAGTGCTCACCTTAGTAACAGCCATACCATCTCCAACTAAAAATCCCATTACTCTTGAGAGAGTCTGTTTCTTTCCTTTCTTTTTATCTAGCAGTGTTTAAGTCGGTCGGGTTTTAGTGTTTCATGGTTTATCTTGTTTTAGGGGAAGTATATTTCTTTTATTTCTTGTTGTCATTGCATTTTTTTATTGCAGGGTGTGCAGTGTAAACTTGTTGCTGACAGAGGCAACGCTGCCCTGTGGTAATGTAGTGTGCACCAAAGTGTCATTGGTGCCATTAAATTCAGAAAATACACTCTATTTAAAAAAAAACAAAATAAAACATTGGACAGGTCTAAATTGAGAGGCTGAGGTTCTGTGCTTGGAGGTAGTAGGGGGAGAGCAGCTTCTGCAGGAAAAATCAGAGGTCAGCCCACACTATCTAGAGGCAGGGCATGTCTGCCTATCTCTGGCTGTGCCATATAGCAACAGAACATGCAGGAGTGGCTGACAAAACCATCTTCCTATTCCTCTTCCCAGGTGCATAGCAGCCAATTGTCTGCAACTGCTGTTAATGCATCCTATTTCCCCCTCCTCTTTCTTTTCTGATAATACCACTATAGCCCTGCAAACTGGCAATGAGGAGTTAGTTGATCACACATTGCTGACTTGCTGCAGAAGAATGATCTTGGTCATGTGCACACATTCCTCCTTTCAAAGTTTTAGGATGAGGAAGAAAGCACCATGAGGGAGGGGACATCAGGCAGGGTGCAGGAAAAGGCAGTGATGTTTCAACATCTGGAGCTTACTGTGATGTGTGCTCCAGCAATGAGGGGAAAGTGGATGATGAGGTTGTTGACCATCTGTGGATGCCACCCATTAGAGAGGAAGAGGTGTAAAAAAAAAAAGAAGGAATTTGTTTGAGGTGGGGCAGTTTGAGAGGGAAGGAAGGATTTTTGCCTGCAGTGTATCAGCCATGGTGAAAGCACCAGCCATTTGATTTCCACATGCATGAGAAAACAAATGACTTTGCACCAGAGAGCTTGGTGATGGCAGTACCTCAATGAGACAAGTCACCCAAAAATGGCCAGCACTCTTCCTTCTCCTTGTTCCTCCCCATTCCCCACAGCATTCTCCTGCTACTCTCTACAACATCTGTGGCCTCAAGTGACAGGGAGGAAAGTGTCACAAAAGGTTTCAGAGGCTTAGGATATGCCACATCAAGAAGGGAAGTGGGTCATTGGGCCACACTGAGGGGGTTCAAGCTAAGGCTTGAATCTTTGCAGAATTTTCCTAAGCCCACCCCGCTGTCTTCAGCAGCATCCTTCCGAAGGCAGATGTCTCTTCTGCAACTGCTGGTTCAGAAGAAAAAAAGGGCCCAAATTACCCCTTGTCAGCTTTTGCAGGTTTATATACTTCAAGGCAAATTAGGTCCATCTTCTGGTGTCTGGGAAGGATTCAGGATGGACCATACCACTGGAGCCTTCACAGCAATCATCTGTACACCCTTCTATTTACTGGCCTAATTCCACTCCCTGGAACCAGCATCCCCCCATTCCTCCCCAAGAACCCATAGAACATATGCAATTTCCCAGGCTAAATACTGTGTAATGTTTTTTGCAAATCATATGCCTGGGAGACGAGAGCAACACTAAAACAGACCTGCTGGAAGTTCTCTTAAAGCCCAGGTTGAGAGGTAGCTGATCCCATCTTCAGCCAGGCAATGTAAAGTATGACAATGGCACTACCTGATGGCTGCTCTTCACATAGGGAAAAATCACACATGTACCTTGCCTTGCACATGTTCTTAACCTGGTAGTGCAGCAATTTATTATCAGGTATCTGGACTTCCAAGATGTCTATTTTCAGGCCTGAAGGGTTTGTGGACACATACTGTCCAGCCACTGTGCAATATTTATGGTTCTCTCCAAAGTTTGCCTTGCGAAATGTCCCCTATAGCAGTACCCAGCTTGCCATGCTTTTTATTGATGACAGCTTGCCTATTAGCCTTGAAAATGGCCAGGATTTCCTATCAAAATTCACCCCCTATAGACTTGAATGGAATTTGCTGCTAGTTTTGGATTTCACAATTTTCAAACAGGATTTAAAAAATGTCTCATTATTCATATTTGGGCAGATTCACCCATTCCTTTTTAACTTGTTGTAAAGAATCTAAGACAGTGGACAGCTTGGTGATCTGATTTGTGTTCCTTATAACTATTACTCAAGGTTATTTACATTTCAACCTGGCTTTGAAAGGGGGAGGGTGGGTCCGGCAGACATCATGTTTTATAGAGAGAGGATACATGTCTATTTTTATTCACTGTTGTCTCTTAATTTGGTGAAATTTGAAAACTACGTGAGAATCCCGGTTCTTGAGAACATTTTGAGAAATTCTGAAACTACGTGAGAATCCCATCCCCTGAAGACATGCGTGGAAACTCTAAAAATATAAGAGAATTCTAGCCTTTAAGAAAATCCCTGATCTAGCTAGATCATTGCGGTACTTTGTTTATATGTAGAAGCATGTAGTAATAATTCTGTGGTGGTTCTCATAGTTACATGTATTGTGTTGTTGCATAACATGTGTCTTAGTTGTCATTCAATTTATCTGCTTTCTCAAGTAGCCTTGTACACTATGCATCGGTATGCTGCAACCTTTGGTTTAAAAAAAGTTAAAAAACCTTACTGGTAATAAGAAATTTTAACAATCCAAAGATTCCAGCATGCCAAAATGATGTAACCTACATTACAGGATAAATGTTCAAAAGGGAGAAACACCTGTAGGGATCTGCTGCCCTCTAGTGTCAGCTGATAATTTCACACTGTAATGTATAATTATGTATGTCACTTCCTTATTCTGGGGTTGTTGGGAAAATACCCTTGAAGTGGAAAGAGAGAGAAAAGGTCTCAGTCACATGTCTTGTCCATGCTACTAATACCAGATAAGAATAGACACATATTGCCAGATAATTAGGGCTGCTTTCCAGGCTGGTTGGGTAGTGACTGGGAAGTTTCCTCCACAGCAGATCTTGTCTTCAGGTCTCTGACACACAGACAGATATCGTATCATCCTCAGGGGCCCCTCCAATGGGCTGCAACATTCATCTAGAACAGTGGTCTCCAAACTGCGGCCTGAGGGCCGGATGCAGCCCATTGCTTATCTTTATTCGGCCCTTGGGGCACTCTTCCTCCCACTGATATGAGACACTATTCTGCCATCTGACTTCAACAATGGAGCACTATTTCTCCCACTGACAACAATAATGGGGCACTATTCCACCCTATGATACCAATGATGGGACACTATTCCTCCCTCTAACAACAAATGTGGTGATGTTTACTCCCACTGATGCCAGGGAAATTTCCACTCCCGCTGGCCAAATCCGGCCCCCCTAAAGTCTGAAGGATGCTAAAACAGCCCTTTGTTTAGAATGTTTGGAGACCACTGATCTAAAAGTATCTCAATTAATAACTATATATATCTAGGTATATATGCACAATTCCACCAGGACTCCTATCGGTCCCTTTGCTGACAGTACCTGTTTGTAAATTGGATGTACTGTATGTACTGTGTGACAGCAGGAAGGTAAAGTCACCTAGTTGCATCCAGGGGGGTAGATATATTTTTCCCAGATTCAGGCTTTACGCCGACTTATACAACTAGGTGGAGAGTTGTATAAGCCCAGCTGAGGCTAGTGGGCTCATGGATGACTCATACCTCTAGGGAGAGTGTGGGGCGTCGTGCAGACAGGGAGTTGATGAGACCAGCTGAAGCTTGTCAGCTCATTTAGGCCTCTATAAGAACTCCCAGATTCATTAGGTGTTTGCTCATGCCTGGACCCAGACCTGTGTGGACTGTCTAGGGAGAGTGAACCCCTGTGCGGTGAGACAAAGCCTGTGTGGCTATTTGCTTGGACATTTAAAATCAGGGACTTAGGGACTAGGACAGCACTAGGCTGATCCCAGTTGTTAGTTAGGAAACCTGTATGTTTAGTCAGAGGTCAAGTTGACCAGGATTTATTTTATTTATGTTTCTTTTGCTTTGCTGTGTTTTGTCACTGTAAATAGAAAATAAACCGCACCTTTTTGATTTTGAAAACCACAACCTCCGTTTGCTGGGCCTGTTTTTGTGTGGGGAGCCCATCCCGGGGGTCACACACACCCGCTGCCGAGCTAACCCCCTCACAGTTGGTGGAGAACCAGTGGCAGTTTTTTTTTAAGCCAGCATGGAGGAGATACTGAAGCAGCTGGCTCTAGCAAATGCCAATCAACAGCAGACAAATGCAGGTTTGCAAAAGAGCCTTGCAGCTCATCAACAGAGCCTTGCAGCTCAACAACAGAACTTCGCAGCCCAGCAGCAAGCTCATCAACAGAGCCTTGCAGCCCAGCAGCAGACAAACGCAACTTTGCAACAGAGTCTGGAGGCTCAGCAACAAGCCCAGCAGCAATCTGAGGCCCGCTTCATAGACCTGTTGCAGAAGCAAGAGCAGAGACTACAACAACAGATGGAAGCAGTAATGCAGCAACGTCCGCAGACCAGTGAGGAAAGCCGTCCCACTAATACCGCGTCCTTTGGGGTGAGTCGTTTATTGACAAAAATGACTGGAGAGGATGATCCAGAGGTATTTTTGACCACATTTGAAAGGACCGCTGAAAGAGAAAAGTGGCCTGAGGAGCAGTGGGCTGGACTGGTGGCTCCTCTGTTAACTGGTGAATCGCAGAAAGCTTACTATGACCTAGAGCCTAACCAAGCAAAAGACTATGTGATGCTAAAAGCTGAAATTTTGGCAAGGCTGGGTGTCACCCAGGCTGTCCGGGCTCAGCGTGTGCATAACTGGACTTTCCAGCTTGGAAAACCCCCCAGGTCTCAAATGTATGATCTCATTCACCTGAGCAGAAAGTGGCTACAGCCAGAGACTTTGTCCGCACCAAAGATTGTGGAACGTGTTGTAATGGATCGGTTTTTGAGAGCTCTTCCTACTGCCATCCAAAAGTGGGTAAGCCATGGAGACCCAGAGACGGCCGATGGTCTTGTGGATCGTGTGGAGAAATACTTGGCTACAGAGAACCTGACGGCCTCTTCCAGAGACACTCGGACTTTCCACCCTAAGACCAGACCATCCCCAGGGGCGGATAAGAGGATTCCAAGGGGTGAGGGTGGAGAGAGTGAGAGGGTGGGAGCTCTACCCCAAGTTTGGCGAGAACAGCCTGGGAAATCAGCGGCTCAAGAGGTGGCAAGAAGGATCGTTTGCTACCGCTGCCGGCAAGCGGGACATATTGCAGCCAATTGCCCGGTTGTGGAGGAACCCATGCAGTGTGACTTTCTGACGGGCAGACGTCAGTCGCTGTGTGCGACAGTCGCATGCACTGCCATTCGAGGAACTGAGAAACATTTATGCAAAATGTGTGTTAATGGTAGAAATGTTGTGGTATTGCTGGATTCAGGTAGCCTTGTGACCCTGATAAAGGCTGAGTTAGTTAAAACAGAGGTCTTTGGGAATAGCAAGGTAGCTGTTATTTGTGTGCATGGGGACACCCGAGAGTATCCAGTGACTACAGTGTGTTTCGAGACCCCCAAAGGTACCCTCTCTCATCCAGTGGGCTTAGTATCTCAGTTACCGCATGACGCCATTGTGGGAAGGGATTTTCCGAAGTTCTGGGAACTGTGGGATGATCCTGAGCCCCCCACTGGTGCCCCTATGTACCAGGAATGTGATAGCCAGAACTCCCCTGAGAGTGGTGAGGACTCTCCGGAATTTCCCTTATCAGTATTGGCAGGGGAGACTCAAGAAACTGGAGAGGAGCCCACCTCCTCAGACGAAAACCTACCGTCTGTGGAGTTTTCTGATCTTGAGGTTCACAGGGAAAACTTTGCCACAGAACAGTTGAAAGACCCCGCCCTAATAAAGGCACGGGAAAACGTAGTGAAAATAGATGGCGAGTTAGTGAACCCAGATAATACCTGCACTTACCCATACTTCAGCGTAGAGAAGGACCTACTGTATCGGGTGGCAAAAAGGGCAGAAGAAACCGTTGAGCAGCTTGTGGTGCCCAAAACTTACAGGAAGTTGGTGTTGGAGTTGGCCCATGGGCACATTCTTGGAGGTCATCTGGGGACAGAGAAAACCCGAGAGAGGGTATTACAGAGATTCTATTGGCCGGGGGTGATGAGGGACATAGAAAATTATTGTTCCTCCTGCCCTGTGTGTCAGAGGTCGGCCCCGATGCCACATTTCCGTAGCCCGCTGGTCCCTCTACCCATCATTGAGGTCCCGTTTGAGAGGATCGCCATGGATTTGGTAGGGCCTATAATCAAGTCCGCTAGGGGGCACCAGTACATATTAGTTATAATGGACTATGCCACCCGTTATCCAGAAGCGATCCCTCTCCGAAATACCTTGGCCAAAACCATAGCCAAAGAGCTATCTCTTGTGTTTAGCCGGGTGGGTATTTGTAAAGAACTGCTTACGGACCAAGGTACACCCTTTATGTCCCGGGTTATGAAGGAGCTGTGTAAATTGTTCAAAGTGACGCAATTACGTACATCTGTGTATCACCCCCAAACCGATGGGCTGGTTGAAAGATTCAACAAAACCCTAAAACAAATGTTGAAGAAAGTGGTGGATAGAGATGGAAAGGATTGGGACTGTCTACTTCCTTATCTGATGTTTGCTATTAGGGAGGTGCCCCAATCCTCTACGGGATTCTCCCCCTTTGAGTTACTGTATGGGAGACACCCAAGAGAGCTGTTGGATATTGCCAAGGAAACTTGGGAAAGTGAGAGTTCTCCCCACAGGAGTGTGATTGAGCATGTCGCCCTGATGCAAGACCGAATTGCACAGGTAATGCCCATCGTGAAGGAACATTTGGCCCAAGCGCAGTTAGCACAGCAGAGAGTGTACAACCGTGGAGCCAAGACCCGTACCTTTTCCCCGGGGGATAGGATACTGGTACTTGTCCCTACGGTTGAAAGTAAATTCCTTGCCAAATGGCAAGGCCCCTATGAGATAATGGAAAAAGTGAGCGAAGTGAATTACAAGGTCAGACAACCAGGAAGGCGAAAGCCGAACAGATCTATCACGTTAATCTGTTGAAAGCCTGGAGGGATAGAGAGTCCCTAGTCGCAGACACTTGGTCACCAGCTCAAACTGGTTGCGTGATTCCTGAGGTTGGAATAGCAGCCACCTTGTCACAACCCCAACAACAGGAGGTTAAGGAGTTTGTGCTTCGCAACGAGGAGGTATTCTCTGAGCTGCCGGGACAAACATCTGGGGTAGAGCATGACATCATTACCCCGCCCGGTGAAAGGGTGAAGTTAAAACCCTATCGGATCCCAGAGGCCCGACGGGAGGCAATACGGGAGGAAGTACAGAAAATGCTGAACTTAGGGGTGATAGAGGAGTCCCAAAGTGATTGGTCTAGTCCCATTGTGTTGGTGCCTAAACCGGATGGGAGCTGGCGATTTTGTAATGATTTTCGTCAGTTGAACAAAGTTACAAAATTTGACACCTACCCCATGCCACGTATAGATGAGTTGATCGACCGGCTGGGAACAGCCCGATACATGACGACTCTTGACCTCACAAAAGGGTATTGGCAAATCCCCCTAGCCAAGTCGGCAAAAGAGAAAACCGCATTTGTAACCCCAGACAGGGCGTTCCAATATAAAAGAATGCCGTTCGGGTTACAGAATGCGCCGGCCACATTCCAGCGGAAAATGGACCAGATGCTGAGGCCCCATCGGAAGTATGCTGCGGCTTACCTGGATGACGTAATTGTCCATAGCACAGATTGGGCCTCACATCTGCCAAAAGTGCAAGCAGTCCTGGACTCTGTTCGGGAAGCGGGGTTTACGGCTAACCCCAAGAAGTGTACCATTGGGCAGGAGGAGGCCAAATATCTTGGGTACACCATTGGGAGGGGAGTAATAAAACCCCAACTCAACAAAGTCGAGGCCATCCAGAGTTGGCCACGTCCCAACAGCAAGAAGCAGGTACGGGCCTTTCTGGGAATCGCTGGGTATTATCGGCGATTCATTCCCCACTTTGCTTCTAAGGCTGTGCCCCTAACCAACCTGACGAAGGGGAAAGGGTCGGTCATGATTAAATGGACCCCCGAGGCTGAGGCAGCATTCCAATTCTTGAAACAAGCCTTATGTAGCCAGCCAGTGTTGTACTCACCCGACTTCTCTAAAGACTTTGTCGTACAAAGTGATGCGTCAGATGTGGGGTTAGGAGCAGTATTGTCCCAGGTCTGGAACGGGGAAGAGCACCCAGTCATTTACCTCAGCAGGAAGTTGAAGTCCCATGAGGTAAATTATGCCACCGTTGAAAAGGAGTGTTTAGCGGTGAAGTGGGCTCTAGATTCCCTTCGGTACTACCTGCTAGGTAGGCACTTTGACATGGTTACGGATCACGCTCCGTTAAAGTGGATGGCTCAAAACAAGGAAACAAATAGAAGAGTGAATAGGTGGTTCCTGGCCCTCCAGGAATTCAACTTCACAGTAAAGCATCGCCCTGGCGTTCAAATGGGGAATGTGGATGCTTTGTCTCGAGTACATGAATGCCTGATTGCTGGTGTTCCAACCCCGAGGTTAAAACAAGAGGGGGGGGGGGTATGTGACAGCAGGAAGGTAAAGTCACCTGGTTGCATCCAGGGGGGTAGATATATTTCGCCCAGATTCAGGCTTTACGCCGACTTATACAACTAGGTGGAGAGTTGTATAAGCCCAGCTGAGGCTAGTGGGCTCATGGATGACTCATACCTCTAGGGAGAGTGTGGGGCGTCGTGCAGACAGGGAGTTGATGAGACCAGCTGAAGCTTGTCAGCTCATTTAGGCCTCTATAAGAACTCCCAGATTCATTAGGTGTTTGCTCATGCCTGGACCCAGACCTGTGTGGACTGTCTAGGGAGAGTGAACCCCTGTGCGGTGAGACAAAGCCTGTGTGGCTATTTGCTTGGACATTTAAAATCAGGGACTTAGGGACTAGGACAGCACTAGGCTGATCCCAGTTGTTAGTTAGGAAACCTGTATGTTTAGTCAGAGGTCAAGTTGACCAGGATTTATTTTATTTATGTTTCTTTTGCTTTGCTGTGTTTTGTCACTGTAAATAGAAAATAAACCGCACCTTTTTGATTTTGAAAACCACAACCTCCGTTTGCTGGGCCTGTTTTTGTGTGGGGAGCCCATCCCGGGGGTCACACACACCCGCTGCCGAGCTAACCCCCTCACAACTGTCATTAAATTCTTCTTATATAAAGCTTGTATTTATATACTGGTGGGCAACTATATATTATGGTTATTGCTGGTTGCAGTAGTTTCTCTGTTTCCAATTACTTAGTTCAGATTACTGGTTAAAGTGGAACTTTACTCTCTCAATCAACACTGACATTTTTCTTACATTTCTACAGTTATTTCCTTTTTTCTTGCCTAGGCAAATGATGTCATACATCCCAGGAGTTTTTAGGAGGGGTTTTCTCATGTAAGGGCTGAGGCACTGCCAACTTCAATATCAATCCCATGCTTCCACTTAATGAAGGCTCTGGTTCTCTTATTTATCTATGTAATTAGAGCAATATCCCGTTTGGAGAGGGCCATATCTCATAACCCCCCCCCCAAAAAAGAGGGCTACACACCTATTGCAGGGAACACATTAGCCTATCTAGTCCTACAGTCTCTCAGAAAAAGCCACATTGTAGAGCGTGCCTCTGTGATCAATCGCACAACACATAAATGAAAAGTACTCATACATCTATTAATGGAGTCCGGTTTATGTCTCTTTGCTTGAAAAAAAAATCCCTTTAAAGGGGTAGTAATTTTATACCTACAGGTAAGCTAATAAGTCTTACCTGTAGGTACAGTAAATATCTCCTAAACATGTACCGTTTAGGAGACATTTAATTAAGCAGCACCGGTGATGTCACCGGCTCATGTGCACTGCCCTCTCTAAAGACGGTGTGCGGTCCAAAGAGAGAGAGCCATGCCATGGCAGTGACTCCCATACGCAGGGGAGGGAGTGACGTCATCGCGGCTTGGCCAGTCAAATGACCGCAGCCCATGAACTTGGAAAGAAGACCGGGTGAAGATGGGCTAGTATGCGATTTGCAGACAGAAGATTTTTTTTATACGCTTTACTATCACTTAAACATTTTCGCGCCCGCGCTATAGCCGAAAGACGTGCAGGGAAGGCGTCCATGTACGTCCTCCCGTGCATGAGCTGCCTGCACACCCCCTGCGGAGCGCATGCGACACGCTCTGTAATCGGCGAGCCAATAAGACTTGGCTGATCATAGATTGGAGTAAGGGGCCGATCCTGACCCCTTACCACGTGATCAGCTGTCAGCCAATGACAGCTGTTCACGTGATGTAAACAGAACCAGTAATCGGCTATTTTTTTTCCTCACGCACACAGCGTGAGGAGAAAAATAAACAGATCACTGCCTTCTGTCAGAAGGACATCAGTCCCAAACACGGAGAGCTTCTGCCTCATCTGTGCCCACCAGTGCCACCTGCCAGTGCCCACCAGTACCACCTGCCAGTGCCCACCAGTACCACCTGCCAGTGCAAATAAGTGCCCACCAGTACCACCTATCAATGCCCATGAGTGCCACCTATCAGTGCCTATCAGTGCTGCCAAAGAGTGCCCATCAGTGCCTCATCATCAGTCCTGCGTATCAGTCACCTACTAGTGCCCATCAGTGCCACCTATCAGTGCCCTTCAGTGCCACCTATCAGTGCCCATCAGTGCCACTTATTAGTGGCACCTATCAGGGCCCACCAGTGCCGCCTCATCAGTGTCGCCTTATCCATGCCCATCAGTGCTGCCTTATCAGTGCCTATTAGAGCAGCCTATCAGTGCCCATCAGTGCAGCCTATCAATGCCTATCAGTACTCACCAGTGCAGCCTTATCAGTGCACATCAATGAAGGAGAAAAATTACCTGTTTGCTAAATGTTATAACAAACTATGAAAACATTTAATTTTTTCCAAATTTTTTTTTTTTTTGTATGTTTAGCAAAAAATAAAAACCCCAGTAGTGATTAAATACCACCAAAAGAAAGCTCTATTCGTGTGTAAAAAAATATAAAAATTTCATATGGGTACAGTGTAGCATGACCATGCAATTGTCATTCAAAATGCGACAGCGCTGAAAACTGGACATTGGCCTGGGCAGAAAGGGGGTTTAAGTGCCCAGTAGGCAAGTGGTTAGGATCTCTAGGAACTATTGTTGTGGTAAAATTGCCAATCAGTCTTTATTTAATTTCCATATTTAAATTTGGAGTAAACCATGGACACAACTGAAATCATGCTGCCTGAACACAGGGGAACAACCTATAAAAGGACCATACATATAAGTCCCTGGCTCAATAGAGCTTACAATTAGTGATGAGCCGAACACCCCCGGGTTCGGTTCGCACCAGAACCCGCGAACGGACCGAAAGTTCGTACGAACATTAGAACCCTATTAAATACAATGGATGCGAACGTTCGAATTCTAAAGTGCTAATTATAACAACTATTATGCATGTTATTGTCCTAAAAAGGGTTTGGGAACCCGGGTTGTGCACCAGGGAACATGTATCAATGCAAAAAGAAGTTTTAAAAACGTTCGTTTTTCGGGAGCAGTCATTTTAATGATGCATAAAGTGAAAAAAAAAAAGTCAAATATTCCTTTAAATATCGTACCTGGGGGGTGTCTAAAGTATGCCTGTGAAGTGCCACGTGTTTCCCGTGTTTAGAACTGTCCCTGCACAAAATGACACTTCTAAAGGAAAAAAAAGCCATTTAAAACTGCTTGCGGCTTTAATGTAATGTCTGGTCCCGGTAATATGGATGAAAATCTTTAAGAAAAATGGCATAGCTACCCCATGACCCCCCCCCCTACCCCAGCCCATTACCAGCCCCTTTGGGTCTTGTATTGATATTAAGGGGAACCCCGCACATAAAATAAAAAAGGCCCTATATACTCTGAACAGCCGTATACAGGCGGTGCATACAAGACAGGGACTGTAGGTTTGTTCTTATGTAGAATCTGTTTGTAATTTTGAACAGGTACATTGTTGAAGTGTAGCTCCAGCCCAAAAATCTATTTTTAAACTTTTTGGAAAACATAGGTAAGGGTTATCACCCCTGTAACATTTGTTTTGCTGTCTGTGCCCCTGTTCAGAACATTTCACCTCACTTTCCGTCCCAATGACAACTGTTTTTGAAATGTGGTGTTTTTCTTGAAACAAGGATTGCTGATAAAGCATCAGTACAGAGGAGACACCTTTCTCCCATATTTATTCTTACAGGAGAGAATTTTCCTTCCTAGTGGTAGATTTCCTCTCACTTCCTGTTGTCTTCTTGCGTTTGCAAGTAGGAGTCGTTTGTAAGTTGGATGTTTGAAAGTAGGGACCTGCCGTATATACTCTGCAAAAATAGGCCCCTTAGTTGTTGGTGTTGGCACAACACTGTAAGCACTCACAGTTACTCTTGGTTGGTGCTGGAACGCCCTGCTGTCAACTATTATATCAGGAATTTTAATTACATATAATTGTTGAACAGTGGTAGTAAAAATTGGGCCTTTGATGGTGGTGCTGGTGCCACAACACTGTAAGCCCTGACAGTTACTCTTGGTGGGTGCAGCAATGGGCCCTGCTGTGAATTATTAGATCAAGAATTGTAATTACATGCCCCTTTTGAACAGGGGCTGAAAAATTGGGCCTTTCGTGGTGGTGGTGGTGGTGGCGTTGCCACAACACTGTAAGCCCTCAGAGTTACTCTTGGTGGGTGCAGCAATGGGCCCTGCTGTGAATTATTAGATCAAGAATTGTAATTGCATGCCCCTGTTGAACAGGGGCTGAAAAATTGGGCCTTTCGTGGTGGTGGTGGTGGTGGTGGTGTTGCCACAACACTGTAAGCCCTCAGAGTTACTCTTGGTGGGTGCAGCAATGGGCCCTGCTGTGAATTATTAGATCAAGAATTGTAATTACATGCCCCTTTTGAACAGGGGCTGAAAAATTGGGCCTTTCGTGGTGGTGGTGGTGGTGGCGTTGCCACAACACTGTAAGCCCTCAGAGTTACTCTTGGTGGGTGCAGCAATGGGCCCTGCTGTGAATTATTAGATCAAGAATTGTAATTGCATGCCCCTGTTGAACAGGGGCTGAAAAATTGGGCCTTTCGTGGTGGTGGTGGTGGTGGTGGTGTTGCCACAACACTGTAAGCCCTCAGAGTTACTCTTGGTGGGTGCAGCAATGGGCCCTGCTGTGAATTATTAGATCAAGAATTGTAATTACATGCCCCTTTTGAACAGGGGCTGAAAAATTGGGCCTTTCGTGGTGGTGGTGGTGGTGGCGTTGCCACAACACTGTAAGCCCTCAGAGTTACTCTTGGTGGGTGCAGCAATGGGCCCTGCTGTGAATTATTAGATCAAGAATTGTAATTGCATGCCCCTGTTGAACAGGGGCTGAAAAATTTGGCCTTTCGTGGTGGTGGTGGTGGTGGTGGTGTTGCCACAACACTGTAAGCCCTCAGAGTTACTCTTGGTGGGTGCAGGAATGGGCCCTGCTGTGAATTATTAGATCAAGAATTGTAATTGCATGCCCCTGTTGAACAGGGGCTGAAAAATTGGGCCTTAGGCACTGGTGGCACAACACTACAACCCCTCACAGATACTGTACTTGGAGCACAGCAATGAGCCCTGTTGCAAAGTATTGCTTCAAAAATTGTAATGACACGCCCCTGTTAAACAGGGGCTGAAAAATTGGGCCTTAGGCACTGGTGCCACAACACTCCAACCCCTCACAGATACTGTACTTGGAGCACAGCAATGAGCCCTATGGCAAATTATTGCTAAAAAAATTGTAATTACACGCCCCTGTAAAACAGGGGCTGAAAAATTGGGCCTTAGCCACTGGTGGCGGCACCCATAAACAAAAATGATCTTCCAAGCTATCATCATCAATCGTATCATTGAGGACTCGGAGGAGGAGGATAGCCAGTCAACATAACAGCACAGGCACTCAGCATCAGCATCAGTCTTGAAGGGATGTGACATGTTAAAATCAATTAGTCTGTTATATCAGCATCAGGTGTGTGGTAGCTGGTGGTGATCCAAGACTGGTTCATCTTGATGAAAGTCAGTCGATCAACCGAGTCAGTGGACAGGCGCACCCTGTGATCCGTGACAAATCCTCCAGCAGCACTGAATGTGCGTTCCGAAAGAACGCTGGATGCAGGACAGGCCAGTAGCTCAATTGCATACTGTGCAAGCTCTGGCCAGTGATCCATCCTCAAGACCCAGTAAGCCAGAGGATTTTCGGTGGGGAAGGTGTCCAAGTCTGACCTTGCCCCTAGATATTCCTGCACCATGTTTATCAGACGCTGGCGATGGTTGCTGGAACCGATCATACTTTGGGGCTGCGGACTAAAGAATTGTCTGAACGCATCGGTCAGACGGCCACCTTCCCCACTGCTCCTTCTTTGACTGGCCGAAGCCTCAGCAACTCGTTGTCCAGGACCAGGAGTTTGTAACCTCCCAGTCTCTGGGAACGCGTTGCACAGACCTTTCTGCAAGGCCTCCCGGAGTTGTCTCATCCTCTGCTCCCTCTGCGACGGTAACATAAGGTCCGCAACCTTACCCTTGTACGGTGGATCAAGGAGAGTGGCCAGCCAGTAATGGTCCCTCTCCTTGATCCGAAGAATACGAGGATCCTTCCGCAGACTTTGCAGGATCAGGGAGGCCATGCAGCGTAGGTTTGCTGAGGCATTCGCTCCGGAGTCCTCTGGGTCACTAAGGACGACATGATCCGCAGCCACCTCCTCCCAGCCACGTACAAGTCCACTGGTTTCTTGGGACTGTAAATCATCCCTAAAAGACTGCTGCTGATGATGCTGAGTGCCAGCCTCCACCTCCATGCTGACACAATCCTCCTCCTCCTCCTCCTCTTCCTGTGCGATGGGTGGGACAGAAGGAACACTGTCTGGGTAAAGGGGGCCTTGAGAGGCAAGGAAGTCCTCCTCTTCCTGCCTCTGTTCTGCCTCAAGTGCCCTGTCCATTATTCCACGCAGCGTGTGCTCCAACAGGTGGACAAGAGGTACAGTGTCACTGATGCATGCACTGTCACTGCTCACCATCCTCGTGGCCTCCTCAAATGGTGCCAGGACAGTGCATGCATCCCTGATCATGCCCCACTGGCGTGGAGAAAAAAAAACAAGCTCCCCTGACCCTGTCCTGGTGCCGTAGTCGCACAGGTACTCATTGATGGCCCTCTGCTGCGTGTGCAGCCGCTGCAGCATGGCCAACGTTGAGTTCCACCTGGTGGGCATGTCACATATAAGGCGGTTCTTGGGCAGGTTCAACTCCTTTTGCAGCTCAGCCAGGCGAGCACTGGCATTATAAGATCTGCGGAAATGCACACAGACTTTCCTGGCCTGCCTCAGGACATCCTGTAAGCCCGGGTACCTGCCCAAGAACCGCTGCACCACCAGGTTAAGGACGTGAGCCACACAGGGCACATGGGTCAGTTGTCCCTGTCAGAGGGCGGAGAGGAGGTTGGTGCCATTGTCGCAAACCACCATTCCTGGCTTAAGCTGGCGTGGCGTCAACCACCTCTCGGCCTGGCCCTGCAGAGCAGACAGGACCTCTGCCCCAGTGTGGCTTCTGTCCCCCAAACACACCAGCGCAAGCACGGCATGGCATCTTTTTGCCTGCGTACTTGCGTAGCCCCTTGAACGCCTACGGAGCACCGCTGGTTCCGAGGACAAACCACAGGAAGAGGCCATGGAGGAAGAAGAAGAGGAGGGGGTGGAGGAGAGAGGTGTGTCACAACCAGTAGTAGCATTTTGGAGGCGTGGCGGTGGAACAACCTCCAACACTACTGCACCTTGTCCTGCATCCTTCCCAGCTGCCAAAAGAGTGACCCAATGGGCCGTGAAAGAAAGGTAACGTCCCTGTCCATGCCTGCTGGACCATTAGTCAGCGGTAATATGCACCTTACCGCTGACCGCCCTGTCCAGCGAGGCCAAGACATTGCCTTCCACATGCCGGTAGAGAGCCGGAATAGCCTTCCGTGAGAAAAAGTGGCGTTTGGGAACCTGCCACTGAGGAACCGCACATTGCACAAACTCACGGAAGGGGGCCGAGTCTACCAACTGAAAAGGCAGCAGTTGAAGCGCTAGCAATTTAGCCAAGCTAGCATTCAACCGCTGGGCATGTGGATGGCTGGGAGTGAACTTCTTTCGACGGTCCAGCAGCTGGGGCAGGGAAATTTGCCTGCTAGAATCGGACGTCGGTGTACTGCTAGCAGAGTGGCCGCAAGTACTTGGCTGTGACACACCTAATTCTACACCTTCATTCCTCTCAGTGCATGTTTCAGAGAGGACTGAAGTTATAGTGGGGTTGGAGATCCCAGCTGATGCGGTGCAAGGAGAGGTCCGCTTTGTTCTTTGGTGTGGGTCTTTGAGGTAGGCTTGCCAACGAGCTGCATGGCAGGTCAACATATGTCTGGTCAGGCATGTGGTACCCAAGCGGCTGATGTTTTGGCCACGCGATATACGCTTGAGACATATGTTGCAAACAGCAGCTGTGCGATCTGATGCACTAGCCTCAAAAAAGGCCCACACCAAAGAACTTTTTGAATGACGGGCAGAGGCAGCGCCCTGCACAGGCGGAGCTCTGCGGTGTGATTCCGTCGGTGTACTGCCCTTACGCTGGCCACCAAAGGGCATCCTGCCTCGTTGGAGATGTGCCTCCTCCTCATCCTCCTCCTCCTCCTCTCTCCTATTAGGCACCCACGTGGAGTCAGTGACCTCATCATCCCCTCCCTCCTCATCACTGGAGCCAATCTGGCAGTATGCTGCAGCTGCTGGAACATGACTGCCAGATTGGTGTCCTTCTTGAGCATCCCCTCTGTCTGCTCTCACGCTACTGCCTTCCTGTAGCTGGGTTTCATCATCAGACCCTTCGAAACGCTGGGCATCCTCCTGGAGCATGTACCCAACACTGTGCTCAAACAGTTCGGGGGACTCCTCAGGAGGAGGACATGGTGGGTCTAGGGAAGGAGTGACTGATGATGAGTCTGACATTGATACCAGGGAAGAGGACGCTTTGGCAGCTGCTTTTCCAGTACCCTGAGCCTGGGTGAGAGAGGATGAGGAGGAGGAGGAGGGCTTGGTCATCCACTCTACCAAGTCTTCGGCATGATGTGGCTCAACATGTCCAGCTGCCGAAAAGAAGGACAAGCGTGTCCCATGGCCATGTGCTGATGACAATGCACCGCGTCCACGACCAGCACTGTTGCCCCCAGACACAGAGCCTGCTTGCCCTCTTTTATTGCCTCCTGACTGTCTGCCTCTCCTTGTTTGCCTTCCAGACATTCTAATAGATGGCCTGCAGGGAGATGGGAAAAAAGCAATAAGGGCTACCTTCAGGTGTCCTTCTCTGTCCCTTTACTTAAGGATTTCTAAATATGGTTGAGGATGATTGCTTTTGCACAGAATAGCACAACGACAATTTCCCTGACTGTCCAAAAAAACAAGGATTTCAAAGATGGTTGATGAGGAATGCTTTAGCACACTATAGCACAAGGAGAATTCCCTCACTGTCCTTTCCTGTCCCTAGAAACAAGGATTCGCACAGTAAAACACACTGACACTCTCCCTACCTATAGTTTTCTGTCCCTAGAAAAAATGTTTTTTTAAAGCACACTATAGCACAAGGAGAATTTCCCTCACTTTCCTTCTTTGTCCCTAGAAACAAGGATTATCACAGTGAAAGAAACTGACACTCTTCCTACCTATAGTTTTCTGTCCCTAGAAAAAATGTTTTTTTAAAGCACACTATAGCACAAGGAGAATTTCCCTCACTTTCCTTCTTTGTCCCTAGAAACAAGGATTATCACAGTGAAAGAAACTGACACTCTTCCTACCTATAGTTTTCTGTCCCTTGAAAAAATGTTTTTTTAAAGCACACTATAGCACAAGGAGAATTCCCTCACTGTCCTTCCCTGTCCCTAGAAACAAGGATTCGCACAGTAAAACACACTGACACTCTCCCTACCTATAGTTTTCTGTCCCTAGAAAAAATGTTTTTTTAAAGCACACTATAGCACAAGGAGAATTCCCTCACTGTCCTTCCCTGTCCCTAGAAACAAGGATTATCACAGTGAAAAAAACTGACACTCTTCCTACCTATAGTTTTCTGTCCCTAGAAAAAATGTTTTTTTAAAGCACACTATAGCACAAGGAGAATTTCCCTCACTTTCCTTCTTTGTCCCTAGAAACAAGGATTATCACAGTGAAAGAAACTGACACTCTTCCTACCTATAGTTTTCTGTCCCTTGAAAAAATGTTTTTTTAAAGCACACTATAGCACAAGGAGAATTCCCTCACTGTCCTTTCCTGTCCCTAGAAACAAGGATTCGCACAGTAAAACACACTGACACTCTCCCTACCTATAGTTTTCTGTCCCTAGAAAAAATGTTTTTTTAAAGCACACTATAGCACAAGGAGAATTTCCCTCACTTTCCTTCTTTGTCCCTAGAAACAAGGATTATCACAGTGAAAGAAACTGACACTCTTCCTACCTATAGTTTTCTGTCCCTTGAAAAAATGTTTTTTTAAAGCACACTATAGCACAAGGAGAATTCCCTCACTGTCCTTCCCTGTCCCTAGAAACAAGGATTCGCACAGTAAAACACACTGACACTCTCCCTACCTATAGTTTTCTGTCCCTAGAAAAAATGTTTTTTTAAAGCACACTATAGCACAAGGAGAATTTCCCTCACTTTCCTTCCCTGTCCCTAGAAACAAGGATTATCACAGTGAAAGAAACTGACACTCTTCCTACCTATAGTTTTCTGTCCCTAGAAAAAATGTTTTTTTAAAGCACACTATAGCACAAGGAGAATTTCCCTCACTTTCCTTCTTTGTCCCTAGAAACAAGGATTATCACAGTGAAAGAAACTGACACTCTTCCTTCCTATAGTTTTCTGTCCCTAGAAAAAATGTTTTTTTAAAGCACACTATAGCACAAGGAGAATTCCCTCACTGTCCTTCCCTGTCCCTAGAAACAAGGATTCGCACAGTAAAAGACACTGACACTCTCCCTACCTATAGTTTTCTGTCCCTAGAAAAAATGTTTTTTTAAAGCACACTATAGCACAAGGAGAATTTCCCTCACTTTCCTTCTTTGTCCCTAGAAACAAGGATTATCACAGTGAAAGAAACTGACACTCTTCCTTCCTATAGTTTTCTGTCCCTAGAAAAAATGTTTTTTTAAAGCACACTATAGCACAAGGAGAATTCCCTCACTGTCCTTCCCTGTCCCTAGAAACAAGTATTCGCACAGTAAAAGACACTGACACTCTCCCTACCTATAGTTTTCTGTCCCTAGAAAAAATGTTTTTTTAAAGCACACTATAGTACAAGGAGAATTTCCCTCACTTTCCTTCTTTGTCCCTAGAAACAAGGATTATCACAGTGAAAGAAACTGACACTCTTCCTACCTATAGTTTTCTGTCCCTAGAAAAAATGTTTTTTTAAAGCACACTATAGCACAAGGAGAATTCCCTCACTGTCCTTCCCTGTCCCTAGAAACAAGGATTCGCACAGTAAAACACACTGACACTCTCCCTACCTATAGTTTTCTGTCCCTAGAAAAAATGTTTTTTTAAAGCACACTATAGCACAAGGAGAATTCCCTCACTGTCCTTCCCTGTCCCTAGAAACAAGGATTCACACAGTAAAACACACTGACACTCTCCCTACCTATAGTTTTCTGTCCCTAGAAAAAATGTTTTTTTAAAGCACACTATAGCACAAGGAGAATTTCCCTCACTTTCCTTCTTTGTCCCTAGAAACAAGGATTATCACAGTGAAAGAAACTGACACTCTTCCTACCTATAGTTTTCTGTCCCTTGAAAAAATGTTTTTTTAAAGCACACTATAGCACAAGGAGAATTCCCTCACTGTCCTTTCCTGTCCCTAGAAACAAGGATTCGCACAGTAAAACACACTGACACTCTCCCTACCTATAGTTTTCTGTCCCTAGAAAAAATGTTTTTTTAAAGCACACTATAGCACAAGGAGAATTTCCCTCACTTTCCTTCTTTGTCCCTAGAAACAAGGATTATCACAGTGAAAGAAACTGACACTCTTCCTACCTATAGTTTTCTGTCCCTTGAAAAAATGTTTTTTTAAAGCACACTATAGCACAAGGAGAATTCCCTCACTGTCCTTCCCTGTCCCTAGAAACAAGGATTCGCACAGTAAAACACACTGACACTCTCCCTACCTATAGTTTTCTGTCCCTAGAAAAAATGTTTTTTTAAAGCACACTATAGCACAAGGAGAATTTCCCTCACTTTCCTTCCCTGTCCCTAGAAACAAGGATTATCACAGTGAAAGAAACTGACACTCTTCCTACCTATAGTTTTCTGTCCCTAGAAAAAATGTTTTTTTAAAGCACACTATAGCACAAGGAGAATTTCCCTCACTTTCCTTCTTTGTCCCTAGAAACAAGGATTATCACAGTGAAAGAAACTGACACTCTTCCTTCCTATAGTTTTCTGTCCCTAGAAAAAATGTTTTTTTAAAGCACACTATAGCACAAGGAGAATTCCCTCACTGTCCTTCCCTGTCCCTAGAAACAAGGATTCACACAGTAAAAGACACTGACACTCTCCCTACCTATAGTTTTCTGTCCCTAGAAAAAATGTTTTTTTAAAGCACACTATAGTACAAGGAGAATTTCCCTCACTTTCCTTCTTTGTCCCTAGAAACAAGGATTATCACAGTGAAAGAAACTGACACTCTTCCTACCTATAGTTTTCTGTCCCTAGAAAAAATGTTTTTTTAAAGCACACTATAGCACAAGGAGAATTCCCTCACTGTCCTTCCCTGTCCCTAGAAACAAGGATTCGCACAGTAAAACACACTGACACTCTCCCTACCTATAGTTTTCTGTCCCTAGAAAAAATGTTTTTTTAAAGCACACTATAGCACAAGGAGAATTCCCTCACTGTCCTTCCCTGTCCCTAGAAACAAGGATTCGCACAGTAAAACACACTGACACTCTCCCTACCTATAGTTTTCTGTCCCTAGAAAAAATGTTTTTTTAAAGCACACTATAGCACAAGGAGAATTTCCCTCACTTTCCTTCTTTGTCCCTAGAAACAAGGATTATCACAGTGAAAGAAACTGACACTCTTCCTACCTATAGTTTTCTGTCCCTAGAAAAAATGTTTTTTTAAAGCACACTATAGCACAAGGAGAATTCCCTCACTGTCCTTCCCTGTCCCTAGAAACAAGGATTCGCACAGTAAAACACACTGACACTCTCCCTACCTATAGTTTTCTGTCCCTAGAAAAAATGTTTTTTTAAAGCACACTATAGCACAAGGAGAATTCCCTCACTGTCCTTCCCTGTCCCTAGAAACAAGGATTCGCACAGTAAAACACACTGACACTCTCCCTACCTATAGTTTTCTGTCCCTAGAAAAAATGTTTTTTTAAAGCACACTATAGCACAAGGAGAATTCCCTCACTGTCCTTCCCTGTCCCAAGAAACAAGGATTCGCACAGTAAAACACACTGACACTCTCCCTACCTATCCTTCTCTTTCCCTAAACTAAAGGAATCCAGGTTAAGCAAGAAAAAAATAAATGTCACTGTCCCTGCCTATGCTTCTCTTTCCCTGCTCCGGAACACACTACACTAGGCCGCCGTGCTGGCGGCCTTTTATAGTGTGGGGCGTGTACTAAACACCCTCAGCAATAATTGGCCACAGGCATCCTGCCTGTGGCCAATCATTGCTCTCCTCGCTGCCGGCGCTGTGATTGGCCAAGCATGCGGGGTCACAGTGCATGCTTGGCCAATCACAGCGCCTGGATGACACGTAGTGGCGTAGTGCATTGTGGGCCGTTCGCGTCACTCGAATTTGGCGCGAACGGCCCAAATCGTTCGATCTTCGTCGAACGATCGAACAGCCGATGTTCGAGTCGAACGTATGTTCGACTCGAACACGAAGCTCATCCCTACTTACAATGTACCAACCTACTAGTCACAGAACACACATGCATTGTGGGGTCCGCTGTTTTTAGAACTCAATTGACTGGTATTTTGTTGGATAGTGGACAGAAACTAGAGCACCTTTACTTAACCCATGCAAAGAATGGACAGAGCATACATAGTCCAGACAGGACACGGCCCTGTGCACATTGAACCCATTATACCAGTGCTGTAAACTATGGAATTTCCATATTTCATATGCAATTTTACATGCTGATCTGCAGAGCTAGTCATTTAAGCTCTGTGGACCTTGGAATTATTGTAGGCACAACTCCCTATGTAAGCCTTGTGTCATGAACTACTTTATTTGACATATACAGGTGCATTTTCTTATTGCAAAGCCTTATGTGTTTATAATGCTAATTCATTTCACAATAAATTTAATTAATAAGCAGTAATACAGTATTGAGAAATGCAAGGGATTCATTTAATATTCTTTTATCTTGACAGATTATCTTGAAATATTACTAGGAAAAAATTACACAGTCAATGTTCTCGTGAAAAACTGGAAAAATGCAGAATGGTCAAGAACTACACTGTATCTGCATGAGATGCCTGAAGGTTCAAATTCTGACACTGCAAAGCCCTTACTGTGTACTGTAACAAATGAGAAATTCAATAAAAACACTAGTGTAAAACGTAGCTTCATCATCAAACATGTATGCATTTTATATTATATTTTATTTACCTATTAATTATGATTGTGATTTAACCACTTAAGCCCCGGACCATTTGGTAGCGAAAGGACCAGAGGTGAATTCAGAATTTTGCACTGCGCTGCTTTAACTGTAAATTGTGCGGACATGCAATGTTGTACCCAAACAAAATTTGCGTCCTTTTCTTCCCACAAATAGAGCTTTCTTTTAATGGTATTTGATTGCCTCTGCGATTTTTATTTTTTGCGATATAAACGGAAAAAGACCGAAAATTTTGAAAAAAAATGATATTTTCTACTTTTTGTTATAAGAAAAATCGAATAAACTCAATTGTAGTCATACATTTAGGCCAAAATGTATTCAGCCACATGTCTTTAGTAAAAAAAACGTCAATAAGCGTATATTTATTGGTTTGCGCAAAAGTTATAGCGTCTACAAACTAGGGTACATTTTCTGGAATTTACACAGCTTTTAATTTATGACTGCCTATCTCATTTCTTGAGGTGCTAAAATGGCAGGGCAGTACAAACCCCCCCCAAATGACCCCATTTTGGAAAGTAGACACCCCAAGGAAATTGCTGAGAGGCATGTTGAGCCCATTGAATATTTTTTTTTTGTCCCAAGTGATTGAATAATGACAAAAAAAAAAAAAATTACAAAAAGTTGTCACTAAATGATATATTGCTCACACATGCCATGGTTATATGTGGAATTGCACCCCAAAATACATTCTGCTGCTTCTCTTGAGTACGGGGATACCACATGTGTGGGACTTTTTGAGAGCCTAGCCACGTACGGGACCCCGGAAACCAAGCACCGCCTTCAGGATTTCTAAGGGCGCAAATTTTTGATTTCACTCCTCACTACCTATCACAGTTTCGAAGGCCATAAAATGCCAAAATAACACAAAACCCCCCCAAATGACCCCATTTTGGAAAGTAGACACCCCAAGCTATTTACTGAGAGGCATGATTAGTCCATGGAATATTTTATATTTTGCCACAAGTTGCGGGAATATGACAAACTTTATTTTTTTTGCACAAAGTTGTCACTAAATGATATATTGCTCACACATGTCATGGGCATATGTGAAATTACACGCCAAAATACATTCTGCTGCTTCTCCTGAGTACGGGGATACCACATGTGTGGGACTTTTTGGGAGCCTAGTCGCATACAGGACCCCAAAATTCAAGCACCGCCTTCAAGGTTTCTAAGGGCATACATTTTTGATTTCACTCCTCACTACCTATCACTATCTATCACAGTTTTGAAGGCCATAAAATGCCAAGATGGCACAAAACCCCCCCAAATGACCCCATTTTGGAAAGTAGACACCCCAAGCTATTTGCTGAGAGGCATGTTGAGCCCATTGAATATTTTTTTTTTTTTGTCCCAAATGATTGAATAATGATAAAAAGAAAAAAAAAAGAAAAAATGTACAAAAAATTGTCACTAAATGATATATTGCTCACACATGCCATGGTTATATGTGGAATTGCACCCCAAAATACATTCTGCTGCTTCTCCTGAGTACGGGGATACCACATGTGTGGGACTTTTTGGGAGCCTAGCCGGGTACGGGGCCCCAAAAACCAAGCACCGCCTTCAGGATTTCTAAGGGCGTAAATTTTTGATTTCACTCCTCACTACCTATCACAGTTTCGAAGGCCATAAAATGCCAAAATAGCACAAAACCCCCCCAAATTACCCCATTTTGGAAAGTAGACACCCCAAGCTATTTACTGAGAGGCATGTTCAGTCCATGGAATATTTTATATTTTGCCACAAGTTGCGGGAATATGACAAACTTTGTTTTTTTTGCACAAAGTTGTCACTAAATGATATATTGCTCACACATGCCATGGGCATATGTGAAATTACACCCCAAAATACATTCTGCTGCTTCTCCTGAGTACGGGGATACCACATGTGTGGGACTTTTTGGGAGCCTAGCCGCGTACGGGACCCCAAAAATCAAGCACCGCCTTCAAGGTTTCTAAGGGCATACATTTTTGATTTCACTCCTCACTACCTATCACAGTTTTGAAGGCCATAAAATGCCAAGATAGCACAAAACCCCCAAAATGACCCCATTTTGGAAAGTAGACACCCCAAGGAAATTGCTGAGAGGCATGTTGAGCCCATTGAATATTTTTTTTTTTTTGTCCCAAGTGATTGAATAATGACAAAAAGAAAAAAAAATGTACATAAAGTTGTCACTAAATGATATATTGCTCAAACATGCCATGGTTATATGCGGAGTTGCACCCCAAAATACATTTGGCTGCTTCTCCTGAGTACGGGGATACCACATGTGTGGGACTTTTTGAGAGCCTAGCCGCGTACGGGCCCCCGAAAACCAAGCACCGCCTTCAGGATTTCTAAGGGCACAAATTTTTGATTTCACTCCTCACTAGGGATGAGCCGAACACCCCCGGGTTCGGTTCGCACCAGAACCTTCGAACGGACCGAAAGTTTGCGCGAATTTTCGAACCCTATTCGTTATAATGGACGCGAACGTTCGAAATCAAAATTGCTAATTACAACGGCCAATATGCATGTTAATGTCATAAAACAGGTTTGGGGACCCGGGTCCTGCCCCAGGGGACATATATCAATGCAAAAAGAAATTTTAAAAACTAAAGTTTTTTCGGGAGCAGTCATTTTAATGATGCATAAAGTGAAAAAAAAAAAAGTAAAATTTTCCTTTAAATATGGTACCTGGGGGGTGTCTAAAGTATGCCTGTGAAGTGGCATGTGTTTCCCGTGTTTAGAACTGTCCTTGCACAAAATGACATTTGTAAAGGAAAAAAAGAAGCCATTTAAAACCACTTGCGGCTTTAATGTCATGTCTTGTCCTGGCCGCCATATGGCTGAAAATCCTTGAGAAAAATGGCATGGCTACCCCATCACCCCCCCCCCCACCCCAGCCCCTTTGGGTCTTGTATGGATACTAAGGGGGACCCCGCACCCAAAATAAAACCCTATACCTACAACCCTATATACTCTGAACAGCAGTATATAGGTGGTGCAAACAAGACATGGACTGTAGGTTTGTTCTTAAGTAGAATCTGAACAGGTACATTATGAAGTGTAGCTACATCCCAAAAAAATCAATTTTTAAGCTTTTTGGAGAACATAGGGAGGGGTTATCACCCCTGTAACATTTGCTGTCTTTGCACATCTGTTCAGAACATGTCACCTCACTTTCCGTCCCAATGACAAATGTTTTTGGAAAAGTGGGGTTTTAATTGAAACAAGGATTGGTGATAAAGCATCAGTAGAGAGGAGATACCTTTTTCCCAAATTAAATCTAACAGGATAGAATTTTCCTTCCTAGGGGTAGATTTCCTCTCACTTCCTGTTTTCTCTTGCCGTTTGCAAGTAGGAGTCGTTTGTAAGTTGGATGTTTGAAAGTAGGGGCCTGCCGTATATACTCTGCAGAAATTTGCCCTATTAGATGTTGGTGTAGCCACAAGACTGGTGGGCACAGGAATGGGCCCTGCTGTGAGTTAATAGATCAAGATTTGTACTTGCATGCACCTGTTGAACCGGGCAGAAAAATTGGGCCTTTGGTGGTGGTGGTGGTGGTGGTGGACGGTGTTGCCACAAGACTGTAAGCCCTCACAGTTACTCTTGGTGGGTGCAGGAATGGGCCCTGCTGTGAGTTATTAGATCAAGATTTGTAATTGCATGCACCTGTTGAACAGGGCAGAAAAATTGGGCCTTTGGTGGTGGTGGTGGTGGTGGACGGTGTTGCCACAAGACTGTAGGCCCTCATAGTTACTCTTGGTGGGCGCAGGAATGGGCCCTGCTGTGAACTATTAGATCAAGATTTGTAATTACACGCCCCTGTTAAACAGGGGCTGAAAAATTGTGCCTTAGGCATTGGTGCTGGTGCCACAACACTGCAACCCCTCACAGATACTGTACTTGGAGCACAGCAGTCACACCTGTTGCGAAGCATCTTTTTAAAAAATTGTAATTACACGCCCCTGTTATACAGGGGCTGAAAAATTGTGCCTTAGGCACTGGTGCTGGTGCCACAACACTGCAACCCCTCACAGATACTGTACTCTGAGCACAGCAATGAGACCTGTTGCAAAGCATTGCCTAAAAATTGTAATTACACGCCCCAACAGGGGCTGAAAAATTGTGCCTTAGGCACTGGTGCTGGTGCCACAACACTGCAACCCCTCACAGATACTGTACTCTGAGCACAGCAGTCACACCTGTTGCGAAGCATCTTTTAAAAAAATTGTAATTACACGCCCCTGTTATACAGGGGCTGAAAAATTGTGCCTTAGGCACTGGTGTGGTGGCATGGATCATTGAGGAGGAGGAAGAGGATAGTCAGTGAACATAACAGGACAGTCACTCAGCATCAGCATAGGCAGTCTTGAAGGGATGTGACATTATAAATTATTCCGTTATATCCGCTTCAGGTGTCTGGTAGCTGGTGGTGATCCAAGACTGATTCATTTTTATGAAGGTCAGTCGATCAACCGAGTCGGTGGACAGGCGCACCCTATGATCGGTGACAAATCCTCCAGCAGCACTGAATGTGCGTTCGGAAAGAACGCTGGATGCAGGACAGGCCAGTAGCTCAATTGCATACTGTGCAAGCTCTGGCCAGTGATCCATCCTCAGGACCCAGTAAGCCAGAGGATTTTCGGTGGGAAAGGTGTCCAAGTCTGACCTTGCCCCTAGGTATTGCTGCACCATGTATATCAGACGCTGGCGATGGTTGCTGGAACCGATCATACCTTGGGGCTGCGGACTAAAAAATTGTCTGAACGCATCGGTCAGACGTCCACCTTCCCCACCGCTCCTTCTGCTACTGACCGAAGCCTCAGCAACTCGTCGTCCAGGACCAGGAGTTTGTAACCTCCCAGTTTCTGGGAACGCGTTGCACAGACCTTTCTGCAAGGCCTCCCTGAGATGTCTCATCCTCTGCTCCCTCTGCGACGGCAAGATAAGGTCCGCAACCTTACCCTTGTACCGTGGATCAAGGAGAGTGGCCAGCCAGTAATGGTCACTCTCCTTGATCCGAAGAACACGAGGATCCTTCCGCAGGCTTTGCAGGATCAGGGAGGCCATGCAGCGTAGGTTAGCTGAGGCATTCGGTCCGGAGTCTTCTGGGTCACTGAGGATGACATGATCGCCAGCCACCTCCTCCCAGCCACGTACAAGTCCACTGGTTTGTTGGGACTGTACATCATCCCTAAAAGACTGCTGCTGCTGATGCTGAGTGCCAGGCTCCACCTCCATGCTCACACAATCCTCCTCCTCCTCCTCTTCCTGTGTGATGGGTGGGACAGAAGGAACATTGTCTGGATAAAGGGGGCCTTGAGAGACAAGGAAGTCCTCCTCTTCCTGCCTCTGTTCTGCCTCAAGTGCCCTGTCCATTATCCCACGCAGCGTATGCTCCAACAGGTGGACAAGAGGTACAGTGTCACTGATGCATGCACTGTCACTGCTCACCATCCTCGTGGCCTCCTCAAATGGTGAGAGGACAGTGCATGCATCCCTGATCATGCTCCACTGGCGTGGGGAAAAAAAGCCAAGCTCCCCTGACCCTGTCCTGGTGCCGTAGTCGCAAAGGTACTCATTGATGGCCCTCTGCTGCGTGTGCAGTCGCTGCAGCATGGCCAACGTTGAGTTCCACCTGGTGGGCATGTCACATATTAGGCGGTTCTTGGGCAGGTTCAGCTCCTTTTGCAGCTCAGTCAGCCGAGCACTGGCATTATAAGATCGGCGGAAATGCACACAGACTTTCCTGGCCTGCCTCAGGACATCCTGTAAGCCTGGGAACCTGCCCAAGAACCGCTGCACCACCAGGTTGAGGACGTGAGCCATACAGGGCACATGGGTGAGCTGCCCCTGTCGCAGGGCGGAGAGGAGGTTGGTGCCATTATCAGAAACGACCATTCCTGGCTTAAGCTGGCGTGGCGTCAACCACCTCTCGGCCTGCCCCTGCAGAGCTGCCAGAACCTCTGGCCCAGTGTGGCTCCTGTCCCCCAAACACACCAGCGCAAGCACGGCATGGCATCTTTTTGCCTGCGTACTCGCGTAGCCCCTTGTACGCCTACGGAGCACCGCTGGTTCCGAGGACAGAGCACTCGAAGAGGACATGGAGGAAGAAGAAGAGGAGGGGGTGGAGGAGAGAGGTGTGTCACAACCAGTAGTAGCATTTTGGAGGCGTGGTGGCGGAACAACCTCCAACACTACTGCACCTTGTCCTGCATCCCTCCCAGCTGCCAATAGAGTGACCCAATGGGCCGTGAAAGAAAGATAACGTCCCTGTCCATGCCTGCTGGACCATGAGTCAGCGGTAATATGCACCTTACCGCTGACCGCCCTGTCCAGCGAGGCATGGACATTGCCTTCCACATGCCAGTAGAGAGACGGAATCGCCTTCCGTGAGAAAAAGTGGCGTTTGGGAACCTGCCACTGAGGAACCGCACATTGAACAAACTCACGGAAGGGGGCCGAGTCTATCAACTGAAAAGGCAGCAGTTGAAGTGCTAGCAATTTAGCCAAGCTAGCATTCAACCGCTGGGCATGTGGATGGCTGGGAGTATACTTCTTTCGACGGTCCAGCAGCTGGGGCAGGGAAATTTGCCTGCTACAATCGGACGTCGGTGTACTGCAAGTACTTGGTTGTGACACACCTAATTCTACACCTTCAGTCCTCTCAGAGCAGCTTTCAGAGAGGACTGAAGATATAGTGGGGATGGAGATCCCAGCTAATGAGGAGCAAGGAGAGGTCCGCTTTGTTCTTTGGTGTGGGTCTTTTATGTGTGCTTGCCAACGAGCTGCATGGCAGGTCGACATATGTCTGCTCATGCTTGTGGTGCCCAAGCGGCTGATGTTTTGGCCACGCGAGATACGCTTGAGACAAATATTGCAAATAGCAGTGGTGCGATCTGATGCACTCGTCTCAAAAAAGGCCCACACCAAAGAACTTTTGTGATAACGTGCAGAGGCAGCACCCTGCACAGGCGGAGCTCTGCGGTGTGGTACAGTTGCTGTGCTGGCCTCTAGCTGGCCTCCAGGGGGCATCCTGCCTCGTTGGACATGTGACGCTGCATCCTCCTCCTCCTCCTCCTCTCTCCCTTCAGGCACCCACGTGGAGTCAGTGACCTCATCATCCCCTCCCTCTTCACCACTAGAGCAAACCTGGCAGTAAGCTGCAGCTGGTGGAACACTACTGCCAGATTGCTGTCCTTCAGCATCCCCTCTCTCTGCGCGCACACTACTGACTTCCTCAAGCTGGGTATCATCATCCGAGCCTTCGAATCGTTGGGCATCCTCCTGGAGCATGTACCCAACACTGTGCTCAAACAGTTCGGGGGACTCCTCAGGAGGACATGGTGGGTCTAGGGAAGGGGTGGCTGATGATGCCATTGAGTACGCGTTGGCAGCTGCTCTGCCAGTACCCTGAGCCTGGGTGAGAGAGGATGAGGAGGATGAGGAGGGCTTGGTCATCCATTCTACCAAGCCTTCGGCATGATGCGGCTCCACATGTCCAGCTGCCGAAAACAAAGACAAGCGTGTCCCATGGCCACGTGCTGATGACGATGCACGACCACGTCCACGGCCAGCACTGTTGTCTCTAGAAACAGAGCCTGCCTGCCCTGTGTTCTTGCCTCGGCACGCTCTGCCTCTCCTTGGCGGTCTTCCAGCCATTGTAGTCGGTAGTGTATATAGTATAAAAAATAGAACTCCTATGTGTGCTCACAACACACTGTAGGTCTTATGGGTGCTGACACTAACACACTATAGGTACTATGTGTGCTGCTGACAAGAAAATATAGGAGCTCTGTTTGCTGCCACTAACACACTAGAAGTCCTATTGGTGCTTCTGAGATGAAAATATAGGAGCTCTGTGTGATGCCACTAACACACTAGAAGTCCTATGGGTGCTGCTGAGAAGAAAATATAGGAGCTCTGTGTGATGCCACTAACACACTAGAAGTCCTATGGGTGCTTCTGAGATGAAAATATAGGAACTCTGTGTGATACCACTAACACACTAGAAGTCCTATGGGTGCTTCTGAGAAGAAAATATAGGAGCTCTGTTTGCTGCCACTAACACACTAGAAGTCCTATGGGTGCTGCTGAGAAGAAAATATAGGAGCTCTGTGTGATGCCACTAACACACTAGAAGTCCTATGGGTGCTTCTGAGATGAAAATATAGGAGCTCTGTTTGCTGCCACTAACACACTAGAAGTCCTATGGGTGCTGCTGAGAAGAAAATATAGGAGCTCTGTGTGATGCCACTAACACACTAGAAGTCCTATGGGTGCTTCTGAGATGAAAATATAGGAGCTCTGTGTGATGCCACTAACACACTAGAAGTCCTATGGGTGCTGCTGAGAAGAAAATATAGGAGCTCTGTTTGCTGCCACTAACACACTAGAAGTCCTATGGGTGCTGCTGAGAAGAAAATATAGGAGCTCTGTGTGATGCCACTAACACACTAGAAGTCCTATGGGTGCTGCTGAGAAGAAAATATAGGAGCTCTGTTTGCTGCCACTAACACACTAGAAGTCCTATGGGTGCTGCTGAGAAGAAAATATAGGAGCTCTGTGTGATGCCACTAACACACTAGAAGTCCTATGGGTGCTTCTGAGATGAAAATATAGGAGCTCTGTGTGATGCCACTAACACACTAGAAGTCCTATGGGTGCTGCTGAGAAGAAAATATAGGAGCTCTGTGTGATGCCACTAACACACTAGAAGTCCTATGGGTGCTGCTGAGAAGAAAATATAGGAGCTATGTGTGATGCCACTAACACACTAGAAGTCCTATGGGTGCTTCTGAGATGAAAATATAGGAGCTCTGTGTGATGCCACTAACACACTAGAAGTCCTATGGGTGCTTCTGAGATGAAAATATAGGAGCTCTGTTTGCTGCCACTAACACACTAGAAGTCCTATGGGTGCTGCTGAGAAGAAAATATAGGAGCTCTGTGTGATGCCACTAACACACTAGAAGTCCTATGGGTGCTTCTGAGATGAAAATATAGGAGCTCTGTGTGATGCCACTAACACACTAGAAGTCCTATGGGTGCTGCTGAGAAGAAAATATAGGAGCTCTGTGTGATGCCACTAACACACTAGAAGTCCTATGGGTGCTTCTGAGATGAAAATATAGGAACTCTGTGTGATGCCACTAACACACTAGAAGTCCTATGGGTGCTGCTGAGAAGAAAATATAGGAGCTCTGTTTGCTGCCACTAACACACTAGAAGTCCTATGGGTGCTTCTGAGAAGAAAATATAGGAGCTCTGTGTGATGCCACTAACACACTAGAAGTCCTATGGGTGCTTCTGAGATGAAAATATAGGAACTCTGTGTGATGCCACTAACACATTAGAAGTCCTATGGGTGCTGCTAAGAAGAAAATATAGGAGCTCTGTGTGATGCCACTAACACACTAGAAGTCCTATGGGTGCTTCTGAGATGAAAATATAGGAACTCTGTGTGATGCCACTAACACATTAGAAGTCCTATGGGTGCTGCTGAGAAGAAAATATAGGAGCTCTGTTTGCTGCCACTAACACACTAGAAGTCCTATGGGTGCTGCTGAGAAGAAAATATAGGAGCTCTGTGTGATGCCACTAACACACTAGAAGTCCTATGGGTGCTGCTGAGAAGAAAATATAGGAGCTCTGTTTGCTGCCACTAACACACTAGAAGTCCTATGGGTGCTGCTGAGAAGAAAATATAGGAGCTCTGTTTGCTGCCACTAACACACTAGAAGTCCTATGGGTGCTGCTGAGAAGAAAATATAGGAGCTCTGTTTGCTGCCACTAACACACTAGAAGTCCTATGGGTGCTGCTGAGAAGAAAATATAGGAGCTCTGTTTGCTGCCACTAACACACTAGAAGTCCTATGGGTGCTTCTGAGATGAAAATATAGGAGCTCTGTGTGATGCCACTAACACACTAGAAGTCCTATGGGTGCTGCTGAGAAGAAAATATAGGAGCTCTGTTTGCTGCCACTAACACACTAGAAGTCCTATGGGTGCTGCTGAGAAGAAAATATAGGAGCTCTGTGTGATACCACTAACACACTAGAAGTCCTATGGGTGCTGCTGAGAAGAAAATATAGGAGCTCTGTTTGCTGCCACTAACACACTAGAAGTCCTATGGGTGCTGCTGAGAAGAAAATATAGGAGCTCTGTTTGCTGCCACTAACACACTAGAAGTCCTATGGGTGCTGTTGGGGTGCAATGCTGTGCTAACAGCACTGCGGTTGGTACTACTGCAATACTGTACTAACAGTAAGCACGCACCAGACTAATCCCCAGCAGCAGCTAATAACACGCTAACTGTGCAATCAGCAGCAATGAACGATCAATGACTTAGGTAGCAATGGTTTAGCAAAGAAATAGCCAATGGTTTAGCAAAGAAGAGCAAATCTTTCAGTATCAAGCAAAGACAGAATCAGCAGACTGATCTCTCCTAAAGCCGGAACTCATGTGACCGGGGCCAATGGCGTGGCGGCCTTTTAAATGGTGGGGCATGTACTAAAGCCCCTGAGCTGTAATTGGCTACAGGCGTCCTGCCTGTAGCCAATTATTGCTCTCCGAGTTTCGGGCGCTGTGATTGGCCAAGCATGCGGGGTCACAGTGCATGCTTGGCCAATCATCAGCCAGCAATGCACTGCGCCGGCCGCGCCGGCCGCAATGCATTGCGGGGCCGCTCGCATCACACGAATGTGATGCGAACGGCCCAAATAGTTCTGGGCTCGACGAGCGAGCGAACGCCCGGTGCTCGATTCGAACATGGGTTCGAATCGAGCACCGGGCCCATCCCTACTCCTCACTACCTATCACAGTTTTGAAGGCCATAAAATGCCAAGATAGCCCAAAACCCCCACAAATTACCCCATTTTGGAAAGTAGACACCCCAAGCTATTTGCCGAGAGGCATGGTGAGTATTTTACAGCTCTCATTTGTTTTTGAAAATGAAGAAAGACATATTTTTCTTTTTCTTTTTACAATTTTTAAAACTTTGTGACAAAAAGCGAGATCTGCAAAATACTCAACATACCTCTCAGCAAATAGCTTGGGGTGTCTACTTTCCAAAATGGGGTCATTTGGGGGGGGGGGGGTTTGTGCCATCTGGGCATTCCATGGCCTCCGAAACTGTGATAGGCAGTGAGGAGTGAAATCAAAAATTTACACCCATAGAAATCCTGAAGGCGGTGCTTGGTTTTCGGGGTCCTGTACGCGGCTAGGCTCCCAAAATGTCTCACACATGTGGTATCCCCGTACTCAGGAGAAGCAACAGAATGTATTTTGGGGTGCAATTCCACATATTACCATGGCATGTTTGAGCAATATATAATTTAGTGACAACTTTTTGTACATTTTTTTTTTCTTTTTGTCATTATTCAATCACTTGGGACAAAAAAAAAATATTCAATGGGCTCAACATGCCTCTCAGCAAATAGCTTGAGGTGTCTACTTTCCAAAATGGGGTCATTTGGGGGGTTTTGAACTGTCCTGGCATTTTATGCACAACATTAGGAAGCTTATGTCACACATCATCCACTCTTCTAACCACATGAAGACAAAGCCCTTTCTGACACTTTTTGTTTACATGAAAACATTTTTTTTTGCAAGAAAATTATGTTGAACCCCAAAAAATTATATATTTTTTTAAAGCAAAGGCCCTACAGATTAAAATAGTGGGTGTTGCATTTTTTTTCCCACACAGTATTTGCGCAGCGATTTTTCAAACGCATTTTTTGGGGGAAAAACACACTTTTTTTATTTTTAATGCACTAAAAAACACTATATTGCCCAAATGTTTGATGAAATAAAAAAGATGATCTTAGGCCGAGTACATGGATATCAAACACGACATGCTTTAAAATTGCGCACAAACGCGCAGCGGCGAGAAACTACATTCATTTTTAAAACCATTTAAAAGCCTTTACAGGTTACCACGTTAGATTTACAGAGGAGGTCTACTGCTAAAATTACTGCCCTCGATCTGACCTTCACGGTGATACCTCACATGCATGATGCAATTGCTGTTTACATATGACGCTAGACCGACGCTTGCGTTCGCCTTTGCGCAAGAGCAGGGGGGGACAGCGGTGCTTTTTTTATTATTTTTTTATTATTTATTTTGCTTTTTTATTTTATTTTTAAACTGTTCCTTCCATATTCTTTTTTTATAATTTTTATTGTTATCTCAGGGAATGTAAATATCCCCTATGATAGCAATAAGTAGTGACAGGTACTCTTTTTTTGAAAAAAAAATCGGGGGTTAGACCCTAGATCTTTCCTCTGCCCTCAAAGCATCTGACCACACCAAGATCGGTGTGATAAAATGCTTTCCCAATTTCCCAATGGCGCTGTTTATATCCGGGGGGGGGGCATTCCCTCCCACTGCTTGTAAAAGCAGTCTATAGGCTAATTATCTGCTAGAATTGCTTTTACATGAAAGCCGGTCACTGGCTGAAAAGAATGATACCAAGATGATACCTAAACCTGCAGGCAGCATTCTGGTATAAACATTCAAAGTCCAGCAACATACCAGTACGTTGCTGGTCCTTGTTGGACATGTATTGTAATCTTTTTTTTCATGCAGCCTGTTGGCTGAACGAAAAAAAGAGATTGATCGGTGGGTATGCCCACCATTAGAATACCTCCCTTCATCCACCCACTTCTAATGATGGGCATATATGCCGAAGCATGGGGGCATCCTCCCGCAAAAAAGTTATGCCGTGTACACACGGTCGGACTTTTCCACGGACAAGCCTACGTCGGAATTTCGACCGTATGTACGCGGCATAAAAGGTTATGCCGCGTACACACGGTCGAACTTTTCCACGGGCAGGCCTCCGTCGGAATTTCGACCGTATATACGCGGCATTAGGAGCAAAATCGCTCCTCCGCCCCTGCTGCCCCCATGCTTCGGCATATATGCTCTTTTTTTAACTGTGGTGGTGAAATCACCTCCTACAGCGTTGGAGTCACGGCTTTATGTATCGTGGGAGCAAACGCTGTTGCTGTCAAGATAAATAAATCCGCGATGCAACGGAATGGCGTACCTGCTAAGCAAATGATGGTTAACATTAAAACAAAGTAACATTACAGTACAACAGTAAGACCTTACCATACCATACCTGCAAAGCAAATACCAAAACAAAACCTAGTAAAAAATAAAACATTTTTTTAACGCAACCTGTGCCTAAAATATATATATGCCGAAGCATGGGGGCATCCTCCCGCAAAAAAGTAATGCCACGTACACACGGTCGGACTTTTTCACGGGCAAGCCTTCATCGGAATTTCGACCGTATGTACGCGGCATAAAAGGTTATGCCGCGTACACACGGTCGAACTTTTCCACGGGCAAGCCTCCGTCGGAATTTCGACCGTATATACGCGGCATTAGGAGCAAAATCGCTCCTCCGCCCCTGCTGCCCCCATGCTTCGGCATATATGCTCTTTTTTTAACTGTGGTGGTGAAATCACCTCCTACAGCGTTAGAATCACGTCTTTATGTATCGTGGGAGCAAACGCTGTTGCTGTCAAGATAAATAAATCCGCGATGCAACTGAATGGCGTACCTGCTAAGCAAATGATGGTTAACATTAAAACAAAGTAACATTACAGTACAACAGTAAGACCTTACCATACCATACCTGCAAAGCAAATACCAAAACAAAACCTAGTAAAAAATAAAACATTTTTTTAACGCAACCTGTGCCTAAAATATATATATGCCGAAGCATGGGGGCATCCTCCCGCAAAAAAGTTATGCCGCGTACACACCGTCGGACTTTTCCACGGGCAAGCCTCCGTCGGAGTTTCGACCGTATATACGCGGCATTAGGAGCAAAATCACTCCTCCGCCCCTGCTGCCCCCATGCTTCGGCATATATGCTCTTTTTTTTTAACTGTGGTGGTGAAATCACCTCCTACAGCACTGGAGTCACGGCTTTATGTATCGTGGGAGCAAACGCTGTTGCTGTCAAGATAAATAATTCCGCGCTGCAGTTGAATGGCGCACCTGAAAACAAAAAATTACATACCTGAAAAGCAAGCATGATAAAACATTGCAGAATGGAATACAGTAAAAAAACAGCAGAACAATAGAGAGAAAATAGAGAGAGAGAGAGAACAATAAAACGACAACTATTTTTGTTTTTTTTCTTTTATATTTTTTTTGTGTTTTGTTTTTTACGTTTTTTTTTTTCTTTTTTACACTTTTTTTTTTAAACTTTAACAACTGTAATGGTTCGGGTCTCTCAAAATGTAATGGCATCTTGGGAGACCCTGTGTAAGTGTGTCCTAGTCTGTGAAATGCTGTACCCTACGCTAAAACTTCACTTTTGAGTGGTAGCGTTCAAAACATTCACCAAGGCAAAGACCAGGTTTGTCAGGACAGAGTGGACAATAATAACGGGTGTCACGCCTAAATCCGCGCTTGCTACAGACACGACATCTTTTTTGGGGGGCTCGTTGGGTAGGGGTACTCGGGAGGAGATGCGTATAATGCCTCTCATGCAGCTGGCTTACTGCATTTGGTAGGGGATGGTGAGGTGCAGAACCGCCTGGATACAGGAGTTCTGTGACTATCTCATTCTGGAATTTTAGAAGAGATAAAGTCCCGCCTGAAGCTCTGTATAGCACATGAGCGTTCAGCAAAGCCAATTGGAATAAGGATAGAGACACTTTTTTGTACCAGCGTCTCGCCTTACGGTCAATTAGATACGGCGCCATCAACTGGTCGTTGAGGTCCACCCCTCCCATATTTTTGTTATATTCGTGGACACAGAGGGGTTTCTCCACAACACCAGTCGCCGTAGGAATTTGGACTGTCGTGTCTGCATGAAGGGAGGTAAGAAGGAAAACATTCTTATTGTCCCTCCACTTCATAGCGAGCAAGTTATTACACTTTACGCAGGCTCTCTCCCCCAGCCTAAGACGGGCATCTACAAGCCGCTGGGGAAAGCCCCGGTGATTAGGTCGCACGGTGCCACATGCTCCAATCTGATGATCAAACAAGTGACTAAACAGTGGCACGCTCGTGTAATAATTGTCCACATACAAGTGGTACCCCTTTCCGAATAAGGGTGACACCAAGTTCCACACTATCTTGCCAGCGCTCCCTATGTAATCCGGGCAGTTGACCGGCTCAACCTGACTATCTTTTCCCTCATAAACCATAAAGCTCCATACATAGCCTGTTGCCCTGTCACAGCACTTATAGAGCTTGACCCCGTATCTGGCACGCTTGCTGGGAAGGTACTGCTTGAAAGCCAAGCGGCCAGAAAATTTAATCAGGGACTCATCAACGCAGACAGCTTGATCGGGAATAAACAAGGCTGCAAAACGTTCGTTGAAGTGGTTTATGAGGGGCCGAATTTTATAGAGCCGGTCGTATTCAGGGTCCCCACGTGGACGGCAAAGTTCATTGTCGTTGAAGTGCATGAACCGCAAAATCTGCTTGTATCGTTTCCTGGGTATGGAGGCAGAGAACACGGGCATGTGGTCTATTGGGTGCGTGGACCAATAAGCACGCAATGATGGGAATTTATGTGTGCCCATGTTGAGGGAAAGGCCCAGAAAGGTCTTAAATTCGGAAACCGTAATTGGTTTCCAATCTTTGGCAATGGAAGGCAACTGGGGATTAGCGGCGATGAATTGACCAGGATATAAATTACTCTGGTCCACAATAGATCTATAGAGATCTTCCGTGAAAAACAGCGAATAATGATCGATTGGCATAAAATCAGCTGTTTCCACCTAAAAACCGGGTTGGGCAGTGAATGGGGGAAGTACGGGTTCTGCAGAAGTGGTGGGGACCCAATCAGGATAGGCGAATTCTGCAGGAAGAGCACTATGGGTACGACGGGCCTGCCTTTGTCTTCTTGGTGGCAGCGGGACACTACTTGTGCTTGCCACCTCGCCAGCTTGAACTGCACTTATGGGACTCGCCACGTCACCACGTGATACTGCAGTGCTGGATGTACGCCCAGGCTGTACTAGGCCGCTGGTGCTTGCCAATTCACCAGAAGGAATAGCGGCACTAGTACTACTCTGCTCCATGATACGAGAGACATGCGGTTCTTGCTCCTCAACAACCTCAGAAGATCGGGATCGGGTACGCCTGACCTTAGCAGGGACCTCAACTTCGTCGTCAGAGCTATCTGACGTGGGGCCGCTGACGTCACTGTCTTCTACGGGAAGATATTCTGAGCCTGAATCTGACAGATACGTGACCTCCTCTTCACTATCTGTCATGCTCAGAATCTCGTAGGCCTCTTTACTAGTGTACCTTGGACTTGCCATTTTGGGCTCTAAATTTAGGGGTACACTAGTAAGATTCACAGGAAAAAAAGCACCCGACTGGCGTCAGCAAATATATCAAACGCTACAAAAAAACTGTTAGCGGTCGCAGGGATCAGGACTGTCTCTGCGAACGCTGCAGTTATGTGTTTTGTGTTTGGTAAGTGACAGTGATCGATCGATACTGCACTTGGGTGGGCTGGGCTGGGCAGAGGGGCTAAACGCAGGTGCTAGCAGGTATCTGGGCTGATCACGCTAACACTGCGTTTTTGGGAACCCTAAACCGCTGGGGACGCTAGTATAGATCTGATCAGATACTATACCACTAAGGGAGGTGTATGCTTTGCGCGTGGGTGTTAGCGTTACTGGCACTAACCTAACGCTGCCTGGGGCGACGCAGACCCTCTCTGGCGCTAAAACCTAATTGATCTCACCCGCCGGGCGATCAGGGGGTTAAACCTTTATTGTGTTATATACGGCGGGTGCCCTGATGCTATAAAAAGCAAACTAACCAACCAGTGTCACCCGTAACCTTTATATGGTGATCACTGGTGAAAGGGTTAACTAGGGGCAATCAGGGGGTTAAAACCTTTATTAGGTTAAATATGGGGGTACCCGACGCTATATAAAAACCTGACGGGTTACCTAAATAACTAACTGGGTAACCAGTGTCACCAGTGACGCTTATACGGTGATCACTGGTGAAAGGGTTGACTCTAGGGGCAATCAGGGGGTTAAAATAATATATGGGGGTACCTGACGCTCTAAAAACCTGCGGCGAAACTAAAAATAAATAACTGGCTACCTAGGGCAGCACCGGCACTAAATACAGCGATCGAAAATACGATCGCTTAGTGACGCTGGCGTTCGGGGGTGAAAGGGTTACCTGGGGGGTGATCAAATGGTTAAACCTTTATTAGGGGGGGTTAGGGGGCTACCCTGGACCTAAAGGGGCCTAAACCTAACTGCCCTGCAACTTTTTACTATCACAGATGATACTAAATGCAGTGATCAGTAAAATAAATGATCACTGCAATCAGTGACACTGTGATTGGGGGCTGGGGGGTGACCTGGGGGGTGATCTGGGGGTGACTGGGGGGTGAAATGTGTGCCTATGTGTACCTATGTGTCAATGGACTGTTGGTGCACTAACCTGCTTCTTCTCTCCTCGGCGCCGGAATCGAAAAGACCGCCGCGAGGGAGATGACATCACTTCCTCCTGCCTGTGTTTACATCACATGGCGGAGGAAGCATTTTCATTGGCCGGGAGCGATCGCGAGGGGGTGGCCGAAATCGAATGGTCACCCCCTCATCTCTGATCGCTCCCCAACGATTAACGGCCGCTCACTGTATAGGAGGGGGGTCCGATCGGACCCCCCAACTGTACAAAGGCGATCACGTACACTCTACGTGATTGTGCCTGTCGGTGCCATTCTGCCGACGTATATATACAGTGAGCGGTCGTTAAGTGGTTAAAGGAGTTTTTAAAATCTAAATTTGTATTTACTATTATCAGCCACCATATGGTAGTACTAGGCTCTTTTTTTTTTATTATTTATACCAGGTTATTCCTAAAGTGTATTTCCACTTTTACAGTCAAATTTAAGAAGACCCCATTATATGTTTGTTACATGTTGCCATTCACATAAAAAAATAATTGTTTCTTCCTTTTAGATGGTTTTTGGGGAAAGGTTTTATGGCAGATTGTAGGCCTTTCTGGAAAGTCTGAAGCCCTGTACACACGGGTGGGAATCCCGTCTATTTGAAAACCGTTGGTTTTCCTGACGGAATTCCTGGCACGCTTGCCTTGCCAAGCCCTGTGTACAGACAGCCACTCAAAAGAACCGTTGTTCTTTTGAATGGCAAGAACGCGGTGACGTCATCGACTACGACGAGCCGGCGCTCGTCACATTCGATGCCACCGCCACCATCTTGCTACACCCCACACTAACCTTGTATGCTACCGCGCATGCGGCAAAGTGTTATTGAGCATGCATGGTTTTCGTTACCCTACAGGTAAGCATACAGACGACAGGAAACACTCTGCCGGGAATCCCGATGGGAAAATAGAGAGCCAGGTTCTCTATTTTCCCATCGGGATTCCCGGCTGTTTTCCTGGCGGGAAAACTGCTAGGGAGCATACACACGACCGGGATTCCTGGCCAAATACTCTCCTGGCAGTTTTCCTGTCGGGAAAACCGGTCGTGTGTACGAGGCCTGACAGTGTCTGCAGGGACAGTCCCAGTTGTGAAAGGTCTTTCTCTTGGAAACAGTCATTCCCACATTTTTCCCCGGCAGTTGAGCTGGGACACAAGTTGCAATCTGTGAGTAACTTGCTGCTGACCTGATTAATGAACTCTTAATCCTGACCTCTGAACTCTGTGCATTGCTTAATCCTGAACCCCGCACTGTGGGGGGTTATTTACGAAAGGCAAATCCACTTTGCACTGCAAGTGCAAACTACAAGTGCAAAGTGTACTTGAAATTGCACTGAAAGTGCACTTGGAAGTGCAGTCGAGCAGGGGGGGTTCAGTGTTGGGCCAGTTTAGAAGGGGGTTACAACGGTAGGGCAGAAGAGCAGGGGGACAGATGTGCAGGAGGTACAGTCGTGAGGCAGATGAGAAAGGGGGTTATAGTGGTGGGGCAGATGAGCAGATAAGTTTAGTGTTAGGACAGATGAGAAGATGGTTCTGTGGTGGAGCAGATGTGCGGTTACAGTAGTGGCGCAGATGACAAAGGGGGTGCATTGGTGGGGCAGATGAGAAAGGGGGTACATTGGTGGGGCAGATGAGCAGGGGGTTACAGTGGTGGAGCAGATGAGTAGGGGGTACAGTGGTAGGGCAGATGAGCAGGGGGTACAGTTTTGGGGCAGATGTGCAGGGTAGTACAGTGGTGGGGCAGATGTACAGGGGGTTACAGTGGTGTGGCAGATGAGCAGGGGCGTACATTGGTAAAACAGTGAACCCCCTGCCAGGAGTATGTTAATTATTATTTTTTGGTTCCTCTTCTTCTTCTTATCTAGCAGTCTAGCAGTGGGTGATCCTGGATGATGCAGGGATCAGTGCTGACATGATAAGATAAGAGTGATTATCTTCAATAATAAAGTAAAGGCTGCCGCGCTGTATGTGACACATGGAAGACTCATAATGTGTATATAAAGTAACAACTTTAGATAACAGTGAAGTGAAAAATATATAAAAATATAGTATAAAAAAGCCCACTTGCTAGATGGGGTAAGTGTGGGGCTTTGATGTCTTGACTGTCCTCCCGGGGGTTGTTTGCCACCCCCCAACAGAAAAAAAACACCAGCTGCCACTGTCTATTACAGAGTCAAATCTGCATATGGATTATAATTTTATCCTGAAAGGTCTATGTAAAAGCCATGTAGCAAAATTCCAATGGTATTTCACAGACATAACCTTCTGCCATGCTTTCTGATATTGGTAAGGGAGATCCACAAATGCTGAATCGATATGAATATCTGATCAGGGCCTCTTCAATAACTACATATCCACAAAGTGCTACAACTGGTTTAGAACCCAACCAGATGGCGAGGATGAGTCCATACTGCTTTTGTTCCTTGGATAAAAAAAAAAAATGGTGAGTTTGTTCACCTCTTTTTTTTTTGATCAAATCATCTTTTTATTATTATTTCTTACATACATACAAAAAAACAAAAACAACCAAAAACATACAGTACAAAATACAACCCATGCCCGCGTTATGAGGGTGAATGGAGAGAAATAAGAAAAAAATAAAAAAATAAATAAAAAAACAAAACAAAAAAAAAAAGAATTAAATAAACTGCCTCCTCCTTACCCCCAGCTCTCCCACCCTCCCCCTCCCACCCATCTCCCCCCCCCCCCGTCCCACCTCCTCTCATATCTCCAAAATATCACACCACCCTCTCCATATTTTTACAAATTTCTCTGGGGAGCCTCTGCGTAAAAAAATATATTTTTCTTTAATTATCGTTTCCCTTATTTGTATTTTCCACTCTTCTGCGGTGGGAGGATATTGTGAAATCCACTTTTGCGCAATAAGCTTACGAGCCTGAAATAAACTTCTATTTATTGAAATCATACATTCTACTGGGATTGTCGATTCGTCCAATTTGCCCAGAAGACATCCTCCAGGCTCATTGAGGATCCCACTCTCGAGTACCCTATTAATCATAGATACCACCCCGGACCAATAACGATGAAGTTTGGGGCATCTCCACATCATATGTATTAGGTTGGCTGCTCTCCCTTTACATCTAGGACATCGATCTGTATCTCTACATTTCCATTTAAATAATTTCTCTGGTGTATAATGTGCCCTATGTAAAATAAATAGTTGTGTTAAATTTTGTGTTGGGGATAAAGAGGCCTGAGGTATTGCTGTTAGTGCCTGTGCCCACTGTTCATCTGAAATTGTCCCAATATCCCCCGACCAGGCTAATCTTGCTGGTATGTCCACCGTTTTTTTTTAATTTATCAAATAATATGTCATATAATTGTGATATCAAACCCTTTTTTTTTTTTTTGTCCCATCTTGTCTAACAAGGCTATCACCACTGACTTATTGAATTTAAGTTGTTGTGTACGCCCCTGTGTTTTTATCGCGTGCCTAAGCTGGAGAAACTGAAAAAATCTTTGATTTGGAATATTATATTCTTTGCTTAGTGCACTAAAGGACTTCATCTGATCTTCCTCAAATAGCTGTAGCATATATCTTATTCCCTTCTGCCTCCAAAGCTCAAACCCCTCCAATTTCCCCAATTCCGCATAGCTGGAGTTATTCCAAATTGGTGTATATGTAGTAAATCCCTTTATCTCAGTGATTTTCCTCATCTCTTGCCATACCATGTCAAATAATTTACCCGTATGGAATCTTTTATCGCTCAGTTGATTTCTCGATTCTAATAATGAAATTAATGGGTAAATTTCATATACTGATAGTAGTAGATTCTGTATAGGATCAGAAGGTAATACTTTTGTCCATCCACTGAAATGTTGAATTTGTGAGGCTAAAAAGTAATTTTTGGGATGGGGAATTGCAAGGCCGCCCTCTTCCTTATTTAACATTAAGGTTGTTAACTTTATACGTGGTCGTTTGTTCCTCCAAATCAGTTCCCTGAAAAGAGATTCTAATTTCCTAAACCAAAAAGCTGTGATCCATACAGGTGAATTATTAAACACATAAAGCAATTGCGGGGCCCAAATAATTTTAATTAGATTTGCTCTTCCTATCACCGTCAGAGGTAGTTTGCACCAGCTTCGACATTTATCTTTAAATTTTGCTAATAGTGGCTTCAAATTCAAATTAATATAATCTTTTACATCCCGAGAGATCTCTATCCCCAGGTATTTCACTGCATCCTTAATTTGAATTTTAGACGCTTGGTTTACAAAGGGGTTTTTAACTCATCCAATGGTAAAAGTAAGGATTTATCCAAGTTAATCTGGAAGCCAGAGAATGATCCAAATATGGAGATAAGGCTCATAAGTTCCGATAATGAGTTTGAGGTGTCCCCCAAGAAAATAAGAGCGTCATCTGCATAGAGGGCCACTTTGTCCTCCCTACCTGCCCGACAAAACCCAACTATTTTAGTTGATTGTCTTATAGCAAGGGCGAGGGGCTCTATTGCTATAGCAAATAGTAATGGGGATAACGGGCAGCCCTGTCTTGTCCCTCTAGATAAGGAGAACGGGCTTGATAATATATTATTAATTCTAACCCTAGCTTTAGGGTCCCTATATAATATTTTCACCCATTTCAAAAAACCCGTACCAATTCCAAAGGCCTCCAATACCTTCCATAAATATTCCCACTCCACCATGTCAAAAGCTTTTTGGGCGTCTAAACATAATATTGCTCTAGATCCCCTATTTTCCATAGGCAATTGCATGTTCAAAAATAATCTACGAATATTTGTTGCCACTGCTCTCATTGGGATAAAGCCTGTTTGATCTTCATGTATCAGACTACTAATATATTTTGATAGCCTATTTGCAAGAACCCTGGCCAGAATCTTTACGTCTGAGGTAAGGAGGGATATAGGACGATATGACTCAGGCAGCATTGGGTCTTTATCCTGTTTTGGAATCACTATTACTATTGTTTCCTGCATTGATTTCGGGAGTTTTTGTTTTTCATACGCGTCTTTTATCACATCTAGAAGTTCTGGTAATAGAATTTTTTCAAATTGTTTGTATATCTCAGTCGGTAATCCATCCATCCCTGGTGCTTTATTATTGTGGGTTTGTGAAATGGCTAATCTCAGTTCTTCTAGGGATATGGGACTGTCAAGTGCTTCTCTGTCCTCTAATTTAAGTTTTGGGAGATCCAATTTATCCCAAAATTGTTTAATTTGGCTACTGGGATTAGATACCTTAGACTCATATAGTGAGGTGTAGAAGTCCACAAATATCTTCTGAATGCTGCCTGTGTCATACTTCACCTCCCCTTCTGAATTTTTAACTGCTGTAATAGTATTAGGGCCTTCTTGTGCCTGAGCTATAACTGCCAGCATACGTCCCACCTGTTCCCCCATCTCATAATGCTTTTGTTTTTGAAAAAATCTACTATTTTCTGCATTGGTTAAGAGCATGCTTTTATGAGCTACCTGCGCCTCCTGCCAGGCCATACGGTTTACTTCTATAGGGTCCCTAATATAATCCTGTTCTGTTTGAGTCACCCTTTTCATTACTTCCACCTCTCGTCTTCTAGATGAACTCTTAATTTTATGAATTCCTTTAATCATTATTCCACGCAAATATGCCTTCATAGTATCCCAAACTACTAATAAGGACGTTGAGTTTTTATTTACCTTAAAGAATTCTATTAACTGTAACTCAATCTTATCTTCCTCCCTCAATAATAATAGCCATTGTGGATTAATTTTCCAAGAAGGGGTTGGTGACTGTCCCTCAGATTGTATATTCAATATTAACGGAGAGTGGTCTGACAAACCCCTAGGGGCATATTGAATTGATTCTACCAGAGGAAGCAAATTATCATTCCCCAATGCCAGATCAATTCTTGACAAGGATTTATATGTACTCGAGCAGTATGAGTATTCCCGTCTTTGTGGATATCTATTTCTCCAGATGTCTATTAGCCCCATCTCTTGTAATTGTTTAGCGAATCGAGTTCTCTTCACAGTTTGTTTTACTTTTATGATGCTATGTCTATCTTCCCCCTCATTCAGTATATTATTAAAGTCTCCCATTATAAGAGTTGGCAAATGCGGCCGTTGTACCATTTTCCCAGACATATTTTAGCACTTCATCACTATAAGGAGGAGGAACATAAACATTGATCAATAAAAGGTTTATATCACCTATTAGACACCTTAACACAATATATCGACCTTCTGGGTCTATAAAACTCTCTTTGCATGAGAACCGTATCGAGCGGGCAATTAAAATACTGACACCTCGAGAGTATGTGGTGTATGTAGCGTGGAATTGATACGGATATCTTGCTCTTTCAAAGAGCACAGTATTCTCTCGCTCGAGATGGGTCTCCTGCAAAAATATTATCTTAGGTTTATAAGTTTCAATAGTCTCATAGACAGCTTGCCTCTTCTGCCTGTCTCCTATCCCCCTCACATTCCATGATAGCACCCCTATTTTACTACTCATCATGACAGTTCAACAGAGAATGTTTAACCATAGCTTCAATGTCTGATATGAGAAAGAAAAAGAAAAAGAGAGAGCAAAAGATGAGAGAGAGAGAGAGAGGGAGAGAGAGAGAGAGAGGGAAAAAATAAATAAAAAAGAGAGCAAAGGAAACCCGGGAGGAAAAAAAAAGAAAAAAGTAAATAAAAAATAACCAAAAAAAAACAAAACACAAATTTTAAACCCCAAACAGTACACCCCCCCAAACCCCCAAACTCCCTCTTCTGCGGGCCCAATCAACCCAAGGGATTCCCACCAACCACCCAGGCTGGTAGAAACCTCTTCCCCTCAAAACAGTCCACACGGGACTCATACAAGGGGCCTTCCTAATGACCATCAACAGTCGCATGTGACATGCATGTGCTATATATAAAGAACAAGAACAAAAAAAGGTTCAGCCAAAGAGATTGTGGTGATCAAGAAAAGAGGAAAAAAAAAAAAAATTTTGGATTCGACTAGGAGGTCTCTTCCTTCTCCTTTGTGTACTTTTCATCTAACCATACGTTGACTGCTTCCGGATTTTCAAAAAAAAGAACGTTTTCTCCATCCATAATTCTCAGCTTTGCCGGGAATAACATTGAGTATGTTATTTGTTTTAGACGCAGATTACGCTTAGTCTCTTTAAATTTTTCATGTTTTTTCTGTACTTCCATTGAAAAATCTGGGTAAAAGGAGATTTTATTGCCCTTATACTCAATATTTCCTTTTTGGCGTGCTTTAGAAAGGATTAAGTCTCTATCTCTGTAATTCAGCATCTTAATTATAACTGTCCTGGGTTTACTTGAGGAGGAGATCTGTCGACTAGGAATACGATGAGCTCTTTCAATTGTATAGAGTTTAGAAAATCCCTCCATGCCTAGTATATCCATTATCCATTTTTCAAAAAAGTCGGTCATTGATTGTCCTCCTTCCTGTTCAGGGACACCTAGTATACGAACATTATTACGTCTTTGCCTATTCTCCAAATTATCCCGTCTTTGCGCTTGATCCGTTATTTGTTTTTTGGTCTGTTGGAGTTCCTTCATTAAAGAGGGCAGGGCGTCTTCTGTTTTGCTGACCCTATTTTCCAAATCAGTTGTACGTTCAGAGATTTTTTGATTTTCTTGTCTTATAACTGTTATATCCTTTTTCAAATCTAACATTTGATTCGTTAGGGAGTTATTACATGCCTGTATTGCGGAAAAGACATCACTCAGAGTTGGTTCCTTTATGGTAGGTTCATCTATTTTTCTAGCAGGTTGACTTAGGCTTCCGGTAACCTTATGCCCACCTAAGCCCTCTAGACCACATTCCTCCATATTCTCTTGTTGTGTTTGAGAATAATCATTATTCTGTTCCAGGGAAGTATCCGCTATATGTCTTCCATCTAGCCCCCAAGAAACTTGGGGTACCTTCGGAGGCAACGTTTTGTTTAAGTCCTCCTGTTTATTTTCTTTTAGGACCTGTTCTTTCTCATCCCTAGATGTCAGTCTGGACATACTTCTAGTTTCAGGGGTCAGCTTTGCTGTATCTTCCCCTATCCCTTTTTTAAAGCTATCTTGCGTTTGCATTTTATTTATACATTCAATGTTTTCCTGTAGTGAGACCTCTCCCAACAGCATTTTCTTTTCCTCTCTTCTTTTCTCCTCCTCCTTCTTCCCTCTTTTATTTGACATCTTTCACCTCGAACCTTCTCCTATTTGGCTCTTTTCTCTTTTTCTCCTTCCTCCTCCTCCTTACACCTTCTCCTTCCTCTCCTACCCTTTTCTACTCCACTTTTCTTTACTCCTCTTCCTTTTTTATTCTTTCTCTTTTCTTTTTTTTTCTTTCCTTTTCCTCCTTCTCCTTTCTTTTCTGCTTTTCTGTTTCAGGATCTACTCCAACCACCAGCCAACCAGCCTGCCTGGCTTCTTAATAGTGTCTCCCGGTCCTTCCTGCAACAGTATACAGTGATCTGTAACCTGTTACCCGGGGTTGCAGAGTGCTGTTGTTCATATCCACAGTGTTATTCATGCGGGTATATTCATGCAGGTATATTCATGCAGGTATATTCAGTTTTATACTCAGTTTTTTATATTCAATTTTATACAGATCAAAACAGTCCCATAATGCACAACTTTCATAAAGTCCATATATTTTCTTGCTTTATAGATATTACTTTTATATAATACCTCTGCCTCCTCCAGTTTCAAATTTCCACAAAAAGTTTGTAAGCAAGAGTTCCACAGCAAGAATCCGCGACTAGTACACTGAACAGAATCTGAAGTTCAGTCAAAGTCTTTTAAAGATCATATGGAGGTATGAAGGTATGGAGGTATGGAGGTATTGGAAGACATAGGGCTATAGATAAAGAGCCCGTAGTGCATAGCACCTGACTTAAAGCTGCTGCTCCTTTTCTGCTTTAATATCAATATCAACTCCAGCCAGCCAGGCGTCTCAACTGCAACAGTAATCAATGAGCTGTTACACATCACTATGAACCTCTATGAACCTCTATTGTCCATACTGTTATTCATGCAAGCATATACAGGCATATACAGATCAAACAGTCCCGTAGTGCATAACACCAGATAACAAAACACCAGATTTGTAGCTACTGCTACATTTCTACTTCCATATCTGCTCCAGCCACCAGCCACCTGCCAGACTTTTCAATGAGTTTGTTCACCTCTAGTGCTCAGTGGACAGTGACATGATTTATCTTTTCTCAGTCTGAAAATTTATGTCATTCAACCAGGAAAACTACAGATATCTTGTGACAAAGAAGAAGCACTGTGGCAGATGACTCCAGATTGGTAAATGATCTTGGATCCGAGCGATCCTGGATGATGTAGAGAACAGTGCTGACATGAAAGTTATAGCGTCTACAAAATAGGGGATAGTTTTATGGCATTTTTATATATATATATTTTTTATTAGAAATGGCGGCGATCTGCGATTTTTATCGTGACTGCGACATTATGGCGGACACATCGGACACTTTTGACACTATTTTGGGACCATTGTCATTTATACAGCGATCAGTGCTATAAAAATGCACTGATTACTGTGTAAATAACACTGGCAGTGAAGGGGTTTACCAGTAGGGAGCGAGGAAGGGGTTAAGTGTGTTCTAGGGAGTGATTCTAACTGTGTGGGGGCTGGGCTACCAGTGACACGACATTGATCACTGCTCCCGATGACAGGGAGCAGTAGATCAGTGACCTGTCACTAGGCAGAACAGGGAAATGCCTTGTGTACAAAGGCATCTCCCCCGTTCTGCTGCTCCGTGACACGATCGCAGGACACCGGCGGTCACCGAGTCCGCGGGTCCCGCGGGCACGGTCACGGAGCTCGCGGCGGGAGAGCGTGCCCGCACGGCGAGTTTTTTAAAGCAATGTACGTTGCTTTGCCCACAGGAGCCGTTCTGCCAAAGTATACAGGCATACCCCACTTTTAAGTACGCAATGGGACCAGAGCATGTATGTAAAAGGAAAATGTACTTAAAGTGAAACAATACCTTTTTTCACTTCTAGGGTGTAGTGGGGGGTCAGGGGCTGTAGTGGGGGTGTCAGGAGCTGTAGTTGAGGTCTCAGGGGCTGTAGTGGGGGTGTCAGGTAAGGTGACCAGATTTTTAAAATGAAATCCCGGGACATATATTTTTTTTTTCTTTACTAGTAATGGCGGCAATTATCGACTCTCTGCCTGTTGCCGCCCGCCTCACAGCCTGTCAAGTCTTAAGCCCTGTACACACGATCGGATTAACTATGGATTCTAATCCGATGGATTTTTTCATCGGAAATCCGATGAAGCTGACTTCCATCAGCCTTGCCTACACACCATCAGTCAAAAATCCGACCGTCCCAAACGCCGTGACGTAAAACACTCCGACAAGCCGAGAAAAATTAAGTTCAATGCTTCTGAGCATGCGTCGACTTGATTCTGAGCATGCGTGGGTTTTTTGTCCGATGGAGTTCCATACAGACGATCGGAATTTGCTATCGTTTTTTTTCCCATCGGATAAATTTAAAAGATGTTCTATTTTTTTTTCACCGATGGAAAAATGACCGGTGGGGCCCATACACGATCGGTTTGTCCATCGGACTGTTTTCATCGGTAAAACCAATCGTCTGTACAGGGCATTACTCTCCGGGCCCCATGTACTACTGGGTGGGGAGAGGAGAAAGATCACTCTGCCAGGGAAGGCAAGGAGATAAGCAAGCAGGTGGCTGGTCGGGACTTGAGCCAAGGCAGAAGAACATGAGAAGAGAGCAGAATGGGCATGCACCCAAAACTGAAGAAATATTCCCTCTGCTCCGACCAGCTTATGATAATCAGAAAGGGGCACGGATAATGGAAAAATATATCCCCCCCCCCTAAGCTAGTAGGAGCGGGGGGGTGTAATTCAAATTTTTTTATTTTATTTTGCACTGAATGTCCCAGCCCCTATTCAAATCCAATCCGGGGACAAAACTGGGGACAGACTTGGTCCAGGGACAGTGTCCTCAATCCGGGGACTGTCCCTGGAAACCAGGGATGTCTGGTCACCCTAGTGTCAGGGGCACACTGGAACAGGGCGGGCTATGCTCTCGGATCTTCAGCTCGTTCTACTGCAGCTGCAAAATGTCTGTACAGTACTTGTGAGGCACTTTACATACACTCACAGGTATGTCCTTACTCACGAGTGTGTGTAAAGTGAGTGTACTTAAAGCGGGGTATGCCCGTATGTGCATTACGCGTAGGGTTGCCACCTGTCCAGGATTCACCCGGACAGTTCGGGTTTGGAATCATGCGTCCGGGTTTCAGACTGCCTGAAACCCGGACACATTATTCAGACTGGACTATGGCTTGCAAGCAGGGTTGCTGGCTGCAGTTGTCTAAACTGAGAGAGTGTCTATTACACTTTTTCACACTGCCCAAAGCCAGCACTAACAACCCCCTCCCTCAAACACACATACAGACGGGAGAGAAGAGAGGGCTCGATCTGCACCTCTTCCCCCCACCCCTACCCCTCTGTGTCTGCCCACACTCCAATCCCCGGCGCTATGCCCCCGAAAAGGAAAGTTGGGGTCCAGAGATTTTAAGTCCAGCAGCCTCAGATGCATTTGGATGAGAGGTGCTGACTGCCAAGGGGTGAGTGAGCGCACCACCAATCCCTATCTGCAGTAGTGTATTTAGGTTTTATGCTGCCCTAGGCCTGACTAAACTCGTGCACCCCCTAATTTAAATATGACCCACCCCTTCCTGTCAAGGCCATACCCCTTTCTGTTTAAGACCCACCCTGAAATTATCGAGTAGGGACACTAGTTCTTAGGGCCTGGTGGGGGGGGGCAATTCCTTTAATTTGCATAGTTTTCCTCTTATTTCCTGTTTGGCTATGGGGCAGGAAGTGAAGGGAAATCTCTGCAATGGGACAGGGATGGTAAAAAATAAACTGACAGGGGCTATAAGCCTCCCTTACTCTATCCAAAATGAAAAAAATAAAGTGTTGCCTATAGTTCTACTTTAAGCACACATTTCTGATAATTTTATGGAGAGGACTAAGAAAAGATATAACCATGCCAATGGGGCAGCAGAAAACATGTAGCACAGTGAGGAAGGTTTGTGGTCCAGGCTGATAGGGCAGTCAAAATTAGAAGCAGCTTGCGTTACACTAACAGTGTAGCACAAGCCGGCGGGGATTCTTTCCGTGCTGCCCCCCCTGCAAAGTGCTGCCCTAGGCCGGGGCCTTGTTGGCCTAGGCTAGGATACAGAGTTGCCTGTGTGACTGAAGTCTCCCCCCTTCTCTCTCCTGCCTCTAAGTACACTAAGGTAAATCATGGTTCTCAGAGCACCCCTTACATTAGATTTCCCCTTTACACCTGAGGCCACAGTGTTTTCCCTTACATCAGAGTCTTTTCTGTACATCAGAGTTCTCAGTGTTCCCCCCTTAAATCAGGGTTCCCAGAGGATCCCTTATGTCAGAGTCCCCAGAGTTCTCCCTTACATCAGAGTCTGCAGAGTCCCCCCCCCTGACAGTGAAAGGAACTCTTCGAGTTCTGATGTAAAGGGGGACTCGTGCTATTAACTTCATATGATTAGAAATGTTATTTAATAGCAAAATATATGAATAGTTTATACTATAAAAAAATTAAAATTACGAGTGCCGCTAAAGTGTTCGGGTTTGACTTGAAGAAAAGATGGCAACCCTAGTTACGCGGTCGGCAAGTGGTTAAGGCTCGGTTCACACTGAGACCCCAAGTCGCGTGACATGTGAAACCCCACAATGAGAGTAGTCTTAATTAGCACTACTGAAGCACTACTGAAGTCACGCCGACATCAGAAAAGGTTCCTGTACTACTTCAAGGCGTCTTCACTATGACTTGTATTCTATACTATATCAAAGTTGTACTCAAGTCACCAGGAAATCTCCTAATAATATACAAAAAATGTAGCGCTATGTGTAAAAATAAAAATAAAAATAACACCCAAGTGCAGTGCTCTAAATGACTTAAATCACAAAGATTCTATAAATGAGTCCAACTGTGAAAAATAGTAAGTTAGAAAAAGTCTCTGATGACCAAAACGTGGATGTTGCTGAAACTTCCAAAACAGAATGGTGACCTTTCAAAAAACAAGTGACTTGTAACGTAACCACCACCACATGGAGGGGAGGCTTACCGGATGAAATGGACCCAATAGACGTACGTCCGTAGGGTCAAACAGGCTTGGTATATGTATATCCGTACATATGGGATCCCAGTTGGCACTGCACACATGTATATCCAAAATCCGGAACAAGTGATGACACCAGATATCCAAGCCCGATGGATAGTAAAATGGCTCACATAGGAGTCATGGAGGAAAAAAGAAGGAGAGGGCACATAGCGTAATACCGTAAAGGATATTTAATAAATGTGGGTAAATACACTTACATTCAATCCATGAACATAGCGCTTTGCAAAACACTCAGTGGCAGCAGTGGAGTGTCCCGACGTGTTTCACAATAACTTGCATCGTCTGGGGTGTGCCTCCACTGTTGCCTGCATGTTATTTATAGATTTCAGGGGCCCCCTTGCATCCACCCATTGTGCAGTCACTTCCTGGAGATCAAAAATGGCGCTTGGGCGTGCGTTCCACGCCTCTCTATGAAATCCCCACATAGAGTATCAATCTCAAAATGGCGCTTGGGCGTGCGTTCCACGCCTCTCTATGAAATCCCCACATAGAGCGTCAATGTGTCCGAATATAGGAAGGTGATAATAGCAAGAAGGGGGAGGAGGGAGGGGCCACTTACTATGTTAGACTATTGGCCTGTTCATCCATGCCTAACACAGAGGAGAACCGGCCCATGAAAACAAGCATAGATCATAGCCGAGCGTCCACCGTCGCGGCCATGACGTCACGCCCAAACCACGTGATGGGGTCACGTGACTATCAGGCAGCGTCACAGACGTATGGACGTTCGTACCAGGTCACGACGGCGTGATCGCATCATCCTGCAATAACGCCACGCCCCCCGGAACTAAATAGCTCTGCTTGTCAGATAGGTTGCGCTGCGCTCCACCGCCGTAAGGCGACGGAGAGCGTGAAACGCAAACAAATTCCAAAATGAATGGACTATAACTGGTCTGCGGAAGTATGACAAATTATCCAAATCAGGCCAGAAAGAGAAAAAAATGTCCTTAAAAAATACACAAGGCTAATAACTGCAAGTGTAACCACCTAATAATAGGTTAAGATTGATTAATAAAAATCAACTTAAACTAAAAACATGTGTAGAATAATAACTGAATATGTAAAAATGATTATAGTTAAAAATAATTAAAATGAATTAAAAATGAGGTGTTAGTGGCAGGAAAGGGATAATTAATCCAATGTTAACTGCGGTTAACAATGTGATTAAATGCAGCAAGCATCTCTTGTATAAAGTTGGCTCTCACATTAGAACAGACAGGAACCTCAACCTGTCGAGGTCAATATTAGAGGAGAGCCCACATGCCTCAGAACAAAACTGCCCAATGGATGGACTAGGAGGTGATCCCAAATCGCAACATGCAACACCAAATACAACCATACAAAATACAGTAGATTATAGGCATATATTGAAATATATGTACCAAAAGATATTAAAAACTATCAAGGAAAGGCAAAAAAATTTTTTGATCCACAATCGCACAGAAACAACCATTACTAAGACTGGTCGATGAAGGAATTAATATCCCACTCGACATTTAAACCGGACGGCCTGTGCGTCTGTAATTGGTATATCCAATAGGTTTCCAGCTGGGACACACCCCTAATTTTGGGGGCACCCCTCCAAGGGGGGATGAAACGATCAATGATCAAAAATTGTGTACCAGCTGGATTTCTACTGTGATATAACCTATAATGTCTGGGCACCGTATGATTCACATCACCCCCTAAAATTAATGAAACATGTTCTCCTACTCTGACCGAAAAAGGCCTGATGGTACGACCCACGTATTGTTTGCCGCAAGGGCAGGTGATGAGATACACAATATACGTGGTAGAACATGTACAAAAATGTTTAATTGGGTATGACTTCCCTGTACTGGTGGACCTGAACTCTAAGGTCTTACCTCTTCCAGATGTATTGTATCTACATACACTACATTTTTTACAGGGATGATATCCTACCAGTTGATGAAAAAAGGAAGGACGTACCGGGGGATTAATGATGTTGGGTGCTATTTTACCCTGAAGAGTAGGTGCACCCCTAAAGACCACTTTAGCCTGTTCAGGTAAAACTGTACCAAGGATGTTGTCATTCTTCAAAATATCCCAGTGCTTCGCTATAATGGCTTTCACTTGTTTATGTTGCACAGAGAAGGAAGTGAGCATTGCCCATTTAAAGGTGTTATTAGGTTCACCTTTCTGTTTAACCTCTAGCAAGGAGCATCTGTCAGTCTCCAGTACCTGTCCGAGATCGCTATCGATACTGACAGGATCATAGCCCTTATCGATAAAGCGTTTTTCAGGATCTCGGCTTGAGTCAGGAAGATGTTCATATCAGTACAATTCCTCCTCAATCTGAGAAACTGGCTGCGCGGGACAGACCTCAACCAAGATTGGTGATGACAACTATCCTGCGGAATATATCCGTTCCGGTCAGTTTTCTTAAAGTGCGTTTGAAAACAAAACTGACGATCTCGGATACTAATCTCCAAATCCAAGAACTGAATCCTTTCATGGCTGGCAGTATATGAAAGAGAAATCCCTCTGTCATTGGGATTAAGATGGTCCATAAAGATTTCAAGTGATGCCAAACTGCCACTCCATAGGAGGAGGATGTCGTCAATATACCTAGCCCAAAACACCAGATGCTGGGTGTTATAAGTATAGACAACATCCTCCTCCCATTTAGCCATGAAGAGGTTGGCCAAACTAGGGGCGTATTTCGCCCCCATGGCCACACCTCTTAACTGGAGATAAAAGTTATCATTAAACCAGAAGTAGCTACTTCTCGTAGCAAACTCCAACAATTCCATGATGAACTCTCGTTGGAAGGGGGCTAATATTTCCTCCTTCTCTAGGAAATATTGTACAGCCTCTAGCCCCTTGCTATGTGGGATACATGTATATAGCGAGGCTACATCTGCTGTCACCAGAATGTAGTCACCTCCTATATTGGAATCCTGATTTTTCTAATAGTAGCCCCGGTGTCCGCTAGATAAGATGGCACGCGCTTGACTAACGGTTGAAGATAATGGTCAATATAGCGGCCAATTCTAGATGTGACGGAGTTAATCCCGCTCACAATTGGACGACCGGGTGGATGCACAGGATCTTTATGGACCGTCGGTAGATAGTAAATGGTTGGTATCCTAGGGACCGTAGGAACCAAAAACGCCTTTTCTTTTTTATTTAAAATGTTTCTAGAGAAACCGCTGTCAACCAAGCTCTGAAGTTCAGCTTTAAACCTGGAGGTGGGATTGGTGGACATCTGTTGGTAGGTATTGGGTTCATGTAAAATCCTGAACATTTCTTGTTCATAATCGGATTTGTCCAGAACCACTATGCCTCCACCTTTGTCCGCAGGGCGGATCACCAAGTCCTTGTTGGAACACAAGGACTTGAGGCCCACACTGGACACAGTTTGGCGAGAGCATCGCCTCTCTGGGATTTCTGATAAGTCTTTCAGTACTAAATCTCTGAAAATACTAACAGAGGGTGCTACAGGGACAGGGGGATTGAACAACGACGGGTTGGATAGGCCCGAGTGTACCGTCCCAAACGCAGCTGCCCTGTCCTCACTCACAATGGGATTGGTGATGAGGTACCGTTGTATATTAACCTTACGAACATATTTTTGTATGTCGATAAAAGTACCGAACTTATCTAGTTTCTTTGGAGGGGCAAACTTGAGGCCTTTATCCAAAACTGATAATTCTTCAGGGGTAAACTCTTTGGTACTCAAATTAAAAACGCCTTGGCCTTTTAAACTCTCCTTCTTTTTCCTCTTCTGAACTCTCTGCCCCCTCTGGTCCCTCTCTTGGATCCGAACCTCTTTGACGAGTATCTGGGACCTCGTGAAAATCCTGTGTGTTATGGCTTTGTTGGTTAGAATAGCCAGGACTATGGTAAGAGAATTCGGGAGGGTACCTAGTACGTGTATGATAGCTGTCATCACGTATCTCCGCCAGAGGGGCGAATCTATTATAAGTGGGAATGGAAGGGGGACCATAATAAGGTGTATGATCATGATGGAATGATGGAACGGCTCTCTGTCGAGCTGGAGAGACGTTATATGAATAATCATCATACCCATGATGAGGGCCACTATGATGATATGAGTGACCCCTAGATGAACCTCTGGCCCCTCTAGTTCCCCTGGACTTACCCCTGCCCCGTTGGTGAGTGGGGGTGCGGGGATTTCTAGATGTGGGTGCTCGAGGCGGGCCCCCTTGTGAGCTAAACAAAGGGGCTGGGACATTGGATACACTCGCGGGTTGGGTTAGTGTTGGACCATTCATAGGGGCCTGGGCAGAACTGTTTAAAGAGGGAGTAGAATCCATCTCTGCTCCGAGAGATCTCGGGAATAACTTCTGCCATCCAAACACAGTATTATTCCTATAATCTCCAGCATCCCTAGAGTATTTCTTGTGTTTTTTTAACTTCTGATCTCTATCCTCTTTCTCGAGATGACTCTGTAGGCCGGCGGACAGAGAGAGATACTCAAGAGATTGTTTGTATGAAAAAAGTTTCTCCTTGAGTTCTTTGATTTCTCTATCTAACTCTGCCAATCTCACCTTCTTCCTAGAGATCAGAACACCCAAAAATTTGATCCCGGCATCATTGAAATAATTGAACCAGGAATCAATCTCTAGATCTCCCTGCTGGGGTTGGACCTCCCAGCGGAGACTTCTAGGAACCATACGATCTACTATGTATTGCTCCAAGAAGACCAAGTCCCATTGCAGATGTAGTTCTGAGGACATAACATTTTTAAGTCTGGTAAATAAACCTCCTAACTCTGTGTCACTATCGGTGGTGGAAAACACACCTTCAGTGTTAACAGTGCGAGAAGCTCTGTAATCAAACACATCCATAACAGGGTGTGTGATAAACAGAGTAAGTAGCTGCAGCAAATATACTCAAATCCAAAGGCAAAACAAAAATACAAACAATATTCGCGCTACTAACACATATAAGCAGCTACAATACCTGTGGAGAAGGGCAAAAAACAAACAATATACAAAAAATGTAGCGCTATGTGTAAAAATAAAAATAAAAATAACACCCAAGTGCAGTGCTCTAAATGACTTAAATCACAAAGATTCTATAAATGAGTCCAACTGTGAAAAATAGTAAGTTAGAAAAAGTCTCTGATGACCAAAACGTGGATGTTGCTGAAACTTCCAAAACAGAATGGTGACCTTTCAAAAAACAAGTGACTTGTAACGTAACCACCACCACATGGAGGGGAGGCTTACCGGATGAAATGGACCCAATAGACGTACGTCCGTAGGGTCAAACAGGCTTGGTATATGTATATCCGTACATATGGGATCCCAGTTGGCACTGCACACATGTATATCCAAAATCCGGAACAAGTGATGACACCAGATATCCAAGCCCGATGGATAGTAAAATGGCTCACATAGGAGTCATGGAGGAAAAAAGAAGGAGAGGGCACCTAGCGTAATACCGTAAAGGATATTTAATAAATGTGGGTAAATACACTTACATTCAATCCATGAACATAGCGCTTTGCAAAACACTCAGTGGCAGCAGTGGAGTGTCCCGACGCGTTTCGCAATAACTTGCATCGTCTGGGGTGTGCCTCCACTGTTGCCTGCATGTTATTTATAGATTTCAGGGGCCCCCTTGCATCCACCCATTGTGCAGTCACTTCCTGGAGATCAAAAATGGCGCTTGGGCGTGCGTTCCACGTCTCTCTATGAAATCCCCACATAGAGTATCAATCTCAAAATGGCGCTTGGGCGTGCGTTCCACGCCTCTCTATGAAATCCCCACATAGAGCGTCAATGTGTCCGAATATAGGAAGGTGATAATAGCAAGAAGGGGGAGGAGGGAGGGGCCACTTACTATGTTAGACTATTGGCCTGTTCATCCATGCCTAACACAGAGGAGAACCGGCCCATGAAAACAAGCATAGAGCATAGCCGAGCGTCCACCGTCGCGGCCATGACGTCACGCCCAAACCACGTGATGGGGTCACGTGACTATCAGGCAGCGTCACAGACGTATGGACGTTCGTACCAGGTTGCGACGGCGTGATCGCATCATCCTGCAATAACGCCACGACCCCCGGAACTAAATAGCTCTGCTTGTCAGATAGGTTGCGCTGCGCTCCACCGCCGTAAGGCGACGGAGAGCGTGAAACGCAAACAAATTCCAAAATGAATGGACTATAACTGGTCTGCGGAAGTATGACAAATTATCCAAATCAGGCCAGAAAGAGAAAAAAAATTCCTTAAAAAATACACAAGGCTAATAACTGCAAGTGTAACCACCTAATAATAGGTTAAGATTGATTAATAAAAATCAACTTAAACTAAAAACATGTGTAGAATAATAACTGAATATGTAAAAATGATTATAGTTAAAAATAATTAAAATTCATTAAAAATGAGGTGTTAGTGGCAGGAAAGGTATAGTTAATCCAATGTTAACTGCGGTTAACAATGTGATTAAATGCAGCAAGCATCTCTTGTATAAAGTTGGCTCTCACATTAGAACAGACAGGAACCTCAACCTGTCGAGGTCAATATTAGAGGAGAGCCCACATGCCTCAGAACAAAACTGCCCAATGGATGGACTAGGAGGTGATCCCAAATCGCAACATGCAACACCAAATACAACCATACAAAATACAGTAGATTATAGGCATATATTGAAATATATGTACCAAAAGATATTAAAAACTATCAAGGAAAGGCAAAACAATTTTTTGATCCACAATCGCACAGAAACAACCATTACTAAGTCTGCTCGATGAAGGAATTAATATCCCACTCGACATTTAAACCGGACGGCCTGTGCGTCTGTAATTGGTATATCCAATAGGTTTCCAGCTGGGACACACCCCTAATTTTGGGGGCACCCCTCCAAGGGGGGATGAAACGATCAATGATCAAAAATTGTGTACCAGCTGGATTTCTACTGTGATATAACCTATAATGTCTGGGCACCGTATGATTCACATCACCCCCTAAAATTAATGAAACATGTTCTCCTACTCTGACCGAAAAAGGCCTGATGGTACGACCCACGTATTGTTTGCCGCAAGGGCAGGTGATGAGATACACAATATATGTGGTAGAACATGTACAAAAATGTTTAATTGGGTATGACTTCCCTGTACTGGTGGACCTGAACTCTAAGGTCTTACCTCTTCCAGATGTATTGTATCTACATACACTACATTTTTTACAGGGATGATATCCTACCAGTTGATGAAAAAAGGAAGGACGTACCGGGGGATTAATGATGTTGGGTGCTATTTTACCCTGAAGAGTAGGTGCACCCCTAAAGACCACTTTAGCCTGTTCAGGTAAAACTGTACCAAGGATGTTGTCATTCTTCAAAATATCCCAGTGCTTCGCTATAATGGCTTTCACTTGTTTATGTTGCACAGAGAAGGAAGTGAGCATTGCCCATTTAAATGTGTTATTAGGTTCACCTTTCTGTTGAACCTCTAGCAAGGAGCATCTGTCAGTCTCCAGTACCTGTCCGAGATCGCTATCGATACTGACAGGATCATAGCCCTTATCGATAAAGTGTTTTTTCAGGATCTCGGCTTGAGTCAGGAAGATGTTCATATCAGTACAATTCCTCCTCAATCTGAGAAACTGGCTGCACGGGACAGACCTCAACCAAGATTGGTGATGACAACTATCCTGCGGAATATATCCGTTCCGGTCAGTTTTCTTAAAGTGCGTTTGAAAACAAAACTGACGATCTCGGATACTAATCTCCAAATCCAAGAACTGAATCCTTTCATGGCTGGCAGTATATGAAAGAGAAATCCCTCTGTCATTGGCATTAAGATGGTCCATAAAGATTTCAAGTGATGCCAAACTGCCACTCCATAGGAGGAGGATGTCGTCAATATACCTAGCCCAAAACACCAGATGCTGGGTGTTATAAGTATAGACAACATCCTCCTCCCATTTAGCCATGAAGAGGTTGGCCAAACTAGGGGCGTATTTCGCCCCCATGGCCACACCTCTTAACTGGAGATAAAAGTTATCATTAAACCAGAAGTAGCTACTTCTCGTAGCAAACTCCAACAATTCCATGATGAACTCTCGTTGGAAGGGGGCTAATATTTCCTCCTTCTCTAGGAAATATTGTACAGCCTCTAGCCCCTTGCTATGTGGGATACATGTATATAGCGAGGCTACATCTGCTGTCACCAGAATGTAGTCACCTCCTATATTGGTATCCTGAAGTTTTCTAATAGTAGCCCCGGTGTCCGCTAGATAAGATGGCACGCGCTTGACTAACGGTTGAAGATAATGGTCAATATAGCGGCCAATTCTAGATGTGACGGAGTTAATCCCGCTCACAATTGGACGACCGGGTGGATGCACAGGATCTTTATGGACCTTCGGTAGATAGTAAATGGTTGGTATCCTAGGGACCGTAGGAACCAAAAACGCCTTTTCTTTTTTATTTAAAATGTTTCTAGAGAAACCGCTGTCAACCAAGCTCTGAAGTTCAGCTTTAAACCTGGAGGTGGGATTGGTGGACATCTGTTGGTAGGTATTGGGTTCATGTAAAATCCTGAACATTTCTTGTTCATAATCGGATTTGTCCAGAACCACTATGCCTCCACCTTTGTCCGCAGGGCGGATCACCAAGTCCTTGTTGGAACACAAGGACTTGAGGCCCACACTGGACACAGTTTGGCGAGAGCATCGCCTCTCAGGGATTTCTGATAAGTCTTTCAGTACTAAATCTCTGAAAATACTAACAGAGGGTGCTACAGGGACAGGGGGATTGAACAACGACGGGTTGGATAGGCCCGAGTGTACCGTCCCAAACGCAGCTGCCGTGTCCTCACTCACAATGGGATTGGTGATGAGGTACCGTTGTATATTAACCTTACGAACATATTTTTGTATGTCGATAAAAGTACCGAACTTATCTAGTTTCTTTGGAGGGGCAAACTTGAGGCCTTTATCCAAAAATGATAATTCTTCAGGGGTAAACTCTTTGGTACTCAAATTAAAAACGCCTTGGCCTTTTAAACTCTCCTTCTTTTTCCTCTTCTGAACTCTCTGCCCCCCTCTGGTCCCTCTCTTGGATCCGAACCTCTTTTGACGAGTATCTGGGACCTCGTGAAAATCCCATGTGTTATGGCTTTGTTGGTTAGAATAGCCAGGACTATGGTAAGAGAATTCGGGAGGGTACCTAGTACGTGTATGATAGCTGTCATCACGTATCTCCGCCAGAGGGGCGAATCTATTATAAGTGGGAATGGAAGGGGGACCATAATAAGGTGTATGATCATGATGGAATGATGGAACGGCTCTCTGTCGAGCTGGAGAGACGTTATATGAATAATCATCATACCCATGATGAGGGCCACTATGATGATATGAGTGACCCCTAGATGAACCTCTGGCCCCTCTAGTTCCCCTGGACTTACCCCTGCCCCGTTGGTGAGTGGGGGTGCGGGGATTTCTAGATGTGGGTGCTCGAGGCGGGCCCCCTTGTGAGCTAAACAAAGGGGCTGGGACATTGGATACACTCGCGGGCTGGGTTAGTGTTGGACCATTCATAGGGGCCTGGGCAGAACTGTTTAAAGAGGGAGTAGAATCCATCTCTGCTCCGAGAGATCTCGGGAATAACTTCTGCCATCCAAACACAGTATTATTCCTATAATCTCCAGCATCCCTAGAGTATTTCTTGTGTTTTTTTAACTTCTGATCTCTATCCTCTTTCTCGAGATGACTCTGTAGGCCGGCGGACAGAGAGAGATACTCAAGAGATTGTTTGTATGAAAAAAGTTTCTCCTTGAGTTCTTTAATTTCTCTATCTAACTCCGCCAATCTCACCTTCTTCCTAGAGATCAGAACACCCAAAAATTTGATCCCGGCATCATTGAAATAATTGAACCAGGAATCAATCTCTAGATCTCCCTGCTTGGGTTGGACCTCCCAGCGGAGACTTCTAGGAACCATACGATCTACTATGTATTGCTCCAAGAAGACCAAGTCCCATTGCAGATGTAGTTCTGAGGACATAACATTTTTAAGTCTGGTAAATAAACCTCCTAACTCTGTGTCACTATCGGTGGTGGAAAACACACCTTCAGTGTTAACAGTGCGAGAAGCTCTGTAATCAAACACATCCATAACAGGGTGTGTGATAAACAGAGTAAGTAGCTGCAGCAAATATACTCAAATCCAAAGGCAAAACAAAAATACAAACAATATTCGCGCTACTAACACATATAAGCAGCTACAATACCTGTGGAGAAGGGCAAAAAACAAACAATATACAAAAAATGTAGCGCTATGTGTAAAAATAAAAATAAAAATAACACCCAAGTGCAGTGCTCTAAATGACTTAAATCACAAAGATTCTATAAATGAGTCCAACTGTGAAAAATAGTAAGTTAGAAAAAGTCTCTGATGACCAAAACGTGGATGTTGCTGAAACTTCCAAAACAGAATGGTGACCTTTCAAAAAACAAGTGACTTGTAACGTAACCACCACCACATGGAGGGGAGGCTTACCGGATGAAATGGACCCAATAGACGTACGTCCGTAGGGTCAAACAGGCTTGGTATATGTATATCCGTACATATGGGATCCCAGTTGGCACTGCACACATGTATATCCAAAATCCGGAACAAGTGATGACACCAGATATCCAAGCCCGATGGATAGTAAAATGGCTCACATAGGAGTCATGGAGGAAAAAAGAAGGAGAGGGCACATAGCGTAATACCGTAAAGGATATTTAATAAATGTGGGTAAATACACTTACATTCAATCCATGAACATAGCGCTTTGCAAAACACTCAGTGGCAGCAGTGGAGTCTCCCGACGCGTTTCGCAATAACTTGCATCGTCTGGGGTGTGCCTCCACTGTTGCCTGCATGTTATTTATAGATTTCAGGGGCCCCCTTGCATCCACCCATTGTGCAGTCACTTCCTGGAGATCAAAAATGGCACTTGGGCGTGCGTTCCACGCCTCTCTATGAAATCCCCACATAGAGTATCAATCTCAAAATGGCGCTTGGGCGTGCGTTCCACGCCTCTCTATGAAATCCCCACATAGAGCGTCAATGTGTCCGAATATAGGAAGGTGATAATAGCAAGAAGGGGGAGGAGGGAGGGGCCACTTACTATGTTAGACTATTGGCCTGTTCATCCATGCCTAACACAGAGGAGAACCGGCCCATGAAAACAAGCATAGAGCATAGCCGAGCGTCCACCGTCGCGGCCATGACGTCACGCCCAAACCACGTGATGGGGTCACATGACTATCAGGCAGCGTCACAGACGTATGGACGTTCGTACCAGGTCGCGACGGCGTGATCGCATCATCCTGCAATAACGCCACGCCCCCGGAACTAAATAGCTCTGCTTGTCAGATAGGTTGCGCTGCGCTCCACCGCCGTAAGGCGACGGAGAGCGTGAAACGCAAACAAATTCCAAAATGAATGGACTATAACTGGTCTGCGGAAGTATGACAAATTATCCAAATCAGGCCAGAAAGAGAAAAAAAAATCCTTAAAAAATACACAAGGCTAATAACTGCAAGTGTAACCACCTAATAATAGGTTAAGATTGATTAATAAAAATCAACTTAAACTAAAAACATGTGTAGAATAATAACTGAATATGTAAAAATGATTATAGTTAAAAATAATTAAAATGAATTAAAAATGAGGTGTTAGTGGCAGGAAAGGTATAGTTAATCCAATGTTAACTGCGGTTAACAATGTGATTAAATGCAGCAAGCATCTCTTGTATAAAGTTGGCTCTCACATTAGAACAGACAGGAACCTCAACCTGTCGAGGTCAATATTAGAGGAGAGCCCACATGCCTCAGAACAAAACTGCCCAATGGATGGACTAGGAGGTGATCCCAAATCGCAACATGCAACACCAAATACAACCATACAAAATACAGTAGATTATAGGCATATATTGAAATATATGTACCAAAAGATATTAAAAACTATCAAGGAAAGGCAAAACATTTTTTGATCCACAATCGCACAGAAACAACCATTACTAAGTCTGGTCGATGAAGGAATTAATATCCCACTCGACATTTAAACCGGACGGCCTGTGCGTCTGTAATTGGTATATCCAATAGGTTTCCAGCTGGGACACACCCCTAATTTTGGGGGCACCCCTCCAAGGGGGGATGAAACGATCAATGATCAAAAATTGTGTACCAGCTGGATTTCTACTGTGATATAACCTATAATGTCTGGGCACCGTATGATTCACATCACCCCCTAAAATTAATGAAACATGTTCTCCTACTCTGACCGAAAAAGGCCTGATGGTACGACCCACGTATTGTTTGCCGCAAGGGCAGGTGATGAGATACACAATATACGTGGTAGAACATGTACAAAAATGTTTAATTGGGTATGACTTCCCTGTACTGGTGGACCTGAACTCTAAGGTCTTACCTCTTCCAGATGTATTGTATCTACATACACTACATTTTTTACAGGGATGATATCCTACCAGTTGATGAAAAAAGGAAGGACGTACCGGGGGATTAATGATGTTGGGTGCTATTTTACCCTGAAGAGTAGGTGCACCCCTAAAGACCACTTTAGCCTGTTCAGGTAAAACTGTACCAAGGATGTTGTCATTCTTCAAAATATCCCAGTGCTTCGCTATAATGGCTTTCACTTGTTTATGTTGCACAGAGAAGGAAGTGAGCATTGCCCATTTAAAGGTGTTATTAGGTTCACCTTTCTGTTTAACCTCTAGCAAGGAGCATCTGTCAGTCTCCAGTACCTGTCCGAGATCGCTATCGATACTGACAGGATCATAGCCCTTATCGATAAAGCGTTTTTTCAGGATCTCGGCTTGAGTCAGGAAGATGTTCATATCAGTACAATTCCTCCTCAATCTGAGAAACTGGCTGCGCGGGACAGACCTCAACCAAGATTGGTGATGACAACTATCCTGCGGAATATATCCGTTCCGGTCAGTTTTCTTAAAGTGCGTTTGAAAACAAAACTGACGATCTCGGATACTAATCTCCAAATACAAGAACTGAATCCTTTCATGGCTGGCAGTATATGAAAGAGAAATCCCTCTGTCATTGGCATTAAGATGGTCCATAAAGATTTCAAGTGATGCCAAACTGCCACTCCATAGGAGGAGGATGTCGTCAATATACCTAGCCCAAAACACCAGATGCTGGGTGTTATAAGTATAGACAACATCCTCCTCCCATTTAGCCATGAAGAGGTTGGCCAAACTAGGGGCGTATTTCGCCCCCATGGCCACACCTCTTAACTGGAGATAAAAGTTATCATTAAACCAGAAGTAGCTACTTCTCGTAGCAAACTCCAACAATTCCATGATGAACTCTCGTTGGAAGGGGGCTAATATTTCCTCCTTCTCTAGGAAATATTGTACAGCCTCTAGCCCCTTGCTATGTGGGATACATGTATATAGCGAGGCTACATCTGCTGTCACCAGAATGTAGTCACCTCCTATATTGGTATCCTGAAGTTTTCTAATAGTAGCCCCGGTGTCCGCTAGATAAGATGGCACGCGCTTGACTAACGGTTGAAGATAATGGTCAATATAGCGGCCAATTCTAGATGTGACGGAGTTAATCCCGCTCACAATTGGACGACCGGGTGGATGCACAGGATCTTTATGGACCTTCGGTAGATAGTAAATGGTTGGTATCCTAGGGACCGTAGGAACCAAAAACGCCTTTTCTTTTTTATTTAAAATGTTTCTAGAGAAACCGCTGTCAACCAAGCTCTGAAGTTCAGCTTTAAACCTGGAGGTGGGATTGGTGGACATCTGTTGGTAGGTATTGGGTTCATGTAAAATCCTGAACATTTCTTGTTCATAATCGGATTTGTCCAGAACCACTATGCCTCCACCTTTGTCCGCAGGGCGGATCACCAAGTCCTTGTTGGAACACAAGGACTTGAGGCCCACACTGGACACAGTTTGGCGAGAGCATCGCCTCTCAGGGATTTCTGATAAGTCTTTCAGTACTAAATCTCTGAAAATACTAACAGAGGGTGCTACAGGGACAGGGGGATTGAACAACGACGGGTTGGATAGGCCCGAGTGTACCGTCCCAAACGCAGCTGCCGTGTCCTCACTCACAATGGGATTGGTGATGAGGTACCGTTGTATATTAACCTTACGAACATATTTTTGTATGTCGATAAAAGTACCGAACTTATCTAGTTTCTTTGGAGGGGCAAACTTGAGGCCTTTATCCAAAACTGATAATTCTTCAGGGGTAAACTGGTAAGAGAATTCGGGAGGGTACCTAGTACGTGTATGATAGCTGTCATCACGTATCTCCGCCAGAGGGGCGAATCTATTATAAGTGGGAATGGAAGGGGGACCATAATAAGGTGTATGATCATGATGGAATGATGGAACGGCTCTCTGTCGAGCTGGAGAGACGTTATATGAATAATCATCATACCCATGATGAGGGCCACTATGATGATATGAGTGACCCCTAGATGAACCTCTGGCCCCTCTAGTTCGCCTGGACTTACCCCTGCCCCGTTGGTGAGTGGGGGTGCGGGGATTTCTAGATGTGGGTGCTCGAGGCGGGCCCCCTTGTGAGCTAAACAAAGGGGCTGGGACATTGGATACACTCGCGGGCTGGGTTAGTGTTGGACCATTCATAGGGGCCTGGGCAGAACTGTTTAAAGAGGGAGTAGAATCCATCTCTGCTCCGAGAGATCTCGGGAATAACTTCTGCCATCCAAACACAGTATTATTCCTATAATCTCCAGCATCCCTAGAGTATTTCTTGTGTTTTTTTAACTTCTGATCTCTATCCTCTTTCTCGAGATGACTCTGTAGGCCGGCGGTAGGGATGAGCTTCGTGTTCGAGTCGAACATACGTTCGACTCGAACATTGGCTGTTCGATCGTTCGACGAAGATCGAACGATTTGGGCCGTTCGCGCCAAATTCGAGTGACGCGAACGGCCCACAATGCACTACGCCATCGCAGTGTCATCCAGGCGCTGTGATTGGCCAAGCATGCACTGTGACCCCGCATGCTTGGCCAATCACAGCGCCGGCAGCGAGGAGAGCAATGATTGGCCACAGGCAGGATGCCTGTGGCCAATTATTGCTGAGGGTGTTTAGTACACGCCCCACACTATAAAAGGCCGCCAGCACGGCGGCCTAGTGTAGTGTGTTCCGGAGCAGGGATAGAGTAGCATAGGCAGGGACAGTGACTGTTATTTCTTTCTTGCTTAACCTGGATTCCTTTAGTTTAGGGAAAGAGAAGGATAGGTAGGGAGAGTGTCAGTGTGTTTTGTGCTTCTGCTATAGTGTGCTTAAAAAAAAACATTTATTCTAGGGACAGAAAACTCTAGGTAGGGACAGTGTCAGTTTCTTTCACTCTGCAAGTCCTTGTTTCCAGGGACCTGGAAGGACAGTGAGTGAATTGTCCTTTTGCTATATTGTGATTAAAAAAAACATTTATTCTAGGGACAGAAAACTCTAGGTAGGGACAGTGTCAGTTTCTTTCACTCTGCAAGTCCTTGTTTCCAGGGACCTGGAAGGACAGTGAGTGAATTGTCCTTTTGCTATATTGTGATTAAAAAAAACATTTATTCTAGGGACAGAAAACTCTAGGTAGGGACAGTGTCAGTTTCTTTCACTCTGCAAGTCCTTGTTTCCAGGGACCTGGAAGGACAGTGAGTGAATTGTCCTTTTGCTATATTGTGATTAAAAAAAACATTTATTCTAGGGACAGAAAACTCTAGGTAGGGACAGTGTCAGTTTCTTTCACTCTGCAAGTCCTTGTTTCCAGGGACCTGGAAGGACAGTGAGTGAATTGTCCTTTTGCTATATTGTGATTAAAAAAAACATTTATTCTAGGGACAGAAAACTCTAGGTAGGGACAGTGTCAGTTTCTTTCACTCTGCAAGTCCTTGTTTCCAGGGACCTGGAAGGACAGTGAGTGAATTGTCCTTTTGCTATATTGTGATTAAAAAAAACATTTATTCTAGGGACAGAAAACTCTAGGTAGGGACAGTGTCAGTTTCTTTCACTCTGCAAGTCCTTGTTTCCAGGGACCTGGAAGGACAGTGAGTGAATTGTCCTTTTGCTATATTGTGATTAAAAAAAACATTTTTTTCTAGGGACAGAAAACTGTAGGTAGGGAGAGTATTTTTTTTCTTTCACTCTGCAAGTCCTTGTTTCCAGGGACCTGTAAGGACAGTGAGTTAATTGTCCTTGTGCTATATTGTGCTGAAAAAAACATTTATTCCAGGGACAGAAAACTCTAGGTAGGGACAGTGTCAGTTTCTTTCACTCTGCAAGTCCTTGTTTCCAGGGACCTGGAAGGACAGTGAGTGAATTGTCCTTTTGCTATATTGTGATTAAAAAAAACATTTTTTTCTAGGGACAGAAAACTGTAGGTAGGGAGAGTGTTTTTTTTCTTTCACTCTGCAAGTCCTTGTTTCCAGGGACCTGTAAGGACAGTGAGTTAATTTTCCTTGTGCTATATTGTGATTAAAAAAAACATTTATTCTAGGGACAGAAAACTCTAGGTAGGGACAGTGTCAGTTTCTTTCACTCTGCAAGTCCTTGTTTCCAGGGACCTGGAAGGACAGTGAGTGAATTGTCCTTTTGCTATATTGTGATTAAAAAAAACATTTATTCTAGGGACAGAAAACTCTAGGTAGGGACAGTGTCAGTTTCTTTCACTCTGCAAGTCCTTGTTTCCAGGGACCTGGAAGGACAGTGAGTGAATTGTCCTTTTGCTATATTGTGATTAAAAAAAACATTTATTCTAGGGACAGAAAACTCTAGGTAGGGACAGTGTCAGTTTCTTTCACTCTGCAAGTCCTTGTTTCCAGGGACCTGGAAGGACAGTGAGTGAATTGTCCTTTTGCTATATTGTGATTAAAAAAAACATTTATTCTAGGGACAGAAAACTCTAGGTAGGGACAGTGTCAGTTTCTTTCACTCTGCAAGTCCTTGTTTCCAGGGACCTGGAAGGACAGTGAGTGAATTGTCCTTTTGCTATATTGTGATTAAAAAAAACATTTATTCTAGGGACAGAAAACTCTAGGTAGGGACAGTGTCAGTTTCTTTCACTCTGCAAGTCCTTGTTTCCAGGGACCTGGAAGGACAGTGAGTGAATTGTCCTTTTGCTATATTGTGATTAAAAAAAACATTTTTTTCTAGGGACAGAAAACTGTAGGTAGGGAGAGTGTTTTTTTTCTTTCACTCTGCAAGTCCTTGTTTCCAGGGACCTGTAAGGACAGTGAGTTAATTTTCCTTGTGCTATATTGTGATTAAAAAAAACATTTATTCTAGGGACAGAAAACTCTAGGTAGGGACAGTGTCAGTTTCTTTCACTCTGCAAGTCCTTGTTTCCAGGGACCTGGAAGGACAGTGAGTGAATTGTCCTTTTGCTATATTGTGATTAAAAAAAACATTTTTTTCTAGGGACAGAAAACTGTAGGTAGGGAGAGTATTTTTTTTCTTTCACTCTGCAAGTCCTTGTTTCCAGGGACCTGTAAGGACAGTGAGTTAATTGTCCTTGTGCTATATTGTGCTGAAAAAAACATTTATTCCAGGGACAGAAAACTCTAGGTAGGGACAGTGTCAGTTTCTTTCACTCTGCAAGTCCTTGTTTCCAGGGACCTGGAAGGACAGTGAGTGAATTGTCCTTTTGCTATATTGTGATTAAAAAAAACATTTTTTTCTAGGGACAGAAAACTGTAGGTAGGGAGAGTATTTTTTTTCTTTCACTCTGCAAGTCCTTGTTTCCAGGGACCTGTAAGGACAGTGAGTTAATTGTCCTTGTGCTATATTGTGCTGAAAAAAACATTTATTCCAGGGACAGAAAACTCTAGGTAGGGACAGTGTCAGTTTCTTTCACTCTGCAAGTCCTTGTTTCCAGGGACCTGGAAGGACAGTGAGTGAATTGTCCTTTTGCTATATTGTGATTAAAAAAAACATTTATTCTAGGGACAGAAAACTCTAGGTAGGGACAGTGTCAGTTTCTTTCACTCTGCAAGTCCTTGTTTCCAGGGACCTGGAAGGACAGTGAGTGAATTGTCCTTTTGCTATATTGTGATTAAAAAAAACATTTATTCTAGGGACAGAAAACTCTAGGTAGGGACAGTGTCAGTTTCTTTCACTCTGCAAGTCCTTGTTTCCAGGGACCTGGAAGGACAGTGAGTGAATTGTCCTTTTGCTATATTGTGATTAAAAAAAACATTTTTTTCTAGGGACAGAAAACTGTAGGTAGGGAGAGTATTTTTTTTCTTTCACTCTGCAAGTCCTTGTTTCCAGGGACCTGTAAGGACAGTGAGTTAATTGTCCTTGTGCTATATTGTGCTGAAAAAAACATTTATTCCAGGGACAGAAAACTCTAGGTAGGGACAGTGTCAGTTTCTTTCACTCTGCAAGTCCTTGTTTCCAGGGACCTGGAAGGACAGTGAGTGAATTGTCCTTTTGCTATATTGTGATTAAAAAAAACATTTTTTTCTAGGGACAGAAAACTGTAGGTAGGGAGAGTGTTTTTTTTCTTTCACTCTGCAAGTCCTTGTTTCCAGGGACCTGTAAGGACAGTGAGTTAATTTTCCTTGTGCTATATTGTGATTAAAAAAAACATTTATTCTAGGGACAGAAAACTCTAGGTAGGGACAGTGTCAGTTTCTTTCACTCTGCAAGTCCTTGTTTCCAGGGACCTGGAAGGACAGTGAGTGAATTGTCCTTTTGCTATATTGTGATTAAAAAAAACATTTATTCTAGGGACAGAAAACTCTAGGTAGGGACAGTGTCAGTTTCTTTCACTCTGCAAGTCCTTGTTTCCAGGGACCTGGAAGGACAGTGAGTGAATTGTCCTTTTGCTATATTGTGATTAAAAAAAACATTTATTCTAGGGACAGAAAACTCTAGGTAGGGACAGTGTCAGTTTCTTTCACTCTGCAAGTCCTTGTTTCCAGGGACCTGGAAGGACAGTGAGTGAATTGTCCTTTTGCTATATTGTGATTAAAAAAAACATTTATTCTAGGGACAGAAAACTCTAGGTAGGGACAGTGTCAGTTTCTTTCACTCTGCAAGTCCTTGTTTCCAGGGACCTGGAAGGACAGTGAGTGAATTGTCCTTTTGCTATATTGTGATTAAAAAAAACATTTATTCTAGGGACAGAAAACTCTAGGTAGGGACAGTGTCAGTTTCTTTCACTCTGCAAGTCCTTGTTTCCAGGGACCTGGAAGGACAGTGAGTGAATTGTCCTTTTGCTATATTGTGATTAAAAAAAACATTTATTCTAGGGACAGAAAACTCTAGGTAGGGACAGTGTCAGTTTCTTTCACTCTGCAAGTCCTTGTTTCCAGGGACCTGGAAGGACAGTGAGTGAATTGTCCTTTTGCTATATTGTGATTAAAAAAAACATTTATTCTAGGGACAGAAAACTCTAGGTAGGGACAGTGTCAGTTTCTTTCACTCTGCAAGTCCTTGTTTCCAGGGACCTGGAAGGACAGTGAGTGAATTGTCCTTTTGCTATATTGTGATTAAAAAAAACATTTATTCTAGGGACAGAAAACTCTAGGTAGGGACAGTGTCAGTTTCTTTCACTCTGCAAGTCCTTGTTTCCAGGGACCTGGAAGGACAGTGAGTGAATTGTCCTTTTGCTATATTGTGATTAAAAAAAACATTTTTTTCTAGGGACAGAAAACTGTAGGTAGGGAGAGTATTTTTTTTCTTTCACTCTGCAAGTCCTTGTTTCCAGGGACCTGTAAGGACAGTGAGTTAATTGTCCTTGTGCTATATTGTGCTGAAAAAAACATTTATTCCAGGGACAGAAAACTCTAGGTAGGGACAGTGTCAGTTTCTTTCACTCTGCAAGTCCTTGTTTCCAGGGACCTGGAAGGACAGTGAGTGAATTGTCCTTTTGCTATATTGTGATTAAAAAAAACATTTTTTTCTAGGGACAGAAAACTGTAGGTAGGGAGAGTATTTTTTTTCTTTCACTCTGCAAGTCCTTGTTTCCAGGGACCTGTAAGGACAGTGAGTTAATTGTCCTTGTGCTATATTGTGCTGAAAAAAACATTTATTCCAGGGACAGAAAACTCTAGGTAGGGACAGTGTCAGTTTCTTTCACTCTGCAAGTCCTTGTTTCCAGGGACCTGGAAGGACAGTGAGTGAATTGTCCTTTTGCTATATTGTGATTAAAAAAAACATTTATTCTAGGGACAGAAAACTCTAGGTAGGGACAGTGTCAGTTTCTTTCACTCTGCAAGTCCTTGTTTCCAGGGACCTGGAAGGACAGTGAGTGAATTGTCCTTTTGCTATATTGTGATTAAAAAAAACATTTATTCTAGGGACAGAAAACTCTAGGTAGGGACAGTGTCAGTTTCTTTCACTCTGCAAGTCCTTGTTTCCAGGGACCTGGAAGGACAGTGAGTGAATTGTCCTTTTGCTATATTGTGATTAAAAAAAACATTTTTTTCTAGGGACAGAAAACTGTAGGTAGGGAGAGTATTTTTTTTCTTTCACTCTGCAAGTCCTTGTTTCCAGGGACCTGTAAGGACAGTGAGTTAATTGTCCTTGTGCTATATTGTGCTGAAAAAAACATTTATTCCAGGGACAGAAAACTCTAGGTAGGGACAGTGTCAGTTTCTTTCACTCTGCAAGTCCTTGTTTCCAGGGACCTGGAAGGACAGTGAGTGAATTGTCCTTTTGCTATATTGTGATTAAAAAAAACATTTTTTTCTAGGGACAGAAAACTGTAGGTAGGGAGAGTGTTTTTTTTCTTTCACTCTGCAAGTCCTTGTTTCCAGGGACCTGTAAGGACAGTGAGTTAATTTTCCTTGTGCTATATTGTGATTAAAAAAAACATTTATTCTAGGGACAGAAAACTCTAGGTAGGGACAGTGTCAGTTTCTTTCACTCTGCAAGTCCTTGTTTCCAGGGACCTGGAAGGACAGTGAGTGAATTGTCCTTTTGCTATATTGTGATTAAAAAAAACATTTATTCTAGGGACAGAAAACTCTAGGTAGGGACAGTGTCAGTTTCTTTCACTCTGCAAGTCCTTGTTTCCAGGGACCTGGAAGGACAGTGAGTGAATTGTCCTTTTGCTATATTGTGATTAAAAAAAACATTTATTCTAGGGACAGAAAACTCTAGGTAGGGACAGTGTCAGTTTCTTTCACTCTGCAAGTCCTTGTTTCCAGGGACCTGGAAGGACAGTGAGTGAATTGTCCTTTTGCTATATTGTGATTAAAAAAAACATTTATTCTAGGGACAGAAAACTCTAGGTAGGGACAGTGTCAGTTTCTTTCACTCTGCAAGTCCTTGTTTCCAGGGACCTGGAAGGACAGTGAGTGAATTGTCCTTTTGCTATATTGTGATTAAAAAAAACATTTATTCTAGGGACAGAAAACTCTAGGTAGGGACAGTGTCAGTTTCTTTCACTCTGCAAGTCCTTGTTTCCAGGGACCTGGAAGGACAGTGAGTGAATTGTCCTTTTGCTATATTGTGATTAAAAAAAACATTTATTCTAGGGACAGAAAACTCTAGGTAGGGACAGTGTCAGTTTCTTTCACTCTGCAAGTCCTTGTTTCCAGGGACCTGGAAGGACAGTGAGTGAATTGTCCTTTTGCTATATTGTGATTAAAAAAAACATTTATTCTAGGGACAGAAAACTCTAGGTAGGGACAGTGTCAGTTTCTTTCACTCTGCAAGTCCTTGTTTCCAGGGACCTGGAAGGACAGTGAGTGAATTGTCCTTTTGCTATATTGTGATTAAAAAAAACATTTATTCTAGGGACAGAAAACTCTAGGTAGGGACAGTGTCAGTTTCTTTCACTCTGCAAGTCCTTGTTTCCAGGGACCTGGAAGGACAGTGAGTGAATTGTCCTTTTGCTATATTGTGATTAAAAAAAACATTTTTTTCTAGGGACAGAAAACTGTAGGTAGGGAGAGTATTTTTTTTCTTTCACTCTGCAAGTCCTTGTTTCCAGGGACCTGTAAGGACAGTGAGTTAATTGTCCTTGTGCTATATTGTGCTGAAAAAAACATTTATTCCAGGGACAGAAAACTCTAGGTAGGGACAGTGTCAGTTTCTTTCACTCTGCAAGTCCTTGTTTCCAGGGACCTGGAAGGACAGTGAGTGAATTGTCCTTTTGCTATATTGTGATTAAAAAAAACATTTTTTTCTAGGGACAGAAAACTGTAGGTAGGGAGAGTATTTTTTTTCTTTCACTCTGCAAGTCCTTGTTTCCAGGGACCTGTAAGGACAGTGAGTTAATTGTCCTTGTGCTATATTGTGCTGAAAAAAACATTTATTCCAGGGACAGAAAACTCTAGGTAGGGACAGTGTCAGTTTCTTTCACTCTGCAAGTCCTTGTTTCCAGGGACCTGGAAGGACAGTGAGTGAATTGTCCTTTTGCTATATTGTGATTAAAAAAAACATTTATTCTAGGGACAGAAAACTCTAGGTAGGGACAGTGTCAGTTTCTTTCACTCTGCAAGTCCTTGTTTCCAGGGACCTGGAAGGACAGTGAGTGAATTGTCCTTTTGCTATATTGTGATTAAAAAAAACATTTTTTTCTAGGGACAGAAAACTGTAGGTAGGGAGAGTGTTTTTTTTCTTTCACTCTGCAAGTCCTTGTTTCCAGGGACCTGTAAGGACAGTGAGTTAATTTTCCTTGTGCTATATTGTGATTAAAAAAAACATTTTTTCTAGGGACAGAAAACTGTAGGTAGGGAGAGTGTTTTTTTTCTTTCACTCTGCAAGTCCTTGTTTCCAGGGACAGAGAAGGACACCTGAAGGTAGCCCTTATTGCTTTTTTCCCATCTCCCTGCAGGCCATCTATTAGAATGTCTGGAAGGCAAACAAGGAGAGGCAGACAGTCAGGAGGCAATAAAAGAGGGCAAGCAGGCTCTGTGTCTGGGGGCAACAGTGCTGGTCGTGGACGCGGTGCATTGTCATCAGCACATGGCCATGGGACACGCTTGTCCTTCTTTTCGGCAGCTGGACATGTTGAGCCACATCATGCCGAAGACTTGGTAGAGTGGATGACCAAGCCCTCCTCCTCCTCCTCATCCTCTCTCACCCAGGCTCAGGGTACTGGAAAAGCAGCTGCCAAAGCGTCGTCTTCCCTGGTATCAATGTCAGACAAATCATCAGTCACTCCTTCCCTAGACCCACCATGTCCTCCTCCTGAGGAGTCCCCCGAACTGTTTCAGCACAGTGTTGGGTACATGCTCCAGGAGGATGCCCAGCGTTTCGAAGGGTCTGATGATGAAACCCAGCTAGAGGAAGGCAGTAGCGTGAGAGCAGACAGAGGGGATGCTCAAGAAGGACACCAATCTGGCAGTCATGTTCCAGCAGCTGCAGCATACTGCCAGATTGGCTCCAGTGATGAGGAGGGAGGGGATGATGAGGTCAATGACTCCACGTGGGTGCCTAATAGGAGAGAGGAGGAGGAGGAGGATGAGGAGGAGGCACATCTCCAACGAGGCAGGATGCCCTTTGGTGGCCAGCGTAAGGGCAGTACACCGACGGAATCACACCGCAGAGCTCCGCCTGTGCAGGGCGCTGCCTCTGCCCGTCATTCAAAAAGTTCTTTGGTGTGGGCCTTTTTTGAGGCTAGTGCATCAGATCGCACAGCTGCTGTTTGCAACATATGTCTCAAGCGTATATCGCGTGGCCAAAACATCAGCCGCTTGGGTACCACATGCCTGACCAGACATATGTTGACCTGCCATGCAGCTCGTTGGCAAGCCTACCTCAAAGACCCACACCAAAGAACAAAGCGGACCTCTCCTTGCACCGCATCAGCTGGGATCTCCAACCCCACTATAACTTCAGTCCTCTCTGAAACATGCACTGAGAGGAATGAAGGTGTAGAATTAGGTGTGTCACAGCCAAGTACTTGCGCCCACTCTGCTAGCAGTACACCGACGTCCGATTCTAGCAGGCAAATTTCCCTGCCCCAGCTGCTGGACCGTCGAAAGAAGTTCACTCCCAGCCATCCACATGCCCAGCGGTTGAATGCTAGCTTGGCTAAATTGCTAGCGCTTCAACTGCTGCCTTTTCAGTTGGTAGACTCGGCCCCCTTCCGTGAGTTTGTGCAATGTGCGGTTCCTCAGTGGCAGGTTCCCAAACGCCACTTTTTCTCACGGAAGGCTATTCCGGCTCTCTACCGGCATGTGGAAGGCAATGTCTTGGCCTCGCTGGACAGGGCGGTCAGCGGTAAGGTGCATATTACCGCTGACTCATGGTCCAGCAGGCATGGACAGGGACGTTACCTTTCTTTCACGGCCCATTGGGTCACTCTTTTGGCAGCTGGGAAGGATTCAGGACAAGGTGCAGTAGTGTTGGAGGTTGTCCCACCGCCACGCCTCCAAAATGCTACTACTGGTTGTGACACACCTCTCTCCTCCACCCCCTCCTCTTCTTCTTCCTCCATGGCCTCTTCCTGTGGTTTGTCCTATGAACCAGCGGTGCTCCGTAGCCGTTCACGGGGCTACGCAAGTACGCAGGCAAAAAGATGCCATGCCGTGCTTGCGCTGGTGTGTTTGGGGGACAGAAGCCACACTGGGGCAGAGGTCCTGTCTGCTCTGCAGGGCCAGGCCGAGAGGTGGTTGACGCCACGCCAGCTTAAGCCAGGAATGGTGGTTTGCGACAATGGCACCAACCTCCTCTCCGCCCTCCGACAGGGACAACTGACCCATGTGCCCTGTGTGGCTCACGTCCTTAACCTGGTGGTGCAGCGGTTCTTGGGCAGGTACCCGGGCTTACAGGATGTCCTGAGGCAGGCCAGGAAAGTCTGTGTGCATTTCCGCAGATCTTATAATGCCAGTGCTCGCCTGGCTGAGCTGCAAAAGGAGTTGAACCTGCCCAAGAACCGCCTTATATGTGACATGCCCACCAGGTGGAACTCAACGTTGGCCATGCTGCAGCGGCTGCACACGCAGCAGAGGGCCATCAATGAGTACCTGTGCGACTACGGCACCAGGACAGGGTCAGGGGAGCTTGGTTTTTTTTCTCCACGCCAGTGGGGCATGATCAGGGATGCATGCACTGTCCTGGCACCATTTGAGGAGGCCACGAGGATGGTGAGCAGTGACAGTGCATGCATCAGTGACACTGTACCTCTTGTCCACCTGTTGGAGCACACGCTGCGTGGAATAATGGACAGGGCACTTGAGGCAGAACAGAGGCAGGAAGAGGAGGACTTCCTTGCCTCTCAAGGCCCCCTTTACCCAGACAGTGTTCCTTCTGTCCCACCCATCGCACAGGAAGAGGAGGAGGAGGAGGAGGAGGAGGAGGATTGTGTCAGCATGGAGGTGGAGGCTGGCACTCAGCATCATCAGCAGCAGTCTTTTAGGGATGATTTACAGTCCCAAGAAACCAGTGGACTTGTACGTGGCTGGGAGGAGGTGGCTGCGGATCATGTCGTCCTTAGTGACCCAGAGGACTCCGGAGCGAATGCCTCAGCAAACCTACGCTGCATGGCCTCCCTGATCCTGCAAAGTCTGCGGAAGGATCCTCGTATTCTTCGGATCAAGGAGAGGGACCATTACTGGCTGGCCACTCTCCTTGATCCACGGTACAAGGGTAAGGTTGCGGACCTTATGTTACCGTCGCAGAGGGAGCAGAGGATGAGACAACTCCGGGAGGCCTTGCAGAAAGGTCTGTGCAACGCGTTCCCAGAGACTGGGAGGTTGCAAACTCCTGGTCCTGGACAACGAGTTGCTGAGGCTTCGGCCAGTCAAAGAAGGAGCGGTGGGGAAGGTGGCCGTCTGACCGATGCGTTCAGACAATTCTTTAGTCCGCAGCCCCAAAGTATGATTGGTTCCAGCAACCATCGCCAGCGTCTGATAAACATGGTGCAGGAATATCTAGGGGCAAGGTCAGACTTGGACACCTTCCCCACCGAAAATCCTCTGGCTTACTGGGTCTTGAGGATGGATCACTGGCCAGAGCTTGCACAGTATGCAATTGAGCTACTGGCCTGTCCTGCATCCAGCGTTCTTTCGGAACGCACATTCAGTGCTGCTGGAGGATTTGTCACGGATCACAGGGTGCGCCTGTCCACCGACTCGGTTGATCGACTGACTTTCATCAAGATGAACCAGTCTTGGATCACCACCAGCTACCACACACCTGATGCTGATATAACAGACTAATTGATTTTAAAATGTCACATCCCTTCAAGACTGATGCTGATGCTGAGTGCCTGTGCTGTTATGTTGACTGGCTATCCTCCTCCTCCGAGTCCTCAATGATACGATTGATGATGATAGCTTGGAAGATCATTTTTGTTTATGGGTGCCGCCACCAGTGCCTAACGCCCAATTTTTCAGCCCCTGTTTAACAGGGGCGTGTAATTACAATTTTTGAAGCAATACTTTGCAACAGGGCTCATTGCTGTGCTCCAAGTACAGTATCTGTGAGGAGTTGCAGTGTTGTGCCACCAGTGCCTAAGGCCCAATTTTTCAGCCCCTGTTTAACAGGGGCGTGTCATTACAATTTTTGAAGCAATACTTTGCAACAGGGCTCATTGCTGTGCTCCAAGTACAGTATCTGTGAGGGGTTGCAGTGTTGTGCCACCAGTGCCTAAGGCCCAATTTTTCAGCCCCTGTTCAACAGGGGCATGTAATTACAATTCTTGATCTAATAATTCACAGCAGGGCCCATTGCTGCACCCACCAAGAGTAACTGTCAGGGCTTACAGTGTTGTGGCACCAGCACCACCATCAAAGGCCCAATTTTTACTACCACTGTTCAACAATTATATGTAATTAAAATTCCTGATATAATAGTTGACAGCAGGGCGTTCCAGCACCAACCAAGAGTAACTGTGAGTGCTTACAGTGTTGTGCCAACACCAACAACTAAGGGGCCTATTTCTGCAGAGTATATACGGCAGGTCCCTACTTTCAAACATCCAACTTACAAACGACTCCTACTTGCAAACGCAAGAAGACAACAGGAAGTGAGAGGAAATCTACCACTAGGAAGGAAAATTCTCTCCTGTAAGAATAAATATGGGAGAAAGGTGTCTCCTCTGTACTGATGCTTTATCAGCAATCCTTGTTTCAAGAAAAACACCACATTTCAAAAACAGTTGTCATTGGGACGGAAAGTGAGGTGAAATGTTCTGAACAGGGGCACAGACAGCAAAACAAATGTTACAGGGGTGATAACCCTTACCTATGTTTTCCAAAAAGTTTAAAAATAGATTTTTGGGCTGGAGCTACACTTCAACAATGTACCTGTTCAAAATTACAAACAGATTCTACATAAGAACAAACCTACAGTCCCTGTCTTGTATGCACCGCCTGTATACGGCTGTTCAGAGTATATAGGGCCTTTTTTATTTTATGTGCGGGGTTCCCCTTAATATCCATACAAGACCCAAAGGGGCTGGTAATGGGCTGGGGTAGGGGGGGGGGGGGTCATGGGGTAGCTATGCCATTTTTCTTAAAGAATTTCATCCATATTACCGGGACCAGACATTACATTAAAGCCGCAAGCAGTTTTAAATGGCTTTTTTTTCCTTTAGAAGTGTCATTTTGTGCAGGGACAGTTCTAAACACGGGAAACACGTGGCACTTCACAGGCATACTTTAGACACCCCCCAGGTACGATATTTAAAGGAATATTTGACTTTTTTTTTTTCACTTTATGCATCATTAAAATGACTGCTCCCGAAAAACGACCGTTTTTAAAACTTCTTTTTGCATTGATACATGTCCCCTGGTGCAGAACCCGGGTTCCCAAACCCTTTTTAGGACAATAACATGCATAATAGTTGTTATAATTAGCACTTTAGAATTCGAACGTTCGCATCCATTGTATTTAATAGGGTTCTAATGTTCGTTCGAACTTCCGGTCCGTTCGCGGGTTCTGGTGCGAACCGAACCCGGGGGTGTTCGGCTCATCACTAGCCGGCGGACAGAGAGAGATACTCAAGAGATTGTTTGTATGAAAAAAGTTTCTCCTTGAGTTCTTTGATTTCTCTATCTAACTCCGCCAATCTCACCTTCTTCCTAGAGATCAGAACACCCAAAAATTTGATCCCGGCATCATTGAAATAATTGAACCAGGAATCAATCTCTAGATCTCCCTGCTGGGGTTGGACCTCCCAGCGGAGACTTCTAGGAACCATACGATCTACTATGTATTGCTCCAAGAAGACCAAGTCCCATTGCAGATGTAGTTCTGAGGACATAACATTTTTAAGTCTGGTAAATAAACCTCCTAACTCTGTGTCACTATCGGTGGTGGAAAACACACCTTCAGTGTTAACAGTGCGAGAAGCTCTGTAATCAAACACATCCATAACAGGGTGTGTGATAAACAGAGTAAGTAGCTGCAGCAAATATACTCAAATCCAAAGGCAAAACAAAAATACAAACAATATTCGCGCTACTAACACATATAAGCAGCTACAATACCTGTGGAGAAGGGCAAAAAACAAACAATATACAAAAAATGTAGCGCTATGTGTAAAAATAAAAATAAAAATAACACCCAAGTGCAGTGCTCTAAATGACTTAAATCACAAAGATTCTATAAATGAGTCCAACTGTGAAAAATAGTAAGTTAGAAAAAGTCTCTGATGACCAAAACGTGGATGTTGCTGAAACTTCCAAAACAGAATGGTGACCTTTCAAAAAACAAGTGACTTGTAACGTAACCACCACCACATGGAGGGGAGGCTTACCGGATGAAATGGACCCAATAGACGTACGTCCGTAGGGTCAAACAGGCTTGGTATATGTATATCCGTACATATGGGATCCCAGTTGGCACTGCACACATGTATATCCAAAATCCGGAACAAGTGATGACACCAGATATCCAAGCCCGATGGATAGTAAAATGGCTCACATAGGAGTCATGGAGGAAAAAAGAAGGAGAGGGCACATAGCGTAATACCGTAAAGGATATTTAATAAATGTGGGTAAATACACTTACATTCAATCCATGAACATAGCGCTTTGCAAAACACTCAGTGGCAGCAGTGGAGTCTCCCGACGCGTTTCGCAATAACTTGCATCGTCTGGGGTGTGCCTCCACTGTTGCCTGCATGTTATTTATAGATTTCAGGGGCCCCCTTGCATCCACCCATTGTGCAGTCACTTCCTGGAGATCAAAAATGGCACTTGGGCGTGCGTTCCACGCCTCTCTATGAAATCCCCACATAGAGTATCAATCTCAAAATGGCGCTTGGGCGTGCGTTCCACGCCTCTCTATGAAATCCCCACATAGAGCGTCAATGTGTCCGAATATAGGAAGGTGATAATAGCAAGAAGGGGGAGGAGGGAGGGGGCCACTTACTATGTTAGACTATTGGCCTGTTCATCCATGCCTAACACAGAGGAGAACCGGCCCATGAAACAAGCATAGAGCATAGCCGAGCGTCCACCGTCGCGGCCATGACGTCACGCCCAAACCACGTGATGGGGTCACATGACTATCAGGCAGCGTCACAGACGTATGGACGTTCGTACCAGGTCGCGACGGCGTGATCGCATCATCCTGCAATAACGCCACGCCCCCGGAACTAAATAGCTCTGCTTGTCAGATAGGTTGCGCTGCGCTCCACCGCCGTAAGGCGACGGAGAGCGTGAAACGCAAACAAATTCCAAAATGAATGGACTATAACTGGTCTGCGGAAGTATGACAAATTATCCAAATCAGGCCAGAAAGAGAAAAAAAAATCCTTAAAAAATACACAAGGCTAATAACTGCAAGTGTAACCACCTAATAATAGGTTAAGATTGATTAATAAAAATCAACTTAAACTAAAAACATGTGTAGAATAATAACTGAATATGTAAAAATGATTATAGTTAAAAATAATTAAAATGAATTAAAAATGAGGTGTTAGTGGCAGGAAAGGTATAGTTAATCCAATGTTAACTGCGGTTAACAATGTGATTAAATGCAGCAAGCATCTCTTGTATAAAGTTGGCTCTCACATTAGAACAGACAGGAACCTCAACCTGTCGAGGTCAATATTAGAGGAGAGCCCACATGCCTCAGAACAAAACTGCCCAATGGATGGACTAGGAGGTGATCCCAAATCGCAACATGCAACACCAAATACAACCATACAAAATACAGTAGATTATAGGCATATATTGAAATATATGTACCAAAAGATATTAAAAACTATCAAGGAAAGGCAAAACATTTTTTGATCCACAATCGCACAGAAACAACCATTACTAAGTCTGGTCGATGAAGGAATTAATATCCCACTCGACATTTAAACCGGACGGCCTGTGCGTCTGTAATTGGTATATCCAATAGGTTTCCAGCTGGGACACACCCCTAATTTTGGGGGCACCCCTCCAAGGGGGGATGAAACGATCAATGATCAAAAATTGTGTACCAGCTGGATTTCTACTGTGATATAACCTATAATGTCTGGGCACCGTATGATTCACATCACCCCCTAAAATTAATGAAACATGTTCTCCTACTCTGACCGAAAAAGGCCTGATGGTACGACCCACGTATTGTTTGCCGCAAGGGCAGGTGATGAGATACACAATATACGTGGTAGAACATGTACAAAAATGTTTAATTGGGTATGACTTCCCTGTACTGGTGGACCTGAACTCTAAGGTCTTACCTCTTCCAGATGTATTGTATCTACATACACTACATTTTTTACAGGGATGATATCCTACCAGTTGATGAAAAAAGGAAGGACGTACCGGGGGATTAATGATGTTGGGTGCTATTTTACCCTGAAGAGTAGGTGCACCCCTAAAGACCACTTTAGCCTGTTCAGGTAAAACTGTACCAAGGATGTTGTCATTCTTCAAAATATCCCAGTGCTTCGCTATAATGGCTTTCACTTGTTTATGTTGCACAGAGAAGGAAGTGAGCATTGCCCATTTAAAGGTGTTATTAGGTTCACCTTTCTGTTTAACCTCTAGCAAGGAGCATCTGTCAGTCTCCAGTACCTGTCCGAGATCGCTATCGATACTGACAGGATCATAGCCCTTATCGATAAAGCGTTTTTTCAGGATCTCGGCTTGAGTCAGGAAGATGTTCATATCAGTACAATTCCTCCTCAATCTGAGAAACTGGCTGCGCGGGACAGACCTCAACCAAGATTGGTGATGACAACTATCCTGCGGAATATATCCGTTCCGGTCAGTTTTCTTAAAGTGCGTTTGAAAACAAAACTGACGATCTCGGATACTAATCTCCAAATACAAGAACTGAATCCTTTCATGGCTGGCAGTATATGAAAGAGAAATCCCTCTGTCATTGGCATTAAGATGGTCCATAAAGATTTCAAGTGATGCCAAACTGCCACTCCATAGGAGGAGGATGTCGTCAATATACCTAGCCCAAAACACCAGATGCTGGGTGTTATAAGTATAGACAACATCCTCCTCCCATTTAGCCATGAAGAGGTTGGCCAAACTAGGGGCGTATTTCGCCCCCATGGCCACACCTCTTAACTGGAGATAAAAGTTATCATTAAACCAGAAGTAGCTACTTCTCGTAGCAAACTCCAACAATTCCATGATGAACTCTCGTTGGAAGGGGGCTAATATTTCCTCCTTCTCTAGGAAATATTGTACAGCCTCTAGCCCCTTGCTATGTGGGATACATGTATATAGCGAGGCTACATCTGCTGTCACCAGAATGTAGTCACCTCCTATATTGGTATCCTGAAGTTTTCTAATAGTAGCCCCGGTGTCCGCTAGATAAGATGGCACGCGCTTGACTAACGGTTGAAGATAATGGTCAATATAGCGGCCAATTCTAGATGTGACGGAGTTAATCCCGCTCACAATTGGACGACCGGGTGGATGCACAGGATCTTTATGGACCTTCGGTAGATAGTAAATGGTTGGTATCCTAGGGACCGTAGGAACCAAAAACGGCCCCCTTGCATCCACCCATTGTGCAGTCACTTCCTGGAGATCAAAAATGGCGCTTGGGCGTGCGTTCCACGCCTCTCTATGAAATCCCCACATAGAGTATCAATCTCAAAATGGCGCTTGGGCGTGCGTTCCACGCCTCTCTATGAAATCCCCACATAGAGCGTCAATGTGTCCGAATATAGGAAGGTGATAATAGCAAGAAGGGGGAGGAGGGAGGGGCCACTTACTATGTTAGACTATTGGCCTGTTCATCCATGCCTAACACAGAGGAGAACCGGCCCATGAAAACAAGCATAGAGCATAGCCGAGCGTCCACCGTCGCGGCCATGACGTCACGCCCAAACCACGTGATGGGGTCACGTGACTATCAGGCAGCGTCATAGACGTATGGACGTTCGTACCAGGTCGCGACGGCGTGATCGCATCAGAAAGGTGAACCTAATAACACCTTTAAATGGGCAATGCTCACTTCCTTCTCTGTGCAACATAAACAAGTGAAAGCCATTATAGCGAAGCACTGGGATATTTTGAAGAATGACAACATCCTTGGTAAAGTTTTACCTGAACAGGCTAAAGTGGTCTTTAGGGGTGCACCTACTCTTCAGGGTAAAATAGCACCCAACATCATTAATTCCCCGGTACGTCCTTCCTTTTTTCATCAACTGGTAGGATATCATCCCTGTAAAAAATTTAGTGTATGTAGATACAATACATCTGGAAGAGGTAAGACCTTAGAGTTCAGGTCCACCAGTACAGGGAAGTCATACCCAATTAAACATTTTTGTACATGTTCTACCACGTATATTGTGTATCTCATCACCTGCCCTTGCGGCAAACAATACGTGGGTCGTACCATCAGGCCTTTTTCGGTCAGAGTAGGAGAACATGTTTCATTAATTTTAGGGGGTGATGTGAATCATACGGTGCCCAGACATTATAGGTTATATCACAGTAGAAATCCAGCTGGTACACAATTTTTGATCATTGATCGTTTCATCCCCCCTTGGAGGGGTGCCCCCAAAATTAGGGGTGTGTCCCAGCTGGAAACCTATTGGATATACCAATTACAGACGCACAGGCCGTCCGGTTTAAATGTCGAGTGGGATATTAATTCCTTCATCGACCAGTCTTAGTAATGGTTGTTTCTGTGCGATTGTGGATCAAAAAATTTTTTTGCCTTTCCTTGATAGTTTTTAATATCTTTTGGTACATATATTTCAATATATGCCTATAATCTACTGTATTTTGTATGGTTGTATTTGGTGTTGCATGTTGCGATTTGGGATCACCTCCTAGTCCATCCATTGGGCAGTTTTGTTCTGAGGCATGTGGGCTCTCCTCTAATATTGACCTCGACAGGTTGAGGTTCCTGTCTGTTCTAATGTGAGAGCCAACTTTATAAAAGAGATGCTTGCTGCATTTAATCACATTGTTAACCGCAGTTAACATTGGATTAATTATCCCTTTCCTGCCACTAACACCTCATTTTTAATTCATTTTAATTATTTTTAACTATAATCATTTTTACATATTCAGTTATTATTCTACACATGTTTTTAGTTTAAGTTGATTTTTATTAATCAATCTTAACCTATTATTAGGTGGTTACACTTGCAGTTATTAGCCTTGTGTATTTTTTAAGGAAATTTTTTTCTCTTTCTGGCCTGATTTGGATAATTTGTCATACTTCCGCAGACCAGTTATAGTCCATTCATTTTGGAATTTGTTTGCGTTTCACGCTCTCCGTCGCCTTACGGCGGTGGAGCGCAGCGCAACCTATCTGACAACCAGAGCTATTTAGTTCCGGGGGGCGTGGCGTTATTGCAGGATGATGCGATCACGCCGTCGCGACCTGGTACGAACGTCCATACGTCTGTGACGCTGCCTGATAGTCACGTGACCCCATCACGTGGTTTGGGCGTGACGTCATGGCCGCGACGGTGGACGCTCGGCTATGCTCTATGCTTGTTTTCATGGGCCGGTTCTCCTCTGTGTTAGGCATGGATGAACAGGCCAATAGTCTAACATAGTAAGTGGCCCCTCCCTCCTCCCCCTTCTTGCTATTATCACCTTCCTATATTCGGACACATTGACGCTCTATGTGGGGATTTCATAGAGAGGCGTGGAACGCACGCCCAAGCGCCATTTTGAGATTGATACTCTATGTGGGGATTTCATAGAGAGGCGTGGAACGCACGCCCAAGCGCCATTTTTGATCTCCAGGAAGTGACTGCACAATGGGTGGATGCAAGGGGGCCCCTGAAATCTATAAATAACATGCAGGCAACAGTGGAGGCACACCCCAGACGATGCAAGTTATTGCGAAACGCGTCGGGCGACTCCACTGCTGCCACTGAGTGTTTTGCAAAGCGCTATGTTCATGGATTGAATGTAAGTGTATTTACCCACATTTATTAAATATCCTTTACGGTATTACGCTATGTGCCCTCTCCTTCTTTTTTCCTCCATGACTCCTATGTGAGCCATTTTACTATCCATCGGGCTTGGATATCTGGTGTCATCACTTGTTCCGGATTTTGGATATACATGTGTGCAGTGCCAACTGGGATCCCATATGTACGGATATACATATACCAAGCCTGTTTGACCCTACGGACGTACGTCTATTGGGTCCATTTCATCCGGTAAGCCTCCCCTCCATGTGGTGGTGGTTACGTTACAAGTCACTTGTTTTTTGAAAGGTCACCATTCTGTTTTGGAAGTTTCAGCAACATCCACGTTTTGGTCATCAGAGACTTTTTCTAACTTACTATTTTTCACAGTTGGACTCATTTATAGAATCTTTGTGATTTAAGTCATTTAGAGCACTGCACTTGGGTGTTATTTTTATTTTTATTTTTACACATAGCGCTACATTTTTTGTATATTGTTTGTTTTTTGCCCTTCTCCACAGGTATTGTAGCTGCTTATATGTGTTAGTAGCGCAAATATTGTTTGTATTTTTGTTTTGCCTTTGGATTTGAGTATATTTGCTGCAGCTACTTACTCTGTTTATCACACACCCTGTTATGGATGTGTTTGATTACAGAGCTTCTCGCACTGTTAACACTGAAGGTGTGTTTTCCACCACCGATAGTGACACAGAGTTAGGAGGTTTATTTACCAGACTTAAAAATGTTATGTCCTCAGAACTACATCTGCAATGGGACTTGGTCTTCTTGGAGCAATACATAGTAGATCGTATGGTTCCTAGAAGTCTCCGCTGGGAGGTCCAACCCCAGCAGGGAGATCTAGAGATTGATTCCTGGTTCAATTATTTCAATGATGCCGGGATCAAATTTTTGGGTGTTCTGATCTCTAGGAAGAAGGTGAGATTGGCGGAGTTAGATAGAGAAATCAAAGAACTCAAGGAGAAACTTTTTTCATACAAACAATCTCTTGAGTATCTCTCTCTGTCCGCCGGCCTACAGAGTCATCTCGAGAAAGAGGATAGAGATCAGAAGTTAAAAAAACACAAGAAATACTCTAGGGATGCTGGAGATTATAGGAATAATACTGTGTTTGGATGGCAGAAGTTATTCCCGAGATCTCTCGGAGCAGAGATGGATTCTACTCCCTCTTTAAACAGTTCTGCCCAGGCCCCTATGAATGGTCCAACACTAACCCAGCCCGCGAGTGTATCCAATGTCCCAGCCCCTTTGTTTAGCTCACAAGGGGGCCCGCCTCGAGCACCCACATCTAGAAATCCCCGCACCCCCACTCACCAACGGGGCAGGGGTAAGTCCAGGGGAACTAGAGGGGCCAGAGGTTCATCTAGGGGTCACTCATATCATCATAGTGGCCCTCATCATGGGTATGATGATTATTCATATAACGTCTCTCCAGCTCGACAGAGAGCCGTTCCATCATTCCATCATGATCATACACCTTATTATGGTCCCCCTTCCATTCCCACTTATAATAGATTCGCCCCTCTGGCGGAGATACGTGATGACAGCTATCATACACGTACTAGGTACCCTCCCGAATTCTCTTACCATAGTCCTGGCTATTCTAACCAACAAAGCCATAACACACGGGATTTTCACGAGGTCCCAGATACTCGTCAAAGAGGTTCGGATCCAAGAGAGGGACCAGAGGGGGGCAGAGAGTTCAGAAGAGGAAAAAGAAGGAGAGTTTAAAAGGCCAAGGCGTTTTTAATTTGAGTACCAAAGAGTTTACCCCTGAAGAATTATCAGTTTTGGATAAAGGCCTCAAGTTTGCCCCTCCAAAGAAACTAGATAATTTCGGTACTTTTATCGACATACAAAAATATGTTCGTAAGGTTAATATACAACGGTACCTCATCACCAATCCCATTGTGAGTGAGGACAGGGCAGCTGCGTTTGGGACGGTACACTCGGGCCTATCCAACCCGTCGTTGTTCAATCCCCCTGTCCCTGTAGCACCCTCTGTTAGTATTTTCAGAGATTTAGTACTGAAAGACTTATCAGAAATCCCTGAGAGGCGATGCTCTCGCCAAACTGTGTCCAGTGTGGGCCTCAAGTCCTTGTGTTCCAACAAGGACTTGGTGATCCGCCCTGCGGACAAAGGTGGAGGCATAGTGGTTCTGGACAAATCCGATTATGAACAAGAAATGTTCAGGATTTTACATGAACCCAATACCTACCAACAGATGTCCACCAATCCCACCTCCAGGTTTAAAGCTGAACTTCAGAGCTTGATTGACAGCGGTTTCTCTAGAAACATTTTAAATAAAAAAGAAAAGGCGTTTTTGGTTCCTACGGTCCCTAGGATACCAACCATTTACTATCTACCGAAGGTCCATAAAGATCCTGTGCATCCACCCGGTCGTCCAATTGTGAGCGGGATTAACTCCGTCACATCTAGAATTGGCCGCTATATTGACCATTATCTTCAACCGTTAGTCAAGCACGTGCCATCTTATCTAGCGGACACCGGGGCTACTATTAGAAAACTTCAGGATACCAATATAGGAGGTGACTACATTCTGGTGACAGCAGATGTAGCCTCGCTATATACATGTATCCCACATAGCAAGGGGCTAGAGGCTGTACAATATTTCCTAGAGAAGGAGGAAATATTAGCCCCCTTCCAACGAGAGTTCATCATTGAATTGTTGGAGTTTGCTACGAGAAGTAGCTACTTCTGGTTTAATGATAACTTTTATCTCCAGTTAAGAGGTGTGGCCATGGGGGCGAAATACGCCCCTAGTTTGGCCAACCTCTTCATGGCTAAATGGGAGGAGGATGTTGTCTATACTTATAACACCCAGCATCTGGTGTTTTGGGCTAGGTATATTGACGACATCCTCCTCCTATGGAGTGGCAGTTTGGCATCACTTGAAATCTTTATGGACCATCTTAATGCCAATGACAGAGGGATTTCTCTTTCATATACTGCCAGCCATGAAAGGATTCAGTTCTTGGATTTGGAGATTAGTATTTTGTGAGTTTTCAAACGCACTTTAAGAAAACTGACCAGAACGGATATATTCCGCAGGATAGTTGTCATCACTAGTGTTGAGCGGGTAGCTGGATATTCGGGTCCGGCGGGTTCGGCCGAACTTCGGAAAAAAGTTCGGATTCGGGACCGAACTTTAACCCGAACCCGGACCCGGACCCCATTGAAGTCAATGGGGACCCGGACTTCTGACGACTAAAAAGGCTCTAAAAAAGTAATGGAAAGGGCTAGAGGGCTGCAAATGGCAGCAAAATGTTGTTAAGAACATGGCAAGTGCTCTGCAAACAAATGTGGATAGGAAATAACTTAAAAGAACATAAAAAAAATTAAAAAATAAAAAAATATGCTGGAGGCCCCCTTTTCAGCAGAAGAGGTACAGGAAGTCATTAAGAACCTCAGAAACTCAACGGCACAATGTCACACATATGGTGGGAATGCCCCAGAATACGCCCTTTCTGGAATAAATTATTTAATTTAATGGATAAGCTAGTGGGAAAATAAAATACTTTGAAATAAAAATGTAGCGGGGTGCTAAATTTAAGGAAAGTGTTTGAGTGGTAAATAGGCTCAAATACCCTAATTCTGTAGGATTCATGGACCATTTTGTCCTCGGGGGACAGTATTGGTGTGCAGTTCCCTGCGGCCTACAGGTGGCGACTTTTGTGTCCCCTCTTGGCAGTAGTACAGCGGGGCGGGGAACCTGCTGTGCATGCCGGGAGAGCATATAAAAGGGGCAGACCTTTGGCCTGGGGGCTGATGTCCAGTGGGGTCCGCGCCCAGGTGCCTTCGGCCTGGGTGCATGTGTTCCTGTTCCATCTCGGGCACCTTTAGCCCGGGGTGAGGTACTATCCTGGAGTTCTTGCTGCCCTGGGTATGGAGGCCTAGGGGCGGGAGTAAAGCCTGGAGTCCAGAGCCGCCTCGTGTAGGGGACCCTGTTCCAGGGAAGGGAGGATCATTCTGATGGACCGATGCGGGAGTCACGGTGAAGGAATGGTCTGTTGACTCCCTGGAGAGATGTCTTCCCCTTGATATGGGCTAGGTTCGTAGAAGGAGAAGCTCAAGGTCACCTTGACTGTATCAGAGGCCTTATTCAACCGGCCCGTGGCAGGGGCCTTATACACCCTGGTCTGTGGCTGAGACCAAAGTTCTCCAGGCCCGTGGCAGGGGCCTTGTACACCCGGTCTGTGGCAGAGACCAACCTCAATGTCTGTGGCAGAGACCGTGCGCCAAAAACTGTTTGAGAAACCTAAGCAGTGAAGTGAATGTGCTACGTTTGTGCCTGGACCTCCTCCACACCTTAAGCTGTCCTGTTTCTTTGCTCTAACCTTTTCTATCTGAGTACAGTTTATTTTGCCATGAGAGAATAAGAGTTGGAGTTTCAGCTGGTGTGGACATTGACTTTACTGGCAATTAAAGGACTTGCCTCTACCTACAGTAGAGGTGAGAATCATCCTCTGGAGGAGTTTTGACTCCGGCTGTGGACACGGCCCGTCAAGTACACTGCTCAACCTCTTTATATAGGATGATACGGGCTGGTAGTGCGGTGTGCCTTTCTCCCTCCTGCGAAGAGCCAACAACATAAAGGCAGGTAAGGGGGAAAGGATCTGTGCGCTACAAAAAAATAAAATAAAAATTTTAATCTTGGCCTAGCAGGACGAGGTCCATATGGAGTAGGAGGTTGAGGTGGCGGTGGATGTGGCTGTGTAGGTGGAAGCGGCGGTGGAGGAGGACGAGGTAGCCAACACTGGTTCAAAAATACAACAATGGCTGGGTAAGGCCGGTGATGTGTCGAATTCTGTCCCCTGTCGAATAGTGTCCGCCCTGTACTGCGCTTGCTGAGTATGTAGGACAAGGGGATTTCAAAAATCTCCCAAGACTAACGGCGCCTGCGTGTTGAGTTCAGGTGAAGGCCACACCATCCGTGGTTCAAGCCGAGCCAAGCAAGGCCGCGATCGAAGCGAGCCCGTGAGGGGCCCTGTTACTATGTGCTACCGTATGTCCTCTTGGATGGTGGGGCTTGAACCTGCACTCACAGCGCAGGCGCCGTTCATCTTCGGAGATTTTGTGAATCTCCTTGTCCTCTGTACTGCGCAAGCGCTGCGCCTGCGCAGTACGGGCCGGGCACAATCCGATGGCCGGACAGTTTTTGTCACAACACCGGTATACATGTCTATTCTGCACAAGGTACGGACAAGTCCTGTGGGATCCATGCCTGGTTCATTTTAATGAACGTGAGCTTGTCCACATTGGCTCTGGACAGGCGGCTGCGCTTGTCTGTGATAACGCCCCCTGCCGTGCTAAATACACGTTCAGATAATACACTGGCTGCAGGGCAGGCCAGGCCAGCACCTCCAAGGCATAAACGGCAAGCTCAGGCCATGTGCCCAATTTGGAGACCCAGAAGTTAAAGGGGGCAGACCCGTCATCCAGTACGGGTAGGCCTGTGGACACATACTGCTCAACCATGTTGGTGAAATGCTGCCTCCTGCTAAGACGTTCCATCTCAGCTGGTGGTGCTGGTTGTTGTGGCGTGCTGACAAAGCTTTTCCACATTTCGGCCATGCTAACCCTGCCTTCTGAGGTGCTGCCGGTGCCCCGGCTGCGTTGGCGACCTCTTCCTCCTCCTCTGCCTTTGCCTTGTGCTTCCACCGTACGCCCGCTGTCAGGTGGGAATGCCACCAGCAGCGCGTCTACCAGCGTGCGCTTGTACTCGCGCATCTTACGATCCTGCTCCAGTGAGGGAATTAAGGACGGTACGTTGTCCTTGTAACGGGGATCCAGCAGGGTGGCCACCCAGTAATCAGCACCAGTTAAAATGTGGGCAACTCGGCTGTCGTTGCGGAAACACTGCAGCATGTAATCGCTCATGTGTGCCAGGCTGCCCAGAGGCAAAGAAAAGCTGTCCTCTGTGGGAGGTGTATCGTCTGTGTCCTCTGTATCCCCCCAGCCACGCACCAGTAATGGCCACGAGCTGGTCTGAGTGCCACCCTGCTGTGAACATGGCTCCTCCTCCTCCTCCTCCTCCTCCTCCATCTCCTCCTCCACCTCGTCATCCTCCAGAACTGTGCCCTTTCTGCCGGACAATTGTGTACCTGGCGTTTGTTGGTGCAGGAACCCACCCTCGTAGCCACTTGTGAAAGACTGCCCTGAAAGCCTTTGAAATGATCCCGCTTCCTCCTCCTCCTCCTCATCCTCCTGTGCCACATCCTCTTCCATCATCGCACGAAGCGTTTTTTCAAGGAGGCATAGAACTGGGATAGTAACGCTGAGAACGGCGTCATTGGCACTGGCCATGTTGGTGGAGTACTCGAAACAGCGCAACAAGGCACACAGGTCTCGCATGGAGGCCCAGTTATTGGTGGTGAAGTGGTGCTGTTCCGCAGAGCGACTCACGCGTGATTGCTGCAGCTGAAACTCCACTATTGCCTGCTGCTGCTCGCACAGTCTGGCCAGCATGTGCAAGGTGGAGTTCCACCTTGTGGGCACGTCACATATGAGGCGGTGAGCTGGAAGGCCGAAGTTACGCTGCAGCGCTGACAGGCGAGCAGCAGCAGGGTGAGAACGCCGAAAGTGCGCACACACAGCCCGCACTTTCTGCAGCAGCTCTGGCATATTGGGGTAATTTTTAAGGAACCTCTGGACCACCAAGTTCAGCACATGCGCCAGGCAAGGGATGTGCGTCAAACCGGCTAGACCCAGAGCTGCTACGAGATTTCGCCCATTATCGCACACCACCAGGCCGGGCTTGAGGCTCACTGAGAGCAACCACTCATTGGTCTGTTGTTCCATGTCCCTCCACAACTCCTGCGCGGTGTGGGGATTTTCCCCCAAACAGGAAAGTTTTAAAACTGCCTGCTGTCGTTTACCCCTGGCTGTGCTGAAGTTGGTGGTGAAGGTGTTACGCTGAATGGATGAGGAGGCGGTAGAGGATGAGGAAGCGGAGAAGGAGGAGTTAGCAACAGGAGGCAAACTGAAGCGCCCTGCAATCCTCGGTGGTGGAAGGACATGCGCCAAACCGCTATCTGCCTCAGGCCCAGCAGCCACTGCATTTACCCAGTGTGCTGTTAGGGAGATATAACGTCCCTGACCGTGCTTACTGGTCCACGCATCCGTAGTTAGGTGGACCTTGCCACAGATGGCGTTGCGCAGTGCACACCTGATTTTGTCCCCCACCTGGTTGTGCAGGGAAGGGATGGCTCGCCTGGAAAAGTAGTGGCGGCTGGGCACGACGTACTGCGGGACAGCCAATGCCATCAGGCTTTTAAAACTCTGCGTCTCCACCAAACGGAATGACAGCATTTCAAAGGCCAGGAATTTTGAAATGCTGGCATTCAGGGCCAGGGATCGCGGGTGGCTAGGGGGGTACTTCCTCTTCCGCTCCAATGTTTGGGAGATAGAGAGCTGAACGCTTCCATGGGACATTGTGGAGATGGTCGGTGACCCAGGTGGTAGTGTTGCTGGCAGATCCTCTGTTTGCGTGGTGACAGGTGCCACTGTCACTACAGAGGTGGATGAAGAGGCCGAGACTGCAGCAGAAGAGGAAGCAGGAGGAGCCAGAGACCTTTCTTGGTTTCTGAGGTGTCTACTCCACTGCAGCTCGTGCTTTGCACTTAGATGCCTGGTCATGCAGCTTGTGCTCAGGTTGAGAACATTTATGCCTCGCTTCAGGCTCTGATTGCACAGCGTGCAAACCACTCGTGTCTTGTCATCAACACACTGTGTGAAGAACTGCCACGCTAGGGAAGTCCTTGGACCTGGCTTTGGTGTGCTCGGTCCCTTGCTGCGTTGGGCAGTAGCAGATGTACTGTCTAGGGGACGAATGCTCCGTTTTTGCACCCTGCTCCCTCTTCTGCTGTGCTGGTGGCTCTGTGCGACCACCGCCTCTTCCTCCGAACTACACTGGTCACCTGCATAACGTTGATTCCATGTGGGGTCGAGGACCTCATCGTCCTCCACATCATCTTCCACCCAGTCTTCACCCCTGCCCTCCATGTCTGTCTGCACAATTGCGAAAGCAGCAGCAGTTGGCACCTGTGTTTCGTCATCATCCGAGACGTGCTGCGATGGTCCTCCCATGTACCCATCATGAAACATAAGTGGTTGGGCATCGGTGCACTCAATCTCTTCCACTTCTGGGGCAGGGCTAGGTGGATGGCCCTGGGAAACCCTGCTAACAGAGTCATCGAAAAGCAGAAGAGACTGCTGCATGATTTGGGGCTCAGACTGCTTGGCTGATTTGCAAGGGGGTGAGGTGAAAGACTGATGGACATGGGCTTCAGGTGCCAACTCTGATCTTTCAGCAGAAGAGTGGGTGGGAGACAATGTGAAGGAACCCGAGGCACTGTCAGCAACCCAATCTACTATCGCCTGTACTTGTCCTGGCCTAAACATTGGTACAGCCTCATTAGGCATGACAAAATACCGCCGCAGGCTCGGTCGCCTACTCGCACCTGAGGAAGGTGTTTCACTTGTGCGTGTAGCTGGCACAGATCCACCACGTCCTCTCCCTGCAACAGGAGCTCCACCAGCAGCACCACGACCGGGGCCACCACGTCCCTTTGACCTTCCCCTCATATTTTCCAAATTTAGGATCTTGCCCTAAATGGCGTTTTTTGGAAGACCACAACACACCCACAGTACGTAATGGCTGAAACGCACAGCTACAGAACTGCAGAAAATGCTATTCAAAAAAAAAAGGTTGTTTTTTTTAGTATAGCACAGTACAAGGAAAATATATATAAATTGTTTTTTTACACACACCTCCAGATGTGTATTTCACACTGCAAAATATTTTCTGTGGCCCTAAATGGCGTTTTTTGCCAGACCACAACACACCCACAGCACGTAACCGCTGAATCGCACAGCTACAGAAAATGCTATTCAAAAAAAAAAGGTTGTTTTTTTTAGTATAGCACAGTACAAGGAAAATATATAGAAATTGTTTATTTTACACACCTCCACATGTGTATTTCACACTGCAAAATATTTTCTGTGGCCCTAAATGGCGTTTTTTGAAAGAGCACAACACAACCACAGTATTTAACCACTGAATCACACAGCTATAGAAGTGCAGAGAATGCTATTCAAAAAAAATGTTGTTTTTTTTAGTATAGCACTGTACAATATATAGAAATTGTTTATTTTACACACCTCCACATGTGTATTTCACACTGCAAAATATTTTCTGTGGCCCTAAATGGCGTTTTTTGAAAGAGCACAACACAACCACAGTATTTAACCACTGAATCGCACAGCTATAGAAGTGCAGAGAATGCTATTCAAAAAAAATTTTGTTTTTTTTAGTATAGCACTGTACAATATATAGAAATTGTTTATTTTACACACCTCCACATGTGTATTTCACACTGCAAAATATTTTCTGTGGCCCTAAATGGCGTTTTTTGAAAGAGCACAACACAACCACAGTATTTAACCACTGAATCGCACAGCTATAGAAGTGCAGAGAATGCTATTCAAAAAAAATGTTGTTTTTTTTAGTATAGCACTGTACAATATATAGAAATTGTTTATTTTACACACCTCCACATGTGTATTTCACACTGCAAAATATTTTCTGTGGCCCTAAATGGCGTTTTTTGAAAGAGCACAACACAACCACAGTATTTAACCACTGAATCGCACAGCTATAGAAGTGCAGAGAATGCTATTCAAAAAAAATGTGTTTTTTTTTAGTATAGCACTGTACAATATATAGAAATTGTTTATTTTACACACCTCCACATGTGTATTTCACACTGCAAAATATTTTCTGTGGCCCTAAATGGCGTTTTTTGAAAGAGCACAACACAACCACAGTATTTAACCACTGAATCGCACAGCTATAGAAGTGCAGAGAATGCTATTCAAAAAAAATGTTGTTTTTTTTAGTATAGCACTGTACAATATATAGAAATTGTTTATTTTACACACCTCCACATGTGTATTTCACACTGCAAAATATTTTCTGTGGCCCTAAATGGCGTTTTTTGAAAGAGCACAACACAACCACAGTATTTAACCACTGAATCGCACAGCTATAGAAGTGCAGAGAATGCTATTCAAAAAAAATTTTTTTTTTTAGTATAGCACTGTACAATTTATAGAAATTGTTTATTTTACACACCTCCACATGTGTATTTCACACTGCAAAATATTTTCTGTGGCCCTAAATGGCGTTTTTTGAAAGAGCACAACACAACCACAGTATATAACCGCTGAATCGCACAGCTGCAGAGAATGCTATTCAAAAAAAAGTTTGTTTTTTTTTTTTAGTATAGCATAGTACAAGAAAAATATATAGAAATTGGTTATTTCACACAACTAGAGATATACACTGCAAAATATTTTTTTTGCCCAAAAATAGGTCTTTTTTGCGCACAACAAAGTGCCGTTTTCTTTTTTTTGCAACAGCACAATAAAGTGCCTTTTTTTTTTTTTGGGGCCCAAAAGTGGGTCTTTTTAGCAAAAGCACAATAAAGTGCCTTTTTTTTTTTTTTTCTGACCAAAATAGGTCTTTTAGCAAGAGCACAATACAGCCACAGTATGGAATAGGTGTATCACTCAACGTAATGCAGTGCTGGTGCACTGAGCTTGCAACACAAACAGATAAACCTATGCAGAGCTATTATATCTCTCAATCTGGACTCCTATCTAAATCTCTCTCCCTGAAAGCACAAACAGGATCCTGCCCCTACACTACACTACACTACACTGTCTCCCTATCTTTTCTATCAGTAGATTGCAGAATCAGGACTAACTCCTATTCTCTCCCTCACAGCAACAGCAGCCAGGATCCTTTCCCTACACTGTCTAAAAGCAGAGTGACGATCTGTGCTGTGTGCCTCTTTCTTATATAGAAGCTGGTCACATGCTGGGTCACATGTTGCACTGACCAATTACAGCCATGCCATTAGTAGGCATGGCTATGATGGCTTCTAAGGGCACACCAGCTAATCAAATGGGGATTGGCTGGCCCCTGAAGCATTTCTAACTGCGCCATTAAATTCCCGAATCCGAACCCGGACTTTAGCGCAAAATCCGGGTCCGGGTCCGGGGTCGGGAAAAAGCCAAAATTCGGTACGGACCCGAACTTTACAGTTCGGATCCGCTCAACACTAGTCATCACCAATCTTGGTTGAGGTTTGTCCCGCGCAGCAAGTTTCTCAGATTGAGGAGGAATTGTACTGATATGAACATCTTCCTGACTCAAGCCGAGATCCTGAAAAAACGCTTTATCGATAAGGGCTATGATCCTGTCAGTATCGATAGCGGTCTCAGACAGGTACTGGAGACTGACAGATGCTCCTTGCTAGAGGTTAAACAGAAAGGTGAACCTAATAACACCTTTAAATGGGCAATGCTCACTTCCTTCTCTGTGCAACATAAACAAGTGAAAGCCATTATAGCGAAGCACTGGGATATTTTGAAGAATGACAACATCCTTGGTACAGTTTTACCTGGACAGGCTAAAGTGGTCTTTAGGGGTGCACCTACTCTTCAGGGTAAAATAGCACCCAACATCATTAATCCCCCGGTACGTCCTTCCTTTTTTCATCAACTGGTAGGATATCATCCCTGTAAAAAATGTAGTGTATGTAGATACAATACATCTGGAAGAGGTAAGACCTTAGAGTTCAGGTCCACCAGTACAGGGAAGTCATACCCAATTAAACATTTTTGTACATGTTCTACCATGTATATTGTGTATCTCATCACCTGCCCTTGCGGCAAACAATACGTGGGTCGTACCATCAGGCCTTTTTCGGTCAGAGTAGGAGAACATGTTTCATTAATTTTAGGGGGTGATGTGAATCATACGGTGCCCAGACATTATAGGTTATATCACAGTAGAAATCCAGCTGGTACACAATTTTTGATCATTGATCGTTTCATCCCCCCTTGGAGGGGTGCCCCCAAAATTAGGGGTGTGTCCCAGCTGGAAACCTATTGGATATACCAATTACAGACGCACAGGCCGTCCGGTTTAAATGTCGAGTGGGATATTAATTCCTTCATCGACCAGTCTTAGTAATGGTTGTTTCTGTGCGATTGTGGATCAAAAAAATTTTTTGCCTTTCCTTGATAGTTTTTAATATCTTTTGGTACATATATTTCAATATATGCCTATAATCTACTGTATTTTGTATGGTTGTATTTGGTGTTGCATGTTGCGATTTGGGATCACCTCCTAGTCCATCCATTGGGCAGTTTTGTTCTGAGGCATGTGGGCTCTCCTCTAATATTGACCTCGACAGGTTGAGGTTCCTGTCTGTTCTAATGTGAGAGCCAACTTTATACAAGAGATGCTTGCTGCATTTAATCACATTGTTAACCGCAGTTAACATTGGATTAATTATCCCTTTCCTGCCACTAACACCTCATTTTTAATTCATTTTAATTATTTTTAACTATAATCATTTTTACATATTCAGTTATTATTCTACACATGTTTTTAGTTTAAGTTGATTTTTATTAATCAATCTTAACCTATTATTAGGTGGTTACACTTGAAGTTATTAGCCTTGTGTATTTTTTAAGGACATTTTTTTCTCTTTCTGGCCTGATTTGGATAATTTGTCATACTTCCGCAGACCAGTTATAGTCCATTCATTTTGGAATTTGTTTGCGTTTCACGCTCTCCGTCACCTTACGGCGGTGGAGCGCAGCGCAACCTATTTGACAAGCAGAGCTATTTAGTTCCGGGGGGCGTGGCGTTATTGCAGGATGATGCGATCATGCCATCGCGACCTGGTACGAACGTCCATACGTCTGTGACGCTGCCTGATAGTCACGTGACCCCATCACGTGGTTTGGGCGTGACGTCATGGCCGCGACGGTGGACGCTCGGCTATGCTCTATGCTTGTTTTCATGGGCCGGTTCTCCTCTGTGTTAGGCATGGATGAACAGGCCAATAGTCTAACATAGTAAGTGGCCCCTCCCTCCTCCCCCTTCTTGCTATTATCACCTTCCTATATTCGGACACATTGACGCTCTATGTGGGGATTTCATAGAGAGGCGTGGAACGCACGCCCAAGCGCCATTTTGAGATTGATACTCTATGTGGGGATTTCATAGAGAGGCGTGGAACGCACGCCCAAGCACCATTTTTGATCTCCAGGAAGTGACTGCACAATGGGTGGATGCAAGGGGGCCCCTGAAATCTATAAATAACATGCAGGCAACAGTGGAGGCACACCCCAGACGATGCAAGTTATTGCGAAACGCGTCGGGACACTCCACTGCTGCCACTGAGTGTTTTGCAAAGCGCTATGTTCATGGATTGAATGTAAGTGTATTTACCCACATTTATTAAATATCCTTTACGGTATTACGCTATGTGCCCTCTCCTTCTTTTTTCCTCCATGACTCCTATGTGAGCCATTTTACTATCCATCGGGCTTGGATATCTGGTGTCATCACTTGTTCCGGATTTTGGATATACATGTGTGCAGTGCCAACTGGGATCCCATATGTACGGATATACATATACCAAGCCTGTTTGACCCTACGGACGTACGTCTATTGGGTCCATTTCATCCGGTAAGCCTCCCCTCCATGTGGTGGTGGTTACGTTACAAGTCACTTGTTTTTTGAAAGGTCACCATTCTGTTTTGGAAGTTTCAGCAACATCCACGTTTTGGTCATCAGAGACTTTTTCTAACTTACTATTTTTCACAGTTGGACTCATTTATAGAATCTTTGTGATTTAAGTCATTTAGAGCACTGCACTTGGGTGTTATTTTTATTTTTATTTTTACACATAGCGCTACATTTTTTGTATATTGTTTGTTTTTTGCCCTTCTCCACAGGTATTGTAGCTGCTTATATGTGTTAGTAGCGCGAATATTGTTTGTATTTTTGTTTTGCCTTTGGATTTGAGTATATTTGCTGCAGCTACTTACTCTGTTTATCACACACCCTGTTATGGATGTGTTTGATTACAGAGCTTCTCGCACTGTTAACACTGAAGGTGTGTTTTCCACCACCGATAGTGACACAGAGTTAGGAGGTTTATTTACCAGACTTAAAAATGTTATGTCCTCAGAACTACATCTGCAATGGGACTTGGTCTTCTTGGAGCAATACATAGTAGATCGTATGGTTCCTAGAAGTCTCCGCTGGGAGGTCCAACCCCAGCAGGGAGATCTAGAGATTGATTCCTGGTTCAATTATTTCAATGATGCCGGGATCAAATTTTTGGGTGTTCTGATCTCTAGGAAGAAGGTGAGATTGGCGGAGTTAGATAGAGAAATCAAAGAACTCAAGGAGAAACTTTTTTCATACAAACAATCTCTTGAGTATCTCTCTCTGTCCGCCGGCCTACAGAGTCATCTCGAGAAAGAGGATAGAGATCAGAAGTTAAAAAAACACAAGAAATACTCTAGGGATGCTGGAGATTATAGGAATAATACTGTGTTTGGATGGCAGAAGTTATTCCCGAGATCTCTCGGAGCAGAGATGGATTCTACTCCCTCTTTAAACAGTTCTGCCCAGGCCCCTATGAATGGTCCAACACTAACCCAGCCCGCGAGTGTATCCAATGTCCCAGCCCCTTTGTTTAGCTCACAAGGGGGCCCGCCTCGAGCACCCACATCTAGAAATCCCCGCACCCCCACTCACCAATGGGGCAGGGGTAAGTCCAGGGGAACTAGAGGGGCCAGAGGTTCATCTAGGGGTCACTCATATCATCATAGTGGCCCTCATCATGGGTATGATGATTATTCATATAACGTCTCTCCAGCTCGACAGAGAGCCGTTCCATCATTCCATCATGATCATACACCTTATTATGGTCCCCCTTCCATTCCCACTTATAATAGATTCGCCCCTCTGGCGGAGATACGTGATGACAGCTATCATACACGTACTAGGTACCCTCCCGAATTCTCTTACCATAGTCCTGGCTATTCTAACCAACAAAGCCATAACACACGGGATTTTCACGAGGTCCCAGATACTCGTCAAAGAGGTTCGGATCCAAGAGAGGGACCAGAGGGGGGCAGAGAGTTCAGAAGAGGAAAAAGAAGGAGAGTTTAAAAGGCCAAGGCGTTTTTAATTTGAGTACCAAAGAGTTTACCCCTGAAGAATTATCAGTTTTGGATAAAGGCCTCAAGTTTGCCCCTCCAAAGAAACTAGATAAGTTTGGTACTTTTATCGACATACAAAAATATGTTCGTAAGGTTAATATACAACGGTACCTCATCACCAATCCCATTGTGAGTGAGGACAGGGCAGCTGCGTTTGGGACGGTACACTCTGGCCTATCCAACCCGTCGTTGTTCAATCCCCCTGTCCCTGTAGCACCCTCTGTTAGTATTTTCAGAGATTTAGTACTGAAAGACTTATCAGAAATCCCTGAGAGGCGATGCTCTCGCCAAACTGTGTCCAGTGTGGGCCTCAAGTCCTTGTGTTCCAACAAGGACTTGGTGATCCGCCCTGCGGACAAAGGTGGAGGCATAGTGGTTCTGGACAAATCCGATTATGAACAAGAAATGTTCAGGATTTTACATGAACCCAATACCTACCAACAGATGTCCACCAATCCCACCTCCAGGTTTAAAGCTGAACTTCAGAGCTTGGTTGACAGCGGTTTCTCTAGAAACATTTTAAATAAAAAAGAAAAGGCGTTTTTGGTTCCTACGGTCCCTAGGATACCAACCATTTACTATCTACCGAAGGTCCATAAAGATCCTGTGCATCCACCCGGTCGTCCAATTGTGAGCGGGATTAACTCCGTCACATCTAGAATTGGCCGCTATATTGACCATTATCTTCAACCGTTAGTCAAGCGCGTGCCATCTTATCTAGCGGACACCGGGGCTACTATTAGAAAACTTCAGGATACCAATATAGGAGGTGACTACATTCTGGTGACAGCAGATGTAGCCTCGCTATATACATGTATCCCACATAGCAAGGGGCTAGAGGCTGTACAATATTTCCTAGAGAAGGAGGAAATATTAGCCCCCTTCCAACGAGAGTTCATCATGGAATTGTTGGAGTTTGCTACGAGAAGTAGCTACTTCTGGTTTAATGATAACTTTTATCTCCAGTTAAGAGGTGTGGCCATGGGGGCGAAATACGCCCCTAGTTTGGCCAACCTCTTCATGGCTAAATGGGAGGAGGATGTTGTCTATACTTATAACACCCAGCATCTGGTGTTTTGGGCTAGGTATATTGACGACATCCTCCTCCTATGGAGTGGCAGTTTGGCATCACTTGAAATCTTTATGGACCATCTTAATGCCAATGACAGAGGGATTTCTCTTTCATATACTGCCAGCCATGAAAGGATTCAGTTCTTGGATTTGGAGATTAGTATCCAAGATCGTCAGTTTTGTTTTCAAACGCACTTTAAGAAAACTGACCGGAACAGATATATTCCGCAGGATAGTTGTCATCACCAATCTTGGTTGAGGTCTGTCCCGCGCAGCCAGTTTCTCAGATTGAGGAGGAATTGTACTGATATGAACATCTTCCTGACTCAAGCCGAGATCCTGAAAAAACGCTTTATCGATAAGGGCTATGATCCTGTCAGTATCGATAGCGATCTCGGACAGGTACTGGAGACTGACAGATGCTCCTTGCTAGAGGTTAAACAGAAAGGTGAACCTAATAACACCTTTAAATGGGCAATGCTCACTTCCTTCTCTGTGCAACATAAACAAGTGAAAGCCATTATAGCGAAGCACTGGGATATTTTGAAGAATGACAACATCCTTGGTACAGTTTTACCTGAACAGGCTAAAGTGGTCTTTAGGGGTGCACCTACTCTTCAGGGTAAAATAGCACCCAACATCATTAATCCCCCGGTACGTCCTTCCTTTTTTCATCAACTGGTAGGATATCATCCCTGTAAAAAATGTAGTGTATGTAGATACAATACATCTGGAAGAGGTAAGACCTTAGAGTTCAGGTCCACCAGTACAGGGAAGTCATACCCAATTAAACATTTTTGTACATGTTCTACCACGTATATTGTGTATCTCATCACCTGCCCTTGCGGCAAACAATACGTGGGTCGTACCATCAGGCCTTTTTCGGTCAGAGTAGGAGAACATGTTTCATTAATTTTAGGGGGTGATGTGAATCATACGGTGCCCAGACATTATAGGTTATATCACAGTAGAAATCCAGCTGGTACACAATTTTTGATCATTGATCGTTTCATCCCCCCTTGGAGGGGTCCCCCCAAAATTAGGGGTGTGTCCCAGCTGGAAACCTATTGGATATACCAATTACAGACGCACAGGCCGTCCGGTTTAAATGTCGAGTGGGATATTAATTCCTTCATCGACCAGTCTTAGTAATGGTTGTTTCTGTGCGATTGTGGATCAAAAATTTTTTTTGCCTTTCCTTGATAGTTTTTAATATCTTTTGGTACATATATTTCAATATATGCCTATAATCTACTGTATTTTGTATGGTTGTATTTGGTGTTGCATGTTGCGATTTGGGATCACCTCCTAGTCCATCCATTGGGCAGTTTTGTTCTGAGGCATGTGGGCTCTCCTCTAATATTGACCTCGACAGGTTGAGGTTCCTGTCTGTTCTAATGTGAGAGCCAACTTTATACAAGAGATGCTTGCTGCATTTAATCACATTGTTAACCGCAGTTAACATTGGATTAATTATCCCTTTCCTGCCACTAACACCTCATTTTTAATTCATTTTAATTATTTTTTAACTATAATCATTTTTACATATTCAGTTATTATTCTACACATGTTTTTAGTTTAAGTTGATTTTTATTAATCAATCTTAACCTATTATTAGGTGGTTACACTTGCAGTTATTAGCCTTGTGTATTTTTTAAGGAAATTTTTTTCTCTTTCTGGCCTGATTTGGATAATTTGTCATACTTCCGCAGACCAGTTATAGTCCATTCATTTTGGAATTTGTTTGCGTTTCACGCTCTCCGTCGCCTTACGGCGGTGGAGCGCAGCGCAACCTATCTGACAAGCAGAGCTATTTAGTTCCGGGGGGCGTGGCGTTATTGCAGGATGATGCGATCACGCCGTCGCGACCTGGTACGAACGTCCATACGTCTGTGACGCTGCCTGATAGTCACGTGACCCCATCACGTGGTTTGGGCGTGACGTCATGGCCGCGACGGTGGACGCTCGGCTATGCTCTATGCTTGTTTTCATGGGCCGGTTCTCCTCTGTGTTAGGCATGGATGAACAGGCCAATAGTCTAACATAGTAAGTGGCCCCTCCCTCCTCCCCCTTCTTGCTATTATCACCTTCCTATATTCGGACACATTGACGCTCTATGTGGGGATTTCATAGAGAGGCGTGGAACGCACGCCCAAGCGCCATTTTGAGATTGATACTCTATGTGGGGATTTCATAGAGAGGCGTGGAACGCACGCCCAAGCGCCATTTTTGATCTCCAGGAAGTGACTGCACAATGGGTGGATGCAAGGGGGCCCCTGAAATCTATAAATAACATGCAGGCAACAGTGGAGGCACACCCCAGACGATGCAAGTTATTGCGAAACGCGTCGGGACACTCCACTGCTGCCACTGAGTGTTTTGCAAAGCGCTATGTTCATGGATTGAATGTAAGTGTATTTACCCACATTTATTAAATATCCTTTACGGTATTACGCTATGTGCCCTCTCCTTCTTTTTTCCTCCATGACTCCTATGTGAGCCATTTTACTATCCATCGGGCTTGGATATCTGGTGTCATCACTTGTTCCGGATTTTGGATATACATGTGTGCAGTGCCAACTGGGATCCCATATGTACGGATATACATATACCAAGCCTGTTTGACCCTACGGACGTACGTCTATTGGGTCCATTTCATCCGGTAAGCCTCCCCTCCATGTGGTGGTGGTTACGTTACAAGTCACTTGTTTTTTGAAAGGTCACCATTCTGTTTTGGAAGTTTCAGCAACATCCACGTTTTGGTCATCAGAGACTTTTTCTAACTTACTATTTTTCACAGTTGGACTCATTTATAGAATCTTTGTGATTTAAGTCATTTAGAGCACTGCACTTGGGTGTTATTTTTATTTTTATTTTTACACATAGCGCTACATTTTTTGTATATTGTTTGTTTTTTGCCCTTCTCCACAGGTATTGTAGCTGCTTATATGTGTTAGTAGCGCGAATATTGTTTGTATTTTTGTTTTGACCAGGAAATCTCCTGACAAAGTCGCACAGCAAGTCGTGTGACTTTCAGATTGCGGCAGTGTGAACTGAGCCTTATAATTGTACAAAATCATCTTGTCCTGCAGCACACTTTGCTTCAAGATAAAATTGTGTGACTTGCCACTGGTTACAAAACTCAGCCAAAAAATAGGGAAAGAAAATTAAATAGTACAGGTAGTTGTGTTTTTTTTTCATCAGACATCATTTATCTGTTCTCAGACTTCAAAGTCATGGAGATCCTTAAGAAGGAAATATTCTAAAGGTCAGACTTTGATGGTATGATCATATTCATGATAAAAAAAAACACACTGTGTTTAAGTCAGCTGTCTTGAAACAATGCTAGGAGCCTTTATGGCTGAACTAAATGGAGGTATTGCCTAGAATAAATGCAGTATAATCCTCTGGGGTTAGGGACTTTCAGGAGAGAGTTCTTGCTGTATGATTCACTCGGTGTCAATAGTGTATGCAGGCAGATGATCTTTATTACTTTTTAATGAGTAGAATACTAAAGTGCCCATTTTACCCTTGGCACCATATATATTTTCCAAAAACATCACTGTGCTGATAGGAGAGGAAATAAAAGTTTGTCCATCAGTGTGACTTCTGAAATGTGTTATAATCTTGTGTTTGATAGCGAAGATGTAATAAAACAATAGCATTCGTTTTCATTTTATAGGGTGATGGCCAGGAAATTAGGGAAAATGTTTTCAGTATATATTTAATATACATGATTTCAAGGGCCATTATCGTAAAATTACAATTAATACCGGTACTTGTAAATATAATATTGAAGAATACGTTACCTCAACATTTCATTATCCTGATATGTGTCTGTTGCAGAGTGGATTTGATTTAAATCAAGTCAATTTAAATCATAATTTTTAAAGAGCAACTGTCTTCTCTGTCCCGCAGTGGCTCCTCCTCTAACCCGCTGTTGACTCACCGACAGTCCCATTCACTTTATTGGTATGGCTGGTGATGCGGCAGTGACACAACCAGGTAAAAGAGTGGCGGCAGAAGGTGAGTGGTAATCCATTAACAGGAGCTGCCATGATGGATCTGAAATGACAGGTGCTCTTTAAATGTAAGGACTCATTCTTGCTGGTAGTTAGAATCTTTTATATTTTCAAACAAAATGAAGGTTTCCTACTTAGAATAATAAGCTGTCCGGTTAGTAAAACAGCGATATCAGAACCGATTTTAAGTTAATAGGTTAATCACACATAGTTGAAAAACGACTCAAATTATTTTATTTTATTAAAACATTTTTTGCTACTTGTCACTGCGCTGCTTTAACTGCCGATTGCGCGTTTTTTTTTTTTGCGATACAAATGCAAAAAGACTGAAATTTTTTAAAAAACCCTGCAATATTTTTTACCTTCTGCTACAAAACATATCCAATAAAAAGAAAATCGAATTTCTTCATAACTTTTGCCCAAATTGTATTCTGCTACTTCTTTGATAAAAAAAATACCAATTAGGTGTATATTGATTGGTTTGCGTGTGGTATATATACTGGATTTTTTTTTATATACTAATAATGGCAGTGATCAGCGACTTATACTGCGGCGGGAAATCTGACACTAAGGCCTCTTTCACACGGGGCGGATCGGTGAAGATCCGCCCCGTGAAGCTCCGCTTGCTCAGCAGGGATCGCTCCGTTGATCCCCGCTGAGCCGACGGATGACTGGGCGGTCCCCGCACACTGTGCACACTGACTTTGAATGGTTATACCAGATTGATGCCTGCGGGTTTAGGTATCATCTTGGTATCATTCTTTTCAGCCAGCGGCCGGCTTTCATGTAAAAGCAATCCTAGTGGCTAATTAGCCTCTGGACTGCTTTTACAAGCAGTGGGAGGGAATGCCCCCCCCCCCGGATATAAAAAGCGCCATTGGGAAATTGGGAAAGCATTTTATCACACCGATCTTGGTGTGGTCAGATGCTTTGAGGGCAGAGGAAAGATCTAGGGTCTAGACCCCAGTTTTTTCAAAAAAAGAGTACCTGTCACTACCTATTACTATCAAAGGGGATATTTACATTCCCTGAGATAACAATAAAAATGATAAAAAAAATAAATATGGAAGGAACAATTTAAAAATAAAATAAAAAAGCAAAATTAATAATAAAAAAAAATAAATAAATAAAAAAGCACCCCTGTCCTGCTCTTGCCCAATGGCGAACGCAAGCGTCGGTCTGGCGTCATATGTAAACAGCAATTGCATCATGCATGTGAGGTATCACCGCGAAGGTCAGATCAAGGGCAGTAATTTTAGCAGTAGACCTCCTCTGTAAATCTACTGGGGTAACCTGTAAAGGCTTTTAAAGGCTTTTAAAAATGTATGTAGTTTGTCGCCAATGCACGTTTGTGCGAAATTTTAAAGCATGTCGTGTTTGGTATCTATGTACTCGGCCTAAGATCATCTTTTTTATTTCATCAAACATTTGGGCAATATAGTGTGTTTTAGTGCATTAAAATTAAAAAAAGTGTATTTTTTCCCCAAAAAATGCGTTTGAAAAATCGCTGCGCAAATACTGTGTAGAAAAAAAAATGCAACACCCACCATTTTATTCTGTAGGGCCTTTGCTTTAAAAATATATATACTGTTTGGGGTTTCAACATAATTTTCCTGCAAAAAAAAATATGTTTTCATGTAAACAAAAAGTGTCAAAAAGGGCTTTGTCTTCAAGTGGTTAGAAGAGTGGATGTAAGCTTCCTAATGTTGTGTATAAAATGCCAGAACAGTCAAAACCCCCCAAATGACCCCATTTTGGAAAGTAGACACCCCAAGCTATATACTGAGAGGCATGTCGAGTCCATGGAATATTTTATATGTTGACACAAGTTGCGGAAAAAAGACAATTTTTTTATTTTTTATTTTTTTTTTGCACAAAGTTGTCACTAAATGATATATTGCTCAAACATGCCATGGGCATATGTGGAATTACACCCCAAAATACATTCTGTTGCTTCTCCTGAGTATGGGGATACCACATGTGTGAGACTTTTTGGGAGCCTAGCCGCGTACGGGACCCCAAAATCCAATCACCGCCTTCAGGCTTTTTCTAAGGGTGTAAATTTTTGATTTCACTTCTCACTGCCTATCACAGTTTCGGAGGCCATGGAATGCCCAGATGGCACAAAACCCCCCCCAAATGACCCCATTTTGGAAAATAGACACCCCAAGCTATTTGCTGAGAGGTATTGTGAGTATTTTGCAGATCTCGCTTTTTGTCACAAAGTTTTGAAAATTGAAAAAAAAAAAATATGTCTTTCTTCATTTTCAAAAACAAATGAGAGCTGTAAAATACTCACCATGCCTCTCAGCAAACAGCTTGGGGTGTCTACTTTCCAAAATGGGGTCATTTGGGGGGGTTTTGTGCTATTTTGGCATTTTATGGCCTTTAAAACTGTGATAGGTAGTGAGGAGTCAAATCAAAAATTTGTGCCTAGAAATCCTGAAGGCGGTGCTTGGTTTTCGGGGTCCCGTACGCGGCTAGGCTCCTAAAAAGTCCCACACATGTGGTATCCCCGTACTCAGGAGAAGCAGCAAAATGTATTTTGGGGTGCAATTCCACATATAACCATGGCATGTGTGAGCAATATATCATTTAGTGACAACTTTTTGTAATTATTTATTTATTGTTTGTCATTATTCAATCACTTGGGACACAAAAAAAAATATTCAATGGGCTCAACAGGCCTCTCAGCAATTTCCTTGGGGTGTCTACTTTCTAAAATGGGGTCATTTGGGGGGTTTTGTGCTATTTTGGCATTTTATGGCCTTCAAAACTGTGATAGGTAGTGAGGAGTGAAATCAAAAATTTGCGCCCTTAGAAATCCTGAAGGCGGTGCTTGGTTTCCGGGGTCCCGTACGTGGCTAGGCTCCTAAAAAGTCCCACACATGTGGTATCCCCGTACTCAGGAGAAGCAGCAAAATGTATTTTGGGGTGCAATTCCACATATAACCGTGGCATGTGTGAGCAATATATCATTTAGTGACAACTTTTTGTAATTTTTTTTTTTTTTGTCATTATTCGATCACTTGGGACAAAAAAAAAAATATTCAATGGGCTCAACATGCCTCTCAGCAATTTCCTTGGGGTGTCTACTTTTCAAAATGGGGTCATTTGGGGGGGTTTTGTACTGCCCTGCCATTTTAGCACCTCAAGAAATGAGATAGGCAGTCATAAATTTAAAGCTGTGTAAATTCCAGAAAATGTACCCTAGTTTCTAAACGCTATAACTTTTGCGCAAACCAATAAATATACACTTATTGACATTTTTTTTACTAAAGACATGTGGCTGAATACATTTTGGCCTAAATGTATGACTAAAATTGAGTTTATTCGATTTTTCTTATAACAAAAAGTAGAAAATATCATTTTTTTTCAAAATTTTCGGTCTTTTTCCGTTTATATCGCAAAAAATAAAAATCGCAGAGGCAATCAAATACCATTAAAAGAAAGCTCTATTTGTGGGAAGAAAAGGACGCAAATTTTGTTTGGGTACAACATTGCATGTCCGCACAATTTACAGTTAAAGCAGCGCAGTGCAAAATTCTGAATTCACCTCTGGTCCTTTAGCTACCAAATGGTCCGGGGCTTAAGTGGTTAAGAACATTATGTATATGACATAAACTTTTTAACAATAATATTACTGCCAGTTTTTTAGCGCTGAAAGACTTTTTTGTTTTCTACTGGCCAGGACAAGTACTGTCAGTGAGTAAAGCGGTGATGTGGCAGCCTTTTTTGGGGGCATCAGATTGGCCCGGGGGGTGGCTGTGTCAGTTTCATTCCGGGACACTGTATTGTCCTGGAATGAAGGTGCCCGGGACAGACCTGCAAAATGCGGGACTGTCCCGGGCAATCCGGGACACGTAGTCACCCTAGTGCGGGTACGTCGCTTTGCCCACACTGGCTGCCCATACATTGCGGGCGGGGCAGTCGGGAAGTGGTTAAAAGAGCCCAGCCCAATGCTTCACATATTAACTTTGGATGTAAATATTTTGTTTGAAGTTTTCCTATAGCACTGTATATGATATGAAATATTATTGTACTCAGTATCCCCAAGAGCTCTACATTCAATAGAAATAAATGAGTTCCTCCGTATATCATTACTTGTACATGCTATTTGTTTTCCCAGACTAATACAGGAGTTGTTATATTATTTTCATAATCTGAGCAATACAAGTGTTCACACTTTAATGCCATGAAATATATCATGCTTTTAAATGGTTAAACATGTTATATTGACTTATGATAGCTGAAGTAAGTTAATATAATTATGCATTGGCTTCCTGTCAACAAAATAAATAACAAGCACATCAGAAACAACCACGGCTATGAATAATATATATTGTTAGAGTTGCATAAATAGTTGTATAATTATCTTTTGTTGACAAATGACACCCTTTGGCAAAAAAAAAAAAAAGAAAATGATGCTTTTCACAGTAAACTGTCAGTAAGAGCCAGTTCACACTGGGGCAACACGACTTCCAGCACGACTTTACAAGGCAACTTCGAGGCAACTTCAAGGCAACTTTGAGGCAACTTCAAGTTTCCTCCAGGACAGGCGACTTTGCCAGTGGCCAATCAAACAATAATCAGCTCTGTGGGAGGGAGGGGTTTGCCTGAGAGAAATATTTTCTCTTCCTGTAAAGTTGCTTCAGTTAAGACACTGATCCGACTTTGGAGGCGACTTCCATTGAAATCAATGGGTACAAGTCGCCTAGAAGTCGTTTTCAAGTAGTACAGGAACCTTTTTTGAAGTCGGAGCGACTTCTGTAGTGTGCATGAAGACGGCTCCATAGACTAACATTACAGCGCGACTTGGGGCGACTTGGGGCGTCTCGGGGCGACCTGAAGTCGGATCCTGAGTCGCCCTGGTGTGAACTGGCTCTTATGCTTGCTTTTATAAAGTCAGTTCAGATGGTTATATGAAATTCTAGTCACATTTATAACGTGTATCCTATAAAGAGTGCTATTATATGAAAATTGACATTAAAATATAACTAAAGGCAAAACGTATTTTTTCATTTAGTTTTGGATAGAGTGGAGAGGGATTACAGTTCCTCTTCCAAATAAAAACTTTTGTAAACAAAAAAGAAAAAGTACCCCTTGAAATTTTCCACATTTTGTCATGTTACAACCAAAAACATAAATTGATTATATTGGGATTTTTTTTTTTTGTGATAGACCAACACAAAGTGGCACATAATTGTGATGTGGAAGGAAAATCAAAAATGGTTTTCCAAATTTTTTACAAATAAATATTTGAAAAGTGTGGCGTGTATTTGTATTCAGCCTCCCCTGAGCCAATACTTTGTAGAACAACCTTTCGCTGCAAGTATAGCTGCTAATCATTGGGGTATGTCTCTACCAGCTTTGCATATCAAGAGAGTGACATATTTGCCCGTTCTTCTTTGCAAAAGAGCATCTGTGAACAGCAATATTCAAGTTTTGCCACAGATTCTCAATTGGATTTAGGTCTGAACTTTGACTGGGCCATTCTAACACATGAATATGCTTTTATCTAAACCATTCCGTTGTAGCTCTGGGTGTATGTTTAGGGTTATTGTCCTGCTGGAAGGTGAACCTCCACCCCAGTCATAAGTCTTTTGCAGACTCTAATGCCTCGTACACACGACCGGTTTTCCCGTCTGAAAAAAAAAAACAATGGTTTTCCCGACAGAATTCCTTTTAAGCCTGCCTTGCATACACACAGTCACACAAAAGTCCAGTGAACTTTTGACTGTCAAGATTGCGGTGACCTAAAAGACTACGACGAGCCAACAAAATGAAGTTCTATGCTTCCGAGCATGCATCAAATTGTTTCCGAGCATGCGCGTTTTTTGTCCCGTCGGAAAAGCATGCAGACGAGCGGTTTTCCCGCTAGGATTTTTTCCTGACAGGAAAAAAGAGATCCTGCTCTCTTTTTTTTTCCAGCAGTTTTCCCGTCAGAAAAACTGCGATGGAGCATACACACGGTCGGAAATCCCGGCCAAAAGCTCTTATCGCAGTTTTTCCGACAGGAAAACCCGTCGTGTGTACGAGGCATTACAGGTTTTCTTCTAAGATTGCCCTGTATTTGGCTCCATCCATCTTCCCATCAATTCTGACCAGCTTCCCTGTCCCTGCTGAAGATAAGCATCCCCACAACATGATGCTGCCACCACCATGTTTCACAGTGGGAATGGTGTGTTCAGGGTGATGTGCAGTGTTAGCTTTCTGCCACAAATAGCATTTTGCTTTTAGGCCAAAAAGTTCAGTTTTGGTCTCATCTGACCAGAGCATCTTCTTTCACGTGTTTTTTCGCAAACTGCAAACGGGACTTCTTATGGCTTTCTTTCATCAATGGCTTTCTTCTTTCCACTCTTCCATACAGGCCAGATTTGTGGAGTGCACGACTAAGGCTGGGTTCACACTTGTCCGGTGTGAATTCCAGCTCTCTTATCTCTGCAAAGAGATAAGAGAGCTGTTCAACAGATCATCTCTGTTTTAGCTGCGAATTTGGTGACCTGGGAGAGGGGAGGGGGAGGGGGAAGTGTAGTGAGGAGAAGGAGAGAACTGAACTGAACACATCTGCGAATCAGATGCTTGCCCATAGAAGATAATGGGCCTGAATTCGCACCTGAGCCGCACTGCAATGCCTAGAAAACACACACTTTTTTGGGCAATGCGCAGTGCGAATGCATCGCATATATGTGAACCAGCCTCATTAAAATCAATGTATTTTATAATGTTATGCGAATTTATGCGGTGTAAGCCGCAACCAATTCACATAGGTGTGAACGGGGCCTTATAGTTGTCCTGTGGACAGATTCTCCCATCTGAGCTGTGGATCTCTGCAGCTCCTCCAGAGTTACCATAGGCCTCTTGACTGCTTCTCTGATTAATGCTTTCCTTGCCTGGCCTGTCAGTTTAGGTGGATGGTCATGTCTTGGTAGGTTTGTAGTTGTGCCATACTCTTTCCATTTTCAGATGATGGATTGAACAGTGCTCTGTAAAATGTTCAAAGCTTGGAATATTTTTTTATAACCTAACCCTGCTTTCAACTTCTCCACAACTTCATCCCTGACCTGTCTGGTTTGTTCCTTGGCCACTTTGGTTCCCTAACAAACCTCTGAGGGCTTCACAGAACAGCTGTATTTGTACTGAGATTAAATTACACACAGGTGGACTCTATTTACTAATTATTTGACTTCTAAAGGCAATTGGATCCACTTGATTTTAGCAAGAGGTATCAGAGTAAAGGGGCTGAATAAAAATGCACGCCACACTTTTAAGATACTTATTTGTAAAAAAATTGAAAACCATTTATCATTTTCCTTCCACTTCACAATTATGTGCCACTTTGTGTTGGCCTATCACATTAAATCCCAATAAATAAATAAACAAAATGTGGAAAATTTCAAGGGGTGTGAATACTTTTTCAAGACACTGTAGAACACCTGTCAGGTGTTTTTTGCTGTCTGTGACCCCCTTAGGCTTGGTTAACACTATGTTGTTTCCCTGCAGATACATTTGCGCCGACTCAACAGCCCTTTTATTTAAATGGGCTGTTGTACCTACAAAAAACACAAGGAAAAGATTCCTGTACCTTTTTTAAAATAGCAACCGCAGGAAAACCATATAAAGGTATGCATTTTTCAGAACAGGAAAACCCTACGTAGTTTCCAGTGAACGGGAGTTCAATTAAGAGTTAATGGCACCCTTGTACATCTGCTACCTGCAATTTACACCCACCCAGATTCGAACCTAACCTTAGGGAGATTTACCCTCTCTATTTGTCCTGTTTACTGTTATCACTGAGAGTGAAAGTGAAAGAAAATCCCAAATTTTGGGCTTTCCCCAGAACAGGAATAGGGGAAACCTTCCAATGGGGACACTAGTTCTGGTGACAACCAGCGACTCCTTAACTTTGGAGGGATTTTCTCTCACTTCCTGTTTGGGCTACAGAACAGGAAGTGAAGGGACATTTCTCCAGTGGGACACAGGTGGAAAAAGAAAAAAACCTGGTCACAACCCTCCCTTAGTCTATCCAAAATGAAAACTATAAGTAAACTTCATTTTTTTTAAACTCCTGATAGGCTGGCAATTTATGACAGAAGAGACTGATAGGCTGGCAATTTATGACAGAAGAGACCCTATCGGTCTCTTCTGTCATAAATGTTTTTTTTCTGCCTATCAGTCGTCATATACACTGAGCCACGCATGCGCAGCTCAGAGATTATTTACAGCCCCAGATCTGTGCCATGGCAATGTGACTTCCATGTGCATGTGCGGAAGTGACGTCATCAGGGCCTGGCCATTCAAACGGCCAAAGGCACTGAACCCGGAAGGAGGACCGGGTAAAGATGGAAGCACTGGGGGCTGCCAGGTCAATCACACTGTGGTTCTGTGAACAGAGGTGATTCCCTTCCTGGAAAAATAACCAGTAGTCTAATCGGAGCAATTGTGAGCAGAGGAGCTACTGCAACTAGCATTTAACATTAATCATAAGTATATAGATGCACACCAGTATGGAAATAATACAAGCTTTATATAAGAAAATATTATGAATAGTATATACATCCAATGGACACACAAGAATTATCAGCAAAGGGCCCAACAAGTAGACTTGTGCAATTCGTTTCGTAACTAATCGAAATTCGTCCGAATTTAGCAACTTTCGGACATTCGGAAGCATTTGAATTTCCAAACAAAGCAATTACGAATAAAACCGAATCCGAAATAAATTATATTGCAAATAGCGAATGCCCGAATGTCTTCGGCATAATTTGTTATTAAAAAAGTTACGAATGTACGAATCCATACGAAGCACAATAACACTCACTCTGCTCTGCTCTCTGTTTCTCCCTTACCGTGCTGAACTCCCTCTCAAAATGGTGTACAGGGGCGGAGGCTATAGCCGCATGTAAAAAACGAAAGTAAAATACGAGATTTAGAATCGTTGCAAATAACCGCTATGTATTTAGAAAAGTACAAATCCATTCGAAGCACATTAGGCATAATAGGCAGCGTCGTTGTGAGAGAGACACGGAAAATTACGAATCAACGAACCCAAAAAAAGTTCCGAAAGTAGGAGTTGTGTCTTTACTGAAAGTACGAATTAGTCCGAACACAAAAAATCCTGCCTAGCAAAATTACGAACGATTACGAATCAACAGGACCGAAAGGAAAAGAACCGAAACTAAACTAATTTTTCCGTTGTGCACAAGTCTACCAACAAGAGTCCTGGTGGAATTGTGCACATATACCCGGGTATATATAGTTATTAATAGAGATACTTCCAGATGAATGTTGCAGCAAACTTCAGTTGCAGGGGCCCCTGAGGATCGCGATATGGAGTCTTTATTTGTTTCAGGGACCTGAAGAAAAGATTAGCAGTGATGGGGAGATTTTCCAACTGTTGTCCAAACAGCCTGGAACACAGCTTCTCACAGGCAGAAACTGTGGTATGGCACTGGAACTCATAGTCAGTCTACTCTGCACTTTAGTCCCTTCCTAGTAGTTTCTAATCTGACATGCAACCAGGCCTCTATCTACCAGAAGTTGCTGTCTGATGTCTAACCTGGTTCTAGCCTATGCTGTTTGTCGAGCCTTAAAGCGGAGGTCCACCCAACGCTTCAAAAATTAAAAACCCAGCAGCTGCACATACTGCAGCTGCTGACTTTTAATAATCAGACACTTACCTGTCCTGGAATACAGCGATGTTGGCACCCACAGCTGATGTTACCATCAGCTGTTGGGTGCTGCAGCCGCCATTGCGGGTAACGCGGGGAACCCTATTGCGCATGCGCAATGCTCTGCTTCTCTCTCCTATTGACCCGGCGGCAGGGGAAGAAGGAGGGAGCCGAGCGGTGATGTCAAGGGCCGCGGCGCAGGCTCCCGGAAGTGGGGACAGGATACCTGTGAAAGACAGGTATCCTCCCCCCCCGAAAGATGCCAAATGTGGCACCGGAGGGGGGAGGAATCAGATGAGCGGATGTTCCACTTTTGGGTGGAACTCCCCTTTAATCTAAAACCAGCTATGGAATCCCAGACCAGAAGGGACAGGATTAACTAAAAAACAGGAGCTACATGTAAGTAAAATATCAGGAGCTGCATATACCTAAAATAACAGGAGCAAAATGTTAACTCTGGCACTGTGCATGTAAGATAACAATTATAGGAGAGAGGCTATTCAGAACATGAAGTTATGGGCAGCTACAGTTAGAACACAAAACACAGGAACACTTACCCAATAGTATCTGCTTTTGGTCTGGACAAACCACAGCATTGCAACATTGCATCAACACAACTTCTGTATGGCGGTGCTGCGCACTGAATGTCACTTTTACTACGTGACCCCGGAAGCACGGGCGAATGCTACGACTTTATTATGCCGGAAATTTTAACTGTTTTTATGATTATTTGTACGATACTATGTACCTCAACAAATCAAATGCATTTCTATTGAGGTAATATACTATTCGAGTCCCTCCCTTCTTCCCTTTTTTTCTGTCGATATCTACATTGGAGGTCCGTTCGATCTTTCTGGAACGCTCGATCCTACTGGCCCCCAGCGGATGGAACAGTACAGTGAGAGGTAGAGGGAGCATCTTGGAATCGTGATATCCCCAGGAGCAACACTAATGCCCCGTACACACGATCGTTTTTAATGTCATTTTTTAAACCGACGTTTTTCTCCTCGTTTTTTTTCATGTTTCCTCTCAAGCCTGCCTTGCGTACACACCATCATTAAAAAAAAACGATCAAGCAAAGCGCAGTGACGTTCAACACGTACGACGGCACTATAAAGGGGAAGTTCCGTTCGAATGACGCCACCCTTTGGGACGCTTTTGCTAATTCCGTGTTACCGCGTGTTAGTAAAAGTTTGGTGAGAGACGATTCGCGCTTTTCAGTCTTCGTGCTTTGAAGATCGTTTTCGGGAGTTCAGTTTGCGCCTGTGGGTTCGTATCTGTTTAGCACTGCTTGTAGTCAGTTCGTATCTGTTTATTCAGTGCGGCCTGCTCTGCACGTTCGTGTTTTTCAGCTTGTTCTTCATAGGCCTTGCTGTTCTTCCGTGCGTTCTTCTAGTTCGTTCTGTTCAGCCGACCGTTATCTAGCCATGTTGCGACTACGTACTCGTCATAGAGTTCGTGCTGTAGTTGGTGCAGGGGTTCATGCTGTATCCCGACTCCATGCCATGAGCAGGGTCAGGAGGAGTTCATGGACCAAGAATTGGTTGCTCCAGCGGCACCAATTCTGTCACATGCCTTTGTTGCGGGAGATCAGGGAGAATAATCCTGATGATTTCAGGAATTTCCTCAGGATGTCTGACCCCGTATTTCAGCAGCTGTTGGCTTTGGTGTCCCCCTATATTACCAGGCAGGACACCGTTATGCGGGAAGCCATCAGTGCTGAGCAGAGGCTCATCGCCACGTTGCGATACCTGGCTACTGGGAGAAGCCTGCAGGACCTTAAGTTCTCCACAGGCATATCCCCCCAGGCTCTGGGGATCATTATACCAGAGACTTGTTCTGCCATCCTTCAAGTTTTGCAGGAGGACTATATTAAGGTAAGTGTTCTTCTTCAAAAATTCACATTGTATGGTTTTTATTTTTGGATATTTTTAATTTGCTTTATTTGCAGTCCCTAATTCACATGATTCTTAGCTGCAGGGAATGTCCCCTTTCTCCCCATGTTTTATTATTTAAAGTTTGGGGTTTGAGGCCTACCTGTAAATTTGGCTTACCTAACCTCTCCAGCATGCTATCCTGGGGCCATACCTACCTTGCCTAGTCATTCCCATGTTTTTTATTCTATGTTCCATGTCCCAAAACGCACCCTAAATTTTGCCTAGGAATGTTTCATTTTTGTTAACTTCAATACAGAGTGCTACAGCCTTCATGTGTGATATTCCCAACTCATCTTCAACCCCCCCTCCCCCCCCATAATGTTTTGCTTTTTTTTTTTTTTTCTTGCTTCCAATTTTTAATGTTTTGAACAGTTTCTACCAATGTTGGCCATGAATGTGTGTATGAAATCAGCTTTCAATGTTTCTGGCTCCAAGTATTAATTTGTTATTTCTTTAATTCCACAGTTCCCTTCTTCGCCACATGAATGGCAGAATGTGGCTTCCGAGTTTGCCCAGCGATGGAACTTTCCGAACTGTGGAGGAGCCATCGACGGCAAACATGTTCGGGTCGTCCCACCACCCCATTCGGGATCCTTTTATTATAATTATAAGGGGTTCCACAGCGTCGTGATGATGGCAGTGGTGTCGGCCACCTACGAGTTCCTCTATGTGGACGTTGGCAAGAATGGCAGGATGTCTGATGGAGGAGTTTTTTTGCCCAGACGGAGTTTGGAGAACGGCTCCTTTTGGATCTGCTGGCCTTGCCACCAGCGGAGCAGAATGTGGAGGGACTACCTTTTGTGTTTGTGGCGGATGAGGCGTTTGGCCTGGGACCCCATTTGATGAGGCCATTCCCGCAACGCACCCTCACCCCTGAGAGGAGGGTGTTCAATTATCGGCTGGCCAGAGCCAGAAGGGTGGTGGAAAATGCGTTTGGGATCATGGCCAGCCGATTTCGCCTCTTCCTTACCTCCATCCACCTTGCCCCATACAAATGGAACCATGTGGTTATGACGTGCTGTGTGCTGCATAATTTCCTAAGGGTGCATTCAAGGAGTTATATATCTTTGAGTGGGCCTGAGGCCTCTTTAATCAATGCAGAAACTTTGGTGGCCCTGGAACCTGGCCGTCCTGGCTTGGCCCCCCCAACCGGACGTGAGGTCCGTAACCAATATGTGGACTATTTTATGGGTAGGGGGGCCATTGAAATGCCAGACAATCTATAATAATTTTATACCAAAAAAATAAAACTTTTTCTTGAGTAAAGATTGGTTTGTATTTTTTATTGTATAACGTTTGATGTTTCTGGTAGGTTTACCTAGTGCACTTGTTTTGCCATGTGGATTAAACAATCTTTTAATTAGCCTTCATTGTCAGTGTAAACACCAAACATTGATTAGTTCACTCAGCACCACATTTACATAATGAAGCCACAATGATTTGTTATGTAAAAATACCTTTATTTTTTTTTTTAGGTGGGAAACTTCCTTAGAAATGTGGATGTTCCCTTAATTTCGGGTGTATTAAAACGCATGACCAGCCATGCATAAACAAACTATATTTGTCAAAATTTTGAAAAAGCTAAACATGTGCTAGTCATTAAAGGGTAAAATAACCAAAAAACTTTTAAAAATCTGCAAGTAAAACGTTATTTGGTGTAAAAACATTAGACACGCCCAAGCACAGCCATGATATTTTGGAGCCTTTCCTCCACCCGCTTTGTATTTGCCCTGATCTCTAGCAAGTCTCCCTTAATTTTTTCGAGGTCACGACAGCAGACCATCAGGTATTGGATCAGGATCTGGGCACTGTGATGTGTCAACTTATTGGGGTCTTCGTCCAGAACTGCACCTAAATGTAAAAAGAAATATGTAGGATAGAATATGTAGGCCTACATCTATTTAACATGCATGTGTCTGGTTTCTCTCTGACCTGTGGTGGTGCCACTTTCCACTTCCACAACATCACATTCCTCTCCATCCTGGGGTTCTGGGGGTATTGTTGTAGGTATTGCAATTCTCGTCTCATCTGAGGTAGCTTTTCGAATCCCTAGGGAGAGTGAAATAAAAGGAATAGTTTCATTAGTAGCGACTCAATTTTGCTAAAATAAGAAACATTAAAAAAAACTTTTGAATCATTCTTTTGAAGCATGCTCCATTTTAAATTTTACCCCCTGTGCCAACCGGGACAAATGATTGGATACATAGCCCAAAACAGAGCATATACATTTTGAACACAAATTTGAAACATTGTAACACCCCAAAGTATCTACACTGGATCACCTGTGTGTGACACCCTCAAGCTTTTTGGCTTTAGGCCCACACTTGTACTACTGCGTTCAGATGTTTCATCAGCTGCTGAGCATTTACTCCCTTTAACATTACCATGCATATCGTTTTTTCAAACAAACAAATGTCCTTTGGATTAGCACCCAAAAAATAAGTGAGGCCCAAATTTACTCCCCCAAATAAACCAAAATACATGGGTGTTCACACTGGATGATCCTAAAACATCGTTTGAGGAACTGTACGGAGAAAGAGGTTTAATACGTCCGTTTACTGTGCGGACGAACCTGAAAGATGGTATCTTTCAGTGTACTATATGAAAGTTAAAAATACACGACAGAATACAAGAAAATAATATGTACCATGGAAACTATAAAAAAATTACTTACTTTTTAATATAACTTTCTTGATTCTTTTATATTGGTCGGCCTCCCGCAACTTCAGATCTGACCATCGTTTTCTGAGCTGTTCCTTCGTTCTGCACACCCCGAATTTTTTGTGAAGACTTTTGACCACTTTGCCCATAATTCTGGACTTGACCAGATTAGGCCTTTTATACGGACCATGCTTGGCATCATAATCCTCCTTCTTTAAAATGGCGACCATCTCCACCATTTCCTCGAATGACATGTTGGATGCCTTATATCTCCTGGGTCTTGATTTGGGCTCCTCTGTAATTTCATCCTCTGTAGAGGTAATCTCAGCCACCTGTGTCTCCGCCATGTTTTGTTCAGCACTACGAGCGAGAAGGGGCGGGGAAAGTACAATATCGAACGTCAGGGGCGGGGAAAGCGTGCGGAGTTTCACGCATGCGCTGTGTATATCAAGTGAAGATCCATGTCTGGGAAATACGTTCATTTGTCGGGAGAGGGAGTTAGCAACGAACGTCGTGACGAAGGTACCTAACAATTTGACTTTTTGAGGTTCATCAGACGAGGAGATTTGTGTGCTCAAAATATGTAGACAATGCACAGTTGAGTAATGTTGCCTGAAATATATATTTTTTGTGGTTTCTCGCTTTTACAGATATCATGAATACTTTTAAAAACCCAGACTTCATGGGGGAGTTCATCGACAAATGGCAAGAGCTCCCTATATTATGGCAAACAAAAAGTGGCGGTAATAAAAATAAAGACGCCAGGAAAGCAGCACTGGAGAGCCTGCTTGCATTTGTGCAAACAAAGATACCCACAACAACTCTCCAAGATGTCAAAAACAAAATTGCGACCATCAGAGGGACATACAGGACCCAGAGGACTATGGTCCTGAGGTCGCAGAGGTCAGGTGCACCAGCAGATAAGGTTTATAAACCCAGTCTGTGGTACTACAGTAAGCTTGCTTTTCTGGATGACCAGCTGGAAGTGCGGGAATCTCTCTCCACCCTTCCCCCCAGAGGTCAATCCAGCCTTCCTTGTACCCAACCCTCCAGCCTTCCCTGCAGCCAGTCCTCCAGCCTTCCTGTCAACCCTGCTCTGGCTTCCTCTGAGGATCAAGATCAGGGCCTTGAGGAGGCAGATTTGGAGATATGGAGCCAGGTAAAGTATTGATATCTTTATTTATATTGTACAAAATTGTAGAATTTAAATAGATGTTAGTATTGTTAAAGGTATGTACACTTCTAACAATAAAGTTTGTGAAGAGCAAGATACAGTAGTGGCCTAATTTTATGTGCACAAGACAACAAAACCAGGATGCGGAATCAATGAAAATGACATAACTTTTGGCATTGATTTCAACAATGTCTAGAGGTGAACAATGTCTGTGAATGATGATGTGGCAAAATAAATAATGTCCCTTTCTTTTTTTACAGCCAGAGCAGAGCCAGGAAGAGGGTGATGTTGGGGATCAGGAGGAGGCAGGGCCCAGTAGCACCCAGGAGGAGGCAGGGCCCAGTGGCACCCAGGAGGAGGCTGGGCCCAGTGGCACCCAGGAGGAGGCTTGGCCCAGCACAAGAGCCCAGATGCCTCCCCTGGTAGTTAAACCACGAGGGCCAAGGAGAGGTAGGCAGGTGGAGGAGGAAACCAGGGCCTTCCTCAGAGAGGCAACAGCGGCCCTCAGAGAGGCACCCTCTGTTGATGAGGGATTTGCCGCAGTCCTCGCCCACAAACTAGGGCAAATGGAGTTGCAGCAAAAAAATTTCAGTGAGACCCTGCTATTGAAAGTCATCAATAAGGGCGTGCTGGGTGAACTCACTAGGTACACGGACATAACGGAGGTTGTCCCTACTCCTCCACCTCCTCCTCCTCCTCCTACTACTCCTCCTGCCACAACCTCGCCTCCTGATCCCCAGCCTCCAAGGAAGAAACCAACCAAGGCTGCAGAGAAGGCTGGAGAGAAGGCTACAAGGAAGAGGAGAAAATAATGTTCTGAAATAAAAAAAAATTTAGTGCCCTTAAAATACTTGACTATGTGATTTGTATTTCAAAAGAGAGCTTGCTAGGGAGCAGGCAGGGACATCTCAAATTATATTATTGTTATTATCAGGGGACACAAACCTCCCTGAGGCCAAATGAGACACATTTGGAAGGTTGTTGTGGTAACTTTACACAAGAATAATTTAAGCCAAAATAATAAAAAAAAGGCCACAAAAAAAAAAACAATATTAAAATTAAATTTAAAGAAAAAAGGAGAATTACATTATTTTATTATTATTAGTATTATTTAGGAGGGAGGTGCGGCTTATAAATAATATTTTATAATCATTAGAGCAATTTGGAATTACTTTAGAAACAAGTTTGGCATAACTCTCAATGTCATTATCAAAAGAGGGTAATTTTAAAGCATTATCAAAAGAAGAACGGAATGCGCAGCATTAAAACGATGCTATTAATTCCACCGTGACGAATGTGCCATCTCCATTTCCAACATTAGCTTTACCAAAACGAGCGCTCCCGTCTCATAGTTGCTTCTGAGCATGCGCGTTTTTTTTCACGTCGTGAAAGCATACACACTATCGTTTTTCACGTCGTTAAAAAAAACGACATGAAAAACGACGTGAAAAAAGAGAGCATGTCCGGAATTTTTAATGGCCGTTTTTCACGTCGTTAAAAATGCTCTGGAGCATACACACGATCATTTTTCAGGGCCATTTTTTTAAATGGCAGTTTTAACGGCATGAAAAACGATCGTGTGTACGGGGCATAATACCCCGCAGAGGGTGATTTCTGCAGGCCTATCCGACCTTGCCATAGTGGAGGTCCACCTTTTCTGTTAAAGTACCCATCTGGAATATATATTCACTGTGGTGGACGGAGCCTCCTCATGGAATTTTCTTGGGCACTATTCTTTTTTTCAACATCTGCTATGGGTTCCTGTTTTTTTTTCCATCTGAAGTAATTTTTCGTGTATTGGAATTCTTTCCCCATTTTTGTAGGGAACTTTTGGATACATTGGACTTCCTAACTATTCACTTATTTATTAATATAAGAAGTTTCACACTAGTGTTATTTTTTCATTTGAGATTGACTTGTGTATTCATGTAGGTTTACTTATATAGTGTAGGAGGATTTGGACAATTTTTTCTCATATGTTTTCACTCCATGCATAATATATAATTTTTTTGTTTATACACTTTGATGGTGGTTATTCTCTTTATCATTATTGTTCTATTTTTGATTGATTTGTACATATGTCAGTGTATATTACACTGTGTAGGAGAATTGGACTAGTTTTCCTTCACATGCTTTTTCATTTTTATGTATGCACGTTTATGGTGGTTATTCATTTATTATTCACCAAGTTTCATTAATTTATTAGAACTCTTTAATTGAGTTCTATTCTTTATCTATTTTGTGCGCGACATATTTCCTTAATTAGTGAACTTCTGTATGTGGACTTGTGATGGCAGCTCCTTTCTCTCTCTCTTCCTCTCCACTTCCTCCTTCTGGGGTTTGAAAGCCAGCCACCCAGGGACAGGAAGCGCCTACATAATACTCTATATTTACAGGCATTTACAAATTCAGACAGTAGAGGGCAGCAGATCCCTACACACTTCAAAAACTGTGTGCAAGAAATGCCTGTAAAAACACTTTTAAATAAGAACTTACTAGGTGTGAATCGAGGCTGAATGGTTAAAATAGTATACTAGTCTGAAAGTTTAGAAAGCTACTAGAGCTAGCCATATACAGTACTTTTAGATATCTCTTGATCAGCCCACAAGATGACCATGATAATATCAACAGATTCCTCCATCCATGCTGAACAGTGTGGATGGAGAAATTTCTGATGCCTGCTTTTGTATTCAGGCAGCTGCAGCACCCACAGCTGTTTGGATACCTGAACAGTGACTGCATCTGATAGGATGCAGTCACTGTTTGGCCACAGTATTTTCCACCCAGCTCCGTCGATTTTTAGAATAACTTCTGTTGAGTTGGATGGTAATGACAAGGCCATCCGTAGCTCAAATTGTGGCCCTTTCAGTCTTTGTGTTTTTTTTATTTTTAAAGAAGAATACTCTTTAAGATCATACAATGACAAAACTGAAACATATAATGGGTACTTGTTACATATTTTGTTGTAATAAAAGAGTACATAATATAATGAATTTGATAAACAGTGATTCAGTCGCTTCTTCAGAGCCTTTGAGAGAGCGGTAGCTATATCTTACAAATTAATATGGGATATGGATCACAAAGCATTGCCATTTAGTAGTCTCAGTTAGTCCATAAGGATGGCAATGGGCAAACTTTAATTCATAATGAAAAAAGTACATACCGTAAATACTTGAGTATAAGCCGGGTTTTTCAGCACATTTTTTTGTGCTGAAAATGCCCCCCTCTGCTTATACTCGAGTCACCTTTTTGCGCCTAATCTCTCGGATGTTGGGGACAAGGTACCAGCCGGCCGTAGGTCCCCTGGACCCCAAACTTGGCACACATGTAGCCCCACTCTTCCTCTACAGGTGTGCAAAGATAGTTGTCCTGGGGACCTAGGGCCGGGGAGCACCGTTTTTTCAAAGCTGGGCACCTCTTCCATAGACTCCCATGTTAAATGGTAATTTCTCCGGTAACTTTGGGGACCTGGTACCGGCCAGCCGTAGGACCCCAAACTTGGCACACATGTAGCCCCAGTTCTCCTCTAAAAGTGTGCAAAGTTTTCTGTTTGGGGGACCTACGGCAGGGGAGCACCGATTTTTCAAAGCCAGGCACCCCTTCCATATACTCCCATGTTAAATGTAAGTCTAGTCATGGACACAGTGAGGAATGGGCACAGTGAGGCATGGACACAGTGAGGAATGGGCACAGTGAGGCATGGACACAGTGAGGCACAGTGAGGCATGGACACAGTGAGGCATGGGCACTGTGAGGTATGGGCATAGTGAGGCATGGACACAGTGAGGCATGGGCACAGTGAGGCATGCACATGGACACAGTGAGGCAAAGTGAGGCACAGTGAGGCATACAGATGGACACCCTAGGCTTATACTCGAGTCAATACATTTTCCCAGTTTTTTGTGTTAAAATTAGGTGCCTCGGTTTATATTTGGGTCGGCTTATACTCGAGTATATGCGGTAATCATTATGTTAGGGGTGTGTTTATTATTTTTGTAAGTACAGGTACAGTTTAACTATTTATTCATTTTGAGTTCCTAGGGAAACAGAATCCTTAAAGTTGAACTGTATTGAGCTAATCAAATATTGTCTCAATACAATTGACGTGTGTATTTTTACTTGACTCTTGGCCTCCATTGTGTATATTTCTTCAATAAGTGCAGTAATTCAGCATGAACAAACTCCTTCACGTTGCCTTTGTGCAGAAGTTTCTTCTAATGCCGTGTACACACGACCGTTTTTAATGACGAGAAAAATTAATTTTTTAAAATGGTCATTAAAAATGACCGTGTGTGGGCATCAGAGCATTTTTCACGACGTGAAAAATGGGCATGAAAAAATTGGAACATGCTCTAATTTTTCTCGTCATTTTTCACATCGTCGTTTTACTCGTCATGAAAAACGGCCGTGTGTGGTCTTTAACGACGTGAAAAAAACGCGCATGCTCAGAATCAAGTATGAGACGGGAGTGCTCGTTCTGGTAAAACTAGCGTTCGTAATGGAGATATCACATTCGTCACGCTGTAACGGACTGAAAAGCACGAGGCTGAAAAGCGCGAATCGTCGCTCAACAAACTTTACTAACATGAAGGGTGGCGCCATCCGAATGGAACTTCCCCTTTATAGTGCCGTCGTACGTGTTGTACGTCACCGCGCTTTACTCGAACATTTTTTTCCACGATAGTGTGTAGGCAAGGCAGGCTTTAGAAGAATCACGTCGAGAAAAATGCTGTTTTTTTCAATGGCATTAAAAACGGTCGTGTGTACGCGGCATAATAAGACTGGTCACTGATGCTTTCTCTCCTTATGCAAGTTGACTGGTCCACGATCTCCTGTAGTTTCCTGCAGGCAGCTTCTAATAGGAGAACTCACTGAGCCCTTTCCACAGCTCTGCTCCCTGTAGAGACTATGTGCAGCCCAGTGATAATGTCACAGCTACTTTTGCAAGGCGTAGACTGGGTTTGCAAGCATATCTGGTGTACACAAGGTGCATTTCTATGCTTTGTGACTATTGAGAAATATACACTTTATTACCAAAAGTATTGGGACACCTGCCTTTACACGCACATGAACTTTAATGGCATCGCAGTCTCTGCTCTAATTCATCCCAAAGGTGTTCTATCGGGTTGAGGTCAGGACTCTGTGCAGGCCAGTCAAGTTCCTCCACCCCAAACTTGCTCATTCATGTCTTTATGGACTTTGCTTTGAGCACTGGTGCCGAGTCATATTGGAATAGGAAGGAGCCATCCCCAAATATCCATGTAGATACTGGAAGATAGTAGAATAAATGTAGGTATATGTTGTAGGAAATTCTGTTTTAAAGATAATGTGATTTATGGATATTGATCAAGATTCTGTATATTGAATAATGAGTAGGAACATATACATAATGTGATAGAATCTTGTTTAAATGTAAACTTTTTGTACTTTTTGTAAAAAAACAAACAATAAAAATAAATTGAAAACAAACTGTTCCCACAAAGTTGGGAGCATGAAATTGTCCAAAATGTCTTGGTATGCTGACTCCGTAAGAGTTCCCTTCACTGGAGCTAAGGGGCCAAGCCCAACTCCTAAAAAACAACCCCACACCATAGACCCCCCTCCACCAAATGATTTGGACCAGTGCACAAAGCAAGGTCCAAAAAAGACATGGATGAGCGAGTGGAGGAACTTGACTGTCCTGTACAGAGTCCTGACCTCAACCCAATAGAACACCTTTGGGATGAATTCGGGTGGAGACTGCGAGCCAGGCCTTTTCGTCCACATCAATGCCACAACATCACAAATGTGCTTCTGGAATAATGGTCAAACATTCCCATAGACACACTCCTAAACCTTGTGGACAGCCTTCCCAGAAGAGTTGAAACTGTTGGTGGAAAGGGTGGGCCAACTCAATATTAAACCCTGCAGAATAAGACTGGGATGTCGTTAAACTTCAGGTGCGTGTAAAGGCAGGTGTCCCAATACTTTTGGTAATATAGTGTATTTAAATGTGTCTGGAATTCAGCTCTACGCATATGACAGGATTTTTGCCAGCTGGAATGCTTAATTGTGTCTTTTGTTTAGTTCATCTGTAACAAGACTAACATTGTTACAATATTACAGAATAACAATATAAAGTATACAATCTCCTTCATCTTAAATAGTTAAAGAAAGTATGTTTTTATAATTTTGGCTCCAGTGTCATTCAACACTACTCTATGTGTAACTGGATTTACAATGTGTATGTTCCTGTAGTTGATCCAAAATTGGGTACTTGGCTTAGTAGACATTTTATTGTACTGTTGTTCAAGGACTGAAGGTCTTAAAATTCAATCCAAAGCACATTATTTGAAGGTCTTTTGATTTAGAAAACAATTTGTAGTGACAGATCCCTTATTACATCATTATGTACTAGAGGCAGTTAGCAGGAGCTTTAAAAGATAAAAAAATAAATAAATTCAGGCTCATATCAAAAGGGTATGTTTGTGCCAATGTAATTTTAATTGAGATTAGGGTATCTGCTCTTCCTGTTTTATTTTATCATTGATTTGGGCATAGTATCTGACAATTAAAGAAGTTCTCTATCCTGGATTTTTTTTAAAGGAAGCCTATGTTGAGAAAAATGTTTATTAAGGGCCATACTGCTTGATGACCAAGCTCAAGATGAGTTTTGATTGATGCACCTACTGCACACTTTTATTGGTTACTAATAGGGTTAAAGTGGTTGTAAACCTTCGTGTTTTTTCACCTTAATGCATCCTATGCATCCACATTAAGGTAAAAACACCTTGCAGTCACCGGCTCCCCCGAGCCCCTGTTTTATTTACCTGAGCCCCAAATCTCTGTGGGCGCGATCCCGCGTTGCTTTCCCCCAGCTCTTGTCGGCTCTTCATTGGATGATTCATAGCAGTGCAGCCATTGGCTCCCACTTCTGTCAATCACATCCAATGACGCGGCCACCGAGTCATACAATTGGCGGCTATGGACGGCGATTGTATGGCACTGGAGTGGGCCCGCAAGCTAACCCCCTTGGGAGAGCGTTTCCCAGAGGGGGTTAGCTTTTGCGGGGAGGAGCCGTGGGACTCCAGAAGAGGACAATCGGGCTCTGTGCAAAACTAACTGTACAGTGGAGGTAAGTATGACATGTTTGTTTATAATTTTTTTTTTTTATCTCCGAACCTTTTCAACCCCTTTAAGCTTGGTGAATCACCAAAATGATCTTATTTTCGACAGCTGTTTGAGAATGAGTAATAGGGGATACCCTATACTTATTCCCCCAAGGGCAGGAGGCAGACATCTGGGGCCCCCCTTATTATAAAGAGGGTATCCAGATTCTTAAAAGTCCCTTGGGGGACAGGATATGGGGAAGAGGCCCTTCTCCCGCAGCATAAGGACAAAGGTGCCATGCAGGGGAGAGGCCTCCCTACCCCACTCCTTTCAAGGTACTCTCCCAATGTTGAAATCCATATGGCCTAGTATCATTCAGAATAGGGGGATTGGCAAGCACGCTTACTGCCCTCCCTTTTCTAGCCACCCAGACTGAATTCCTGAATAAGGGTTTGATTGATATTTACAGGGACCCCCAAGCCATTTTTTTTTTCAGTTTTCCTTTAAAGGGACAGCACATGGCAGCAGAAAACCACCATTGGGAATCAGGTCGTCATAACTTACAATGGATGTTCATCATTGGATAACACGATTGACAATTTATTTACATTGTGGAGCATTGTTTAGATTTTGTAAATTGAATTTTTAGGAAGGACTTTTGTTTACGTTTTACTTTTTTTTTTTTAACTAGTAATGAGGTGTACTAATTTACTCTATATTATTTTCATGGGGAGGACAAGATAAATAGGGGTCCCCTTATTCTAGAGAGGTTTTCCATTTCCTTTAAAAGAATATGTTACCCAACTTTCCATATTCCTGATATGTGCCTATTGTACCATGTACTTGTATGAAAAAGTATCCTGTTCTCTTTGCATTGCTTCCTTTGTGTGAATTCCCTGGTGATCCTGCCAGTTCCATTGTTTTCCTATTTCAAATTGACCATGCTAGGCATGAGAACAGATCCCTTCCAGCATGGTCAGCTTTCTGTGCTGGGAGCACAGCCTGTCTGTTCTCCAGTGATCAGAGTTGTGCTGACACCCCCCTCCCAGCACAGCCATTCACTATGAAGATCAGTGTCCTGATGTTTCTACACCCCTAGCTCTCTATGCTCCTCATGCAGCTGAGAACATAGATTTATGATCACTTATAAAAAAAGGCATTTATATATATTTTTTATATCTAAACACAAATGTTTTTCCTTTCATTTCTATTATAAACTGATTAGGTAAGGTTTTTTTTTATCTGATACTGGGTTTGCAGATCCTCCCATGCCACATGTCAGCTAATGGACATATGCTCCAGCACATGTATACTTTGACTGGATCAAGATTAATGTGACTGGGAAATTAACTATCTTGGAAGATTTTGGGGACATTAGTGCCATTAGTGACCAGACCTCCTCTTCCTCCAACCTTTCCAGAACTGTTTCAATGGATGCTCTTCTGAAGACAATGGATAAAAAGTTGATGGCTAGCATGGGCTCCATGGTCCTCTCAAGTAGTAATGTTTTATACAAACAAACAAACCTCCACTGCTTCTAGGGAGATCCGGTTATCAATCTAGCTACTCAAAATGCCATTAGTGCTCAAACCTTGGCATGTCCCATCATATCCATACAAACAAGAGAAGTCTTCAAAGATATCTTGTAGTTCTATTAGTATTTTAATCAGTCAAAAATCATAGTATACAGCCACCGCCACATGAACACCTTAATTAGTTTTGTACTGTTAGTGCTCACTCATATGGTCTATGACAACTGTTAAAACAAAGCATGTAAAAAGTCTGGAGATTTCAACTTACAATGGAGCTGTGTACATTACAACTACACCAAATGCAATTACTCATACTGTATATAAATCCAAAAGAGAAAATTACCGCTCAGATGTACCTGATTGATTTTTCCGCTTCTATCCCAAGCCACGGGTGCAGGCAATGCATATAATAATGCGAAAAATGGAAGGAAACTATTGGACAGCCGCACTCCAAAAACAATTCCTTTATTGGAAAATCACGGAAATCCAAACCACAGCAAAGAATAAGAGCAGACAAGCTGATGCGTTTCGCACCGTAATTTCAGTGCTTACTCATAGCTATGAGTAAGCACTGAAATTACGGTGCGAAACGCGTCAGCTTGTCTGCTCTTATTCTTTGCTGTGGTTTGGATTTCCGTGATTTTCCAATAAAGGAATTGTTTTTGGAGTGTGGCTGTCCAATAGTTTCCTTCCATTTTTTGTATATAAATCCAGTCTAGTCTTATACTGTATGTAAGCAGTACCTGTTCGTGAGTACACACATAACATGTAGTGGTAAGTTGGAGAAGAATAGTCACAATGCATGGTTCCCATGAAAATTTAGCCCTCTCACAATAGTACCTACTTGTTCTTACATCCCAATGCACTATGCCACTGTAAGTTGCAGTTAGATATAATTAATATTTGCAGAATTGTATTCATTCCTGCACTTAACAAGCTCCTGCAATATCAGTGCTAGCTTTAGGGGTTGATTTAAATCTACTCACTGAGTAGCACTTATCCCTACCCTCTTTTACATCTTGTATAGCAAGCTTCCCACTCACTACTGTAAGTAACTATGGCTGACAATGTCTTTCTGACCTATGTGGTTCTTAGGAAGTTTCACAGCAGAGACGGCAGTGAAACTACAGATCCCTAATGTCAGTGAGGCTGTACTGAAGCATTATATTGGCCTAGACAATCCTAAATAATGATGCTCATTGTGCCAGGTGACTATTGCAACAAAAACTCCTTGTAGGATGTTCTATTTGAGGCAGTAAGTGTAGCGATTTGCTGGCCTCTCCTTTTAGCTGCTAATATCACAGTGTTGTGTGTAATTATGTATTAAAGTGATTGTAAAGCTTAACATTAAATATATATATATTATACTTACCTGCTCTGTACAATTGTATTGCACAGAGCGGCCCCAAGCCTCCGCTTCTTGGCTCCCCTATCGGCGCTCTAGGCTCCTCTTCTCTTCTCTGTGTTCCTCTATAAGAAGCCGCTTCCTATGGGGGCACACCTGCGGGCTTACTCCCGAGCCAGCCTGTGTGTGTCTATTGACACAAACAGAGCAGCTTCCGCTCTCTGTTCACAGAACATGATTGACAACAGTAGGAGACTATGGCTTCCACTGCTGCCTCTGTGAGCAGAGAGAGAGGAGAGAGATGCTACAGATGGCCACAATGCTAGATTTTACCCTAATGCAGGGAATGCATTAAAGTGGTTGTAAACTTTTTTTTTTTAAATAACAAACATATCATACTTACCTCCACTGTGCAGTTTGTTTTGCACAGTGTGGCCCCGAACCTCGTCTTCTGGGATATCCCGGCAGCGCTCTTATTGGTAAATGCCCTGGGAGAAGCGCTCTCCCTGGGGGTTACCTTGCAGGTGCGCTCCCAAGTCTAGCATTTGCGTGCATAGACACAAAATGCTGACTCGGCCCCGCCCCCAGCGCGCGTCATTAGATTGGATTGACAGCAGCGGGAACCAATGGCTGCGCTGCTATCAATCTATCCAATCAAGAGCCAAGAACCCTGGGCAGAGAGGTCCAGCGCGTCTCCACCGAGGAAACGAAGGGCTCAGGTGAGTAAAACGGGGGGGACGGTCACTGTCAGAAGTTATTTCACTTTAATGTATAGGATGCATTAAGGTGAAAAAACATGAGTTTTTCCAACCCCTTTAAGATAAGCAATGTGAGAATCTGAGAACTGAGCCACATGGCCTTATACACACAGAGGCTGCTACTGTAGCTGTATTTTAATCCAGATTAGAGGCAGACAATTATGCAAGTATTCCTATCTTCCAATAGTTTAATAACAGTTGCCCAAAGCTTCTTGAGTAGGAAAAAGATAATGATTGTTGCGCTATGAGTGTTAGCTGTAGGCAAAGCTGTGTTGTTAACAGGGTGGGAGGGAAGGGGTTAACCGTGTCCAGGGATGAGACACAATTAAGGCCGGGTTCACACCTATGCAAATTGGTTGCGGCTTACACCGCATCCAATTCGCATAACATTAAAAAATACATTATTTTCAATGAGGCTGGTTCACATATGTGCGATGCATTCGTACTGCGCATTACCAAAAAAAAACGCGTGCGTCTTCTAGACATTGCGGTGTGGCTCAGGTGCAAATTCAGGTCCATTATCTTCTATGGGCACGCACCTGATTCGCAGATGTCTTCCGTTCTGAACAGGACTTTTTTCAATGCTCACTACACTTCCCCCCCCTCTCCCAGGTCAACAAGTTTGCATGTTCCACCGCACACAAAACGCTGAACAGCTCTCTTATCTCCTTGCAGAGATAACAGAGCTGGAATTCGCACCACACAAGTGTGAACCCAGGCTAAAACTAGCAGCAGAGAGTCAGTGAACAGTTGATTGAAAAGTGACTCCTGGTGAGAATTCAGTTCCTTGAAAAATGGGAGAGTCTGTAGCCTGGGTATATTACCATACGGAAATGTAACTGACACAAAACAGGAGGCAGCACGCTGAAGGGTATAAAAAACCTTTAGGAGAAATACAAAAGAGAGAAAACAAGCAGCGCCAACCTAAGTGCAGCAGTGTTATCACACGTTTTTAATTTTAATAGAAATGCACTCACTCTGAGTAGAATAAAAGCAGGCACATCATGATAATGTCCAATGGACAGCAAGATGGACAGCAGGGCTCCAAGAGTGGATCTTCTAGCGCTGTAAGTTCTTGTCTGGCGGCGCCGGTGGCTTCCAGTGTCCCAGGCTAGAGCAAACAAGGCGCAGGGGGAAATCGTCAGTCCAAGAGTCCCTGGTCGCAGTCAGATGATGCTAGTAGCGTGCACACGTTCGGAACATGCGTGCTCCTTCGTCAGGCATCTTGAGTATATTTCTGAATCCAAGTGACAGACAAATCTGCCGTTGAGAAGCTCCATTCCAGGTTGGTTTGACAACAGATGGAGGATATCCCCATGACTGCTGATTTTGCCTTTGGGTCTGCAACAAAAGAACAGATGCCACATCATTACCAGGGGCCCCTGCAACTGGACTTTGCTGCAACATTCATCTTGATTGTGGATCTCTATTATTAACTATATATACCTGGGTATATGTGCACAATTCCACCAAGACTCCTATTGGGCCCTTTGCTGATAATACCTGTTAGTACATTAGATGTATGTACTGTTATTAAACTCTTCTTATATAGAGCTTTTGTTATTTCTATACTGGCGTACATCTATCTTTACACGGGGTGGACTCAGTAATGTGCATCTGTATGCTCAGCAGGGGATCTGTCCGCTGATCTTCGCTGATGAAAGGTGTGTTCTCCTCTATGGGGCAGTCAGATGGAAACGGACTGCCTGTCCGTTTCCATTCGACTGTCATCCGATCCATCCTTACTTTGACTAGATTACTGATTAATGTCCCATGAGGGGGAATCCCCTATGTCAAAATGTAAATACTGTATTTATTGGCGTATAACACTCACTTTTTTACCCTAAAAATAGAGGGTAAACTATGCCTGCGTGTTATACGCAGGGGGCTATGGAACGTTTTTTTCTTGAAACTTCCCTCTTAAAGTTAGGGTGCGTGTTATACGCCTGTGCGTGTTATACGCCGATAACTACGGTAGTTATTGAGCTAACCCAAGAGTGGAAAAGTGATGAGGGAAGAGCTGCTACATAAGAATGTGACAAATATTCAAAGTGAGGGGATGTGTAAAATGTAGCGCTAAACATGATGTACAGTGGAAATGTACAAGTGAAATAATTATTCAAATCAATATACAAATAGAAATCAATGTAAAGTCCTGCTATATGAATGTATGAATACAGAACAAGTCCAATGATGTAAATCAATCTTTATAGCAGGTAGGGTCCGTCACAGACAAGTGGTAGATCACAAGTGGACACTGATGATACAAGCAGGTGTATGCAACATCCAGAGAGATATGTCATCCAATCAATGATAAGCATATATATTCTTACTGGAACGGGTGGACCCGAATGTCAGCGACGAGTCAGCAAAGCATTGATATCCAGATCAGCGAGTCGACCAAATGATCAAAGAGGCCCAGGGAGCTCCAGAAGCAACTCAGAAGGATCTTGTAGGTGACAGCAAATTTGGAAGGCTGGTGACCAAATTGGATAGCCAAAAAAGCTCACATCCGAAGGGGTATGTAGAGAAAAAATACCTCCAATGGTGTAGGTCAAAAACGCAGGTTTTTATTTAAAAAAACAACAAACATGAATAAAATGTGATCACAAGATAAAAGCAATGTGGGGAGCAATGAGCCAAGCATGATGCGTTTAGTCCTACTAGGACTTCTACAGGGGCATCTTTTAGCGCTACATTTTACACAAATCCCTTATGTCCCCTATGTTCACAGAGGCCCGGTCCTGGGTGGAGGCATTGCCAACATTATTATCAAACCCACTCTGGTTTTATTCTTTTACTTATCAATGGGCTTGGTGCAATATCCTGTTTGAGGAGGACCATTTCTAATAACACCTCTCATAAAGGGATACATATGTTGTCTGGTTTATATGCAAAGCTACTTTTTTTTTTTGCAAAGGTGCAGCCTCCGACCCTGCAGCTTGTCAACGTCTTTGGCATGCTTAAATAAGCTGCGGTTGGATGTACCAAGTGGTACTTGTTTTTAGTGCTGTATGTGTTCAGGGACATATTCCCAAAAGTATTCTGTGGTAAAACGCAAGGTTGGACTCAAAAGAGGCTAAATGCACAATGTGCATGTGGCCTTACGATAAACAAAGCCCTGTCTAAAAGCACTGTGGAAAAAAACGAATCTGGCTGCAATCATTAGATACAATTTGAAATGAAGGTGGCATTTAGAATCAAGCACAATTGCAATGTTTTCTGACTAGCATTAGCATCTCACTGATTGATTTCACTTGTTGCCTGGGGTTGCTCTTTAAGCATCCACTGTCTATTCTGTTCACAACAGACTCAATAAGGTATTACCGGGACTGCATTAACAAAATACCACAAGTACATCAGACCAGCAGAATTTCCTCTTGGGGAAGTTATGACAGAGAGACTTGGAATGCAGTCTGCGTTCCCTAGTGCTGAAGTCCATCAGTGCTCCCGTAATATGCGACTTCCAGAACAAAGATATTCTTTCTGTATGAATCAGTAGACAATAATTATTGGACAAACATTGGCATTTGGCACTAATATTGCAGCATTGTTTGAATTTCAAAACAGCTGTCTGATTTCTCTGTTTCTTTCTTTCAAAGATATCACAAACTTCACAGCCAGACAGACTACAGTTTTATGATATGTTGGAAAGTACATAATTAGCTCACTAATCACCGATAATAGAAGTTTAGCCTTGAAAAAGCGAAAATGACCGTAATGACCCATGATTTTTTATTATATTTTTTTCAGCATTTGGAGCTAAATGCGCTATTGCCAGCTTCAGCTACTCATTATTAAATGAAGCTGCTGATGACCATGGCACACCATCCATTTGTAGCTGCCTGGATATGTATTGTAGTCGCCAACAGCAGTAATTGTAGCTAGTTAGAGATAGCTGGAGAAATTAATCAGAGAGATTTGTAGCTGCCACAAAGTTAACAGTGTGAGGTGGTCCTTATAGTGGAGATTCAGAAGTTGGCTGTGTTCTCTGAAATAGGTATCTACTGTAGATCAGTGTTTCTCAACTCCAGTCCTCAAGGCGCCCCAACAGGTCATGTTTTCAGGATTTCCCTCAGATGAAACGGCTGTGGTAATTACTAATGCCCCGTACACACGGTCAGACTTTTGACCGGCCAAAATCACATCGGAATTTCCGACGGAATTCCATCGGAGTAAAAGAGAACATGTTCTCTATCTAAACTCCGACGGAATTCCTCGGAATTTCCGATGGAAAAAGTCCGATGGGGCATACACACCGTCGGAATATCCAATGAAAAAATTCCGTCTGACTTTTTCCATCGGAAATTCCGATCGTGTGTACAAGGCATAAGGCAGTTAAACTGATCAATCACCTGTGCAAAATAATGGAAAGCCTGAAAACATGACCTGTTGGGGCGCCTTGAGGACTGGAGTTGAGAAACACTGATCTAGACAAAGAAAAAACAGCCTTGATTGACTGACTGACTGACAGACTGAACACACAGCTGGTGCAGCTCAGACCATTGCCTCATTTGTCAAGGGACATGGAATGCCTGATAGATGTTCCAGTCACTGCAGAGCTACCCAACTCACCAATGTACCAGAGGATGGACTTGACCTCCCATGCATTATACTGACAAAAAAGTGGATGGAAAATTTGCAGCTCAACTAATAATGGTAGCATTCAAATATTGCACAACTAAATCAAATTCTTTGGCAACTTAATTTGGTATATCTAGACCTTTGCAGAGTATTTACCATAAAGGGCCACCCCCTAATGCCCATACCTCACCAACTGCAGTACCCCAGGAGTACTCCCTGAGTATTTTGGGGTCTTTTAATACTTACATTTTCCTACAGGCTGCTCGTATGACTTGAGTCCTCTTGCAATCCCTTCCAGTGGTGGGCAGTCTTCAAAGATGTAGAAAGTGACACTAACAGGATGACATCACTGCCACTCCTGGCATCTTTGTATTTGAGTGCATGGTGCTGTGGTGTCACCCCCTCAGCCCATGGTGCCCTGAACTCACAAGATGTCTTCAGTTGATGGTCTGGTCTCCATTCAGCCTTTAAGACTGATGACATCTAGTGGTGGAAAATAATTACTGTTGGGTGGGAAGGGGGGCTGGTGGAACCAGAGAGATGAACATAGTAGCTAGAGCTGCTTTTGTGTTTTAAGACCAGCTGGAGTTTGCCATGAGTTGGCCTTTAACCCCTTTCCACCAAGCAAACGCATATATGTGGCCTCACAGAAATTGGTCTTTATTTGTAGGCCTAATGACTGTGTCGCTATATTTGTGCTGAACATGCTTCCAGAACAGAGATCAAGCTCTCACAGAGAGTTCTGGGTCTGGTACTAAGAATCAGGATCCAAGAGTACCCCTTCCCGATCACCGAATTGCTGTGATAACCTCTGACTGGCTATCACATTGATCAGTCCCTGTACGGCCTGCCCCTGTGTTGTTCTGTTATTCAATGGAGAAAAAATACATTGTATCACATACCGGATATATTATATCATACATTGTATCTTTTTCTCCTTGATAAACAAGAAAAGTGTGAACAAAGAAAGTGTGTGTAAAAAATAAATACATAAACATAAAATAGTTAGATTAGGGATTGATCCAGGTCAGGGTTAGAGTAAAGGTCAAGGCTGGTGTTAAAGGTCAGGTTCAAAGGTCAGGGTCAGTGTATTATAGGTAGGTAGGATCAATAAAATATTATTTAGTATCAGTGTCAATGTGTTTTAGATAGAATAAAAAAAGTTAAATGCACATTGTTTCTGGGCCCTATTACAGGTACAAACAACAAAAAACATACACATATGTGGTATTGCTGCGATCATTGGGAGCAGGAAAATTTATTTGGGGGTTTTGTTTGGTGCTAGGTTATGATAATCGCAAGGAAATACAACAAAATTTTAAAGAAGGATACATTTTGTAATATTTTAGGTCAATTCTCCTTTGATAATAAAAAACAAACAAATCAGGAAATATCTATTTCTATTTACCACTAAATGAAGGCCCTATTTGTCTTGAGAAAAACAAGGTACAACTTACGTGGATACACTAAATAGTTGCATTTATATATGTTCAGTTTTACTCAGGGCTTTTTTTCTCAAACAATGGGTGCTGGAACTCAACCACGACCCCCAAAAACCCCTGCACCCACACACACCCTCCAAATCACATCAAATAGTGGGTTTGGTCAGTCAAATTTCACGAACAGTAGGAGGGTCTTAAAGGGGCATTAAATACCAAGATTGCATTATAAAAAGAGTGCAGAGGTCAGGGGGGTTACACACAGAGTGCAGAGCTGTCACTTGTAAACACAGAAGCTGGACTTCTGTGTTTACAAGCGATTGTGGTGAGTGGGCCTCTTTCAGGTATAGGACTTTTGGCCATCTTTATCTGCTAGGCCTGAAAGCCATAACTTGCGTACATGCACAAGAAGGGAGTTCTTTCATTCTGGTACCAAGGTGTTATGGAAAATCAAAATATGGCACAGGATTATAAATAAACCTATGACCCAGGGACAAGTCCATATGGGTTATCCAAAGGTGGACTCTTGCAGGGTTCAGGAACTTTTTAGTGCAGCACCTCTTTAGAGACTGAAGGTTTCTCTCAGTGTATTTCCCGTATAAATCTCTCAGCAGTGAAGAGCTTTTATTGCCAGTATAGCCTTAAAATTCCAATACTAGGAAAGAATATATAACAAGATCTCTAAACCATGTAATTTGGGTAAGCTGAATGTTGTAACATGGAACACATTTTCCAATTAAGACATGTTTTCTTACCTCATCTCCATTTATATTTGAATAATAAAAACACATCCAGCATGCTGGAAGATGTTTTTGTGACTATGTAACCCCACTATTTATTATTATTATTATACACGATTTATATAGCACTAACAGTTTACGCATCGCTTTACAATGTAGAGGGGGACAGCACAATTACAGTAAAGTTCAATACAGAAGGGGCAGGAGGGCCCTGCTCGTAGATCTTACATTCTAAAGGGAGGGGGTGGTGGTACAAAAGGTAATAGCTGCGGGGGATGATTTGATGGGGGTGGCTCTGGTACAGTTCTTAGGTGGGTAGACTTACCTGAATAAATACGTTTTCAGGGATCTCCTAAAGGTGGACAGGTTAGAGGCTGATCGGACATACCGAGGCAGGGAGTTCCAGAGAATGGGAGAGGCTCTGGAGAAGTCCTGAAGGCAAGCATGAGGGGAGGTGACAAGGGAGCTAGAGCACAGGAGGTCCTGGGAGGAGCGGAGGGGCAATTTAGTTACCTCAATATTATTGGACCTCTGAAATCCTTGAACACATACAGTATGTTGGATTATAAAAGCACAATTAGAAGTTTATTTCAACCTGATTTTTTATTTTTTTTGGCACAGTGGGCTGGGATTAACAAAAAGAATAATGTCAGTTTTAAGATGTAAATATTGGCGCATTTTCTGTGTGCCAAATTAGCAATGTCAAAAAGACAACTTCTAAGTGGTCTTGCACCAGCCGCACACAATCACATAGAAAGTGCTATAGGATCCTATTTATGTCCAATAGTGTGTGCCAAATTACTCACATTACTAAGTTACAAAGTGAACACTATTACCACAGTGGCATGATATCTTTACGAAGGTGCTAGTTGTGAAGTGGCATATGTGGGCAAGAGTATAAATTGAAGCAAATATTTCAGCCAAGAACTGTAAAAGTATATTGAGCTGTAAAAAAAAAATATATATATATAATTATTTGTTTTTAGCTTGTCAAAAACTTCAATCCTACATCATTATACGTGAAACTGGAGAACGAGTGATGGCTGTGCATATTTGTATTTCATGCGACACATTAAGGAATTCTTAATTTGGCACAAAATGCTCCACATTGATATGCACATTGAACTTGCTTCATTTCTCTCCATGTGCCAATCTTTATTTATAGTGGCACTAAACTCACACATTTTTTACATCAGTCCTTCTAAAATATAAATTATACCACAGCTCTGTTTTTTTTAAGTCTCTTACAGCTTTTTTTAGGGTTTGTTTCTGTCCTCTGCACACTCCTGATCCTCCACTGATGTGCCTTACCGCTAGGTGAACTAGGCAGTCGCCTATGGAGCAGCCACAGCCCCTGGTTTTCCTACTCTCTGCTGCAGGGATGTAGATAAGGGAGGGGTTAGGGGGTCTGAACCCCCCCAGAGCACCCTGCCCAAATGCCCAGTTAGTCCCTGCTGCCACATGGAGCTGCACCGCTCAGCCTCAGCAATCAGATCTGTCAGAGAATATAGTCGGAGCGTCAGTGGTCCCCAGACTTCCCCCTCCTCTGTTCTTGCCGTTTTCCTCCTTCTCTGAAAGTTGAGGCCTGGGGGGTGGGGCAAGCATGTGATTGGTTGCTAGGACATAATTTGTTCTAGCAACCAATCACATGCTTGCCCCGCCCCCAGGCCCTGACATTCAGAGAAGGAGGAGGGCAAGGATGGAACTACCTCAATCAGACCTACCCGACCAGGGAGTGACACCACTGCAGGCATGAAACTCGGACCCAGGGCAGGCTCTGCACAGATGTTCCAGGCTGACCAGCGGCACTGAGGAATTCAGGTGAGCTGAATATCCTGCTACTGGTACCTGTAAAAATGTCTTCCCACCTCACCACCCATCACCTCCCCCAATCCCCATACTGCCTCACCCACCCCTCATACTGCCTCACCTGCCCTTATACCGCCTCCTCCACCCCCGATACTGCCTCCCCCACCCCCATTACTGCCTCACCCACCCTACATACTGCCCTACCCACCCCCCTATCCTGCCTTACCTACCCCTCATACTACCTCACCCACCCCTCATATAGCCTCACCCAGCCCTAATACTGCCTCACCCACCCCCCTATGCTGCCTCACTTACCCCCCATTCTGCCTTACCCACCCCTTATATAGCCTCACCCACCCCTCATACTGCCTCACCTACCCCTCATACTGCCTCACCCACCCCTTATACCACCTCAATCACCCCTCATACTGCCTCACCCACCCCCCTATGCTTCCTCACTTGCTCCCCATACAGCCTCACCCACCCCTCATACTGCCTCACCTACCCCTCAGATTGCCTCACCAATCCCCCGTACTGCCTCACCTACCCCCCTACCCCCATACTGACTCACCTATTCCTCACCCCCCTAATCATGGAGGGGGGTGCAAGTAGCTGCTCTTGCCCAGGGTGCAAAATAGTCTAGCACCAGCCCTGGCTAGCAGTGTCATTTATTTCTGGTCGCATACTCTGTTCATTGCATACCACAATGCCCATGGTTTCGGGGGGTGAGCAGTAAAGGGTGGCTGCATTCATATACACAAGAAGGGCATGGAGAACAAACACAGCCACCCTAAAACTTGAATTCTCAGAATACCAGGATAAAGCTTGAAAAGTACACTTTACTTATATTTAAACATAATGCATTTGTTTTAATCCATAAAAAATGTTTACTGTCACTTGAATCCCCCCCAGCATTAAAAACGGATAACTAAACACACTCCTAATATGTAATAAATATCCTATTTCGTTGCCCACACAGCGTCTGATAAAAAGTAAAAATGATCAATTTAGAAGGCGGCCCTTGCTGCTAAATTATGTTTGGCAGGATCTGCCAAAGAATTCAACAAGGTGTCAAATTCCACAATAATCTACAGTTAATTGTGTACAGAGCTGTGATGGAAAAGAAAACCGCTCATTAATAGAACATTCTTTTTTTCTAAAACATTATTTACCATCCAGTTCCAGTTTTTCCAGTTGGTAGCAATATTAAGCTGACAGGTGAAATAAGAAATGTAATTACAGTGCAGCTCCCAGTCCTCATAGCAGCTCTTCATGTATTTCTGCAGGTGAGGATCTCGCTCCCTCTAGTGGCAGGAACACACAATGTCACGTTGTATCCAGCAGACCGGAGTCAGAGATTTCTCTGTAGCCCTGCCCATGGTGGGTCAGACGGCGTCTCCCTTTCTGATGTTAGCAGAGGTTTCCTTTCCAACCTGCCCTTATCTTAGTCTGCACGTTGCTTCTCGGTGACTAATAGCACAATAACATTGTCTAAGGATAATATAAATTGAGGGCTGTTTACAAAGTCTATGGCTGTTCAATATAAAAAGGAGCACTCAGGCTGGCTACATCACAATCACTTTGGGACCTCACTGAGCAATAACCAGCACTAATACCTTCTTCTCAAGGACTTTGGACAACTGATTGAGGACATTCATTTACAGATACTGGAACTACCAAGGACCATTTTCTTCATTTTTCTTCAGAATCATAAGCACTGGGACTTTTAGCATTAATACTATTTATTGAATTTTTTTTGGAATTCCTATTTTTTTGCTCATTTTCCAGGAGACTATTTAAGAAGCACAATGGAAATAGAAATTTTATTTTACCTGTTCTTGGTTCTTCTTCAAGGGACTTTTGCAACAGGTAGAGTAGACTTTGCTGGATCTGTTACTATGTCCTCTGCTAACAATGTGTGACTATTAAATTAGATTGCTAGTTAGTTCTGGATTGTCTAAGCACCTGTTTATGTTCTTTGAGACTGTAGTCAAGACTTGGGGATCTAGGTAACATTTAGGAGGCAATCTTTGGGTTCTTTCCCAGGTGAAAAAGAAATAGAAAGGGAAATACCTGCAAATGCATTCTTTAGATGAAATATGTGATCTACATATTATAGCCGCAGGCTAGAAAATGTGCATTAAAAATCACTTTGTGAACATTGTACAGTCCAGCCATGGCATCATGGCATGGGACAAGTAGGGTAGTCTTGTCACTGCAGGACATAGTCCAGTTCATAGACCTTTGATCTTTAAAGGTCACATATAAATATATAGGTATAACATAGTACAGGTAGGGTGATCTTGGCACTCTGGGACATAGTCCATCCTAGAGACTTAGCATGGGACAAGTAGGATAGTCTTGTCACTGCAGGACCTAGTCCAGTTCATAGACCTCTGATCTTTAAAGGTCACATATAAATATATAGGTATAACATAGTACAGGTAGGGTGATCTTGGCACTCTGGGACATAGTCCATTCTAGAGACTTAGCATGGGACAAGTAGGATAGTATTGTCATTGCAGGACCTAGTCCAGTTCATAGACCTCTGATCTTTAAAGGTCACATATAAATATATAGGTATAACATAGTACAGGTAGGGTGATCTTGGCACTCTGGGACATAGTCCATTCTAGAGACTTAGCATGGGACAAGTAGGATAGTATTGTCATTGCAGGACCTAGTCCAGTTCATAGACCTTTGATCGCTAAAGGTCACACATAAATATATAGGTATAACATGGTACAGGTAGGGTGATCTTGGCACTGTGGGGACATAGTCCATCCTATAGACTTAGGTCATACAGAAATATACATATATAAAGTCATGGCACAGGCAGGGTGATCATGCCAATACAGTACATAGTCATTTTGGGAACTTTAATGGTTTTATATATATATATATATATATATATATATATATATATATATTATAAATTATGGTACAGGTAGGGTGATCATACCAATACAGGACACAATCATATCGATAAATGTAATAGATATACTGTATATATATATATATATATATATATATATATATACATAGATATATATATAGATATATATAGATATATAAATATATCTATATATATATAAATTCATAGTGCAGGTTGGGTGATCATCTTACTGCAGGACTCAGACCGGTCCATAACGTTTTTGGATGGTCCACTTAATAGAAGTAGTAATAATAATAATAATAACTGTATATATATACTTTTTTTTTATGTTGTATACCATAGTATAAATATTTTTACTTTGTCTACCAGTTATGAATAGGGAGCTGTGTTTGGAAACTCTGTGGGTTTCAGTATTAATAAAGAGCCCGTAAATTGGCTACACTACAGTTTAGGACCATATATTACATTCGATTTTTATAATATTTATGACCTATAGTTATATATCAGATTTATTATAGTTTCCCCTTCTAATAGTTTTTCTTACTTGCTATGCATTATACAGAGTAGCAGCAAACTTTGATCAGAAGTGGAATATTACATGTGATTTAAAAAAAAAAAAAAAAAGTTCTGCCCCAAGCTCCTGATCCCTTGTTAATTTTTGCGATGGGAATATGCACAATTAGAACAGGTTGTGCTCGGTAGGCGATGTATCATGGCTGTAAAAGTGTGATTGTTCTGGGTTGTTAAATTGCTATGTGGATGCGTTTTATGGTCGGATTTGGCAGCCGGCAGTGATCAGGTGTAGGAAGGAGAAGCAGATCGGGATTAGGAGGAAGGATTCTCTCTGGGAGATGAAGCTGACAGGCTGAGCAGCTTGTTGTGGGTGTTCCAGCATGAGCTCTACATTTATTGAGCACATGGGATCAGGAAGGCTGAGCTGCAGGACTGGGTTGTGCAATGACAGGGACTCTTTATGTGCTATCCTAAATCTCCCTCACACCTGTTGCTGCATCACATCATGACTTCATTTATATCATGAGATGCTCAGAAAAATAAGCAGAACCTCATCAGCTGAATGCATACTGCTTAGATATAAGTTGAATTCAATCAATTCATCATTATGTAGTTACATGTAAGATGACAGATGTAAGATTACACATTCCATGTGTGGAGCTGTATGAAATGTAATCTTTACAGAAGTAGGGGGAAGCCAGCAATACAATCCAGAATGCTGCATGGATTCTGATAAACCTTGTGTTCATGACTGTGGCAGGGCATCTTCAGCAGTCACTTATGATGATAAAGCAGAGCCAGTGTGTGTGGCTCATGCCTGGTTGCATGAAGATGCTCAATACTCTACATGATAGTGAGCAGAGTCCTACTTTTTGTGTATTACTTGGAGCTATGCTAGCAATAAACCCATATCTTGATATTTTAATACCTGATAGTAATATACTGCTATAAGACATTGATCTCAGTGTGATTGTTACATAGTAAATTGCTGCCAAAATACAAGGATTTAGTGTACTAATTACCTAGTACTTGATGCATTGCTGCCATAAGACATAGATCCCAGTGTGCCTATTACCTAGTACTCTGTGCCATGCTGCCTTAAAACATAGATCTGTGTGTGCCTATTACCTAGTACTTGGTGCTATGCTGTCATAAGACAAAGATCTCATTATGCCTATTACCTAGTACTTGGTGCTATGCTGTCATAAGACAAAGATCTCATTATGCCTATTACCTAGTACTTGGTGCTATGCTGCCATAAGACATAGATCTCAGTGTACCCATTACCTAGTACTTGGTGCTATGCTGCCATAAGACATAGATCTCAGTGTACCCATTACCTAGTACTTGGTAATATGCTGCCATGAGACATAGATCTCAGTGTGCTTATTATCTAGTACTTGGTGCTATGCTGCCATATGAATTTCATTGTGCTTCCTACTTTCAATCCTGCCTTGCAGACTCCACATGTAAATGGATGTTTAAAGCTGTATCGTTACTTCTGTGGGACAACATGTTTAGTCCTGCCTGCTCCTATTATTATGATAGGAATGCATTACATTGCACAACAGACAGCTGGAGTTACATGATGTCCTGACGTAGCAATACTAATTTCAGTCTTAAAAGAAACTCAATCAGGAAGAAAAAATAATTATGTGATACCCTAATGTAGATAGCAGGGGTGCACATATGCTTTTGAATGTCTTAATGTTATGGCTTTTATTTTAATTTCCTATTACACTATTAACAGACGTTTGTTAAATAAGAGCTGTATGCTTTCAGTATCATCATTTAATCAGTGTCTCCTACTTTTTGCAGGGTTAAGCAACACTTTTTTGGAAGAGTCTTCCCCATCTGGAGCTCCAGCCTCTCCTCACGTCTCTGGTGCCCCCTTGAGGTCGCGCAGATTTAAACGCTGTTCTTGTTCTTCCCTTATGGACAAAGAATGTGTATACTTCTGTCATCTAGACATCATTTGGATCAACACACCAGAGTAAGTATCAAACTCTTGGGTTGTTTAGTTAAACGCATTCTTCAAGAGTTATTCTAAACAGACACACATTTTTTATTACAAATCTCATGCTTGCTACAACCTTGGATTGTAAATGTGTGGCTGTGTATATTAACATCTCACAGCATTTCATTTCAGGTAGTAATATGTATATATATACATATATATATATATATATGTTGTATGAGGAACCCCGATTTCATGAGATTCTAGTGAGATTGCACAATTCTTTTCCATTAAACCTGACTTTGGAGAAGAATTGACAGCAGCTAATGGCCATTTGACACACCCAACCTTTCCAATTTGTCTTCTTTTTCTATATTGTATAAATGGTTGTTTGGGATAGTCTCTGATTACTGGTTGCTACCTCTGTGACCATCCCAGTATTTCATAATTTTCAAGACAGTTTTCGTTCAAATATACATAGCAATAAAATTATACCGAAGTAGTAAAACATTAAGGACTTAAGTGGATTTTAATGAATTGATCTGGGCCACAACATTTATGACTAAAGCTAAAAACCCTAAAATCCCAAGGAAAACAAACTCTGCATTAAAATATTAACTTAACCAGAAAGATTAAAAGGTTATTGGACAAATAGATGTAAGCTAATGACTACAAAGCACACGCAGTAGCCTCGGTGACTTATGAAATACAGCCTATATAGCCTATCGAACTTCATTTTATCAGTTCAGATAAAGAATGAACGTATGACCTACTTGGCTGCTGTAGGCAACAGTTCTTTATTTTCATTGCTAATCAGATGAAGCCACCTCTGTGTTATAAGTGCTCGAAATTCTTAGCTCCTCAATCGGCTAACACAGTAATAGATTTGGTTTGTATCTGTTGACACATAACTGGAGAGCTTTAAGCATGTATAATGCACTAATTACTCAGAACTCATATTATGATAAGCTGTAAATGTTTGACTTACTTTTTACCTCTTAGGCATTTACAGCAAAATACTCCTAAACTGTGATTTAACAACCATTAACAAGCTATTAATTGAAATACAGGTCGCAACCTGAACAACTTCATGGTATGCCACTGTGAAACCAAATCTTGCAATTTGTGAAATTGTATGTCATTAAAAATAAGCTGGAAATTAAGATCTTTTGTACAATGGTTACTACTGCAGTGCATTGTGTGGGAAGTTTTCATATTCTGACATTTTCTTGGTTGGACACCGAATACCACTCACAGAACGCTTTATTTTCTAATCTGCGGTTGCATCATCTTTATGTTGAAATGTATACTGGTATTATTTTACAGCATTATTGACAAAGCCTGTTTCTTTTTTGCAGGAAAACGGTGCCTTATGGTCTCGGTGGGCCTCGCTTGAAACGTTCAGTGCGGGACACAAAGACGGAGTCTACAGACAGGTGTATCTGTGCCAAGCGTGAGGACAAGAAATGCCTGGATTTCTGCCAAGCCTCAGCAGAGCTCAGGTGTGTGCAAATATTTTCAGTATGTAGGACTGACAAAGCTAACTCTGAGTACACCTGTAGCAGAGTCTGCCTTTATCTGGAAAGCATGTGTTGTGAAAAGGTGTTCCTTGGTTTGTGCCTTACAATGCTTTGTTTTCTTACAGTGTCCAGCCTTCGCTGAAAAAAGAAATGCGCCAGAAACAGCAGGCCAAAGTTTGCAAGGGCCTCGAGATGGGATCACTCTGTGTTGAAAAGCACCTTCCTAGTAACACAGAAAGGTGAGAGAATACTCGTTTTTTTAAACTGATTTCTACTGTACAAAATCACCGTCTTTTGCTGTGTTTTTATAATAAAAGTAATAAGATAGATAAAACAAATAGTTATAATTTGGTAGCTGATCATTTTCAAGTTTCAAAGTGTAATTTCATGTTAAAAAAAAGCCAAAATAGCTCCTCCGGATAGCTTAGCTGCATATTTGTGCTCTGGGAATGCGTTTGTTGTTTGACGTTTCTAGGTGTGGTGACGAGAAACACCTATTATGCGTGCTTGATACATCTGTCTAAACTTAAGTTCTCAGTCAACAGACTTCATTCACGTGTTAGTTTGACATTTTTTTCACAGGAAAATATTTAGAACCCACAGCTAAGGGGGAACAAGGGAGCTCTGAGGATAAGGTCACATATACTGCATGTCTAAACCAGCAAACATTACAGGCTTTTATTAAGTACATATAGTGTATTATAAAAGTCAAAGGTTATAGTGTAGGCCGCAAGTCTAGTAGTACTTATTGGTGGAGTTCTTCATTTTTTTGGGTGTGCTATCTAAAAATCACCTATTTTTCTTGAAACAGCTCACTGCCGCACAGAATTAGTTGATACTGGTAGACTGTCCTGTCTATATGAATAGGTGTGATGTGTCGACTAATCTTCTTGTTTGTCCCACCTATCCAATGTGCAGTTATAATGTTTTAACGTCGTGTTCCCCCACCTAGCTGTAGTGGTCATGGAGAATATTTGGATGAACTTTTTAAAAAAAGTAGAACTATAGGCAAAACTTTTCCTTTTTTTTTGGATATAGTAATGAAGGGTTATTATTATTAGGCCTCAAGCACAATGGATGTTATAATAAGGTTATAAAAATGCCAGTAGATTTGCAGTGAGTTTTTCAATGTTTTTCAACGTTTTTGCAGTAGCGTTTTTTTTCCAATGGATCAAAAACGTTAAACGTTGGTGAGCCGCACTTTTGAGCGTTTATATGCGCTTTTAGGCGTTTATTTTTTACATTAGAGCATTTTTTCAGCTGAAAACAGCTGAAAAACACCTCTCAGAAACCACTAGTTTTGGGGTTTTTTTTACAGCCAAAAAACGCCCCAGCCAAAAACAGTTGGTAACATCCTGGACACATAGGATAACATGCTGGAAAGTTTATTGATTGTAGAAAAACGTCTGAAGCCAAAAAGAGCAGCTGTAAAAACATCCAAAAATGTCCAGTGTGCACGAGGCCTTAATATTTATTGTATTATTGTATAGGATTTATATAACTCCAACAGTTTACGCAGCGCTTTACAATATAAAAAGGGATGGGTTATCCCCATGAGTAAGCTCCAGTGGGCGGAGTGAAATGCGTTGAGGACGTGGCCTGGCAGGGGTCTAGGCTGATACTGGCACTTGTCTACACACAGCAGGTCTTGTTCTGATGTGCGGCTCCCAGGATCTTCAGCTCTTACCTGTCATTGTCTGGAGCGTGGGCGGGCTCCTTCCCAGCCAGCACTCACAGCAGCAGGTAGAGGACTACAGTTCCTAGCAGCCTGAGCGGCTCACATACTTACCATGGGTTCACACGAGTTATAACCCCTGTCAGATCTTTTTCTGCCATCTGTTCCCCATTGCGGAGAGTTACCTTCACTTCCTGTTCCATAGCCAAAACAGGAAGTGAAATGAAATCCCTGCAAATCAAGGGAATCCCCCAGGTCACCAGTACAAGTGTTCCTATTGGAATATTTTCCCTCTTTTATTTTTATGGGGACAACCCAAAATTTTAGATTTTGTTTTACTTTCACTTTGAATGATAATGGTAAAAAGGACAAATATGGAGGGTAAATCACCCCAACAGGGGCACAGACTGCAAAAAAACCTGACAGGTGTTCTAATTCCTCTCTACTCTATCCAAAACTAAAAAAAAAAAAAAAAAAAAAAAAAAAAATAGTTTGCCTTGAGTTATACTTTAAATTTAGGATTTCGTTCTAGGAAATAATTATTGATAACATGACATATATAATAAAAACAAGTAAAAATGGTTAATTACATCTTAACTTACAAACACATTTGCTTTTACAGAATGGATGGCATTACAAGGTCCATTAACAGATCATTCGCTATTGCCAGACTACTGAAGAAGCTCAATGAAATGAAAGAAGTAACGCATCCTTGGACACAGAGGAAGAGAGGACTTTGGAAACATATAAAAACAACATCTTAGTTAAAGGCTAGCACCTATTTCTTTTAAAGTGTGGAAGATATTGCTGTCAGTGCGTTGCTGTGTGCCCTACACCTTCTCCTTGATTGCTCTTTGCACATAAAAAAAAGTATGAAGACTGAATCTGGAGATGTGGGACAATAGTAAAACTTCAGAAATGGCACACGTGGTAACTTCATAGGAGACACACAAGAGGTCAAATGGAGAAGAATGCCATGAAAAAAATCAGAAGGAAAATACTGGAACCAAAATGTTGGATTATCTGCCAAGCATTTCTACTGACAGTAAAACACTGGAATGCAATATGCAAAAACGCATGCCTTATTCTACACATGAGATGCTGCATATGGATGTGTTTTGTAAATGGACATCTATGCCATTTTTGAGGACTTATCACATACATACATGACTACCTCAGGTTTACTCCTCTAAAGGGCTTTCTTCCTGCCTATCGTTTAGCTTGTTCTGTGAAAATGCCTTTTTTTCCCCCTGGAACACTTCACTTGAGCTACTCAAATCTTTGATACATAATAAATCCCAGATTTGTTTAGTGACTGGTTGGTGTGGCCTTAGAGAGCAGTTCAGTTTTTTTTTTCTTCGTGTTAACTGCTCTCACAAGCTAAAACTTGGTCGTAAAAAGCTGTGGAGTTATCTGCTATCGCTTATCTAAATTTATTATGTGAATATTTTTTAAAATAAATATTTATATTATTTTTAAACCGACTATATTTACTGTGTTAAATATCCATTGAAATAGGCCATATTGGTCTATGCATGTTGTATTTCTGTATGAAAAGAAGACCTTTGTTTCTTCAATAATAATGTTAAAATAAATATTTTGTAACCCTTATACAGCATTTGTGATTTATTTTTTCTGTTGACTTTTAATTGTTTTAACCTGTATTAATAGGTTTGTACTGTAGGTTGAGACTGCTGTTGTAAAGGTCAGATATTCCACAGAACTGGATGTATGACTTAAAATGCCACTAGGGCAATATTTCATGAACAAAGAATGCAGCAGTCATTTTCTGTCACAACCTAAACCTGTAATATAGTCTAGAAAAAATCCTAAAGTAACTCAAGTACTTGCAGAGAACTTGCTAACGTGAGAATGTAGTCAGTTTAGCCTTAGCCCTTGAATATTAAGCTTTTGTCACAACCTTCAGTTGACAGACGCTTTAAAGCCCAACTCCGATCAAAGCTTTGTTTAGTGTGGGGAAGGATAGAGCATTTTGGTTTTTATGTGGTTTATGTTCCCGTTGGGGAGATTTGCCCTCACTTTCTGTTAGGACAAGAAATAAGTTAACATATCTCCAATATGGTAACAAACTGTAAGTACCCACCTAAATAGGTTTTTAGTCTTTGCACCAGTTTTATTGATGTTATTTTATACAAATGTACAGTTGTGCTCAAAAGTTTGCATACCCTGGCAAACATTGTGAGATTTTGGTATTATTATTGAATGACCGATCAAGCCAAAAAACTGTCTTTTATTTAGGGACAGTGATCATATGAAACCATTTATTATCACAAAGTTCTTTGGCTCCTTTTTAAAATCAGAATGATAACAGAAATCACTCAAATAGCCCTGATCAAAAGTTTACATAAACTGAAATGTTTGGCCTTGGTACAGACACATACGGTGACACACACAGGTTAAAATTGCAATTAAAGGTTAATTTCCCACATCTGTGGTTTTCTAAATTGCACTTAGTGTCTGTGTCCAAATAGTTGATGAGTTTGTTAGCTCTCACGTGGATGCACTGAGCAGGCTAGATACTGAGCCATTGGGGAGCAGAAAAGAACTGTCAAAAGACCTGTGTAACAAGGTATTGAAACTTTAAAAATGGAAAAAGGATACAAGAAGATAAAAATATATCAAAAGCATTAAATATGCCAGTCAGTGCTTCTCAATCACTTATTAAAGTGATTGTATACCCAAATTTTGTACAAGCACCTACAGGTAAGCGTACATTAAGGCTTACCTGTAGGTGCTTGTAATATCTCCGAGACCTACACAGTCTCGGAGATATTTGCAAAAAAAACTGTACCGCTATCTACGGCGCATGCGCGCCGTAGATAACCGCGCAGGCGCACTGAGCGCGGCGGCTCTTGAATGGGAGCCTGCCGTACACTGCCGGTAGTTCGCGCATGCGCGGGGATCGTGCCGTTCCCCGCGCATGTGCGGGAGTGACGTCATCGCCGCTCCGGCCAATCACAGCGCCGGAGCGGCGATACCCGGAAGTCACTCCGGGTATCATGGATTCGACGGAGGACGCGTCCGAGGACCGCTGCGGGGGCTTCGATCTAAGGTAAGTGATTGATAATGAGCTAGTATGCTAGTCATACTAGCTCATTATACCTTTGCCTTGCAGGTTAACCAAAAAAAAAAAAAGTTTTGCGGTATACAACCGCTTTAAGAAGTGGAAAATGCAGGGATCACTTGATACCAAGCCAAGGTCAGGTAGACAAAGAAGGATCGCTACAACTACCAGAGGAATTGTTCAGGATGCAAAGAAAAACCCACAGGTAACCTTCGGAGAAATACAGGCTGCTTTTGAAAAAGATGATGTGATTTTTTCAAGGAGCACAATGCAATGATACTTGAACAAAAATGCTTGGTCGAGTTGAGAGAACCAGGCTTTTTTGTGGCACTGGCGCAGTGAGGGCTTCTATCGCCCAACTTGACAATGCAGCTCATATGATGACACTGTACTGGTGACAGTATGTAAAAAAAAAATATTATTCAATTTCTTCATTTTCATAAAAAGTGTTCGAAAACTTCAAACAATGCACCATGCCTCTTACTTAATTCCTCAGATTGTCTACTTTCCAAAAATGGGTCATTTGGGGGGAATTTTCACATATATATATATATATATATATATATATATATATATATATATATATATATCATAGTTTGTAGACTCTATAACTCACACAAACCAATTACGGTAATATACACTTATTGTTTTTTTTTTATTTAAAGACGTATAGCAGAATACAATATGGCCTAAATTTATGATGAAATTTGACTTTATTGGATATGTTTTATGACAGAAAAAAATTATGAATGCATGACTGGGCAATTACCAGTTATAGTAGCACAGTGCTGAATAGCAAAAAATGCCCTGGTCATGAAGAGGGTAAATCCCTCTGGAGCTCAAGTGGTTAAAATATCAAGAAAAAAAATGGAAGCAATGCCTTATAATACTGCTATGTTTAACTGATATAGTGAATGTGTATGTGTATATATATATATATATATATATATATATATATATATATATATACTATATTATCAAAAGTATCATCCCAAAGGTGTTCTAATAGGTTAAGGCCAGGACTCTGTGCAGGCCAGTCAAGTTCCTCCACCCCAAACTCGCTCATTCACAGGAACTAAGGGGCCAAGCCCAACAACATAATCCCCCCTCCACCAAATTATTTGGACCAGTGCACAAAGCAAGGTCCATAAAGACATGGTTGAGCGAGTTTGGCCTGCATGACATCCTTGCCTCAACCTGAGAGAACACCTTTGGGATGAATTAGAGCTGAGACTGCAAAACAGGCCTTCTCGCCCCACATCAGTGCCTGACCTCACAAATGCGCTTCTGGAAGAATAATCAAACATTCTCCTAAACCTTGTTGACTGCCTTCCCAGAAGAGTTGAAACTGTTATAGCTGCAAAGGGTGGGCCAACTCAATATTATACCCTAAGACTGGGATGCCATCAAAGTTCATGAGCGTGTAAAGGCAGGCATCCCAATACTTTTGGTAATATAGTGTGTATATATATCTATATATATATATATAGATCTATATAGATATTTATATATTATATATATATATATATATATATAAAACCTATGTAAGTATTTTTCTGACAAAGAAACTGTCAATCTTATTTAGAGCAAAGAAATAGTAATCTCCGAAGTACAGCATATCAGCAAGCAATCAGATTTAATCTTTCTTCTGGCTGGAGCAATCAAAACAACCATTGACTGAATGACTGATTGTTTGCTGCGGGTTAGTGTTACATTTTACACATTGTATGCTGTATTATTAAACAGTCTGAATGTGAACATGCATTAGGTACATACAGTATACCATACTTACTGAATAAATCTGCAACAATAAACAAAGCAGATATTATTATAATGTTTGTTTTTTTCCTGGCTATCTTTCAGTTGCGATGCCTTCAATGCTCTTACAGACATAGTCCCAGAATTGATAAAGCCACTTAGAACTCTTTCTTGATCTGCATATTTGTTCTAAGTCTGTGACTAAGTGGGCATTGAAGCCGCTGGATCCCCAAGGCAGGCATGCAGATAGCATTTTTAGAAGGATAGGTCAGCAGTGGTAGCCTGCACATTTCTTTCAGTACAAGTTTCCTTTCAATGAGGAAAATGGTTTGCTGCTGCTGAATAATCCACTTTGGTACATTAACAGGAAATATTACATTAAAATGTGTTGCTAAGTTTGCTCTAAATACAGGAAAATATACTAGATTTCAAAGTGTTGGGGGAAATGAAAAATGTTGGTGTCAAGGTAATTACAGCAAATTTTATTTACCCACCATTTAACCATACATTTTTAAGTTATGGGTAATCTTTTTTTGGTCAAATTACCATAATCATAGTTTTAAAAATACCTATTCCTAAAAATGTAGAAGAGGACATTAGGCCCTTGTTTAAAGCAAGAATAGAGGGAATAGTAATAAATATGGGCTTTATAGCAGCACTAATTAAAGCCTTATTTAGGCTTTAATTAGTGCTTATTAAAGCAATGAAAGGAACGGAAAAGGAATTTGCAGTATATAGTGGCCAATCAAATTTCAGTGTACTGTTGTCAGGAAACTAATATATGATTTCGGATTGGTTATTAGGGGTTAAATGATACGTACATAAGAGCTGTATGATACAAACTCTGAGGCAATTACACAGCACTTGGATCACTTAGGGGTCAAACAGGTCAACAATGACCTTTAAGATGTCAATGGAAACTTCTTTAACATTTGCTATAAGTATTCCTCTGTGGAAAATCCACTCTCCAGTGGATATACATGTGCAGATGGAAAAAACAATAGTGTGAGTATATGATAATGCCTAACAATTATCAAAGGTTGGGTAGGTAGCAAGACGACTCATGAGAGCTGTTTGTGTGACTTTAAGCATTTTCCTTGGAATACAAATAGTGATAACTGGACCAATATTTGTAAAATAGAATAAGAACAATTTACTGGTGGAACCATCTCATCGAGATACATGGTTACTTTAAATCACGCCACATAATCTTTTGTTCCTTCTGCATATCAACAAAAGGAGGATCTCCTTTGGATCCTTGTTACCCATGGACTGCAATGCCATATGGTAAGGTGTGGAGAAATCATGCCCGAAATCAGTGGTGTAACTATAGCCATAGCAGCCCATGCAGAGACTATGAGACCTGGATGCAGTGGGGTGGCTCTGGTTGGGAGGCTGCTAAGCAAAGTCCGTAGGAAATGTCCATAGTAACATCCCTTTTTCTTTATCTGTGGAACAAGCAGCATTTGTTAAGCTCTTCTAAAGACTGTTGGGTGTTATGGCAGTACAGCCCTGTCCTCCTTCCTATCTGAGAGTAGATTTATTGCCTTGAGAACTTTTTGTGCATCCTTAAAGGAACTTGACATGTAACAAGTAATATATATATATATATATATATATATATATATATATATATATATATATAAATATTTATTTTTTTGTTTCTATTTAACCACTTATTAACCCCAGGTTTACCCTACTCAGCCCTTCTCCTTTTCCCTTTAACTATTTGCTCACCATCAGATTTAACTGAACTTGAGCAGTTCTGCAAAGAAGAGTGGGCAAATATTGCAAAGTCTAGATGTGCAAAGTTAGTAGAGACATATCCCAACAGACTAAAGGCGGGTGATCCTTTTTCTAACTCAGTGATTCCGTTTTTTATTTTCTTCTGACATGTCAGTGTTCTATCTTTTACTTGGATGTTAGGAGTGGCACTGACTAAATACAGCCCTAATAAAACAAAAATGTGTCTGTCTTCATTTCAGGCTGCAAAGCAACAACATGCGATTATTTTAAAGGGGGCGGGGGAGGGGTGATTCTTTTCTATACCCACTGTATATCAAAAAATACTTATAACCAGTCCAATGTCCCATTCCTCCCTTACATACACAATGCCATAAACAACCAAATTGACAATATAGTTCTTTTCAACTGTTACTTTTATTATGCCTCTATATGGTTTCTGAAAAAGTTAAACAGAATTAATCCCAGGACAGGGCCCTGGGTACCCCACTCACAACTCCAGACCACTCAGAAGATACACTGTTTATCACCACCATTTGGACATGCTTCTGTAACCCATTTTCTATCCAGGTACATATTGTAGACTATCATCAATGCCAATTTTGTAAATTAAAGTGGAACTTTAGTCCTGCGTTTTAAAATGAGTGGACAGGCAGGAATTGTAATGCAGAAGAGACATGCTTTGTCTCTTCTGCATTAAATTTACTTACCTGCCTGTCCACTGCTGTGCAGTGAGCTGCGCATGCAATGCTGAATCTGACGTCATCCCCGCCCAGCCAATGACAGCAGCTGGCAATCAAGACGCAGAAGACAGCTCTCCGAAGATGTCAGCAGCCGGTCAGGGAGCTCGGGGATGCTGCATTGCTTGATTCTAGGTGAGTATTGTTATGCTTTAAGCGTTATGTGGTACCGTGTCAAATGCTTTGGCAAAATATAGAAACACTACATCCACAGGCCTTCCTCTATCCAGATTACAGTTCATTTCCTGTTAATAGGTTGATCTGGCAAGAACAATCCTTCCTAAATCCATGCTGGTTACTAGTAATGATACTACAACTTTGTATTTTCATCAGCAAATTCTTGGATATGGTGGTCCATTATCATCCCATCTAATAGTTTACTCTCGGGTTTAAGTCATCTGGTCCTTGTGATCTGTTCACATTAAGTTTTCCAAGTCTTTTTAGAATACTGGCTTCTGTTAGTCACAAGGGTGCAATTCATGCTGTGTTTCTAACAATACTGTCTTGTTTATTATAGCTCTCCTTCTCCATAGTGCAAACTGAGGAGAAGAATGTATTTAACATAGTTGCCTACTCCCTGTCACTTGTAACCAACTTCCCTTGATTATCCTTCATGGGGCCAAAATGCTCTGATGTTATCTTTTTACAATTAATATATTTAAAGAAAAATTTGGGCTTCTTTTTACTCTCCTCTGCTACGTGTTTCTCGTGGTCTATTATCACTGCCCTGATCACGCCTCTTACATTTCTTATTGCATTCTTTGTAGTGAAGGAATGTCCCTTCGGCCTTATATTCTTTAAAGGACAGTTTTTTCCACTTCATTCGGGTTCACGTCATATGACGTTGAGGGTTTGAAGTGGTGATATCTGAATGATTCCTGCAGCTACAGACATCATCCAGATATCATTATATTCAGCCAGCGATTCTCTGCACAGTAAAAACAATCATAGCGGCTGTTTCACCTCTTGATTGTTTTTAAAGGATTGGGGAAGGGGATGTCCTCCCTCCTGCCACCCTCAGGTGCTTCTCCTGTCTCGCCCGTGCGATCGGCGAGCCAGAGAATGAACCCGCCAGTGCTGCAGGGGAGCTGCGGGGGGGACAAAAATATCCAAGTTTACCATAGAGCTGACCGAGGACCAGATGGTCTCTGGTCATCTCTATGACTCTCTGAGTTCTGACAAACCATTATGATGTCATGTCCGGGCCTGGCAGTTGTAAACATTGCTGTGTATTCGGCTGGAAAGCCTGAGATCGATTTCTTTTTTTTATCTCAGGCTTTCCCTTGTAATAGGAATAGTGCATTATAGGTCCTCATTATGGAGAAAATCTGGGGTCTATAAGACCCCACATCTCTACTCTAGTTTAATCTCAGGCTTTCCAGCCTAGAGGAGAGATGTGGGGTCTTATAGACTGGCACCTCTCACAGTGCTGCTGGCTAACTTCTCCTCCTTCCCCTCCTGCCAGTTGCAGCTATTGCTGGGGCACACAGTGGGAGATCAATGTCAGGATGGAGAGAGGAGGAGCTGGTAAACATGATTTCCTTTCCTGAATGAACACAGTAAGCGTTGGGTAGTGATGGCTCCTGTGCCTTCATCTCTGCATGCTCGCACGCAGAAGCGAACCCATTCGTAGGTCAGTCCCGGATATGTAAACGACATTCAAACCACATGTGAGGTATTGGCATGAACGATAGAATGAGAGACATATTTCAAGCACTAGGCCTCCTCTGTAACTCTAAACTGGTAACCTGTAAAAAATGTTAAAGCGTAGCCTTTGGAGATTTTTAAGAACCAAAGTTTGGTGCGAATCAATGAGTGTGTGCAATTTTAACAGTGTTAGGTTTCTATTTACTCAACGTAGGATCATCTTTAACCGCTTACAGACTGGAAGATTTGGAAGATTTGGCTGTTTTTTCCCCCCACAAATAGAGCTTTCTTTTGGTGGTATTTGATCACCTCTGCAGTTATTATTTTTTGCGCTATAATTTTTTTTAAAAATAGCGACAATTTTGAAAAAAAAACTAATTTCTTTACTTTTTGCTATAATAAATATCCCCAAAAATGTTTTTAAAAAACGCATTTCTTCATTAGTTTAGGCCTATATTTATTCTGTTAAATATTTTTGGTAAAAAATTGCAATAAGTCTATATTATAAGGTGGAAAAATAGCGCGCTACCTAATATAGCGCAAAAATTTTTTTTTATGAAAAAACACAGCAGAAGTTCAAACGTGAGATAGCACATCAGGAGTAAATATAGTAGAAAAAGGGAGCTGCACTCAAAATAATAAATAAAAAACAGTGAAAGTGATAAATAATTGTATATACCACTAGATGAATAAAAATATAAATAGTCTCTAGAGAGTGATCTGAAAGTCCATATAAATGAGTATAAAGACCCAGTGTAGGCCACCACTTGTTGATGTAGTTCGTAAATGATGGCCACATGCCCGTATTCTCCTGGTATAAGAGGTTGAGCGGTGTTCATACAATTTTTGGGTCCTGCAGCGAGTTACCTCCCTCCGTTTGTTCTCGTCCCTAGAGTGTAGGGAAAAGTCTATTCTTTTTCCTAAAAGAAGGCCAATGTCCAGACTATTTAAACTCTAACAGATGAGTTTATTTTTCTTGCTTGGAACTTAGTGGGAAAAAAGTTGAAGATAGAGATAGTGTTGGGTAGGGAGGTAGGTTCAGGCACGCGGCACCCATTTACCCTATTCTCCACTCAAGCCTGAGTGGGTATTGCTCACCCGGATAGATCCCTCTCACAGTTCTAGCAGCCAGAGTGAAGCACAAACAGTGACTTTAGATTTCGTCCCCTTCAAAGACAAGTTCAGGAGATCCTCTGCCACAGAATCCTTTAGTTCCTGAATCTAGAACTCTCTAGCGCCTGCAATTTTTAGAAACCATAAGTGCCAGTGGGGCACATCACAGGAGCTATTGTGCAACTCATGGAATCCTTCCCTCTGATAGACAACCAGGCCTCTTCTGAGACAGTGACTTTCTTCACCGATCCCCTGGACAGGTCCTCCCCTGGTTTCCTCTCTTTCAGAGCGGGCCACCCTCCCTCGGGTACCCTGGGACTCCGATGGTTTGGTTGTAGACCCAGTTGAAGGTACTGGGCCCACCTGGAACACTATAGACTCGGGCTGAAGGTGCCCGAGACTTCTCGACCAATTCACGCACCCCTGGCCAGCAGGGCCAAAGGGCGCGACTCTTGCCACCAGGGGTCCCCCTTGGAATCCCCCGGCCAATCTCCCCGCCTAATGGAGTCTGCCCCTTATGTACCCTCTCCCGGCATGCACAGCAGGTAGACCACGCCCATTGTATGGCTGCCGAGAGAGGACACCCAATCACACTACAATGCCACCTGTGGTTCGACCCAAGACCTGAGCAACAGCGACACCTGCAGGTCAAGGGGAACTATACACCCAGGCAACACCACAGCAGAGCAGAGTCCAATCTAGAGAATCAGAAAACCTGAGCCAAACTATTGCCCAGGTTGCCCTTAAATTTAAGGCACAGCGACCCCAATTTTGGGGGTCCGCTACACATACCCCCCCCTTGAAAAGCCACTGTCCCCAGTGGCTGGAATAGATCAGAAAACCCCCTTCAATCCTGAGTGGGTTCTGATCTGTTCACAACTATGTACAGTACTATGTATATTATCTTAGAATGGTACCTGAACCAAACTATTTGGGAATAGCAGAGGAAGAAGAAAAGAAGGAGAACATGTAGAAATAGACATCACAGTTTGTATAAAAACACACAGTATATCACTAGTTACAATTCCACCCCTCCTAACATATCTACCCCACCCATACTCCGGCAGAGTTGATAGCAGATCACCTGCAAAGGGAGCGAAAGGAAAAACACAACACACAAAAAACCATCCTGTGTCTAAGATATACAGAAGAAAACCATCTCTCCGGAAAGAGATGATTACCCTCTGAAACTTGCATTGCTAAACCCAGTTTCACTGAACATTTCTGCAAACACTACCACCTAGTGGCAGCACAAGTCATTACACTCCAATATTGCGTGTAGGCCTCGAACTCAAAGAGAAGCTCTTTGGGAACGTAAGGGTATTCCCACCCGTACTCCGTGGCAATCTTTCTATTCAGGAGCCGTTGCAACCGGGCTAAGGGTGGCATGGTTGCCCGATCTCCTGCTCCAGGAAGAACAATAGCATCCGGGGGCCTTGTTATTGAGGCTGGCTCCAACTGTGGCAAAGGTGGGCGCAACGGTGGACGTCCCTCTGTAGCAGCAGGTACAGACAATGCAGGTGCAGGCAAAGCGGGTGTGGGTACAACTTCTTCCTTTAAAGCAGGGGCTTCCACTCGGGGTGTAGTTTCCCCAGAGTCCATTGGTGATCCCCCCTAAAGCTGCGGGGTGAAGTCAACAGTACTTTATCCCAACCTTTTTTAACAAAAACCTCATCGATCTCATAGTCATCCCCCACATCGGACGATGAGTCCAGATCAGAAGTGTCATATTCTTCTGCCGGCAGGTAATTTTTGGTAGACACAGACACATTGTCCCCAAAAATAGAAAGTTCCCGCGGGTTGGCTGTCCACACATCCCCAGTAGTGTGGGGCATGAGCTTCCTTCCCTTCCCTAGCAAACTTAATGTCACAGTTCCCCCAGCCTCCTTACCATCCCCTGACGTGGATCTCCTGGAGATCCCTCTGGCTTGAAGATCTGGTTCAGGCGGGCGCTGGGGTAGGCTTCGACTGCGGCCGCGGGAGGCCTTAACATAGCCCACCTTCCGCTTGGCGGGCGGAATGGAGGTCTCGGTGGTGACGGAGGCAGCATGTGCTACGGTATCCACCGATGTGTCTGCAGCAGCTGAGACACCTTCATTGGCCACATCCATGGCAGTCGATGCGGTGCACGTGGACTTGACTGTGGGAGCACAGGTTTCTTCCTTGGAAGTGACGGTACCTGTAAGGCAGTTGACCCGGTAGACCCGGGGTTTCTCGTGGGCTGGTCCACTTCGAACAGAACTTCTCCACAGGATGCACACCTTCTGAATGGCTGTAATTGCACCGCCAGTCCTTGGCATCTGGGGCAGAGCATGCCCAGGGCCTCTGCATCTCGGCAGACATACAGAGCGAAGTGGCCCCTAGGCTTAAGCCAGATCCCCGTATCCGTCAGGGGGCAGTGAGGGGAGCAAAGTCCATGGTTGAGGTGGTTGTTAACATCCGAGGTCCCGGTGCAACAGAAGTCCATGGGGTAGCAGCCATATTGCTTCTCCTTCACTAATCCAGCTCGTACTGTCCCTTTGGCGCCAATGCGCCACGTGCAACTCACAGTTGGCGGGGGCTCCTCCCCCTTTTATCATGCTGCACGCAGCTCGCTGGCTTTTCTTTGTTTGAGACACACCCATGAACTACGCAGTTAGAAAAAGTCCAGTACAGGCCTGACCTCCATTTTATAAACAAAAAAGTTAGTGCTACTACCCATGCATCACATAGAAAGCAGAGCTCCCAGTTGCTTGATCCACAGTCGCTGGCTGGGTAGAAGTGAATGAAAAAAAGATGATCCGCACTCCGGTCGTTGCTCTTAAAAAATGTATGTATTTATTGACAAGCCACAGTAGACAAACGCAAATAGGAAAGGTTGACGCGTTTCCGCTTATAAGGCCTTTGTCATAACCACATTACAGACTTGAAACTTGTGAAATAAATAGTAGCTCTAAGGATCACTGGCTCCACCCATTAATTGTCTAAATTGACTGCAGGCAATTATCCAAAAGGGGAATCAGTTGCAATGCATATTGGGTGATCCATGTGTATGCCACTATTTTTCACACACCCTATAGCGATAATATGTACATGTATGCAAGCAGTCATGCATGCACACATACATATAATTAAAACACACCATGAAATTCAAAAAAACATTAAGTACAAAGATAAAAATAATAATCCAGGTATGTGAAAAAAGACGGTGTGTTTTAATTATATGTATGTGTGCATGCATGACTGCGTGCATACATGTACATATTATCACTATAGGGTGTGTGAAAAATAGTGGTATACACATGGATCACCCAATATGCATTGCAGCTGATTCCCCTTTTGGATAATTGCCTGCAGTCATTTTAGACAATTAATGGGTGGAGCCAGTGATCCTTAGAGCTACTATTTATTTCACAAGTTTCATGTCTGTAATGTGGTTATGACTAAGGCCTTATAGGCTGAAATGCGTCAACCTTTCCTATTTGCGTTTGTCTACTGTGGCTTGTCAATAAATACATAATTTTTTTAAGAGCAACGACCGGAGTGCAGATCATCTTTTTTCACTGACCTCTATTTCTCTCACAAGTGACGCAGTTCAATTTTTCCCAAATAGCCGACTTTCACAGAACCACATACACAGGGAAAAATAAAATAGTCCAACTTCCAGGAGGTAGCTGCAAAATATCCCGGACTCGAGCCCCCGCGTGTAGCACACAGACCCTTTTTCTCCTGCTTACCTCCACTTGCAGAGTAGGGCACACCATGCCACATACCCGTATGCTCCTGGTATAAGAGGTTGAGCAGTGTTCATACAATTCCTGCAGCGAGTTACCTCCCTCCATTGGTTCTTGTCCCTAGAGTGTAGGATAAAGTATATTATTTTTCCTAAAAGAAGGCCAATGTCCAGACTGTTTAAACTCTAACAGACGAGTTTATTTTTCTTGCTTGGAACGAGAGCCGAAACAACTAATCGATTAATCGACAACTTATCGATTATGAAATTAATCGATTACTATTTTCATAATCGATTAATCGGCCAGTAACATAATGGGGTAAAAAAAAAACTAAAATGAGCCCTTTATAGTACAAAAAGAGCAAATCGCTACCCAAAATAATACTTTCACTGTCCCACAGTAAAAAATTAACCCCTTACAGCGATTATTTGCTCTTTTTGTACTCATTTTAGTTTTTTTTAACCCCATTATGTTACTAAACATCTCAGGCCTGGGTCACACCTCTGTGTTTTTTTGGTGCTTTTTGCAGAAACACACTACAGTTCATTTACATGGTTTCCTATGGGACACGTTCACATCCATGATTTTTTTTCAGCTGCTGCACATTTGGAAAGGGCAAGTACTTTTTTTAATGCAAAACGGTGCTATTTTGTTTTTTTGGTTCAATATACTTCAATGGAGTAGCTGCAGAAAAGCATGTAATAATGCGTTTTTTGGCAATTTGTGTTTTTTTAATCTGCCCAACAACAAATTGGTCAAAAAAAAATGTAAAAATGCAAATCACAGCAAAATTACCTTTTTGTGTTTTTTTTTTACGGTTATTAACCGATTAATCGACTAATAGAAACAATAATCGGCCAACTAATCGATTATGAAAATAATCGTTAGTTGCAGCCCTACTTGGAACTTAGTGGGAAAAAAGTTGAAGATAGAGATAGAGTTGAGTAGTGAGGTAGGTTCAGGCACACAGCACCCATTTACCCTATTCTCCACTCAAGCCTGAGTGGGTATTGCTCACCCGGATAGATCCCTCTCACAGTTCTAGCAGCCGGAGTGAAGCACGAACAGTTACTTTACATTTCGTCCCCTTCAAAGACAAGTCCAGGAGCTCCTCTGCCACAGAATCCTTTAGTTCCTGAATCTAGAACTCTCTAGCGCCTGCAACTTTTAGAAACTATAAGTGCCAGTGGGGCACATCACAGGAGCTATTGTGCAACTCACGGAATCCTTCCCTCTGATAGGCAACTAGGCCTCTCCTGAGACAGTGACTTCCTTCACCGATCCTCCGGACAGGTCCTTCCCTGGTTTCCTCTCTTTCAGAGCAGGCCACCCTCCCTCCCTCGGGTACCCTGGGACTCCGGTGGTTTGGTTGTAGACCCAGTTGAAGGTACTGGGCCTACCTGGAACACTATAGCCTCAGGCTGAAGGTGCCTGAGACTTCTCGACCAATTCACGCACCCCTGGCCAGCAGGGCCAAAGGGTGCGACTCTCGCCACCAGGGGTCCCCCTTGGAATCCCCCGGCCAATCTCCCCACCTAATGGCGTCTGCCCCTTTATGTACCCTCTCCCGGCATGCACAGCAGGTAGACCACGCCCACTGTATGGCTGCCGAGAGAGGACACCCAATCACGCTACAATGCCACTTGTGGTTCGACCCAAGACCTGGGCAACAGCGCCACCTGCAGGTCAAGGGAAACTATACACCCAGGCAACACCACAGCAGAGCAGAGTCCAATCTAGAGAATCAGAAAACCTGAGCCAAACTATTGCCCAGGCTGCCCTTAAATTTAAGGCACAGCGACCCCAATTTTGGGGGTCTGCTACATATATAATTGGACTGGAACTAGGAATTGTCAATGAATGCATTTAAGTCAACCTCCACACTCAATCCAAAGGGGTGTAGCACTTAATCTTAAGTATCCAGGCCATCTCAAGCCTGGATATGCTGCGTACTAGGGAATCCCCCCTCCATTGTGGGACATACTTGTCAATCCCCAAAAATATAGTTTTTGCAGGATTCTTATCATTGGCTTCCAAGTAAAGCCGCGAGACTGGATGTTTAGGGATACCAGTCAAGATGTCCGTTATGTGTTCATTAAGTCTGACACAAAGGGGTCGCTAGTCCTGCCCACATATTGTAACCCACAAGGGCACTGGAGCAGGTAAGCGACCCCCTCAGTAGAACAAGTAATAAATGACTTGATTTCAAATTGTGGGCTAGATGATATAAACTTGTGGGTACGTCTATGTGTACATCCACTCAAGGAGCACACTCTACACTTCCTACACGGATAGAAACCAGTCAGATACTCAAAGAAGCACCTCCTAATAGGAGGAGAATCATGGACATTAGGTGCCACTCTACCTCTAAGGGACATAGCCCCCTTATAGATGACTTGTGGTCTATCTGGGAGCACAGACTTAAGGACCAGATCATTAGTAAGAATGTGCCAATGCTTTTTAATAAGTTTCTTGACACTCACATGTTGTACGGAATAGATGGTGATGAAAGGAACAGAAGGTAACCTATCACCTCTGGGTGGTCTATCTCTCAATAGGTCACTCCTATCTATCAGGGCCACTTCATCCAATGTATTCTTAAGGGAAACACTTCAATAACCCTTTTCCAAAAATCGTTTGGTCAAAACTTCTGCCTGCATTAAAAACTCTTTGTTATCAGAACAGTTCCGCTCTAAACGTATGTATTGACTCTTCAGAACTGACTTGAGCCAAGCTTCGTGGTGACAACATATATACGAATATACGAATTCCTGTCGGTACTCCTAAAAAATGTTGAAGTAGTAAAATTATCATCCTTAATTCCAATTCTTAGATCTAGAAAATTTCTATCTGACTGGCCTCAAAATTTAAGAAAATTCCTCTAGCATTTTTATTTAGATCCTCGATGAAAAGATCCATATCACATTGATTGCCATCCCAAAGGAGGAGGAGTCTATCTACCTGGCCCACAGCACCACTTGGGGTCGCCGTTGGGCATAGACGACATCCTCCTCCGACAGGGCCATGAACAAATTGGCCAAACTGGGGGCATACTTAGCCCCCATAATGACCTCTCTATCTTGTCTGTAGTACTAGTTGTTAAACCAGAAATGCCGCAAATGAACGTAGTACCATGATGAATGTGATTTGTTCATTGAAGAGATCCAAGTCACGTCTCAAAAAAATTCAACGGCAAACAGTCCTAGGTCATGCGGGATGACTGTATATAAGGATGTAACGTCCGCCGTCACCAACCACATTCCTGCTATAGGGGTATATTCTGCCAATAAATCACATGACGTGAATCCTTGATGTATGAAGGCATTTTGGTGATCAATGGTTGCAAATAGAAATCAATATACCTGCCCACCCAGGATGTGATAAAATCTATGCCACTGACTAAAGGGCGACCCGTGGGGCAGGTGGGGTGCTTATGTATCTTAGGTAGATAATAAACTACCAGTGTATGCCCTTTCTTTCTTGTTTAAGATACCCTGTTCAAAACCCCTCTGAACTAGACTCTCCAACTCAATCCGGTACTTGGCCTTAGGGTCCGAAGAGAGTGGGGTATAAGTGTCACGATCCCCCAAAATTCTATACATCTCGGCCAGATAATCTTTTCTGTCGAGAATAATGATCCCCCCACCCTTATCAGCTGGCCTGATAACCAACTCCTTATTTTCACATAAAGAGTCAAGACCAGCCACCATTTCCTTATCAGATCTAATCTTTTTTCTAGGCATTAGATCTAAGTCTCTAAGCACTACATCCTTAAACACTTTCAAAGATGGAGCTAGATCCCCTGGTGGGTTAAATAATGAGGCGTTAGAAAGCCCTGAGTGACTAAACTCATTAGATGTTCTTGTATTGATCTGAATTGGATTGGAAAGCATGTGTCATTTAATACTCAACCTGTGTATAAATTTGAGAACATCCATATAGGTTTGAAATGTATTCAACCTACGTGGAGGCACATATTTTAGGCCCTTATCCAACACAAGTTTTTCAGAGTTGATTAGAACCACTGTACTCAGGTTGAATATACCAGCTCCTGTTAGAGCCTTTTTCTTTTTAGCTCATAATCGCTTGCCCCCTCTCACTCCTCTCTTGGGTCTCCCAACCTTTTGGTGCTCTGATTGGGTTTGTGAAAACCCCAATGTTGGCCAACCTGATTGAATAGCCCAGGACTACCGGAACCGTCTAAGATTTCAAGGATGGGATAATGGGGCAGGTTAAATGAGCTCACAGCACCTCTCTGGTCATATTCACCCAAAGGCCCATCTCTATCACATAACGGAAAGAAATAAGCGTATATTGATTGGTTTGCGCAAAAGTTATAGCATCTACAAACTATGGGAAAGATTTATGGCATTTTTATGGCATTTTTACTTTTTTTACTAGTAATGGCAGTGATTTGTGATTTTTAGCGATCCTGCGACATTGCGGCAGACAGATAGGACACTTTTAACACATTTTTAGGACCATTCACATTTATACAGTGATCAGAGCTATAAAAATGCACTGATTACTGTGTAAATGTCACTGGCAGGGAAGAAGTTAACACTAGGTGCGATCAAGGGGTTAAATGTGTTCCCTAGTTAGTGTTTCTAACTGTAATGGGGATAGGACTGTCTGGGGGAGGAGACATATCATTGTTCCTACTTACTAGGCACAAACAATATGTCTCCTCTCCCCTGTCAGAACAAGGATTTGTGTGTTTGCACACACAAATTCCCATTCTAGCTCTCGTTCCTGCAATCACGAATGGCTGGCGGCGATCACACCCGCCGGCCAAGCGCATGGGGTCCCCCGCTGTGCCACACGCGCGCCTCTGGCAGATCTTAAAGGGGAAGACCTACCCGTACGGCGATTCGGGGGATCGTGCCACTTTGCCAACGTTAATCGACGTTAGACGGTCAGCAAGTGGTTAACATTATACAAAAAAATCAGGCTAACTTTAGTGTTTTTTTTTTTAATTCATGAAAATGTTTTTTTTTTTAAATCGAGTTTGAAAATTGCTGCGCAAATACTGTGTGACATAAAAAATTGCAACAACCGCCATTTTATTCCCTATGGTTTCTGCTAAAAAAATATATATATAATCAGTGGCATATCCAGGGTATGGCACTCCATGGCAAGTGCCATGGGCGCTCTGGGGGGGGGGGCGGCAAAATAAACTAGACGGAAAAAAAAAATCCCACCCGCACCTGTCCTCCTATGGGCCGCCTCCCGCACTATAGCCCCCGGCGGCGGCATGGCACTTCATTCTTACTTCGCTGCTGGATCTGAATGCTAGTGTGTAGGAGAGTGACAGGCGCGGGCGCCCCCATGCTTATAGATCAGTGGGACCGTCCACTCTGTGTGTGTCTCCAGACTGTCATTCGGCTAACTGGCGGAGGCGGAGCTTTCCTCCTCTGCACTGCTTCTATCTTCTCCCCGAGCGCGAGCGGGTCGGTGACGTCACGTGAGGTGAGGTCGCCGTCGCTGAGGAGGAGAACTAAGTTCAACTGAACTGGACTCTGGAATGGTGGAACCCGAACCCCCAAGCCAGGCAGCAACTGCAACAGGTACCGTACTAGTCAGTGTACATTGTGAATAAAGCATTTTTGTATTAGAGAAAGTTTTCACTGTGAAGTCAGTCAGTGTTAATGATGTATGCCAGACTGCCAGTATACTGTAGTGCCTGCTTGCTCAATATTGATTAAATAAATTGTAATTATGCATAGCCATAGTTATCATAAATAAAGTGATTTGTGCAAGTAGTACCTGCTGTTGCACAAATCACTTTATTTATGATATCTATGGCTATGCATAATTACAATTTATTTAATCCATATTGAGAAAGCACTATATTTGATTGGCTGCTTGCTTCTGTTTGGGCCTGTGCCTGGCACATGATGACTTAGGCTGTTTTCACACTGGGGCGCTGCGCCGTCGGCGGAAAAGCACTGTCACTAGCGGGACACCTCAAAGATGCGGCTGGCAGGACTTTTTTGAGCGTCCTGCCAGCGCACCGCTAGTGGCCCAAAAAGGGTTAAAACCGTCAGCAAAGCGCCACTGCAGCGGCACTTTGCTGGCGATTCGGTGGCGCTGCCCATTGATTTTAATGGGCAGGGGCGCTTTAGAAGCTGTGTGTACACAGTTCCTACAGTGCCTCAAAGATGCGGCTAGCAGGACTTTTTTGAGCGTCCTGCCAGCGCACTGCTCCAGTGTGAAAGCCCTTGGGCTTTCACATTGGAGTGAAAAAAGAGGCTCTTTCAGGGCGCTTTGCAGGCGCAATTTTGTAGCGCTGTAACACCTGCAAAGCACCTCAGTGTGAAACTAGCCTAAGACCCCTTTCTCACTGAGGCGCTTTGCAGTCGCTATAACGCTAAAAATAGCGCCTGCAAAGCGCCCTAAAAGAGCACCATTATTCACTCCAGTGCGAAAGCCCCGAGGGCTTTCACACTGGAGCGGTGCGCTAGCAGGTTGGTAAAAAATGTCCTGCAAGCAGCATCTTTGAGGCACTGTAGGAGCGGCTCCTAAAGCGCCCCTGCCCATTGAAATCAAAGCGGCACTTTGCAGGCGTTTTTTTTTAACCTTTTCTCAGCCGTTAGCGGGGGTTAAAAGAGCCCCACTAGCGGCTGAATAGCGCAGCAAAAACAACGGTAAACAACGCCCCCCACCGCCCCAGTGTGAAAGAGGCCTTAAAGTCAACATCATGTGCGATTGTGATTTGTGCGATATCTGAAAGATGGGTTTTAAATGTTTTGACAGGGGCGCAGTTTCAGTTCTTGCCATAGGCGCCATTTTCACTAGATACGCCTCTGTATATAATGTTTGGGGGTCCTGAGTAATTTTTTTGCAAAGAAATTATGATTTTTACATGTAGGAGAGAAGTGTCAGAATTGGATAGTGAGGCACATGGTTAATATGCCTTTTCATGCTCAAATTTAGCCACCCAAGTTTAACCTTAGTTCTTTTATATTTTTTGCCCATTGGAATACATTGGCTAATGCCATTAATTAAAATGTTCTTAGTAAACCGCAAAAGAACAAAATGGCCCCTACATCCCATGCTAACACATTAGGACAGACTTACCTTAAAACTAAGCCTTCCACTGTGTGCTTCCGCTTAAATGGCCGCGGCACAGAGCTCAGAATGGACTGCTCTGTCTATTCAGAGCACAGTGTGCATGTCCCAGTGACGTCACTGACTGCTAAAAATGAAATTATCTCCTAAATGGTGCACGTTTAGGTGATATTTACTGTACCTACCTGTAAGACCTATTCTATACCTGTAGGTATAAATCAAAAAGCAGACTTTACTAACACTTTAAAGCACTCCCACTTTTTCTCCATCTTTTTGGTTTCTAAAATATCTTCTCATTTAATATCATGAAGCATGGAGTACAGTTTAGTAAATTTTTCCTCGAAAATGTTCTTGTCCTACCGTTGTTGTCTTCTTTTTCCTATGATTTACGGTGAGCGTAATTACCTTGTGATCGCTGTTCCCCAAGCTATCCATTACTTACACATTCGCAATAAGCTTTGCATTGTTTGTAAGTAGTAGGTCCAGCAAAGTCTTGTTTCTAGTTGGGGCATACACTAACTGACACATGAAATTGTCCTTTAACCACTTCAGTACAGGGCATTTTCACCCCCTTCCTGCCCAGGCCAATTTTCAGTTTTTAGCGCTGTCGTACTTTGAATGACAATTGTGCAATCATGTGACGCTGTACTCATATGAATATTTTTATCATTTTTTCCCCCACAGATAGAGCTTTCTTTTGGTGGTATTTTAACACCTCTGCGGTTTTTATTTTTTGCGCTATAAACAAAAAGAAGAGCGACAAGTTTAAATAACACAATATTTTTTACTTTTTGCTGTAATAAATATCCCAATTTAAAAAAAAAAAAGAAAAAAAAATTCTCAGTTTAGGCCAATACGTATTCTTCTACATATTTTTAGTAAAAAAATTTGCAATAAGCATATATTGGTTTGCACAAAAGTTATAGCGTTTACAAAATAGGGGATATATTTATGGCATTTTTTTTTTTTATTATTTTTTACTAGTAATGGTGGTGATCTGCAATTTTTATCGTGACTATGACATTGCGGCGGACATATCGGACACTTTTCACACTATTTTGGGACAATTCACATTTATACAGCGATTAATGCTATAAAAATGAACTGATTACTGTGTAACTAACACTGGCAGGGAAGGGGTTAACACTAGGGGGCAATCAAGGGGTTAAATGTGTTACCTAGGGAGTGATTCTAACTGTAGGGGGAGGGGACTCACAAGGGGAGGAGACCGATCAGTGTTCCTCTGTACTGGGAACACACCATCGGTCTCCTCTCATCTGACAGGATGTGGATCTGTGTGTTTACATTGGGCAGGATACGAGCTTTGTGCTGACGTCACCCTCCACTGCTCGGCTTCCACGGACATATTTGTGTGCCAGCGCCTCTGACCGGTCGGCGCTGACGCACTTTAAGGCTGTCTTTTTAACTGCTTTTGTGAGTATGATTCCAATATTCTTTTAATAAATGTACACCAAGGATTTTACACTATTCAGTGTCCTTCCTTCTTTTCATGTTGATGTTGAACATTCGCATGAGGCTGTATGAGCTGTCGGGCTACTAAACCATTGAAGTTCATCATCTGCTGAAATCCGAAGGTTCCACTGAGTATCATTTGAGGCTGTTTTAGGTCCTCTGTCATAGGGGACCATCGCTTTTTGGTAAGCAGGAATTCTTACTGGTGGTGGTGAAAGTCACGGATTATAAGAAGATTTCTGTCGTTGGCTTTTTTGGACACTTACTCACGGGTGTTTTGTTTATTATGGACTTTTAGACGTGAACCTTGAGAGTTTTATATAGCAGTTGTGGACTATCATCTTATTAACTGTTTAATCATGGTTCACTCACCTTATTATTATTTATAATTTACAGATTTTTCATGGTTCTTCATTGAGTATTTATATGATTTATCACTGTTGGTATTTGGATTTTTTTCAATTATTCAGTGGTGGGCTTATGTTTAGTCATAAGTTAGCGCGACTATATATATATTTTTTCTTATTTACATGCACTGATGATTGTTTTCAGAATAGCTGCTTTCCTTTATTTCCCCTTTTTCTAGTTAAATTTAATTATTTACCAGGTTTTACACTATAGCGCAGTTTCTTTATATTTTTTTCCAAGTCATTTGACAATGGGCAGGGTATAAAGTGGTTAAGGCATTCAAGAAATAGAAAACTTTAGATCAGTTCCATGTGTCTATCTGGATAATGGAAGTCCTGTATGATAGAAACATTGCCCTGGCTCGCTGACATTTCTAATTTCAAATTTTCTGAGAGGAGATTGGTCTCTTCTTCATCCTTCAGGTTTGGGGGCGGTATTAGTGAATCCATAGCTGCTTTAATTTGTGTCCTTCATCTGAAGGTAGAAGTTTTTTCCCCTTAATGCAGCACCCCATTACTCACCTGAGCCCGATCTCGCTCCAGCACTGTGTCAGAGAACAGCGGCTCTCTGCTTTCTCTCTCTGCTCTCTCTCCTCCCTGTACATGGAGACACCAAGGGGAGCCATTGGCTCCTGCTGCTGTCAGTCACAAGATATGAGGAGAGAGTGGGGGATGGAGCCATGCCGTGCTGTGTGTGTCACTTTAGGATACAATAACTAATTTTAGCTCTAATCTTTTACACTGTTTTGTGTATAACATGAGTTCATTCAGTCAATGATCACTGTAAGTATGGGCAACATTATAACACAGTATACCTTAGAGGTTAAATTGGTTAGGCTGAATTTTTATTGATCCCTCCCGTTTAAGAATTTCAATGGAGATGTCTGTTCTCTGTATGGACACTTATAGAAAGGATGCACTATCCACAAAACTAATACCTATGGCAAACTATCAGATTTTTTTTTTTTTTATAAATTAGTTTATTTGAATATTGTCAAAAAATATGACTTCATTCTAGGGGGGAGACATCACAGGGGAGACCGACCCCAAGGACAAGAACAACACAAGAAAAAAAGACACACTCACACACAAACTAAACAGCAAACAATCAATGTAGTAGTATTAAGAGATTAAAAAGTAGATTGTGACAATGCCACCTGTTCCATGATATTCTCTAGCTTCAAGGAGGAAAAGGGAGTTGAGGAGGGCAAGCATTGAAGACAGATATGGAAAGGGTGTGATAGGGGAAACTAATATGGAGGGTCAGTTCAAGAGACTAATGTAGTTCATGGTGGCATTTGAAGATGAATAGGTCTAGATCCAAAAGCACGCTTGAGCCTCAAATGCATGGAGAATTTGCAAGAATTTGGCTGGGCAACCTTCATTTTTATACCTTTCCTGGTAAAGGGGAATTGGAATTGATAATTTTTTCCAGCATTGCAGTCTTATGGTCTTCTTTGCATTATATAGCATTAGCCCCACATGTGAAAATCCCCTGCAGCACTGATTCCCTGTAGCTCCTCTGCAGCTGTCCGTTTCTTTCCTTCCCCCTCCTGCCAGATTCAGGTGCTGCAGGGGAGCTGCAGGGGGGATAAAATATTAGACATGTGCACACTGAAATATTTCGTTTCGGAATTTAGTTTTCCCCCGAATTTTTTTTTATTTAGTTACTCCCGAAATTCGTTTTTATTTATTTTTGTTTTTCGTTAGAAATTGCATTCGTCCGAAAATCTGAATTAATTAAGGTTGAATATGTCATTGAAGGCTTATGGTGTCTGTTGAATGTTCAAAGAAGAAACTGTACGACGCCGCAATCGTACATTTCCGGTCGAATGTTCCGCCTACAAGCTATAGTAGAATTCTAATGTTTTATGACTAATAATAATTATATTTATTAATTATTATTACTAGTCAACCAACATTAGAATTTTTCTATAGCCTATGGGCAGAGCATTTGACCGGAAATGTACGATTGCGGCGTCGTACAGTTTATCTGCTCCGTCGAATCTTCTTAGAACTTTCGACAGACACCATAAGCCTTCAATGACAGATTCGACGTTTGTATGTTTTCCGATGCTTTGTCGAGTCTTCGTCGTTCATGTTGAATTGTCAAGTTAGATCTAGCTATTTTACTGCTCCTCCTCTTTGGTTACAATCAGCCAATAACATCCATCATCATCATCATTATTTTTATTTTACTTCCCCCACCCAATTCCAGCAGCGATCTTTTCTCTCTATGTCGAATATTTTCTCTCTATGTAGAATAATCTTGGACTAATAGAGTTAAGGTAAGGCACATTCGACCACAGATTCAATGGACACAGATTGTTATTGTCAGCGTCATGTCGAATCTAGGCATGTGCATTTTGTTTCGTTCCGAATCGAAATTCGGACGAATTTTCATTATTCGGACGTTCGGATGCATCCGAATTAACGAATTACAATGCTAACGAATTCAACCGAAACAAATCGAAAAACCACAGACGAAATTAGAATCGAATTCAAAAACAATTAGAATCGAATTCGAAAAAAATTCTAGTCAAATCGAATTTGAAAACAATTAGAATAGAATCGAAAATATTGGAAAGAATCGAATAGAAAAACAATAGAACAGAATAGAATAAAATACAATATATATATATTATATTTTATTCTATTCTGTTCTATTTTTTTTCTAGTCTATTTTCTATTTCTATTCTAATCTTTTCTAATTGGAATTCGAAAAGTCGGTCGCATTTGAAAATATTTCAACCAAATTCGAAAATATTTCTACCGAATTCGACAAAATTACAACCGGATTCGATCGTCTTTTGGTCACATTCGAAAATATTTCGACCGGATTCGAAAATATTTCTACCGGATTCGAAATTATTTCAAATTGATTCGAAATCATTTCAACCGCATTCGAAACTATTTCAACCGGATTCGAAAATATTTCTACCGAATTCGACAAAATTACAACCGGATCCGATCGTCTTTCAACCGGATTCGATAATATTTCAATCGGATTCAAAATTATTCCAACCGAATAGAAAAGACCATGTTCCGACATTCGAATTTCGGATAGAATGAATTCAGATTCCAATTAGAAAAGATTAGAATATAAATAGAAAATAGACTAGAAATAGACTAGACTAGGGAAATGGCTGCTAATTGTTTGCAGGAGACCTGCAAAAAAAAAAATGAAATAGATGCTTATAGTCTGCAGATCTGATGAGAAAATGAAATAGATACTAATAGTCTGCAGGAGATCTGCAAAAAAATTATATAAATTCTAATAGTCTGCAGGAGATCAGATGGAAATAAATAGTAATCTGCAAAAAAATAAAAATAAATAATAGATGCTAATAGTCTGCAGGAGATCTGCTGAAATAAAGGAAATGGCTGCTCTAATGCAAAAAAAGAAAAAGAAAAGAAAAATGAAATATATTCTAATAGTCTGCAGGAGGTCTGCTAAAAAAATGAAGATGATGTTAATATACTGCAGGAGATCTGATGGAAATAAATAGTAATCTGCAAAATAAAAAAAATAAAAAAATGAAATAGATGCTATTTATTTCCATCAGATTTATTTCCATCAGATGTTTGAGTGTTCCTACTTTCTTACCCCCTTTTAAGCATTGACTCGATATTCCTGGATGGAATTTCATATGTTTTTATGAAACCATATACCATCTTAGTAATATACCATCTTAGTAATAATTTATAACTGGCTTCCAGAAAATCAGAGATCTAGCCATGAGCAGATATATCTTCCTACCTATAACTGTTGTTCCAATTGAAATTGGGAACTTAGATAATTTTTCTGTGTTTGAATATATTCATCATGCTAGTCGGTTTTCTAATAAGATCAATTCCATTCCCTTGAGTGGCAACAAAGATACTTTCAACCTAGTTTTAATCACAAAAATTGATGGTAGTAGATGGCCATCACCTGACTTTAAAATGTTACTAAACCCAGGACTCTGCATTCACTTTATCTGGTCTCCCACAATACACAGAACATGGAAATTGAATTATTTTAGTAAATATAAACTACTGAATACCTTTTCTCATCAGCAGTATATAGCAGTCTTGTGAATTCTATCAGTATCGGCTGAGCACTGGTTAAAGCTAGTAGGAGGAATTTGCATTCTCCTCTGACTGTCCTATGAGACTGCATGACCCCTGACTTTCTGTCTGGACAGTGCTGATTGGCCCTGTGCTGATAACATGCACCCTCTCAAAAAAAAAAAAAAAAAAAACTCTCTAGCAATACACACCAAACTGAGTATGTGCAGAGTGCGTCTGTTTTATCAGCAGCTGGATTGGGGTCAGTAAAATAAGGGGAGGATCAGAGATAACAGGATCAAAAAGTATTTTTACACAATGCAGAGGATTAACACCTTAGGTTCTACAGTGAGTATAACAAGCATGCCTTCCTGCATATACAGACTGATTTTGCTGTTGTGGGTTTAGTAACACTTTAAATACTGTTCCTGATGCTCATTAGAACTGAAAAAGCTGTCTGAATAAGATGTGAAACTGATTTATCCAGGACAAGTTCAGCTAAATGTGATTGTCAACTAGCTTATTAAAAAAAGTATTTTTAAAATGATCAATATTACATGCACTGTTTTATTCCTATATGCAGCCGGTAGATTGAGCTCAAACCATTGTCATTTCTGCTTAGAATACTTTATCCCCCAGGATAATTTGATTGCAATGAGGCAATTTAAAGCGTTTCATTATCACATCAGCTGATTCTACTGTATGTGTCACTTCCCATACAGCAAAAAGTAAAGTAAAAACACAAGATACCTTTAAAAAAATAAAATACAGTATGTAAATGGCTAATCCCATGTTTTGGAGATTGTTACACAAACGTACAAAGCATTTTCTAAAAGGTGTATTGAATTCTTTCCACCAAGCCATAATTTTTGGTGTAGTTCTTGCTATTTGACCTCCAGATATCTGACCAAATATTAAAAATGTAAGGCATTGTACACTTCAAATGTTTTTGTTGTTTTAACTGGGTATTAGTGTAGTTATATTCCCGGTGTCCTTCTTTTGCCTTACCTTGTAATGATGGGCTCACATGTAACTACAGTTTGCATTGTCATGGCTGATCGATTCCCCTATGCTCATACAGTAGCAATAAAAAGTATGTGAACCCTTTTGGAATGATATGGATTTCTGCACAAATTGGTCATAAAATGTGATCTGATCTTCATCTAAGTCACAACAATAGACAATCACAGTCTGCTTAAACTAATAACACACAAATAATTAAATGTTACCATGTTTTTATTGAACACACCATGTAAACATTCACAGTGCAGGTGGAAAAAGTATGTGAACCATTGGATTTAATAACTGGTTGAACCTCTTTTGGCAGCAATAACTTCAACCAAACGTTTCCTCTAGTTGCATATGAGACGTGCACAACGGTCAGGAGTAATTCTTGACCATTCCTCTTTACAGAACTGTTTCAGTTCAGCAATATTCTTGGGATGTCTGATGTGAATCGCTTTCTTGAGGTCATGCCACAGCATCTCAATCGGGTTGAGGTCAGGACTCTGACTGGGCCACTCCAGAAGGCGTATTTTCTTCTGTATAAGCCATTCTGTTGTTGATTTACATTTATGCTTTGGGTCGTTGTCCTGTTGCAACACCCATCTTCTGTTGAGCTACAGGGGGTGGTACATATCTAAGATCAAAACATCTTGGACTGTCTATGAACAAATCTATACAGTTTTTGGTGAAGAAATTCACAAAAATCCCCATATGCTCTCCTTGATCTAAGACCCTTTGACTATACTCTGGTTTGTATATTTGTATTTTTGTCTGTATTTGTCCTTGTGTTTGTTTGTTACCGCACCCATTGTACATGTTCTTTTGCAGGGTGCTATGTTGTTTGCTATTTTACTGGAATGGTTTCTACTAGCTCTTGTGTAGAGCAGGATTTTATATTCTCTATATGACAATATTAATCTTTGATACTTTAATAAATAATTCTTATTTAATTATTGGTTTCTTATTGCCCAACACTGCCAACAGTAGCCGTCTTCTTTCTCCCTAGAGGGGGCCATCTTCTCTGGTCCATTCAAAGGGGAGAATAAATCTCTTTATATACTCTGGTTAGAGCCTGGTAATCCAAACCACCAACAATTACTGAAACCAATTACAAAATGGCCTAGTACTTGGTAAGCAAGAAGATTACTGCTATATATAGTTACATAGTTAGTCTGGTTGAAAAAAAGACACAAGTCCATCTAGTTCAACCAATAAAAGCTAAAAACGATTATACAATCCTATATACACAATCCTATACCAACAGTTAATCCAGAGGAAGGCAAAAAAAAAAAAAAAAAAACAGCAAAGCATCACCCAATTTCTTTAGCAGGGAAAATAATTCCTTCCTGATCCCCCAAGAGGCAATCAGATATTCCCTGGATCAACTTTACCTATAAATATTATATTATGTACACAAAGGAGAAAAGATTTTTTGGGCTAGGCTCCTGAAAAATTGAATAGCGCCACATCCCTTAATATATAACAATATATGAAAGCAAGGTTTGTATGACTTTTAAGGCACAAGAAAGCCAAAAATATAGAAAAATATTTTTTTTTAGTAAGTTAAAATTAATATAGAATGAATACATAGGATGACATTCAAAAATTGGATCATTGATATACAAAACAAGGGTGCAAAACTGATTAGTCTCTACATGTTTCAACGTTTAGATGGCTTCTTCAGGAGAACTTTGATATCAGGCACAATGTATATGATCACTATAATGAAAAAATACATATTTAGAAACAAGAAACAAAAGAATACATATATAGAAAACAAAATACAAAATAATTAATGTTCCAGATTAGGCAGAAGACACAGAGACAATTCATTGGTTCAGACTCTGACCTGTGTATTCAGTAGATAGGTAAACACCAAGATAAGGATGGATAAAATTGGATCAACTGGTAGTACCATAGAAAGGGATAATGCATAACAGGAGGGTGCACCGTAGGTTCATCTGATAAATAAAGATATATATATCTGAAGATGGTATCTCCAAATTCAAGTATGCAAGACCGGAAAATAAGGCTCAGATAAAACTGCCTACCTTATTTAGCCAACAGTAAGTATTAAGGCTACAGCAAAATTCTGCTCCTATCGGAGGAAGGTGGAGAGACAACAACTGGAAAAAAGATAATCCCAATGGAACCTCAAATTTATATATTTTCCCCCCGGGTTTTCCCTTAAACCAAACAAATAATCAAAGTTAAGCCATAAGTCTGTTGGGACTAAGGTATAACAGGGGCATAATGATCCAGAATTGAATAATCCATTTACCTGTTACAAAGAACTACGCCTCAGAAGCTCTCTCTCTCAAATGGACCGGACAGTATATGACTGACCATGGCACTCCTTTTATCCTCCACCACCTTGTGGCGCCAAATCGTTGGCACCAAAATGAGGTGAGGACACAGAAAAAGTTGGGCCATGGATACCGTTGCACCGGAAGTGACGTCTGACGTCACAGGGCGCACAGGAAATGATGTGTCGGCAACCAGATGGCGCCGGAAATAGAATGGGAGACAAACTAATCGGTTAAGTACCATAAGTCTGTCCAGACATTAACTATTAATGCCTAAAGATGGAAATATACCCCCTGTGGCCTGTAGAGGCGCCAGACTAGTCACTATGGTGCAAAGATGGAAAAACCAAAAAGAAGGTGAACTAATGAAAGTCCACTCTTACTACCATTCCCTTCAAAGCATTTAAAATAAATAGTAGATGGAAAATAGGTATTCCAGGAACCAACTTGGTTGGCGCCATCTGTTGAAGCTCAAATAAGAACGTCAATCAGAATGACGCCTTGGGTGTCCATATGGTACATCTGATCCTAATCCATTCCATATATAACATATAAATCATACAAAAATTGCAAGAATTCAATCTCCTCAATGGGAATTAAATTGTCTTTACCCAAAAGAATCAAAAACACAGATGGACAATTTATTCTGTCAAATCGATCAGCAAACACAGATCCACTTAAAACCAATACAAGGCCACTGTGAAAAACTGCCCAATCTGTTTACAAAGCAATTGCAACATATCAAGAACCATTAAGACATAAATACAAAATAACAATTGTTGGAAAAATATCTCTATATAATGGCAAAAGACGTATAGAAAAGGCTTAAAACTAAGGGATTTGTTTAGGCCTGGATGGATAGTGGCAGCCAGGGTGTGTATCCATTTGGATTCACATTGGAGGCGAACCCTATCAATATCTCCTCCTCTATCAAAGTCGGGCACACGTTCAAGAGCAAAAAATTTCATCTTAGAAACGTCAAAAGCATGAAACAGTCCCATGTGTCTGCTAATTGATGTTTCCATTTTTTTCTTATTAATAAGAGAAACATGATCTCTCATTCAGTGTAAAAAAGGTCTTTTAGTTTTTCCTACATAGAATGCTTGCCATTCACATTCCATATAGTAAACCACCCCCATTGATTTACAAGTTGCATAAAAATTGGGTCTATAGATTTGACCATTCGGGAGAGTGACCTCGGCAGTATTCATAAGGAGGCTGCAGAAGTCACATCTCCCACATGGGAAGGTACCTTTGAATGTGTGTTTGGTTCTAGAGGTTAAATGGCTATGCACCAATTGATCTTTTAGAGATCTCGATTTGCGATAAGTGATTTGAGGATATGCTCCAACGTACAGTATTTGGACAGCACTTCATCTGTAGCAAGGAGGTGCCAATATTTTTGAACAATCCGATGGACCTTTTTGTGTTCACCTGCATATCTTGTGATTAACCACTTGCCGACCGCCGCACGAACATTTACGCTGACAGAATGGCACGGACAGGCAAATGGGCGTATATATACTTCCCTTTTAATTTGCCGCCGTGTGGTCGCGCGCCGTGAGCTCCGTGACCGTGCCCGCGGGACCCGCGGACTCGGTGTCTGCCGGTGTCCCGCAATCATGTCACAGAGCTGAAGAACTGGGAGATGTCAGTGTAAACACAACATCTCCGCGTTCTTCCTAGTGACATGTCACTGATCGTCTGTTCCCTGTCATCGGGAACAGCGATCAGTGACATGTTACGGCAAGCCACGCCCCCTAACAGTTAGAATCACTCCATAGGTCACACTTAACCCCTTGAGCACCCCCTACAGGTTAACCCATTCACTGCCAGGGTCATTTTTACAGTAATCAGTGAATTTTTATAAAAATGGCAATGGTCCCAAAATGTTGTCAAATGTGTCCAATGGGTCCGCCATAATGTCACAGTCATGATAAAAATCGCTGCTCGCCGCCATTACTAGTAAAAAAAAAAATATTAATAAAAATGCCATAAAACTATCCCCTTTTAGTAGACGCTATAACTTTTGCGCAAACCAATCAATAAACGCTTATTGCGTTTTTTTTCTACCAAAAATATGTAGAAGAATACGTATCGGCCTAAACTGAAGAAACATTTTTTTGGGGGATATTTATTATTGCAAAAAGTAAAAAATATAGAATTTTTTTCGAAATTGTCGCTCTACTTTTGTTTATAGCGCAACAAATAAAAACTGCAGAGGTGATCAAACACCACCAAAGGAAAGCTCTATTTGTGGGAAAAAAAGGACGTAAATGTTGTTTGGGAGCTACGTCGCACGTCCATACAATTGTCAGTTAAAGCGATGCAGTGCCGAATCGCAAAGAGTGGCCTGGTCTTTGGCCAACCAAATGGTCCGGGGCTGAAGTGGTTAAACGCACTTTTTGTTCATTTTTACAGGATTTCTTAGAGTGAATTAACTTCCTTCTGTCTTTTTGTTTTGCTCTTTGATAAGCTTTTTTGAGGCATGATCTACTATATCCCCTATCAATTAAACAAATCTGAAGGGCTTTAGCCTCCAGCTCAAAATCTTAATTTCTCCTACAGTTTCTCCTTAGTCCTTAGTCTAAGGTATTGACTGTAAGGTATGCTTTGGATAAGAGATTCAGGATGAGAGCTGGTCACATGCAAAATCGTGTTCCCGGCCAAGATGGAACCCATTGTTCCATCTTGATTAACATACACTGTGATATCCAAAAAGTTTATAGTCCTCTGATCACAGGTCTAAGTAAATTTCAAATTGTAAGAATTGTTCTTTAGTCGGTTCAAAAAGGAAGTCAATTCATCCCTAGTTCCTGTCCAGGCGATAAAAATATTGTCTATGAAACGCCACCAAATGAGTACCTTCTCAAAACACTCACTGAAGTTATCAGAAGAAAATATCTCACGCTCTCACCCCCCCAGGTACTGGTTGGCGTACGATGGGACACACTTAGTTCCCATTACCCCCCCCCCCCTGCACCTGGAGGTAGTGGGAGCGGTCGAAAGTAAAGATGTTGTTGGTGAGAATAAAGATGTTGTTGGTGAGAATGGTACAACAACAAAGTCATTTTATGCTCTTGCCCCAGGGCCTCGTTCAGATAGGAAGTCATCGACAACTAGAAACCCCCAATTTATGGGGGATCGAGTTGTAGAGGGCCTCCACATCTATAGCAGCCAATCACGCTTCTTCAGGAATGGAGAGCTCATCCAAGGATCATAAAAGATCTGCTGTATCTTGAATATAGGAGCTCAAAGACTTTACATGCGGCCGCAAAAAGTCATCTATTAATTGACTTTCCAGGTTCAGTTAAACAGCCATTGCCAGACACAATAGGACGTCCTTGAGGAAATAGGGCGTTTTTAATTTATCTTCGGCAAGGCATATAATGTTGGCAATCTTGGCGTTTTGACAGTAAAGCCCTGTACACACGATCGGTTTTACCGATGAAAACAGTCATATGGACTTTTTTCATCGGACAAACTGATCATGTATGGGCCCCATCGGTCTTTTTTCCATTGATGATTAAAAATAGAACATGTTTTAAATTTATCCGATGGAAAAAAAACGATAGCAAATTCCGATCGTCTGTGTGGCACTCCATCGGAGAAAAAACCCACGCATGCTCAGAATCAAGTCGACGCATGCTCAGAAGCATTGAACTTAATTTTTCTCGGCTCGTCGGATTGTTTTACGTCACAGCGTTTGGGACGGTCGGATTTTCGACTGATGGTGTGTAGGCAAGACTGATGGAAGTCAGCTTCATCGGAAATCCGATGGAAAAATCCATCGGATTTTATTCCATCGGAAATCCGATTGTGTGTACTGGGCTTTAGATATTTACAGTTTTTTTTGTCTATTAGATTGTTAAAAAAGGCTTGAGTAATTAGAAGTTGATAGTTAGTTTGGGCATATTTGACCTGAGCTAGGGGTATAGGTCTATACCACTGACGATTGACTAGGAGATCCATGACCATGGCTTTATAATTTTTGATATTAATAACCACAATATTGCCCCCTTTATCGGAGGATTTAATGATCAATTGATCATTATTTTTAAAAGAAGCTAAAACTCTACGTTGGACCTGGTCAATATTGGATTCTCTGTTGAATCCTTTCCATTTAGTACTTTGGATTTCCTTGGTTACTTGCTGAGTGAATGCCCAAATATTTGGATTTCCTTGAAGCACAGGGAAACATCGTGATCTAGGTTTATAAAGAGAAGGTAAAGGGAAACATCTCTCCGGAGTCCAGAGATGGTAATGGATCTAAGGAGGGATCCTCCAAGGGCTCGTCTAGGGGATTACCGTATATACTCGAGTATAAGCCGATCCGAGTATAAGCCGAGGCACCTAATTTTACCACAAAAAACTGGGAAAACTTATTGACACAAGTATAAACCTAGGGTGGGAAATGCAGCAGCTACTGGTACGGTAAATTTCAAAACTAAAAATAGTTACCAATAAAATTACATTACATTTATCAGAGTATCCCCATCAGTGTTTTATCAGAGTGTCCCCATCAGTGTTTTATCAGAGTGTCCCCATCAGTGAAAAATCAGATTTTTCACTGATGGGGACACGCTGATTTTTCACTGATGGGGACACGCAGATTTTTCACTGATGGGGACACGCTGATTTTTCACTGATTGGGACACGCTGACTTTTCACTGATGGGGACACTCTGATTTTTCACTGATGGGGACACTCTGATTTTTCACTGAGTGTCCCCATCAGTGAAAAATCAGAGTGTCCCCATCAGTGAAAAATCAGAGTGTCCCCATCAGTGAAAAATCAGAGTGTCCCCATCAGTGTGCAAACATCATTATTTGTGTATCACTGTACTGCTTGCCTTATTAGAGCGGACTTCCGCTCTCTTTCATCTCCCGTCTCCCGCCCACTGCAGGAGGATCTTTAATACACACAGCGGCCAGGAACCGGTAATTCATAGCTATGTTGAGGGGGGGACATTTCTTGGCAGGACACCTGGAGGTGCAGCGCCAATTATGTCACTTGCTGCTAGGACATAGCAGTCCCAGCAGCCAATCGTAGCGCACAGCGTCAGCGTCATGGGCGGGAGTAACAGCAGCGTCTCTGCTCTCTCTGCTGAGGATTCAAACAAGGACAGGAGCGGGAATAATACACGGGCGGGCGGGTGCTAGCTGCGGGCCGGGATACGGAGACCCCCACACACACCGGAGATGACCTGCGACAAGTAAGTGACATGACAAGCAACATGACTCGAGTATAAGCCGAGGGGGGCATTATCAGCCCAAAAAAAGGGCTGAAAAAATCTGCTTATACTCGAGTATATACGGTACTCTCCTCTCACAGTTCCATGAGGTCATTTAAGGCTCTAATTTCATTTATAGTTTTGTTTTTCCGAAGATCGTCAGAAGAATTAGCCATAGTGGAATTCACTTGGTCTTGTCAAAGATAACTTTAAACATTAACTTACGGGCAAACAGATTCACATTCTTTATGACTTCAAAAGAATTGACCTCCTGATCAGGACATAAAGTCTATTATGTACTATTATGTACATTTATTATGTACATTTAGGAAATAATCCAGGCCTTTTTTAAAGCATTCTACTGGCCAGAACCAGCTCTTGAGGGAGTCTATTCCAGAGCTCTTACTGTGAAGACATTTTTCTGTATTTGGAGATTAAATCTCTTTTCCTCTAAACGTAAAGAGTGCCCCCTTGTCCTCTGTGATGACCTTGAAGTGAATAACTCAACACTTATGTATTTATACATGTTGATCATATCCCCCTTAACCACTTCAGCCCCAAAATGATTTGCCCCCTTAATGACCAGGCCATTTTTTGCAATACGGCACTGCGTCGCCTTTACTGACAATTGCACGGTCATGCAACGTTGTACACAAACAAAATGTATGTCCTTTTTTTCCCACAAACAGAGCATTCTTTTGGTGGTATTTGATCACATATGCGGTTTTTGTTTTTTAACGCTATAAACAAAAAAAGAGCGACAATTTTGAAAAAAAACTATATTTTTTACTTTTTGCTATAATAAATATCCCCACCAAAAAAACAAATTTCTTCATCGCTTTAGGCCAATATGTATTCTTCTACATATTTTTGGAAAAAAATCTCAATAAGCATATGTAGCGGGGTCTCTAAATTTAGGTGGGGTACACCTGGGTGGAAGTCCAGGTGTGTAAAGTGTGGGAGTAATTGGACCATTTGTATTCGTGGAGGATTGGACGGTGTAATAATCTCCTTGGCCTGTGGGTGGCAGGTACCCGCAGGCTCAAGGTAGATTTGCCGCCACAGAGCTGTCCTTTTTGTCCCTTCTCGGGGATGGTACGGCGAGGGCGGGGAACCTGCCGTGGCGTCATTGGAGGGGATAAAAGGGGGAGACGCCCTGGTCACGAGGTCTTGCTCTTCTGGAGGTTGTTCATCACGCACTCAGGCACCTTAGGCCTGGGTGTGGGCGGTTCTCGATTCCGGCTCAGGTGCCCTAGGCCTGACCGGAATGGAGTTGGAGTCCATCCCAGGCACCTTCAGCCTGGGGTGAGGTACTAAACCAGGAGGCCTGGGGCCCAGTGACTTCGACTGGGTCCCGCGAGGGTGGAGAAGTCCGAGGGTCCCTGAAGTGGATGGGGCCCATGTCTGTGGTGAGGAGGCCGGGGAGGTTACCCATTCGGAGAGTCTGGAGCAACATCAACCCAGTGACGGATGGGCCTCTGGTAACTCTCTTGGAGGGACATCTTCCCCTGACAGGGGCCACAACGCAGCGAAGGTACTCCTATCTACGTTCTCTTGAGTCGCTGGTAAAGACTCTCAAGTTCTAAGTCCTTTCTAGCTAAGGCTATAGTAACCGCTGGCGAGATCGCAGTGGTTTAGCTGACAATCAGGACAGTGCCTCGACCTGATCATCCCTTCTATCAAACTGTTATCAAGTCGCAACCAGTTGGCTACTGAAGCACTGTTTATTGTGAGATATGCAATAAAACAAGAGTTGGACTGTGATCGGTGTGTGGAACTCTGGTTAATGGGAGCAGAGGGAAGTGTTGGCACAGCAGGACTTGATTCTAGACAGAAGCACACAGGCCCGAGGAAATATCTGGTACTGGCCTTCACCTCACCCACAGTTATGGGGAGGACATGGGCCGTAGCGCATCTCACTCTGTCGTGTGTGATACCCCTAGAAGAAAGAGATGGGGTGAGGCCGCTACACATATATTGATTGGCTTGCGCAAAAGTTATAGCGTCTACAAAATAGGGGATAGATTTATGGCATTTTTATTATTATTTTTTTTACTAGTAATGGCGGTGATCAGCGATTTTTAGAGGGACTGCGACATTGCGGCGGACAGATCAGACACATTTTACACTTTTTTGGGACCATTGACATCTATAAAGCGATTAGTGCTAAAAACTGAACTGCTGGTTCCAGATGAGGTCTTACTTATGATTTGTACAGGGGCAAAATGATATCTCTCTCTCTGGAGTCCATACCTCTCTTAATAGAAGAAAGGACTTTGCTCGCTTTGGAAACTGCAGCTTGGCATTATTAAGCTTAAGATCTACCAGAACAACCAGATCCTTCCCCACCATTGATTCCCCCAGTTGTACTCCCCCCTAGTATGTATAATACATACATATTCTTAGCCCCCCAAGTGCATAACTTTACATTTATCAACATTAAACCTCATTTGCTACACAGTTGCTCAATTAAACAGTGCATTGAGGTTGGCTTGTAAGTTGGAGACATCCTGTAAGGATGTTATTCCACTGCATAGCTTGGTGTCATCTGCTAAGACTGAAATTATACTTTTAATCCCAGACCCTATATCATTTATAAATATATAAAAAAGTAAGGGTCCCCACACTGAACCTTGGGTTACACCACTAACAACCCTAGACCAGAGCTCAAAATTTCAAGTCTTGAGCCACTAGCCAGGCCTCAAGGGTTACTCGCCACCAGTTGCCCAACTGAATCCCTACCCTGCTCCGCCCCTAATTCTGCCGCTAATCACGCCCTCATAAATTAGCTCATGAAATTACACTTGTGAATGTTTTATGCAGAATTAAGTTACAGAAATAAATATTAACAACAACAGCCTGACCTTTGCTCATCAACGCAGCCTGACCCCAGTTTGATTTGACTTCAAATTCAGCATGCCAAAGCGGGGATTCAAACTTACAACCTCCCAATAACACATCAGACGCTTTACCCATTGCGCCCCCACTGAGGTGTTTGTTAGGGCTCATAAAAAGTCCATATCAGACATAGTGAGGCTTGGGGATCTTTTCCAATGTTCCTGTGCAGAGCGGAAGTGATGTCTTCCAGCCTCGTCTTCATAGATAGGCTTGGATGGCGCTTCCTGTTCTATATGGCTGATATAGAAGTTCTGGCCATGTCTATACTGCTTATTTATCTATTGATCTAACACAATCTAATAAATATTTGTTGGCAGTATTATCCTACATTATGGGAAGATTTTTTGAGATCAAATGGGACGTTTTAACCACTTAACGACCGCCCACTGTAAAAATACGTCGGCAGAATGGCACCGACAGGCAGAATCACGTATATCTACGTGATCGCCTTTGTATAGTTGGGGGGTCCGATCGGACCCCCCTTCTTTACAGTGAGCGGTGGTTACATTTTCGGGAGCGATCCAGGAAGAGGGGACGGCCGTTCGATTCCGGCCACCCCCTCGCGATCGCTCCCGTCGAATGAGAAAGCTTCCCTGCCTGTGTAATGTTTACACAGGCAGAGGAAGTGATGTCATCTCTCCTGCGGCGCTCACATATACCGAGCGCCGCACAAGAGAAGATGCAGGTTAGTGCACAAAACACTACACTGACACCAGGACACATAGGCACATAAATCGCCCCCCCCAGGCCCCCCCAGATCACCCCCCCAGATCACCCCCAGTCACAGTGTCACTGATTGCAGTGACCATTTATTTACTGATCACTGCAATCAGTGACATTTGTGACTGTAAAAGTGTCACTAAAGTTAGTTTTAGGTCCAGTGTAGCCCCCTAACCCCCCCCCCTAATATAGGTTTAACCCCCTGATCACCCCCCAGATAACCCTTTCACCCCCTATCACCACTGTCGCTAAGCGATAATTTTTTTGATCGCTGTCTTAGCGTCGGTGATGCCGATCGGTAGCCAGTTATTTTTTTTAGGTTCGCCGCAGGTTTTTATAGCGTCGGGTACCCCCATATATTACCTAATAAAGGTTTAACCCCCTTGATCGCCCCCCAGATAACCCTTTCACCCCCTATCACCACTGTTGCTAAGCGATAATTTTTCTGATCGCTGTCTTAGCGTCGGTGATGCCGATCGGTAGCCAGTTATTTTTTTTAGGTTCGCCGCAGGTTTTTATAGCGTCAGGTACCCCCATATATTACCTAATAAAGGTTTAACCCCCTTGATCGCCCCCCAGGTAACCCTTTCACCCCCTATCACCACTGTCGCTAAGCAATCGTTTTTCTGATCGCTGTCTTAGCGTCGGTGATGCCTATCGGTAGCCAGTAATTTTTTTTAGGTTCGCCGCAGGTTTTTATAGCGTCGGGTACCCCCATATATTACCTAATAAAGGTTTAACCCCCTTGATCGCCCCCCAGGTAACCCTTTCACCCCTATCACCTCTGTCGCTAAGCGATAGTTTTTCTGATCGCTGCCTTAGTGTCGGTGATGCCGATCGGTAGCCAGTAATTTTTTTTAGGTTCGCCGCAGGTTTTTATAGCGTCAGGTACCCCCATATATTATCTAATAAAGGTTTAACCCCCTTGATCGCCCCCCAGGTAACCCTTTCACCCCCTATCACCACTGTCACTAAGCGATCGTTTTTCTGATCGCTGTCTTAGTGTCGGTGATGCCGATAGGTAGCCAGTAATTTATTTTAGATTCGCCGTCAGGTTTTTATATAGCGTCAGGTACCCCCATATATTACCTAATAAAGGTTTTAACCCCCTAATTGCCCCTAGTTAACCCTTTCACCAGTAATCATCATATAAGTGTTACGGGTGACGCTGGTTAGTTAGTTTGCTTTTTATAGTGTCAGGGCACCCGCCGTATATAACCCAATAAAGGTTTAACCCCCTGATCGCCCGGCGGGTGATATCAATTAGGTTTTAGCGTCAGAGAGGGTCTGCGTCACACCCCAGGCAGCGTCAGGTTAGTGCCAGTAGCGCTAACACCCACGCGTGAAGCATACACCTCCCTTAGTGGTATAGTATCTGAACAGATCAATATCTGATCTGATCAGATCTATACTAGCGTCCCCAGCAGTTTAGGGTTCCCAAAAACGCAGTGTTAGCGGGATCAGCCCAGATACCTGCTAGCACCTGCGTTTTGCCCCTCCGTCCAGCCCAGGCCACCCAAGTGCAGTATCAATCGATCACTGTCACTTGCAAAACACAACACACATAACTGCAGCGTTCGCAGAGACAGGCCTGATCCCTGCGACTCCAGTGCTGTAGGAGGTGATTTCACCACCACAGTTAAAAAAAAAAAGCATATATGCCGAAGCATTGGGGCGAAGGAGCGGAGGAGCGATTTTGCTCCTAATGCCGCGTACATACGGTCGAAATTCCGAAGGAGGCTTGCCCGTGGAAAAGTCTGACCATGTGTACGCGGCATAACTTTTGCGGGAAGATGCCCCCATGCTTCGGCATATATAAATGGTGCATGTATGCCCATCATTAGAAGTGGGTGGATGAAGGGCGGTATTCTAATGGTGGGCATACCCACCGATCAATCTTTTTTTTCGTTCAGCCAACAGGCTGCATGAAAAAAAAGATTACAATACATGTCCAACAAGGACCAGCAATGTACTGGTATGTTGCTGGACTTTGAATGTTTATACCAGAATGATGCCTGCGGGTTTAGGTATCATCTTGGTATCATTCTTTTCAGCCAGCGGCCGGCTTTCATGTAAAAGCAATCCTAGTGGCTAATTTGCCACTGGATTGCTTTTACAAGCAGTGGGAGGGAATGTCCCCCCCGGATATAAAAAGCGCCATTGGGAAATTGGGAAAGCATTTTATCACATCGATCTTGGTCAGATGCTTTGAGGGCAGAGGAAATCTAACGGCGTAACCTGTAAAGGCTTTTAAAGTTTTCTAAAAATGTATGTAGTTTGTCGCCAATGCGCGTTTGTGTGAAATTTTAAAGCATGTCGTGTTTGGTATCTATGTACTCGGCCTAAGATCATCTTTTTTATTTCATCAAACATTTGGGCAACATAGTGTGTTTTAGTGCATTAAAATTAAAAAAGTGTATTTTTTCCCCAAAAAATGCGTTTGAAAAATCGCTGCGCAAATACTGTGTAGAAAAAAAAATGCAACACCCACCATTTTACTCTGTAGGGCCTTTGCTTTAAAAATATATATAATGTTTGGGGTTTCAACATAATTTTCTTGCAAAAAAAATATATGTTTTCATGTAAACAAAAAGTGTCAAAAAGGGCTTTGTCTTCAAGTGGCTAGAAGAGTGGATGTAAGCTTCCTAATGTTGTGTATAAAATGCCAGAACAGTTCAAAACCCCCCCAAATGACCCCATTTTGGAAAGTAGACACCCCAAGCTATATACTGAGAGGCATGTCGAGTCCATGGAATATTTTATATGTTGACACAAGTTGCGGAAAAAAGACAATTTATTTATTTATTTATTTTTTTTGCACAAAGTTGTCACTAAATGATATATTGCTCAAACATGCCATGGGCATATGTGGAATTACACCCCAAAATACATTCTGTTGCTTCTCCTGAGTACGGGGATACCACATGTGTGAGACTTTTTGGGAGCCTAGCCGCGTACGGGACCCTAAAACCAAGCACCGCCTTCAGGCTTTCTAAGGGTGTAAATTTTTGATTTCACTTCTCACTGCCTAACACAGTTTCGGAGGCCATGGAATGCCCAGATGGCACAAACCCCCCCCAAATGACCCATTTTGGAAAGTAGACACCCCAAGCTATTTGCTGAGAGGTATGGTGAGTATTTTGCAGATCTCGCTTTTTGTCACAAAGTTTTGAAAATTGAAAAAAAAAAAAAAAAAAGTCTTTCTTCATTTTCAAAAACAAATGAGAGCTGTAAAATACTCACCATGCTTCTCAGCAAATAGCTTGGGATGTCTACTTTCCAAAATGGGGTCATTTGGGCGGGTTTTGTGCTCATTTGGCATTTTATGGCCATCGAAACTGTGATAGGTAGTGAGGAGTGAAATCAAAAATTTGCGCCCTTAGAAATCCTGAAGGCGGTGCTTGGTTTTCGGGGTCCCGTACGCGGCTAGGCTCCCAAAAAGTCCCACACATGTGGTATCCCCGTACTCAGGAGAAGCAGCAAAATGTATTTTGGGGTGTAATTCCATATATAACCATAGCATGTGTGAGCAATATATCATTTAGTGACAACTTTTTGTAATTTTTATTTTGTTTTTGTCATTATTCAATCACTTGGGACACAAAAAAAAAATATTCAATGGGCTCAACATGCCTCTCAGCAATTTCCTTGGGGTGTCTACTTTCCAAAATGGGGTCATTTGGGGGGGTTTTGTACTGCCCTGCCATTTTAGCACCTCAAGAATTGAGATAGGCAGTCATAAATTAAAAGCTGTGTAAATTCCAGAAAATGTACCCTAGTTTGTAAACGCTATAACTTTTGCGCAAACCAATAAATATACGCTTATTGACATTTTTTTTACTAAAGACATGTGGCTGAATACATTTTGGCCTAAATGTCTTTTTCCGTTTATATTGCAAAAAATAAAAATCGCAGAGGCAATCAAATACCATTAAAGGAAAGCTCTATTTGTGGGAAGAAAAGGACGCAAATTTTGTTTCGGTACAACATTGCATGTCTGCACAATTTACAGTTAAAGCAGCGCAGTGCAAAATTCTGAAAACAGCTCTGGTCCTTTAGCTACAAAATGGTCCGGGGCTTAAGTGGTTAAATAGCAGCCGCCACTTCCTGTCCACCAACAAGAAGTGATGCCATTTCCGGGGTCACTCCAGCTGGGGTCATTCCATCTATAAATAGCTGTGTTGTTGTGGGGGTCCACACCCCAGATGATGACTTTTTAGTTGAAACACGTCGGCTGGACCCATTCACACACATCGCTCTTGCATTTTGTGATATGCCTATGATGTTCTTCCAAATGTGAGTGTTCATTTTTTAATCTTTTTTAATAAATACTTCCTTGTACGGTATCACACTATGTGAGTTTTTTTCCCATTACGCATGTTATGTGGTTACCGTATCTCTGGCTCCAACAAGACTACATGTATTTACACTTCCTGGTGTTTACGGGAATTTGCGGTGCCGACTGATATGCAGATTCAGGACCAGCTGGATACATCTTGCTGACTGATTATATAAGCCTGTTTTGACTTGGGTGGTATACACCTTACCAAGTCAATACCATCTGGTAAGCCTCCTCCTTATATCGGTGGTGGTGTCTCTATCCTTTCACAGAGAGGGTCATATCCATGTGGGACTCTTTATTTTAACCTTGCAGTTTTTTCTACACTTTTGGACTGTCATTTGTGTGTGGTCACAATAGAGGACTGCTTCATTCTGATTTATTTGTTATATATATTATTTTTTTTCACGTGTAGCGATACCTCCAACTAAGGAGGCCGCAGAATTAGATTTGGGCCCTGAGTGCAGCTCCGCCAACCCCCGGCAATAGGCTCTATCCCCTTCTGGCACAGCTAGTACTAACAGTCAATGATATATCCTATGCAATATAATAACTAAGCAAGGACACAGTAATGAATTGTAATAGGTAAAGTGTTTTACTTATTTTCTCAATATGGATAAAGGGGTAACAGTAATCACAGTTCAAGATAATCACTCCTAAGGGCAGCGTCCTGCCACTCTAACACACTATGTAGTAACACACGCTACAGGTGCGCCATACGGGCGACCGTTAACTAAGTGCCCTATGGCGCAGTAATCAAACACGCTAGAATCCCCACCAGGCCTGGTTCTAATATTTAACTTAGTCCTTCTTTCTTCACCGGCAGGTCTGTAATGGTGGTGCACTTTAAACAGAGTATAACTTTGTAATCCAAGGGGTATAGAACTTGGTTAAATAAAGCCGCAGGCTCAGTTCTGACAAGGCTCTTCAATAGGGGTATCAAAATAACTTGTAGGCCACGGCAGTCTATAGGCCTATATACAGTAACAGTATCTTAGCTGGGCTTATGCCCTCTCACCCGCCGGACTACGGATCCAGTCCGGGAAACCTCCACCGGCCGTGTCACACACACACTCGATCTCTCCAACGATCGGGTCCCCGATCGTACAAGGCTGTAGCGCACAAAGTCAGATGCCACCCAGGCTCGCAGAGGGGGGGGGGGTGGAAGGCTCTTTGGTGCAGAGCAAGGCCTCAGGCTTCAGGCCTTGCACTCCGACACATCCGCACAGGAGGATCCGTCCGTGAAGTCTCGTGTCCCAAAGAGACCGAGCCCGGCCTCGCCTCCTCCTTTTATAACCCCTCCCATGAGTCTCTGCGGTGGAACATGTGAAGAATGGGGTTATGGGTGATGTAGTCTCTTCCCATTATAGGGGAACACCCCGCTACACACTCCCCCCACTTAAACTCTTTGGTCCCCAAAGATAAATTTTAACAACAACTATATATAACACTGGACAATTCTGAAAACGATGTTGGGATAGGGGATTCCCACCATAACTGAGGGGTAGAATTCCCTTGCCCACAGGTCACATTATCATGGGTGGCCTGCCTAACTGTGCCAGAGAGTAAGCTGGGGTTGCCCTCCACCAAATGGACAGTGGAGGGATCCGGAATCTCAGCATTTCTCCTAGCAGTGACTACAGAGTCTTCCAAACTGTTCCCCATCTGAGGGTAGGTCAGCTTCTTAGGAGGTCGAATGAATCTTCGAGCCCTTTGCTCTCCTGGAATCTCTGGCTCTGGCGCCACAGGCTCCTCTTCCTCGGAGCAACTATCATGGGCATCTTCCCAGTAATCTGCTGAAGGACTAGAGGGGATGAACTCTGTAGCCTCTGGGTTCAGTGTTTCATCTGTGGTATCTTGGGTGACTGGAAGATCTATGATAGAAGTTCCTGGAGTTGGGGAAGACCACAGCCAATCAAGTTCTCCCTCCTCATCTCCACTAAGTCGGGAGGCTTCTCCATTTTCAGCTCGGGAGGTCTGTGACCGAGTGTTCGGCCTAGGAGTATCCAAGATAGAGGCCGGTTCAGGGGAGTCTCCCACGGGAGGTATTCTAACTGCCTCCGCAAGTGGGAGCAGGTGGTTTCGATGCCATGTCTTCAGTGGGCCTACCTTTCCCTCTGGCTTCACCTTGTAGACAGGTAGGCCCGGCAACTTCCTGCAGATGACATAGGGTTCAGATCTCCATCTGTCTGCAAGTTTGTGCTTTCCGGGGACTCCCAGATTGCGCAACAGTACTCGATCCCCGGGCTGTAGGTCTTGTACCCAGACCTTCAAGTCAAAATTTCTTTTATTCCGAGCTCCTCTTTGATCTGAGGCCGCTTGAGCTTGTTCATAGGCTACTTTCAGGCTGTGTCTGAGCCTGTCCACATATCCTTTGTGGGATGTGGCTGAGGAATGGTCCAGTGAGGTGCCAAAAGCCAGGTCCACCGGTAGTCTCGCTTCTCTCCCAAACATGAGTCGATATGGGGAGTAGCCTGTAGCATCACTGATGGTGCAGTTGTAAGCATGTACTATGGCTGCTATGTGTTGGCTCCAATGTTGCTTTTTCTCGCTTTCCAGAGTCCCCAACATGTTGAGCAAGGTTCGGTTGAACCTCTCCGGCTGAGCATCTCCCTGAGGATGGTAAGGTGTAGTTCGAGTCTTCTTAATTCCCAAAGAATCCAAGAGCTTCCGGATCAGCTTACTCTCGAAGTCCCTCCCTTGGTCTGAATGGAGTCTCTGTGGCAACCCATAATGGACAAAGTACTTCTCCATAAGTACCTTGGCCACGGTGGAGGCCTTCTGGTCTTTGGTGGGGAAAGCCTGGGCATACCGGGTGAAATGGTCGGTTATCACCAGAACATTTCCTAGTCCACTCAGGTCGGGTTCGAGGCAGAGAAAGTCAATGCACACCAGGTCCATGGGCCCTTGGCTCTGTAGATGGCCCATTGGGGCAGCTTCATGGGGCAAAGTCTTCCTCTGGATGCATCGCGCACATGAGTGGCAGTACTCCTCTACCTCCGCCCTCATGCAGGGCCAATAGAACCGACTTCTGACAAGTTGAAAGGTCCTTTCAGCCCCTAGGTGGCCATGATTGTCATGCAGGGCAATCAGAACAGTCTCCCGATGTTTCTCTGGGAGGAACAGCTGCCACTTATCTTCTGAGTCATCAGAGGGGCCCCTTCGGTAGACCACTCCCTGATGTAACTGCAACCTATCCCACTCCTTCCTCAGCAGGCGAGCTTCTTTTGAAGGTTGACGCATGAGTCTGTTTGGATCCTGATTTTTCAAGGCCTCCAGGACCAATCTCCCCATGGGGTCTTCCAATTGGTCACACCTCAATTCCTTCTTGGACAGTCTTGGTAGGTTGTCCTCTTCCAATTGAGCTACTCCACAGTAGTGTTTGGGGACTCCCACCGTGGTAACTCCTATTTCCTCTGCTCTGGAGCCTCCTCGGGCTTGGAATTCAGCTCCTTGACAAAGGGCCCGCACCCCGTCCGGTGCCACTTGGGTCCAATCTTCTATTTCAATGGTGGGGGAATGAGATCTCCTGGACAGAGCGTCTGCGTCTCGATTCCCCACTCCTGGTCTATACTTAAGGCTGAATTTGAATCCAGACAGTGCGGCCAGCCACCTGTGTCCAGTGGCGTCCAGCTTGGCCGTGGTGAACAGGTAGGTAAGGGGGTTGTTGTCGGTCTTCACAGTGAACTCCGCTCCATATAGGTAGTCTTTGAGCTTGTCTACTACCGCCCACTTGAGGGCCAGGAACTCCAGCTTGTGAGTGGGGTAGTTCTTCTCAGAGGGGGTCAGGCTCCTACTCACATAGGCAACGGGCCGCAATTGCCCCTCGTGCTCTTGGTAAAGCACTCCTCCCAGACCGTCATGACTAGCATCCACGTGCAGTTCATAGGGTTTGGTTGGGTCTGCGTAGGCCAAGACTGGTGCAGTGGTCAGGCTCCTCTTCAATACCTGGAAAGCCTCCTCACACTTCTGATTCCACTGATCTCTGATGGACTCTCCTGGCCTCCTGGGCCCCGAGCCATCCTCTTCTCCTTCAGTCTTGAGCAACTCATTCAATGGTCTAGCAATTCGGGCAAATCCCTCCACAAACCTCCTGTAGTAGGAGCAGAAGCCCAAGAAGGATCTGAGTTCTGTTACTGTGGTGGGCCGTGGCCAGGAGGTAACTACCTCCAATTTCTCAGGGTCTGTGGCCACCCCTTCTTCAGACACTATGTGCCCCAGATAGTTCACAGAAGACTGGTAGAACCGACACTTCTCAGGCGAAAGCTTAAGTTCTTCCTCACTGAGTCTTCTCAACACTTTTTCCAGCCTCTCTTCATGTTCTTCCAAGGTTCTCCCAAAGACAATGACAGCATCCAGGTATACAAGGACTTCGATCAGGTTCATGTCTCCTACTGTCTTCTCCATGAGACGTTGGAAAGTAGCTGGGGCTCCAGACAGACCTTGGGGCATCCGGTCGAATTCAAAGAACCCCACTGGGGTTATGAAAGCTGTCTTCTCCTTGTCTGCTGGGTGCATCGGGATCTGATAGTACCCACTCTTGAGATCCATAACGCTGAACCATTTGGCTCCAGACAAGCTCTGTAGGGCATCCTCTATCCTCGGAGTGGTGTATTGGTCAGGTATGGTTCTCCTGTTGAGAGTCCTGTAGTCGATACAGAGCCTCAATGATCCATTCTTCTTTCGGACCACCACTATGGGAGAGGCATAGGGGCTTCTGGACTCCCGTATCACACCAGTCCTCTTGAGTTCTGCAAGTTGTTCCCTCAGATCCTCCAGATCTGCTAGCGGGACCCGCCTGACCCTCTCTCGGAAGGGCTTATCTTCCTGGAGGCGGATCCGATGGGTGGCACTCCTTTCACACCCCACATCAAACTCATCCTTAGAGAAGATCTTCTCCCATCTATTCAACTGGGCCTTGGCTCTCTCTTTCCAAGCCCTGGACAGATTCGGGTTTTCCATGGACAGCTTCTCCCAAACATCCCCTCCTCCACCTGTCCTCCTCACTTCTGACAGGGTAACAGGGGCCGCCGGGCTCACCTGGCCTAGCAGCATTCTGGCTGGGATTTCCATGGGGTCTTTGGTAGTATTCCTAACACTCACTGGAACTCTATAATGGGCCTTCTTCAGGACCTTCAGCGGAATCACTTCCGGTATCACCTCCAGGCCTGAAGACTCACCCCTTGGGTCTGACTCCAGCATGACAAAGGGACCAGGCTGCTCCCAAGTAAGCTTCACAGTGGCCCTGAGACAGGTTACTTCGCCGGGCTGCAACACTACCCCTTCTCTTCCAAGTCTCCACACCTTCCCTATCCCCTCTCCAGGGGTCTCCCGCTCTTGGACCAGCCGTTGGTAGGCTGTCTTCAGCATGGGATGGATCTTGGTAGCTGCTTGTCTTTCTTCTGTCACAAGAGGGGTCAGGAGTCTTCGGACCAGGTCCGTGTTCGTCCCTATTATAAGGGAATTCTTGTTGGCTCCAGGCGGCCTAGGGCACACAACTGCCAGGGTGTCAAACACTTCGGCCTTCCCAGCCACGGATGGGTCAAAGGTCATTTTGATGGGAAGGTAGCCGTCGTAAGGGAAACTCTGGGTTCCAATTCCCCATATTTCCAGCTCTTCTATCTTCTGGATAGGCAGATGACTCAGGTGCCTGTCATAGAAGTCCCGGTATAGTAGGGTCACTTGTGCCCCGGTATCCAGGAGGCCCCTGGTGTAGACTCCCTCCACTTGAATGGGCACTATAGGGGATGGGCCTACCAGCTTCTCTGGATATGGTCCGGCAGGAGCCGCCTTCTTCAGACCTTTTCCCTTTGGACTCTCTCTTGTCCTATTCCCTTTGGACTTGAACCTTTCTTGAGCCTGGTATGCACTGACTTCCCTCCTTTTAATGGGTGTAGGAACCCGCTGAGGGGTACTATTATTTTTCTTGGGTGGGCACCCCCTTTGGGGAGTGCTGTGCCTCTCCTGAGGGGTCTCCCCCCTTCCTCCTGGAGTATAGCTTTGTTGAGGGGTATTGCGTTTCCCCTTTGGTGTTCTATCTCTCTTTTTGTTTTTCTTCGCATTCAGCTTGGAGTTTACTGAAGATGATGGGCACCCGGTTGACTCCTTCACCGGGGCCCTCTGGAGTTTCCCGCCGGCTTGCGGTTGTCTGGTCTCTTCTTCTTCGGACTAGAACATGTGGCTGCAATGTGGCCAACTCCCCCACAGTTGAAGCAGACTATATCTCCCCATTCTTGTAAAGGTTCGGGTGCTGAGGCAATCGGGAACAATTCCTTCCTTGGACTTTCCTTCTTCTTGGGACACTCTGTGTCTTTTGCTATCAGAGAGGTCAATATCTCTAACACCTTGGACATCTGAGTTTTTAGAGTGTCTATCTCCGCCTCTCTTTCAGGGGTCATTACTGGATAGACCAGCACCTGTGCGGGTACAACACTTGTCTTATCCTTCTGCTGGTCCTGTTGCAGCGCCTCCTCATCTCTGATGATTTTTATTAAATCAGCATAAGTCAGCAACATTCCTCCTCCCAAGGTTTTCAGGTTCAGCCAGACTGGATCGGAGTGTAGCGCTCCCTTTAAGACTTGCTTCATTCTTGCCGCATCGGCATCTTGGGGCTTCATCCCTTTCTTTAACACAATCTTGCACAGCAGCCTGTTTAGCCTTCTGACATACTCGGAAAGTTTCTCCTCCGGTTTTTGGAAATTGTGTTCAAACTGGTAGACCATCTCTGTCACCTTGTCTAATTGACCAAACTCTTCCTGCAGCATAGCTAGACAGTCCTGCGCCGTGCACCCTGCATTCCCAAACCGGAAACTTTTCACTGCTTCTGCTGCTGCACCTTTAAGGCTTTCTAACACTCGCTGCCTCTTCTGTGCTTCAGGCACCTCCCATGCCTCCACCGCCTGTAATGCCTGCTCCACCCAGGTATCAAAATCTTCTTCCCCTGCCCGGACAGGGAGCTTCCCTGAGAATATTTTTAGTCTCCGGTAGCTAGTTTCCACATGCACCGTACTTGTCTTCTGACATTTGGCTAGCAAATCCCCTATTGCATTTATCAGTTCTGGTGATATAGCAGTGGCCGGTGCAGGTGCCACCGGGGGTGTCGCCCTGTCTTCTCTTTCAGGTGGAGTTCGGGCCGCAGCCTGTGGCGATCCCGTAGGGGATGGTTCCCTTTCTTCAGTTATTGCGTGCGCCAGCCTAAATGTTCTGTTGTCTGGCGTCCGCAGACACTTGTGCTTACAGGCCTCTGGCATCCTGTCCCAATATTCCACTAATGCGTATTGACATGAGATGTCTGGGTCTGTCTTTATGTCTATCACCCACGGTGTGTGATCTGGGGACACTGAACTCATTAGTTCCTCTACCGTCTCACTCGACCATTTCTCCCCAGGGAGGCTAATGGCTATCGACTGTTTTGGCTCTGTATTAGCGGCTTTGCACCACTCTTCTACCGCTCTTGGATCCATGGGGTCCATGCCGGCACTTCTGGCGTTCGCTTGCTGCATCAGGATCCCGGACGAGCCCCCACGTGTAGCGATACCTCCAACTAAGGAGGCCGCAGAATTAGATTTGGGCCCTGAGTGCAGCTCCGCCAACCCCCGGCAATAGGCTCTACCCCCTTCTTGCACAGCTAGTACTAACAATCAATGATATATCCTATGCAATATAATAACTAAGCAAGGACACAGTAATGAATTGTAATAGGTAAAGTGTTTTACTTATTTTCTCAATATGGATAAAGGGGTAACAGTAATCACAGTTCAAGATAATCACTCCTAAGGGCAGCGTCCTGCCACTCTAACACACTATGTAGTAACACACGCTACAGGTGCGCCATACGGGCGACCGTTAACTAAGTGCCCTATGGCGCAGTAATCAAACACGCTAGAATCCCCACCAGGCCTGGTTCTAATATTTAACTTAGTCCTTCTTTCTTCACCGGCAGGTCTGTAATGGTGGTGCACTTTAAACAGAGTATAACTTTGTAATCCAAGGGGTATAGAACTTGGTTAAATAAAGCCGCAGGCTCAGTTCTGACAAGGCTCTTCAATAGGGGTATCAAAATAACTTGTAGGCCACGGCAGTCTATAGGCCTATATACAGTAACAGTATCTTAGCTGGGCTTATGCCCTCTCACCCGCCGGACTACGGATCCAGTCCGGGAAACCTCCACCGGCCGTGTCACACACACACTCGATCTCTCCAACGATCGGGTCCCCGATCGTACAAGGCTGTAGCGCACAAAGTCAGATGCCACCCAGGCTCACAGAGGGGGGGTGGAAGGCTCTTTGGTGCAGAGCAAGGCCTCAGGCTTCAGGCCTTGCACTCCAACACATCCGCACCGGAGGATCCGTCCGTGAAGTCTCGTGTCCCAAAGAGACCGAGCCCGGCCTCGCCTCCTCCTTTTATAACCCCTCCCATGAGTCTCTGCGGTGGAACATGTGAAGAATGGGGTTATGGGTGATGTAGTCTCTTCCCATTATAGGGGAACACCCCGCTACACACGGATCACACTCAGTCGCTTGGTGTCACTGAAATTAATATATATGCATGTTTGCAACATTTGATATGTGTTGGTAACTGACTGTTTTACAAAAATAAGCGCTACACTTTTTCATATTCATCAATGCAGCTTCATTGTGCCCCACATTGCAGCTTCATTGTGCCCCACATTGCAGCTTCATTGTGCCCCACATTGCAGCTTCATTGTGCCCCACATTGCAGCTTCATTGTGCCCCACATTGCAGCTTCATTGTGCCCCCATTGAAGACTCATTGTGTCCCCCATTGAAGACTCACTGTGCCCCCATTGCAGACAAATTTTTCCCCCATTGAAGACTAATCGTGCTCCCATTGGCGGCCAGATCATGACAGCAGTGTCGTAACTAGGGTTTGTGTCACTCGGTGCAGACCCCCCATCAGTACAGACACCCCCACCCAAGTGCAGACCCCCCAGCACCACAGACACTTCCCCAGCACTACAGACACCCCCCAGCACTACAGACACCCCCCTCAGCACTACAGACACCCCCCTCAGTACTACAGACACCCCCCTCAGCACTACAAACACCCCCCTCAGCACTACAGACACCCCCTCAGCACTACAGACACCCCCCTCAGCACTACAGACACCCCCTCAGCACTACAGACACCCCTCTCAGCATTACAGACACCCCCCTCAGCATTACAGACACCCCCCTAGTGCAGACCCCCCTCAGCATTACAGACACCCCCCTAGTGCAGACCCCCCAGCATTACAAGACCCCCTCAGTACAGACGCCCTCACTTACATACCTCAGAACAGCGCACACACTGTGTGTCCCTCGAGTGCAGGGTCCTCCTCCTCCTCTGTGGATGTAAACAGAGAGGAGGAGGCGGCTTCGGTCCGCGCCGCTGAGGTACACAGCGGCGCGAGGCACAGCTAATCATGGTGTAACCCGCCTAGCAATGCCTCTGCATGACAGGATGAAGATGAGAGCCGCGGATCGCAGAGCGATATAGCCCGCTGTTAGAACTTACATTGAAATTTCCTCCACTCTGCTCGCTCACACAGCCCCGCCTCCTACTGACCCCGTGCCTGTGATAGACAACACATCCCAGCATTGGACCCGCATTCTGTCTATTACAGGTGCCGGGTCAGGAGAAGGCGGGGCTGTGTGAGCTAGCAGAGCGGAGGAAATTTCAATGCAAGTTCTCTTCCTCCATGCTCTCTGCCATCGGGGCGATCGCTGGGAGGACCATTCCCGATCAACCCCACCCACCGCGGTGCTCGCCCCCCCCACTCCTAGGCAGCCCAGCTCCTCGTCAGACCTCATTTTCCACTCGCAAAATGCGAGTAGGCGAGTGGAAAATACAAACTGATTTTTCCAAGCCTGTAGGCCTAACCTTACACATTAGCTGTGTGGGGAACTGTGTCAAACACTTTTTCAAAATCCAAGTACCGTATTTATCGGCGTATAACACGCGCCGGCGTATAACACGCACCCCAAGTTTAGGAGGGAATTTTAAGGAAAAAAACTTTTAGGAGGGAAATTCAAGGAAAAAAAACTTACATTTAAATGCAGCATGCAGCCTTGCCCAGTGTCCATCTTCAGCCTTGCCCAGTGTCCATCTGTCCATCTGCAGCCTTGCCCAGTGTCCATCTGTCCATCTGCAGCCTTGCCCAGTGTCCATCTGTCCATCTGCAGCCTTGCCCAGTGTCCATCTGTCCATCTGCAGCCTTGCCCAGTGTCCATCTGTCCATTTGCAGCCTTGCCCAGTGTCCATCTGTCCATCTGCAGCCTTGCCCAGTGACCATCTGTCCATCTGCAGCCTTGCCCAGTGTCCATCTGTCCATCTGCAGCCTTGCCCAGTGCCTTTGCAGCCTTGTCAGTCTAGGCATTTTTTAAATTTGGCGCCGATTTCTGTGGAGAGGAGCGAGCGGGGCCGAGTGTACTTCGGCTAGACTTGGCTCCTCTCGCAGTCCCGCCCATCTCCACTGACTGCGCCGCTGACAGAGAAAGCCGAGTGTACTTCCGCTAGACTCGGCTCTGCTCACAGTTAGGGGCAGGACTGCGAGAGGAGCCGAGACTAGCCGAAGTACACTCGGCTTTCTCTATGTCAGCGGCGCAGTCAGAGATGGGCGGGACTGCGAGAGGAGCCGAGTAAAGCCGAGTGTACTTCGACTTCGGCTCCGCTCGCTCCTCTCGCTCGTTTCAGCAGGGGAATCGGCGGAGTATCGGCGTATAACACGCACCCACGATTTTCCCCTGATTTTAAGGGGAAAAAAGTGCGTGTTATACGCCGATAAATACGGTATACTACGTTCGCAACCACTCCTTTGTCTAAGGTTTTATTTACCTCCTCATCAAAAGAAATCAGATTTGTCTGACAACTTCTGTCTTTCATAAACCCATGCTGTCTGTTGCTTAAAATATTTTTTTTCCAGCAAGAACTTATCTATGTAGTCTTTTATTATACTCTCCAGTATCTTCCCAACTATAGAAGTTAAACTAACAGGTCTATAGTTACTTAGTAAAGATTCTGATCCCTTTTTTTAATATAGGCACCACATTGGCCTTACACCAACCCAGTGGTACTACTGTATTCCAGTCATTAAAGAGTCCCTAAAAATTAGAAACACTGGCTTTGAAATGACAGAGCTCAATTCTTTTAGGATCCCTGGGTGTATGCCATCCAGGTGCTTTATTCACCTTTATTCTGTCTAAATATTTCTGTACAACATCAGTTTTGTGCCATCGTGGATGACTTGGGGCCGTGTCAATACCATCCCCATTATGGACATGAGCTCCTCCATGCTCCTTTGTATACACAGAGCAGAAGAAGTTATTTAATACATTTGCCTTCTCTTCGTCCCCAGTCTCCCACTCTAGATTATTTTTAAAGGCCTACATGCATTAGACCTATGCTATCTTTTGTAATCTGTCTTTGGTTTTGAATTTTTTGCGGCCTTGATTTCCTTTTTACATATTCTGTTATATTCTTTGTTATACTGGGTGACTCGGAGAGCAAATATTAAAAAGTCACCGTGGATTATGTCCGAAACTTCTGAATCAATAAATTTTGAATTGGTCGAATCAAAAACATTTTTTTTTTCGATTCGAAGGTGGCAAAGTAAACAAACAAAAGAAAAATCTTCATTAAATGATTACAATGACTCTTTAAATCATCTTTGGCTTAACTAAAACAGCATTATTTGGACATGGTACTCTAATAGTACACACAGGTTTTTTTTTTACTAAAGGCAAATCCACTTTGCACTACAAGTGCATTTGGAAGTGCAGTTGCTGTAGATCAGTGGGGGACATGCAAGGACAATAAAAAATAGCATTTTTGCTTGTACATGATTGGATGATAAAATAAACAGAGCTTCCCCTCATTTCAGATCTTCCCCTCAGATTTACAGCGACTGCACTTCCAAGTGCACTTTCAAGTGCACTTGCAGTGCACTTGTAGTGCAGAGTGGATTTGCCTTTAGTAAATACACCCCACAGTCTTTGATTTCAGTCAGAATTTCCTGAGCATTCGGTAAAATGTGTTTATTTTGTAATTCGGGTATTCGGATATATCTGAATCTCCGAATAATGAAAAAATTGTCAGAATATCAATTCAGAACATAACAAACTGCACATGTCTAAATGTCACACATTTATACAGTCTCTATTCTACCTGTAACTCTGTGGGTTGATTTTCCCCCGGGGGTTCTCCCCCTCCATTCCCCACCTCCTATGCTATCTTACACTACCAAGCCCCTCTCCTCTAATCAACTTCCTCCATGTTATTGCTCTTCCTTTCCTTTTCATTTCTTTCTTCCTATAATGTTCCTTTAGACCCAGACCCATGTGCAGAGTCCTTTATATGGCTTGTTTATTATTTTTTATAGTCTATGTAAGAAAGCTGAATGATGGTTCTCCTTACTGATGTACCTGTGGCCCTATCACCCTGCCCAATATTTGTATGTAGCATATCTTGTATTTTCCATAAACCTGAATGTGGGTTATTATTAGGCTTGTGCAATTCGTTTCGTAACGAATCAAAATTAGTCAGAATTTAGAAACTTTCGGACATTCGGAAGCATTCGAATTTCCGAACAAAGCAATTACGAATAAAACCGAATCCGAAATAAATTATATCGCAAATAGCGAATGCCCGAATGTCTTCGGCATAATTCGTTATGAAAAAAGTTACGAATGTACGAATCCATTCAAAGCACAATAACACTCTGCTCTGCTCTCTGCTTCTCCCTCACCATGCTAAACTCCCTCTCAAAATGGTTTACAGGGGCGGAGGCTATAGCCGCATGTAAAAAATTAAATCAAGATACGAGATTTCGAATCGATACAAATAACCGATATGTATTTAGAAAAGTACAAATCCATTCGAAGCACATTAGGCATAATAGGCAGCGTCGTTGTGAGAGAGACACGGAAAATTACGAATCAACAAACCCCAAAAAAGTTACGAAAGTAGGAGTTGTGTCCCGAATCAACGAAAAACAATGTACTCTACCGAAAGTACGAATTAGTCCGAACACGAAAAATCCCGTCTAGCAAAATTACGAACGATTACGAATCAACAGGACCGAAAAGAAACGAACCGAAAATAAACAAATTTTTCCGTTGTGCACAAGAAACGAACCGAAACTAAACAAATTTTTCTGTTGTGCACAAGTCTAGTTATTATTGGTGATGATAAACTTTGCTTATAATAGAACTACTGTATTCATCATGTTTTGTATCACCCCGAGGTCCAGCATCTTCATGCCAGCTTGGTCTAACATCCTATTGCCACTTTTTGTGGCATGTGCTACATTACAGTGTCAGATAGTCAGCCACCATTATTTTGGTCAGAAGGCAATATAGCAGCTGCCATCCATTTTCCATCATAAGTGTCCACTAGCATGTGGAATGCAAGGAGGCAGCAGGACAAAGAGGAATGCAGGAAGAAGAGTTGGCACGGTAGCAGTAAAAAAGCAGGTGGAAAGTTGGATGCTGGCATTGAGGAAGAGTGTTGCGGTGCTAGCGGTGATGAGCATAAGGATTAGTGGTTCTGCTGGAGTGGAAGGGGAGAAATCATATGGGGATATACTACCGCTATCTAGGAGTGAGCACAAAGTGGCTGGATCAATCACACTGTAGGCATACCTGTAGGGAGAAAACCTAATGGTAAAAGGCTGGCCTCCAACAAAGGTTTGACACTTGTTGCTTAAACAGGTACACATCGCGGCACACTTCTTTAAAACAGTGGTGTACTCCAAAGCACCCCTGTTTTGCTGCCCTCATTTGCCATAGCTGCCATACATTTATTAAATCAGGTGGCTGGATCCATTACACTGGAAGCAGAGATGCAAATGGAAAATCAGAGGTCAAAGGCTGGCCACCCTCACACGATGGGGCATTGGTTTGAAACTTGTTTTTAACACAGACAAAGACACCCTTTTTGTGGCAGCATGTGACAGCATACTTGTGTGCAACAGTGGCGTGCAAAAGCACCCTGTACTTACTCCCTTCCCCGCTTGCCTTTGCAAGGTTCTTTTTTGAAAGTTTTTTGTACCTGGTTATTTAAAAATTTTACGTTTAAAAAAACAAACAATTAATTGCTTTTATTGTTAGGCCTTCTCTGCTGTGGTGAAGAAAACAGAGGAAGAGCCTGCAATGCAACCTGGGCAATACATATAAAAAAAGAGAGTCCTTCACCTAACAACCACTTTGTTCCTATGCAAAACTACAAACAAGGCATTCAGCTTAGATAATGGCCTCAGAGAGGTGATGATGGCAACTAGGAGTTTTTTTGGCTTTATCTGCACATGGTTCTGGATTTGGCCTTAACTGCATCCCTGAGCTCTTCTCACAATGTTGATAGCATAATGAAACAGGTGGGCACTGGTGTTTCAAAGAAGTTGGAAGTTTTACTCAAAAGACCCAATGAAAAAGGAGTTATAAAGCAAATGAAAGAAGAGATTTTTCTTACTGAAGTCATCAAACAAAAGTTTTTATCCAGCATTGAATTTAAATTTCTGTATAAACGCTAACTTATTAAAATCTAAATCTGAAAATCCTTGATGTACTATGCTAATACAAATAAAAAAACAAGCAAAATAATGATATGCAATTGTAACCACAAAAAATGAAAATGCAAATCCTAATACAACATATTCTCAGGTTTCAAAATCAAACCTAACAATGTGTATTTAAGGCAAGTCATAAAATTGTGCAAAAATCCTTTCACGATAACCAGTAGACTTGTGCACAACGGAAAAATTTGTTTAGTTTCGGTTCGTTTCTTTTTGGTCCTGTTGATTCGTAATCGTTCGTAATTTTGCTAGACGGGATTTTTCGTGTTCGGACTAATTCGTATTTTCCCAAGCGACATTTTTAGTTGAATCGGAATGATTCGTATTAATTTTTTCTTTGATTTTTCATTGATTTATAATTCGTACTTTCGGTAGAGTACATTGTTTTTCGTTAATTCTGGACACAACTCCTACTTTCGGAACTTTTTTGGGGTTTGTTGATTCGTAATTTTCCGTGTCTCTCTCACAACGACGCTGCCTATTATGCCTAATGTGCTTCGAATGGATTTGTACTTTTCTAAATACATAGCGGTTATTTGTAACGATTCGAAATCTCGTATTTTACTTTCGTTTTTTACATGCGGCTATAGCCTCCGCCCCTGTACACCATTTTGAGAGGGTTCAGCACGGTGAGGGAGAAGCAGAGAGCAGAGAAGAGTGTTATTGTGCTTCGAATGGATTCGTACATTCATAACTTTTTTCATAACTAAATAACTAAATATGCCGAAGACATTCGGGCATTCGCTATTTGCGATATAATTTATTTCGGATTCGGTTTTATTCGTAATTGCTTTGTTCGGAAATTCGAATGCTTCCGAATGTCCGAAAGTTGCTAAATTCGGACAAATTTTGATTCGTTACGAAACGAATTGCACAAGCCTAATAACCAGCAATGGCCAGTATAACCCATAAAACCATGCAAATGTCCATCTGGGGTAATCATAAAATTGTTCAAATATTGTGCAAATTTAAATACAGTTCATAATATGTGCTATACTGAAATATTTTCCCAGGTTTTAAAGATGTGCACAACAATTCCACTGGTAAAGTCACTGGAATATTCATCTTAAATCATAAAATCGCAGAAAGTGTTTTTTTTTTTTTTTAACTTTATTTCTCTGCCTCTGGATTCTTATATCTCTCTTAAATACTCTATGCTAATGCAGTAAAAGAAGAAAAGAGTCTCAAAAGTTCAAAACTATTCAGTTTATTGAATAAAAACTGTACTAACCCACATAAAACATTTTAGTGCTAATGCTAGCACTAGATGATATGCCTAATTTCTTCCTTCTCCCTTGGCGTCTAGGAGCATGCAGCTGAGCTTGATGAAATCAGTGATACCTAACTTCTTGACTTCTTCAGTGGTGTCTCTGAGGAAACAATGAGGTTGATTGGGATTGAAGGCAAATAGGCAGTTCACTTTTAGGCCTCATGCCCACGGGCGTTTTTTCAGCCGCGTTTTTGAGCGTTTTTTACAGCTTAAAAACGCCTGTCCATGTTAGTCTATAGCTTCATGCCCACCTAGGCGTTTTTGAGCTGTAAAGAGCATAGGCGTTTGTAAGCTGTAAAAAAAACCCAGGGCCAGTGCGTTCCTCAGCGTCAGAATTAGGCAGGAAAAAACGCGAGCGTCAAAAAACGCGCAAAAACGCGCACTAACGCGCGGTCGCGTTTTTAGCTCCGACGTTTTTTTTTTTTTTTTTTTTTTTTTTTTTCAAAAAAAAAAAAAAAAAAAAATATTTACAATAACATGGACAGGCGTTTTTAAGCTGCAAAAAACGCAGCTGTAAAAACGCCAGTGGGCATGAGGCCTTATTTTATAAATTTTTTTGTTTACCAACTTTTTTTATTGTGTACAAAATAATGGTACAAACATTATGTCATGATATCAGAGAATTACAGTATATTCAATCAATAATTATAATGATTTATGACAGAATAAAGCGTTGTGGGAAAAGATTATTATTTTTTATATATATATATATATATATATATATATATATATATATATATTTTTTTACATTTATTATAAACAGAAAATAAATGATTGAGTAGTATTTAGGAACGTGGAGTTATTGGTTGTGAGAGGGGATTCTAGTTTGGGTCTAAAAGGTAGTCTGAGTATGTGAACCATAGGTTCCATTTTTTATCCAGTAGGTGCATGGTATTATGTAAGGTATGATTTTTTTTTTCCATAAGGTAAATGTCGTTTATTCTAATTTTCAATTGGGAATTTGGTAACTATGGGGATTTCCAATGATAAGCTATTAGCCAATGGATGGATACACAAATAGTATGGACTATTCTTAATTGAAATGTGTTCAAACCTAAGATCGGGGCGAACAAGAAACAGTTGGGAAGGGTAAGGGTTATAATTTTGTTTGAAATTTTAGAGGAAAATTTCTCGAGTCGTTTCCATAATAGGGATGCTTTTCACAATCCCAAAAAATGTGAGAGAAGGAACCGATTGAGGTGCAGTCTCTAAAGCAGGTATGGGGAACTGAGGGAAATATAGAATGGAGTTTGGCTGGGGTATGATACCACCTGGTAAAAAGTTTAATTGCAGTTTCCCTAATTGCGATAGATTTAGTGCATTTAAGAAGATTGTCAATACATTCAGACCATTTCTCAAGGGGTAGTACGAAATCGTATTCCTATTCCCATTTGAGCATGTATGGTAATTTATCTTGGTTAGTGTTTTTGATCAAGTTTAGATATATCTCTGATATTAGGCCTGTTCTTCTTTGGGATTTAGTACTGTATTGGGAATGTTGTATTTGGTTTTTAGTGTCGAGAACAAGGTGAATGAAGTATCCTCAATAAATCTATTAAGGGTAGTTAGATTATTGTTAATCCACCAAGAAAATTCATCAGCGTTTTGATAGCTTTTTAAGAACTTAGGGTCTCCTAAAAAAGAGGCAAGGGGAGGTGTGGGTGAGAATAATGTGAATTTTTTATTATGCAGTTTCCATAATTGGTATGAATGGGCCACTAAGAGGTTCAGCTTTTCTAGAGTATGTTTGGAAACTTTGTTACCCCATAGTAATCCTGTTATAGAATAGAGGTAGTATTGAATATTTTTCAAATATAACCCATGGAATTTTCAGGTTGTGTAAATGCCATTGAGCAATCTGTGCCCATCTTGCAGCTAGATAATATGACCAAAGGTTTGGGAGTCCCAATCCGCCTCTTTTTGTGGACATGTATAATACATATTGGGCACTTTTCAAGGGAATTTTTGTGTTGGTGAATGAGGTTCCTTAGCTTGGTGAATGAGATGAAGATCTGCTTATTTCCATCATCCAATCATGTTCAAGCAAAAATACAGTTTTTTTGTATTTCCTTACACATGGTTGGCCTTCTTTGCAAAATACATTTTCACCACATTCACTAAACCAAGGGAAAATGTCCTTGCAAAGTGAATACTTCCTTGGAAAATTAACAGTCTCTTTGGATTTAGAAAATTAACCCAACGTTTTGCAATTTAATTTATTCTACCCATGAATCTTTATATCCCCGCCTCTGCTTCTTAAAGTGGGGTTCCACCCGCAATTTTTTTTTTAAAGTCAGCAGCTACAAACACTGTAGCTGCTGACTTTTAATAAGGACACTTACCTTTCCTAGGTGCCCGCAAAGTCGGCCCCCCCGAGGCCGATCGCTCGATCGCGGCAGGTCCCCGCGCCACCATCCTCACTAAGGAAAACACTGCCCGTTTCCTACTGCGCATGTGCTCTCTGGGATAAACACAGTCCCCAGAAAGCAGCGCGCCCCATTCACCAGAAGACACAGAGAGGCTGATTTACTAATAACAGTGCGCTGCGCTGCTTCTAACCTTAATTGGTGCGCTGGAAAACTCCTTCACTGGGCGCAGGAAGCAGCGGCGCACTGTTATAGTAAATAGAAATGTCAGAGGCGCTCTATTGAAAATGAATGGTTCCCTATGGGAGCCCATTGATTTGAATAGAGGTCGCCCGGGAAGTCGGATCCAACTTGCGGGCGACTCGTGTGCCAGCTGACACAGGGACAGCGCGACTTTGCGAGGCGACCTGGACATGACCTGAGCGTGAAGCAGCCGCTCAAGTCGTGTCCTAGAGGCGACTAGCTGGCCGAGAATGTGTCCAGCGTGATGTCATCGCGCTGGTCCTCGGCAGCCTCGCTGTCCCATGTTTGGTATGAATCATGAAGGGGAACTCCAGGCCAAATTTTAATGAAAAAAACCGGCATGGGTTCCCCTTCAGGAGCATACCAGGCCCTTAGGTCTGGTTTGGATTCTAAGGTGAACCCCCTAAGCCGAAAAACGGCGTGGGGGTCCCCCCGAAATACAAACCAGACCCTTAGGTCTGGTCTGGATTTTAAGGTAAACCCCCTAAGCCGAAAAATGGCGTGGGGGTCCCCCCAAAATCCAAACCAGACCCTTAGGTCTGGTCTGGATTTTAAGGTGAACCCCCTTAAGCCGAAAAATGGCGTGGGGGTCCCCCCAAAATCCAAACCAGACCCTTATCCGAGCACGCAACCTGGCAGGCTGCAGGGGAAAAGGGGGGACAAGAGAGCGGCCCCCCTCCCTCCTGAACCATACCAGGCCGCATGCCCTCAACATGGGGGGTTTGGTGCTTCGGGGCCCCATGTTGATAGGGACAAGGGCCTCTTCCCGACAACCCTGGCCGTTGGTTGTCGGGGTCTGTGGGCGGGGGGCTTTTCGGAATCCGGGCGCCCCCTTTAAAAAGGGGGCCCCCAGATGCCGACCCCCCACCCTATGTGAATGAGTATGGGGTACATCGTACCCCTACCCATTCACCTGGTGGCAAAATAAATCAATAAAAAAAGACAACACAGGTTTGAAAAGTAATTTATTGGGCAGCTCTGGGAGTCTTCTTCCGACTTCGGGGGTCTTTCTGCCGGGCCCCCGCTATCTTCTGCTAGCTCTTTTGCTAGCGGGGGTCCCGGGCTTCCTCGCCGTCTTCGGGGGTCTTTCTGCCGGGCCCCCGCTATCTTCTGCTAGCTCTTTTGCTAGCGGGGGTCCCGGGCTTCCTCGCCGTCTTCTTCCGACTTCGGGGGTCTTTCTGCTGGGCCCCCGCTATCTTCTGCCAGCTCTTTTGCTAGCGGGGGTCCCGGGCTTCCTCGCCGTCTTCTTCCGACTTCGGGGGTCTCTTGTTCTGTTCTCCGGTTCTTCTCCGGTGTCTTCTCCACGATCTCCGGTTCTTTCTGCCTTCTGCCAGGCGCCCCGCTATCTTCTCGCAGCTCTTTTGCTAGCGGGGTCCCGGTCTTCTTCGTCGCCTTCTTCCCTCTTCTCTTCGCACGATGTTGCCTCGTCGCTGTCCACTGCCGCAATGATCTGTCCGAGCAGCGATGCCACTTTTATTGGCACGGGGCGTGGTCACCGGGTGATGCCACCACTGACCCCGCCCCCATTTCACGTCACAGTCCCATCATTCCCCGGGACTGTGACATCATACGGGGGCGGGGTCAGCGGTGGCATCACCCGGTGACCACGCCCCATGCCAATAAAAGTGGCACCGCTGCTCGGACAGATCATTGCGGCGGTGGACAGCGACGAGGCAACATCGGGCGAAGAGAAGAGGGAAGAAGGCGACGAAGAAGACCAGGACCCCGCTAGCAAAAGAGCTGCGAGAAGATAGCGGGGCGCCTGGCAGAAGGCAGAAAGAACCAGAGATCGTGGAGAAGACTCCGGAGAAGAACCGGAGAACAGAACAAGAGACCCCCGAAGTTGGAAGAAGACGGCGAGGAAGCCGGGGACCCCCGCTAGCAAAAGAGCTGGCAGAAGATAGCGGGGGCCCGGCAGAAAGACCCCCGAAGTCGGAAGAAGACGGCGGGGAAGCCCGGGACACCCGCTAGCAAAAGAGCTAGCAGAAGATAGCGGGGGGCCCGGCAGAAAGACCCCCGAAGACAGCGAGGAAGCCCGGGACCCCCGCTAGCAAAAGAGCTAGCAGAAGATAGCGGGGCCCAGCAGAAAGACCCCCGAAGTCGGAAGAAGACCCCCGGAGCTGCCCAATAAATTACTTTTCAAACCTGTGTTGTCTTTTTTTACTGACTTATTTTGCCACCAGGTGAATGGGTAGGGGTACGATGTACCCCATACTCATTCACATAGGGTGGGGGGCAGGTATCTGGGGTCCCCCCTATTAAAGGGGGCTCCCGGATTCCGATAAGCCCCCCGCCCGCAGACCCCGACAACCAACGGCCAGGGTTTTCGGGAAGAGGCCCTTGTCCCCATCAACATGGGGGCAGGGTGCTTTGGGGTGGGGGGGCCGCAGGTCGCCCCCCTGCCCCAGAGCACCAAACCCCCCATGTTGAGGGCATGTGGCCTGGTACGGTTCAGGAGGGAGGGGGGGCCGCTCTCGACCCCCCCTCTTCCCCTGCGGCCTGCCAGGTTGCGTGCTCGGATAAGGGTCTGGTTTGGATCTTGAGGGGGACCCCCACGCCGTTTTTTTCGGCGTAGTGTTCCCCTTCAAATCCAAACCAGACCCAAGGGCCTGGTATGCTCCTGGAGGGGGAACCCACGCCGTTTTTCTTTAAAAATTGGCGTGGAGTTCCCGCTCAGGATTCATACCAAACGCAGTGCCTGGGATTGGCGGGAATCCACGTCGGATCCCTGCCTATCGGCAATGCGTGTCGCTCATTGTGAAAGGAACATTTTTTCCTTTCCCGATAACGAGACAGCTCGGCGCTGGCTCTTGCGACGGAGCTCATAGGGTGTCAATATCGCCACTAGAAGGGGCGAGATTGACACAATATCGGCGGCACCTACTGTATGTGAACCAGCCTCATTGGAATCAATGTATTTTATAATGTTATGCGAATTGGATGCGGTGTAAGCCGCAACCAATTCGCATAGGTGTGAACCGGGCCTTAATGTTTTCATAGCAGTTCAAAGCTGTAACTCTTCCTTATATGACCTAAAACACAATGTTAAGATATAAAAATTAGAGTAAATTGATGTATTTCACAACACAAAGCTGTTTTAGTAGGCCTCGATTTTGGAGGGCGACACCAGGAAGGTTTTATTCAAGAAATGAAAATAGGGTGTGCTATTTCATTGGGAAAAATCATAAAAAATCTTCAGTTGATGTACACTATGTAAGCAGCTTCAGTAGACCGCAGTTTAAGATTGACTGGTTTAATCAAGAAATGTTAAATTACAGTTTATTATATTACAGAAAAATGCCATCATAATTGTACAGACTTGATGCACACTATGTAAGCAGTTTAATATGTAGACACCAGGCAGGTTTTAATGAAGGACAACATTTGAGTCTATTATTTCACAAAATGAACCCAGCATGTGTACACTAAATAAGCAGCTTCACTGGCCTGCAGCTTCAGAGGTAGAGACTAGGAAGGTTTTAAAGCGGAGCTCCATCGCTCATCGGAACCCTCCCCCCCTCCGGTGTCACATTTGGCACCTTTCAGGGGGGAGGGGGGTGCAGATACCTGTCTAAGACAGGTATTTGCACCCACTTCCGGGAGTCCTCTCTGCGGGTATTCTGCAGGTAGTACGTCACTTCCCGCAGAATACCTGTTGTGTTCTGGGAAACACTCGGCTCCCAGAACACAACGGGGACCAGTGAGAACGGCGCAGCACGACTCGCGCATGCGCCGTAGGGAACCGGGCAGTGAAGACACAAGGCTTCACTTCCTGGTTCCCTCACCGAGGATGGCGGTGGGGGCAGCAGAGTGACGAGCGATTGCTCGTCTTCTGCTGCCGACGTCGCTGGACTCCAGGACAGGTAAGTGTCCTAATATAAAAGTCAGCAGCTGCAGTATTTGTAGCTGCTGGCTTTTAATATTTTTTTTCGGTGGAGCTCCGCTTTAAGCAATAAAAAAAAATAAGTGTGTATTATTTCATTGGAAAGCCACAAAAAATGTAAACAACTATGTAAGCAGCTGCATTAGGCTTCCCTTTCTAAAGTAGAGACTAGGCAGGTTTTAAATCCCAAGATCAAAATTAGACTGTATTACTGTATTTCACACAAAAAAGCCACAACATTTTAGTAGGCCACAGTTTAAAAACCACTTCAATACCAGGCACTTACACCCCCTTCCTGCCCAGGCCATTTTCAGCTTTCAGCACTGTCGCGTTTTGAATGACAATTGCGCGGTCATGCTAAACTGTACCGAAACAATCTTTTTTTCATTTTGTTCCCACAAATAGAGCTTTCTTTTGGTGGTATTCATATTTAAAAGTAAAAAACCGCTGGACAATTTTATTTTATTTTTGTACCTGCAAGGTAAAGACATATTGGGGCTGATTTACGAAACGTTTGCGCCATGAGTATTGGCGCATCTGCGTGCGCAATGGCTGTTTTGGTATTTACAAAACATTAGCGCCTGTAGCGCAGCCCTATTTGCCATTTACTATAGTGTTGTCGGCGGACGGGAGGAGGCGCTCAGTGCGCCACTATGGACCTGGCGCACGGCATGTTAAACTCTAAATATAAAGAAGTTGGAAGTGAGAATATAATGGGGGTGATGTGGGGTGATGTGAGGAAGTGTAGGGACACCTGCCCAAATAACAAACATGCCCAGAATTGAGTGATAAAGTAACTTTTTCAAAACCAGCCAGCTGCGCCGGCAAGTGCGATTCGACCTGCGGGAGGTTTTTTTGAGCTCAGCGCGGGAATTTTAATGGTTTAAATGCGCCAAGACACTGCGCCGGCAAAATCTTAGTAAATGTCAAGTCACGTAACTCAATTTGCATAAGTTGAACAGGCGCAGCTCTGAACTTGCCAGTGCGCCTGCAAAATGACATTTCTAAAGAAAAAAAAAGCCATTTAAAAGCAGCCGCGGCTGTAATGAATTGTCGGCTCCCGGCAATATAGAGAAAAGTCATTGAAAGTCATTGCTAACCAAAAAAAAAAAGCGTGGGGGTCCCCAAATTCCATAACCAGGCCCTTCAGGTCTGGAATGGAAATTAAGGGGAACCCCACTGCAATTTTTTTTTTTTAAAATGACGTGGGGTTCCCCCAAATATCCATACCAGGACCTTCAGATCTGGCATGGATTTTAAGGGGAACTCCACCCCTAATTTAAAAAAAAAATGGCGTGGAGTCCCCCCAAAAATCCACACCAGACCCTTATCCGAGCACGTAACCTGGCCGGCTGCAGGGGAAGAGGGGGGACGAGAGCGGCCTCCCCTCCCTCCTGAACCAAACCAGGCCACATGCCCTCAACATGGGGAGGATGTCCCCATGTTGATGGGGACAAGGGCCTCATCCCCACAACCCTTGCCCGGTGGTTGTGGGGGTCTGCGGGCGGGGGGCTTTTCGGAATCTGGAAGACCCCTTTAACAAAGGGGACCCCCAGATCCCGGCCCCCCTATGTGAATTGGTAAGGGGGTACATTGTACCCCTACCATTTCACGAAGAAAGTGTAAAAAATGTAAAAAATGACAAGAGCCGGTTTTAGACAATTCCTTTATTAATGTCTTCTCCTTTCTTCCATCTTCTTCTTCTTCCATCTTCTTCTTTTCTCCATTCGGGTTTCTTCCTCCATCTTCCTCTTCATCTTTATCTTCATCCACATCTTCATCTTCATCTTCATCTTCCTTCTTCCTTCGGTCTTCTCGTCCGCATCTTGCTCCGGCGTCTTCCCTTCTTCTTTTTTCTCCAGCCGCTCCGTTTGAATTGGAGGTTCCCGCTGTGCGACGCCTCAGTTCCCCACTTGGTCCGCTGCAGCCCGGTGGCTCCGCCCCCCTCTGACACCACGGGGAAAGTCCCCGTGAAATCCATGTGCGTCAGAGGGGGGCGGGGTCACTGGGTGTAAGCGGACCCAATAGGGAACTGAAGAACTGAAGCGTCGCACAGCGGGAACCTCCAATTCAAACGGAGCGGCCGGAGAAGAAAGAAGAAGGGAAGACGCCGAAGCAAGATGCAGACGAGAAGACTGAAGGAAGATGAAGATGAAGATGAAGATAAAGATGAAGAGGAAGATGAAGATGGAGGAAGAAACCGAATGGAGAAAAGAAGAAGATGGAAGAAGAAGAAGATGGAAGAAAGGAGAAGACATTAATAAAGGAATTGTCTAAAACCGGCTCTTGTCATTTTTTACATTTTTTACACTTTCTTTGTGAAATGGTAGGGGTACATTTGTACCCCATTACCATTTCACACAGGGGGGGGCCGGGATCTGGGGGTCCCCTTTGTTAAAGGGGTCTTCCAGATTCTGATAAGCCCCCCGCCCGCAGACCCCCACAACCACCGGGCAAGGGTTGTGGGGATGAGGCCCTTGTCCCCATCAACATGGGGACATCCTCCCCATGTTGAGGGCATGTGGCCTGGTACGGTTCAGGAGGGAGGGGGGGGGCGCTCTCGTCCCCCCCTTTTCCCCTGCGGCCGGCCAGGTTATGTGCTCGGATAAGGGTCTGGTGTGGATTTTTGGGGGGACTCCACGCCATTTTTTTTTAAATTTGGGGTGGAGTTACCCTTAAAATCCATGCCAGATCTGAAGGGCCTGGTATGGATATTTGGGGGGAACCCCACGTAAATTTTTTTAAAATTTGCAGTGGGGTTCCCCTTAATATCCATTCCAGACCTGAAGGGCCTGGTTATGGAATTTGGGGGAACCCCCACGCTTTTTTTTTTGTGTAATCAAAGACTTTCAATGACTTTTATCTGTATTGACGGGAACCAGCAATTCATTACAGCCGCAAGGACTTTTAAATGACTATAATTTTACTTTAGAAATGTCATTTTGCTCTCCAACTGTTATAAACATGGAAAACATGTGCTACTTTACAAGCATACTATAGACACCCCCCGGTATGATATTTAGGGCCAGTTCACACCGGATGCAGTGCAGTGCGTTTTTTTGATGCCTGAAAAACGCAAAGAAAGTTGATCACATTAATGCCAATGGCATAGTTCACACCACTGCAGTCCGTTCCAGTGCGTTTCAGAAAGCAAAAAAAAAATTGGTCATGCTGCATTTTTTAGGTACAGAACTGTACTGGACCGCAGTAAAACACATCAAAAATGCAACGGAACGTACCAAAAATGCACTGGAATGTACCGGAACGCACCTAAATGCACCCAAGACGCACTGCAACACACTTGTCCTAAGTGAAAAGAGGGGGAAAAAAACACTGGACTGCATCAAAAATGCCTCAAAAATGCACTGGAATGTGTCAAAAACGCGCATGCAGAAAAGCACCTGGAACGCACCCAGACTGCGTTTCTATGGTGTGAACTAGGGCCAGTTCACACCATAGAAACGCAATCCGGATGCGTTCCAGGTGCTTTTCTGCATGCAGGTTTTTGATGCGTTCCAGTGCATTTTTGGTACGTTTTTGATGCAGTCCAGTGCTTTTTTTTCACCCCTCTTTTTTATTAACCATAGATAAGGACAAGTGTGTTCCAGTGCGTTTTTGGTGCATTTAGGTGTGTTCCTGTGCATTTATGATGCGTTTTGATGCGTTCCAGTACAGTCCAGTGCAGGTAAAATGCAGCATGTTCTACTTTTTTGGTGGAACTGGAACGCACTGGAACAAACACTGCCATTTAGAGCCATATAACCAACTTTCCATGCATTTTAGATGCATAAAAAACGCAATGCACTGCATGTGGTGTGAAATGGCCCTTAAGCAATTTGGCACATTTAAAGGCACTTCTCCTTGTTTTGTTTTTGGTGTTTTCCAAATTGGTGACATTGATATATGTCCCTTAGGGTGGGACCTGGGCCCCCATTTTAAGGCCAATAACTAGAAGATAAGCCAGCCAAGTGGGGACTAGCAAAATTAACAAGTCAGTTCCCATAGACTACAATGGTATTTGTTGGTGGGGGAGGGGTGATTGTCCCATCTCTAATTTTGTAGCATGCTGGATGATGTGCTTAATTTTGGATGGGGGGAGGAGGGGGGGGGTTATTTTTTGCTAGCTGCATTGGTGTTGTTCTGCACATGCCCAGCCACTTAGTTTTTTTTTGTGTGCTTTTTGTGTGTGAACAGCACCTGGGTATTTCTGGGCATGCTCAGAGAGTGTTTTGATGGGTTAGTAATTTAACAGGTGTAGCTACTTTGAATTTCAGTCTCTACATTGAGTGAACTTGCATTTTGGGTGTTTCATGGACTGTGCATGTGTTTTCAATTGCCTCATTAGCACACAAACATATGTTATATAAAGCTCACAGAGCATTTGGTCGCTTGCCCTGAGAAGAGGCAAGTGTGTGGCGTAAAATGTGCATGTTGGTGTCCTTATCGAGTTTGTAACACATGTATTTTATTTTTTATGTCTTTGCAAAACAAGTGATTGGTTAACTTTTGGTGTATTTTTTGGTGTGGGGGAAATGTTCCCCTGAAATAATTCTGATGTTGTTAATGTGTGTTGTTTGTTCACTTTGATTTAATTGTCTGTGCTGCATTATTTTTGGCCAAAAATTGCTCAAGATGTTGTGAGTCTGTAACTGTTTCAAATTGACCATGTTTTTTATTTTGCCTTCCCTTTTATTTTGTTGAACAATAAAATATGATGCAAAGTTTTGATGTTTGTTTTGTGTTTTCTTTGCAACAAATGTGACAGCTGATTGGCATGTCAAAACAAAACAGGTGTAATTTGTCTACCCTGGTGCCTTCATGGTAGCATATGCATGTATTGTGTGCTGCCATGGAGCGTCACCAGGAAATGAAAAATACAGAGCGGTAGGTATTTAATTTTCCTTTTTTACTGCAGTGGTTCTCAGCCTCAGTCCTCAGTACCCCCCAACAGGACATGTTTTTTGTGAATTTTTCTTATCGAGAATTGCTGTCCAAAAAGCAAAACCATTGACTGTGATTTAAAGCACATGTGCAAGATGAAGGAAAACCTGCAAACCTGGCCTGTTGGGGGTACTTGAGAAGCACTGATTTAGAGCACTGCAGTTAAAAATAGCTCAAGGCCATACAATTCTAATTGTGGGCATTTTGAGGGAAACAAAGTAAGTGTTAGAACCCCTGCGTTTGTGGGGTTTTTTTTTGATTTATTTTTTGTAGTTTGGCTTTTGTGTCTCCTTTTCTTACAATTGGCTTCACTTCCTGTCACACAGCTAAACAGGAAGTGAAGGTAAAACCCTACCAATGTCTTTTCTTGGGGACACACAGATCAATCTAACTAGTGTCCCCATTAAGCAAATTGCACTCTAGCACTTTGTTGTGTACACCCCAAATCATTGGGTGGTTTGGGGTTTAGTAAAGACAAATCCACTCTGCAGTAAAAGTGTAGCTGCTGAAAATATGAGGGAAAGTACTGGTGATTGGATGTTGCAATCATGTAAAAGCAAAGATGGTGTATACAGCAAGTGCACTTGTAGTGCAAAGTAGATTTGCCTTTAGTAAATAAACCCCACAGTCCAAACTACCTAATAAATTGTGGTGTACCCCGCAATATGCTGGAGTGTAATGTGCATAATGGGGAAAGTATTTAGACTGACCTGTGTGTCCCCAAGGAAAGACATTGTTAGGGATTTTCCCTCACTTCCTGTGTGGCTATGTGACAGGAAGTGAATTATTTGGAAGGATAAAGTGGCCAAATTACTTAGTTTAACTTTTCAAAGACTCATTCCTAAGTTGAATTGTGATGCATGTCAATGGCCCATTTAGACCCTCTTTAATCACTTGAGATCAGCACTATAACTGATCGACGGCCACAGCATGGTCCTCAATTGCTGGGAGTCCGTCAATAAACGTCCTCCCCTTTGCGCGCGCTGTGGTCAGAGTCACTGAGACTCAGGTGATGACAGATCCGAGTAAGGGGCCCGATCCCTGCCCTTTACCATGTGATCAGCTGTCAGCAAATGACAGCTGATCACGTGATGTAAACAAAAGCTGGGTAATGGTTTTTGTTTTCTCCTTGTGCTGACAGCGTGAGCATAAAAAAAGGCAATCACCGGCTTATGTGCAAGGGACATGGGGCCCGAAGAGGAAGAGGCAATTCTGCATCATCTGTGACAATTAGTAGCCCCTGCCAGTGCCACCTATCAATGCCCACCACTGGTGCCAATCAGTGGCACCTATCAGTGCCCATCACTGCCAACTATCATTGCCACCTAGCAGTGCCACTTCTCACTGCCCACCAGTGCCAAATAGCATTGCCACCTCTCAGTGCCCACCCTTGCCACCTTATCGGTGCCCATCAGTGCAGTCTCATCAGTGTACATCAATGAAGAAGAAAAATTACCTTTTTTAAAAATATTAACCAGTTTCCTACCGCCCACCGTCAAATGACATCCTTGGCTTTGGGCGGTGACATCTGAATGATGCCTGCAGTTGCAGGCATCATTCAGATATCATTCTTTTCAGCCGGCGATTCTGTGCACAATAAAAACGATCATAGTGGCAGTTCCGCCGCTTGATCGTTCTTATAGGCGGGGGGAGGGGACGTTCCCCCCCCTCTTGCCGCCATCCGGTGCTTCTCCGGGCTCTCCCGTGCCATCTGGGGCTCGGAGAACGATTTGGAGATGACTGGTGACCAGATGGTCATCAGTCATCTCTATGACCGTCGGAGGCGCGGGCACGACGTTATGACATCACACCGTGTTCCCGTATGTTAACCAAGCCGTGATCTCGGCTGTCAGCATGAGATTGGTGTTTTTTTTGGACCAATATCATGCTTTCCAGCCTGGAGGAGAGATGCGGGGTCTTATTGACCCCGCATCTCTCCATAAAGAGGACCTGTCACACACATTTCTATTACAAGGGATGTTTACATTCCTTGTAATAGGAATAAAAGTGATCCAAAAAAATAACAATTTTTTTAAAAAAGAGTAAGAAATACAAAAAAGTCAAAAAACAAAATAAAAAAATAAGCAAAAATAAGAAAAAATGCCCATGTCCCCAGTAGCTCGCGCTCAGAAGCGAACACACACGTAAGTCCCGCCCACATATGTAAACGCCGTTCAAACCACACATGTGAGTTATTGCTGCGTGCGTTAGAACGAGTGCAACAATTCTAGCACTAGACCTCCTCTGTAATGGCAAAATGGTAACGTGTAAAAAATTTTAAAGCATCGCCTAGGGAGATTTTTAATTACTGAAGTTTGGTGTCATGCCATGTGTGTGCGCAATTTTAAAGTGTGACGTGTTAGGTATCTATTTACTCAGCATAACAACATCTTTCACATTATACCAAAAAATTGGCCGTAACTTTACTCATGGGCGTGGTCACCGGATGATGCCACCGCTGACCCCGCCCCCGTTTCACGTCACAGTCCCATCATTCCCCGGGACTGTGACATCATACGGGGGCGGGGTCAGCGGTGGCATCATCCGGTGACCACGCCCCATGCCAATAAAAGTGGCACTGCTGCTCGGACAGATTATTGCGGCGGTGGACAGCGACGAGGCAACATCGGGCGAAGAGAAGAGGGAAGAAGGCGATGAAGAAGACCGCCCCCCGCTAGCAAAAGAGCTGCGAGAAGATAGCGGGGGCCCGGCAGAAGGCAGAAAGAACCGGAGATCGTGGAGAAGACGTCGGAGAGCAGGGGAAGAACCGGAGAACAGAACAAGAGACCCCCGAAGTCGGAAGAAAACGGCCCGGCAGAAAGACCCCCGAAGACGGCGAGGAAGCCCGGGACCCCCGCTAGCAAAAGAGCTAGCAGAAGATAGCGGGGGCCTGGCAGAAAGACCCCCGGAGCTGCCCAATAAATTACTATTCAAACCTGTGTTGTCTTTTTTTATTGACTTATTTTCCCACCAGGTGAATGGGTAGGGGTACGATGTACATAGGGTGGGGGGGCCGGCGTCTGGGGGCCCCCTTTTTAAAGGGGGCGCCCTGATTCCGAAAAGCCCCCCGCCCGCATACCCCGACAACCAACGGCCAGGGTTGTCGGGAAGAGGCCCTTGTCCCCATCAACATGGGGGCAGGGTGCTTTGGGGTGGGGGGGCCGCAGGTCACCCCCCTGCCCCGAAGCACCAAACCCCCCATGTTGAGGGCATGCGGCCTGGTACGGTTCAGGAGGGAGGGGGGGCCGCTCTCTCGTCCCCCCCTTTCCCCTGCGGTCTGCCAGGTTGCGTGCTCGGATAAGGGTCTGGTTTGGATTTTGGGGGGACCCCCACGCCGTTTTTCGGCTTAAGGGGGTTCACCTTAAAATCCAGACCAGACCTAAGGGTCTGGTTTGGATTTTGGGGGGACCCCCACGCCGTTTTTCGGCTTAGGGGGTTCACCTTAAAATCCAGACCAGACTTAAGGGCCTGGTATGCTCCTGGAGGGGAACCCATGCCGGTTTTTTCATTAAAATTTGGCCTGGAGTTCCCCTTCAGGATTCATACCAAACATGGGACAGCGAGGCTGCCGAGGACCAGCACGATGACATCGCGCTGGACACATTCTCGGCCGGCTAGTCTCCTCTAGGACACGACTTGAGCAGCTGCTTCACGCGCTCAGGTCTTGTCCAGGTCGCCTGGCAGAGTCGCGCTGTCCCTGTGTCAGCCGGCACACGAGTCGCCCGCAAGTCGGATCCAACTTCCCGGGCGACCTCTATTCAAATCAATGGGCTCCCATAGGGAACCATTCATTTTCAATAGAGCGCCGCTGACATTTCTATTTACTATAACAGTGCGCCGCTGCTTCCTGCGCCAAGTGAAGGAGTTATCAGGCGCACCAATTAAGGTTAGAAGCAGCGCAGCGCGCTGTTATTAGTAAATCAGCCCCATTGTGATAGTATGCATTTCATACTAGCACATTATGTTAAACTTACCTTAAAATGAAGCTCTTCCAGTGGAGAGATGTCAGCGTTGCAGGTGCTCTCATCTTCACCCATCTTGCTTCAGGGTTCGTGGACTCCGGCTCTGTGACCGACCAGAGCCACTATGATGTGTAGAAGCCACCGTTCATGGCACAGGGCTCTGAAGAAACGGCATGGGTGGCTGTTCTTTCAGAGCACATGTGCCAGTGATGTGCAAGTTTAGGAGATATTTACAATACCTATAGGTAAGCCTTATTATAGGCTTACCTAAAGGTAAAAGCAAAAGATGGAAGTTTACTACCACTTTAAATCCATTTAAAAAAGATCCTTGATGACGCCTTGTGGGAGGGCGAAAAGCGTTGACGTAATTTCCTGTGCCGAGTCCATGCGATGTCACTTCCGGTTTTGTCTGAATGCGGCGTTCATGATTGTATTCTTGGAGTAATACACATGCCTATTTGATCTTAGAGTTTTGTAAGTAGGAATTAATATTTGCGCAATAAATACCTATTTTACAGTACTTCGCTATTAGTTCCCTTTCTTTCCATGTATAAACTGCTGTGCTGGGGGAAATCTTTTATGGACCTGTTCAAGCCATAAGCCACTGTTGGATTTCTGCTTGTTTGACCCTTAGACTGAAAAGCTAGGGGTCCAATAGATCTGGTGAGTGGGGACACAGAAGGGGAGTGTGTTACACCACAGAGTGGAAATTTGTAGAAGATTGGACCACAAAAGCACTTTTTTTGGGATGTTATTTAATTTAATTTACTATATTATTTTCTGATTTGTTCATATATATATATAATTGGTATTAACCTGTACACTGTTGAAAATGTCATGTATTAATTTGTAGCTTAAGAGCACAATAAGAGAATATTTTTGTCACACATTCGTACACTATTTTGATGAGTTTATTTTGCACGGTTGCGAGCGCTGTAATCTATATATTTTTATATTGGATGGTAAACATGGAGTGACAATCCCGACATGTTTGGATGATTATTAGGCTTCTTCAGGGAATGTATGTTACTCCACCAAGACAAGTAGATCAAAATGCATCAAAATTAGAGTTGAGCGGACACCTGGATGTTCGGGTTCAACGGGTTCGGCCGAACTTCGGAAAAAAGTTTGGGTTCGGGACCGAACTTGACCCCGAACCCCGAACCCTATTGAAGTCAATGGGCTACCCGAACTTCTGAGGACTAAAAAGGCTCTAAAAAAGTAATGGAAAGGGCTAGAGGGCTGCAAATGGCAGCAAAATGTTGTTAAGAGCATGGCAAGTGCTCTGTAAACAAATGTGGATAGGGAAATAACTTAAAATAACATAAAAAAATAATATGCTGGAGGCCCCTTCTCAGCAGAAGAGGTACAGGAAGTCATTAAGAACCTCAGAAACTCAATGGCACGATGCCACACATATGGTAAGAATGCCCCAGAATACACCCTTTCTGTAAAAAAATATTCAATTCAATGGATAAGCTAGTGGGAAAATAAAATACTTTGAAATAAAAATATAGCGGGGTGCTAAATTTAAGGGAAGTGTTTGAGTGGTAAATAGGCTCAAACACCCTAATTCTGTAGGATTCATGGACCATTTTGTCCTCGGGGGACAGTATTGGTGTGCAGTTCCCTGTGGCCTACAGGTGGTGCTGCCATAGTAGGCTAGGGTTGAACCGCCGATACAGTGCTGTGCCTTTTGTGTCCCCTCTTGGCAGTAGTACAGCGGGGCGGAAAACCTGCTGTGCATGCCGGGAGAGGATATAAAGGGGCAGACCTTTGGCCTGGGGGCTGATGTCCAGTGGGGTCCACGCCCAGGTGCCTTCGGCCTGGGTGCACGTGTTCCTGTTCCATCTCAGGCACCTTTAGCCCGGGGTGAGGTACTATCCTGGAGTTCCTGCTGCCCTGGGTATGGAGGCCTAGGGGCGGGAGTAAAGCCTGGAGTCCAGAGCCTTCGTCTGGAGTCCGCTAAGGGTGGAGGAGTCTTAGGGTGCCACCTCGTGTAGGGGACCCTGTTCCAGGGAAGGGAGGATCATTCCGATGGACCGATGCGGGAGTCACGGTGAAGGAAGGGTCTGTTGACTCCCTGGAGAGATGTCTTCTCTATGATATGGGCTAGGTTCCTAGAAGGAGAAGCTCAAGGTCATCTTGACTGTATCAGAGGCCTTATTCACCCAGCCCGTGGCAGGGGCTTTATACACCCTGGTCTGTGGCAGAGACCAAAGTTCTCCAGGTCCGTGTCAGGGGCCTTGTACACCCGGTCTGTGGCAGAGACCAACCTCAAGGTCTGTGGCAGAGACCGTGCGCCTAAAACTGTTTGAGAAACCTAAGCAGTGAAGTGAATGTGCTACGTTTGTGCCTGGACCTCCTCCACACCTTAAGCTGTCCTGTTTCTTTGCTCTAATCTTTTATATTCGAGTACAGTTTTTTTTGCCATGAGAGAATAAGAGTTGGAGTTTCAGCTGGTGTGGACATTGACTTTACTGGGAATTCAAGAACTTGCCTCTACCTACAGTAGAGGTGAGAATCATCCTCTGGAGGAGTTTTCCATGTGGGGTCGAGGACCTCATCGTCCTCCACATCATCTTCCACCCAGTCTTCACCCCTGCCCTCCTTGTCTGTCTGCACAATTGCGAAAGCAGCAGCAGTTGGCACCTGTGTTTCGTCATCATCCGAGACGTGCTGCGATGGTCCTCCCATGTACTCATCATGAAACATAAGTGGTTGGGCATCGGTGCACTCAATCTCTTCCACTTCTGGGGCAGGGCTAGGTGGATGGCCCTGGGAAACCCTGCCAACAGAGTCATCGAAAAGCAGAAGAGACTGCTGCATGATTTGGGGCTCAGACTGCTTGGCTGATTTGCAAGGGGGTGAGGTGAAAGACTGATGGACATGGGCTTCAGGTGCCAACTCTGATCTTTCATCAGAAGAGTGGGTGGGAGACAATGTGAAGGAACCTGAGGCACTGTCAGCAACCCAATCTACTATCGCCTGTACTTGTCCTGGCCTGAACATTCGTACAGCCTCATTAGGCGCGACAAAATACCGCCGCAGGCTCGGTCGCCTACTCGCACCTGAGGAAGGTGTTTCACTTGTACGTGTGGCTGGCACAGATCGACCACGTCCTCTCCCTGCAACAGGAGCTCTACCAGCAGCACCACGACCGGGGCCACCACGTCCCTTTGACCTTCTCCTCATATTTTCCAAATTTAGGCTCTTGCCCTAAATGGGTGTTTTTGGAAGAGCAGAACACACTCACAGTACGTAACCGCTGTATCGCACAGCTACAGAACTGCAGAAAATGCTATTCAAAAAAAATTTTGTTTTTTAGGACAGCACAGTAGAAGAAAAATATATAGAAATTGTTTATTTCACACACCTCCAGATATGCATAACACACTGCAAAATATTTTTTTGTGGCCCTAAATGGGGCTTTTTGCAAGACCACAACCCACCCACAGTACGTAACCGCTGTATCACACAGCTACAGAACTGTAGAAAATGCTATTAAAAAAAATGTTTTTTTTTAGGACAGCACAGTAGAAGAAAAATATATAGAAATTGTTTATTTCACACACCTCCAGATATGTATAACACACTGCTAAATATTTTTTGTGGCCCTAAATGGGGCTTTTTGCAAGACCACAACACACCCACAGTACGTACCCGCTAGATCGCACAGCTACAGAACTGCAGAAAATGCTATTCAAAAAATGTTTTGCTTTTTTAGGATAGCACAGTAGAAGAAAAATATATAGAAATTATTTATTTCACACACCTCCAGATATGTATAACACACTGCAAAATATTTTTTGTGGCCCTAAATTGGGCTTTTTGCAAGACCACAACCCACCCACAGTACGTAACCGCTGTATCGCACAGCTGCAGAAAATGCTATTAAAAAAGAAACCCGAACTCGAACTTACACGCAATTGTTCGGGTTCGGAAAACTCTAAAGTTCGGTACGAACCCGAACTTTAAAGTTCGGTACGAACCCGAACTTTACAGTTCGGGTTCGCTCAACCCTAATCAAAATGCATCAATGAAAATACACATAGAAAAAAACATCATTCAAAGATACATTTATATATATTTTATATGTATGTAATATTACATCAAAAAAAGTTTCACATATAAAATGCTATTCTGATATAGTTTCTCAAACTAAGCACTTTTGCCCTGAAAATGTAGTGGAACACACTATTGCTTTTTGTAGTGATTTTGCCTGCTTGTCTAACAGACATTACTCTCAACCACCTCTCCTTCCCCCTTCCCCAAACAACACATGAAATGACAATCCATGTACTTGGATTTTATATGAAAGGAATGCCCCTTCAACCTCGCCAATTGGCTACTTTTATGAAGCATACAAGCTCAATCCAATGTGACAGAGAATGCTGAAAGTTATGAGGAGGGTTACCAATATGACTACAAATATACATGTGCAGAAGGGAGGGCACTAGTCACCCATACTTAGAAAGCAAATATAGGTTGGCTCATCCCTATTCAGGTTCTGAGAAGTAGGTGTAATTTTCACCCTGGTAGCCATGGGTCTGATTATACACTGTTTAATTATAAACCCAGTCCTGATCTCATAGTCTTAAAAATATTAATGTGTTTTTAGGGCGTGCTTTTAAATTGTTTTTTTTTTTTTCTTGTTGTACCTGTCAAATCACATTGGGTCTGCATATATTAGCAATGACAAAAAATATAGCAAAAAGGTTTAAACTATGATATCCATTAAGATTCGTATGCACAGGTTTAACTCTTATTGAGAACAACTAATAGTATAGCCTTAACTTTTGGGCTTACATCATATGTTTAGTCTTTAAACTTTATCGTTTAGAAACAAGATATATATATAGGTTAATGATTTGATTGCATTCACATGATTTAGAAGCAAAAGTATGGGGTTTACTTTTAAATTAGTTAATTGTAATTGGTATAAAGTTTTTTAATGATGTATTCTAAGAATTTTGCTTGTGCCCTTTTTTAAGACAGAAGGCATCATATAAAAACTGCTCTTATAATAAACTAGGCATCAGATTCATTGTTCAGACAAGAAAATTCCATGAAAGCGCTCCCCTGAATGACTCTTTACCCTTAATGTCTAATGTAACTAGGCGTTTCATAAATGAATTGTTAATTAAGAGGTATAGGATCTGAATACTCAGTTATGGAATCAGATATTTGTTACTGAAACTGCTCGGAAAACCTGCTAACAAATGTTTTGATCCTCTCATTTCCCATATTACTGATGTTCCTCCACCCAGTTCTTTTGGTGCTTACTCCTGGGAAACATGGAAACGCTAAAGATAATGCTAAGGTGTAACTATTATGCTACTCAGCTACTCTGAGGAAACAGTACAAACAAGTAGGATGTTTAATCTGTCTGCCTATTTGCATCTGATTTAGCCATAATTATAGCAAGACAGCAGTTGCATAATTCTTGAGAAACATTAAATACATTAGTTTAATGTTTTAATTAATACTTTTCAGCAATTTTACTATTTGAAGAAGAGGGATACTCTCCACTTTACAGGCTTGTTCACAGCAGAAGTTGTGTCAAAAGACATGTTATATAATTTTTTGTTAAAGCTGGTTGAATGCCAGTTTTCTATCCCTAATGAAGAAAATACCCTAGGTTGTACTACAGGGCTTTTTTTCAAGTGTCCTTGGCTTCTTTTCTACCTGCATTCATTAGAAAATGCTACCCACTAGCTGTTCTTGAGGTAGTCGTTCTTGATGAGGAAACTGATCACCAAAGCCAACTATCTTTTTGCTGGGTGACTAATCTCCTCACCTCTTCCCTTAGTTCTCTAGGGTGCTTCAGTATGCCATACAAACTCCTCCATGTGCTGCTAAAGGCTGAACATCGGAAAAATAACAATGGTACTTTAGAAGGGCTACACGGGTACTGAGATGCGCACTTAAGGATTCTATTTTAATAATCTGAATGGCTGGTTGTAGGTCAAGGGATCAGAAATACAGCTTTTTTTTTCAGCAACCAGTAGGAACAGGCCCTGCTGAATACAACAGGACCTGCCCAATTGTCCACATCTTGACTGTGAATGACAAACCAGGCAAAGCATGACATTTTGCCCAGGACAGAATTATTTTACTTCTCTTGCCTTGGCACAACTTATGTGTCCTCCCTGATGGTTGATATGCGCCAGTGCCATCTGAATCCTGATTGGAAGACCCTCCAGTCAAGATGCCCAGTGTTTAAAAGACAACATAATTGATCCCAGAATGTTGATTGGGAGTATGGATTCCTCCAGTATCCACGTCCCCTGCTCTGACAGGGGGTCTAGGACAGCTTCTCAGGCTAGTGTTCATTGTAATAATCTTCTACTAGAGACATTTACCCTCATTTGCAACAAATGCTTTTTACGTGTGTACCCCCAACATTTCAAACTCATATAGAAAATAAGTCAGGAGACCCAATAACCCATAATGAAAAATGAATATCATGGTGCTTTACAGAATGTCTACAGTCATTTATCTATAGGGTCTTTAAATACTGAAGCATCCTCTATAGCAGTGGTTCTCAACCTGGGTGTCGGGACCCCCTCTGGGTCGAATGATGACTTGCCAGGGGTCACCGAATCCTGGGCTGTTCCTGAAGCCTGCACCACACTTCCAGCTTTTTTACGGCCGCCCAGCAGGGCTGTCCCTGGAGCCTGTGGCTGCCCAGCTGGGCTGTTCCTGGAGCCCGCGGCCGCCCACTCAGCCTCTTTGCAGCTGCCCATTCAGTTCACGGCATGGCTGGGGGGGCAGAGACTAGAGGTCAGCTCATTGGTAAGGAATGTGAAGTGGGAGGGGCTGGAGGAGACCCTATCACCTGATTTTGGCATAGGTGTCACTGATGCGAGACACCACAGAGCTGGAGACACAGTGAAACGGGAGACACAGTGAGTAACACTACCTGTGATTAGAGTTGCCATTAAAAGTCCCCACTACAGGTCTCAGATCAGCAGATGACCTTGATCAAGAACACCTAAGTTGGCTGATCAGACCTCCCCCCAGCACTGCCACTCAACCCATTCGCCCCACCCCTCACGCCTCACCAAGGAGTAAGAGAAGGAATAAAAAGAGAATACAGTGGAACCTCGGATTACGAGCATAATCCGTTCCAGGAGAATGCTTGTAATCCAATGTACTCGCATATCAAATCGAGTTTCTCCATTGAAGTCAATGGAAACGAAAATAATTTGTTCCGCATTGACTTCAATGGCATGTAATACCGCATGCGGCCAGAGGCGGGGGGCACCGGAGAGCCTCAGAAATGGCCGGAAAGGCCAGAGGGACAGTTCGGCTGACCTTGGCAAACCTCGGAAAGGAGCCTTTCCGAGGTTTGCCGAGGTCAGCCGAGCTGTACTAGGGCCTTTCCGTGCATTTCCGAACGGCGCTGATCGGCACCGTTCGGCTGCGGCGCCCCCCCACCTCAGGCGGAACTGCACACCGATTTGGCCTGAATCCCGCTCGTTTTGCGAGACAGCACTCGCAAACCGAAGTTAGGATATTTTAAAATACAGTGCTCGTATTGCGAAACGCTCGTTAACCGCGTTACTCGCAATCCCAGATTCCACTGTACATTGAAGGGAGAGGAAAAGAGGGGGAGGAACAAAGAAAAAGGGAGAGAAAGAATAAGAGAACAAGAAAGATGGCTAGAGAGGGATGGGGGGGGGGGAGCAAGAAGAATTTAGGATAGAGAGAGAAAAAAAGGAAAGTAAGGAGAACAAAGAGTGATACGTTCTAAAATGTACCATAAGGGGTTTTAATACTGTACGAGTGGAAGGGACTCAGGGAGTGCTAAATGTCTGTGGATTAGGGGCGTAAATTACTTTTTTTGCTTAGGGTGCTGACAACCCACGCTACAAAAATTTTACTGTTAGGGGTCCCCACAACTTGTGAAATTTTATCAAGGGGTCACGGCACAAGAAAGGTTCAGAACCACTGCTCTATAGGGATCATTAGAGCTTTATTAAGGCATGACACTGCCAGATCAACTACAGGATTAGGGATGAGCTTCGTGTTCGAGTCGAACATACGTTCGACTCGAACATCGGCTGTTCGATCGTTCGACGAAGATCGAACGATTTGGGCCGTTCGCGCCAAATTCGAGTGACGTGAACGGCCCACAATGCACTACGCCATCGCAGTGTCATCCAGGCGCTGTGATTGGCCAAGCATGCACTGTGACCCCGCATGCTTGGCCAATCACAGCGCCGGCAGCGAGGAGAGCAATGATTGGCCACAGGCAGGATGCCTGTGGCCAATTATTGCTGAGGGTGTTTAGTACACGCCCCACACTATAAAAGGCCGCCAGCACGGCGGCCTAGTGTAGTGTGTTCCAGAGCAGGGATAGAGCAGCATAGGCAGGGACAGTGACTTTTATTTCTTTCTTGCTTAACCTGGATTCCTTTAGTTTAGGGAAAGAGAAGGATAGGTAGGGAGAGTGTCAGTGTGTTTTGTGCTTGTGCTATAGTGTGCTTAAAAAAAACATTTTTTCTAGGGACAGAAAACTGTAGGTAGGGAGAGTGTCAGTTTCTTTCACTGTGCAAGTCCTTGTTTCTAGGGACCTGGAAGGACAGTGAGTGAATTCTCCTTGTGCTATATTGTGCTTAAAAAAAACATTTTTTCTAGGGACAGAAAACTGTAGGTAGGGAGAGTGTCAGTTTCTTTCACTGTGCAAGTCCTTGTTTCCAGGGACCTGGAAGGACAGTGAGTGAATTCTCCTTGTGCTATATTGTGCTTAAAAAAAACATTTTTTCTAGGGACAGAAAACTGTAGGTAGTGTGAGGGGGTTAGCTCGGCAGCGGGTGTGTGTGACCCCCGGGATGGGCTCCCCACACAAAACAGGCCCAGCAAACGGAGGTTGTGGTTTTCAAAATCAAAAAAAGGTGCGGTTTATTTTCTATTTACAGTGACAAAACACAGCAAAGCAAAAGAAACATAACCAAAATAAATCCTGGTCAAGTTGACCTCTGACTAAACATACAGGTTTCCTAACTAACAACTGGGATCAGCCTAGTGCTGTCCTAGTCCCTAAGTCCCTGGTTTAGTAAAAGTCCAAACAAATAGCCACACAGGCTTTGCCTCACCGCACAGGGGTTCACTCTCCCTAGACAGTCCACACAGGTCTGGGTCCAGGCATGAGCAAACATCTAATGAAGCTGGGAGTTCTTATAGAGGCCTAAATGAGCTGACAAGGTTCAGCTGGTCTCCTCATCTCTGTCTGCACGACGCCCCACACTCTCCCTAGAGGTATGAGTCATCCATGAGCCCACTAGCCTTATACAACTTTCCACCTAGTTGTATAAGTCGGCGTAAAGCCTGAATCTGGGCGAAATATATCTACCCCCCTGGATGCAACCAGGTGACTTTACCTTCCTGCTGTCACATACCCCCCCCTCTTGTTTTAACCTCGGGGTTGGAACACCAGCAATCAGGCATTCATGTACTCGAGACAAAGCATCCACATTCCCCATTTGAACGCCAGGGCGATGCTTTACTGTGAAGTTGAATTCCTGGAGGGCCAGGAACCACCTATTCACTCTTCTATTTGTTTCCTTGTTTTGAGCCATCCACTTTAACGGAGCGTGATCCGTAACCATGTCAAAGTGCCTACCTAGCAGGTAGTACCGAAGGGAATCTAGAGCCCACTTCACCGCTAAACACTCCTTTTCAACGGTGGCGTAATTTACCTCATGGGACTTCAACTTCCTGCTGAGGTAAATGACTGGGTGCTCTTCCCCGTTCCAGACCTGGGACAATACTGCTCCTAACCCCACATCTGACGCATCACTTTGTACGACAAAGTCTTTAGAGAAGTCGGGTGAGTACAACACTGGCTGGCTACATAAGGCTTGTTTCAAGAATTGGAATGCTGCCTCAGCCTCGGGGGTCCATTTAATCATGACCGACCCTTTCCCCTTCGTCAGGTTGGTTAGGGGCACAGCCTTAGAAGCAAAGTGGGGAATGAATCGCCGATAATACCCAGCGATTCCCAGAAAGGCTCGTACCTGCTTCTTGCTGTTGGGACGTGGCCAACTCTGGATGGCCTCGACTTTGTTGAGTTGGGGTTTTATTACTCCCCTCCCAATGGTGTACCCAAGATATTTGGCCTCCTCCTGCCCAATGGTACACTTCTTGGGGTTAGCCGTAAACCCCGCTTCCCGAACAGAGTCCAGGACTGCTTGCACTTTTGGCAGATGTGAGGCCCAATCTGTGCTATGGACAATTACGTCATCCAGGTAAGCCGCAGCATACTTCCGATGGGGCCTCAGCATCTGGTCCATTTTCCGCTGGAATGTGGCCGGCGCATTCTGTAACCCGAACGGCATTCTTTTATATTGGAACGCCCCGTCTGGGGTTACAAATGCGGTTTTCTCTTTGGCCGACTTGGCCAGGGGGATTTGCCAATACCCTTTTGTGAGGTCAAGAGTCGTCATGTATCGGGCTGTTCCCAGCCGGTCGATCAACTCATCTATACGTGGCATGGGGTAGGTGTCAAATTTTGTAACTTTGTTCAACTGACGAAAATCGTTACAAAATCGCCAGCTCCCATCCGGTTTAGGCACCAACACGATGGGACTAGACCAATCACTTTGGGACTCCTCTATCACCCCTAAGTTCAGCATTTTCTGTACTTCCTCCCGTATTGCCTCCCGTCGAGCCTCTGGGATCCGATAGGGTTTTAACTTCACCCTTTCACCGGGCGGGGTAATGATGTCATGCTCTACCCCAGATGTTTGTCCCGGCAGCTCAGAGAATACCTCCTTGTTGCGAAGCACAAACTCCTTAACCTCCTGTTGTTGGGGTTGTGACAAGGTGGCTGCTATTCCAACCTCAGGAATCACGCAACCAGTTTGAGCTGGTGAACAAGTGTCTGCGACTAGGGACTCTCTATCCCTCCAGGCTTTCAACAGATTAACGTGATAGATCTGTTCGGGCTTTCGCCTTCCTGGTTGTCTGACCTTGTAATTCACTTCGCTCACTTTTTCCATTATCTCGTAGGGGCCTTGCCATTTGGCAAGGAATTTACTTTCAACCGTAGGGACAAGTACCAATATCCTATCCCCCGGGGAAAAGGTACGGGTCTTGGCTCCACGGTTGTACACTCTCTGCTGTGCCAACTGCGCTTGGGCCAAATGTTCCTTCACGATGGGCATTACCTGTGCAATTCGATCTTGCATCAGGGCGACATGCTCAATCACACTCCTGTGGGGAGAACTCTCACTTTCCCAAGTTTCCTTGGCAATATCCAACAGCCCTCTTGGGTGTCTCCCATACAGTAACTCAAAGGGGGAGAATCCCGTAGAGGATTGGGGCACCTCCCTAATAGCAAACATCAAATAAGGAAGTAAACAGTCCCAATCCTTTCCATCTCTATCCACCACTTTCTTCAACATTTGTTTTAGGGTTTTGTTGAATCTTTCAACCAGCCCATCGGTTTGGGGGTGATACACAGACGTACGCAATTGCGTCACTTTGAACAATTTACACAGCTCTTTCATAACCCGGGACATAAAGGGTGTACCTTGGTCCGTAAGCAGTTCTTTACAAATACCCACCCGGCTAAAAACAAGAGATAGCTCTTTGGCTATGGTTTTGGCCGAGGTATTTCGGAGAGGGATCGCTTCTGGATAACGGGTGGCATAGTCCATTATAACTAATATGTACTGGTGCCCCCTAGCGGACTTGATTATAGGACCTACCAAATCCATGGCGATCCTCTCAAACGGGACCTCAATGATGGGTAGAGGGACCAGCGGGCTACGGAAATGTGGCATCGGGGCCAACCTCTGACACACAGGGCAGGAGGAACAATAATTTTCTACGTCCTTCATCACCCCCGGCCAATAGAATCTCTGTAATACCCTCTCTCGGGTTTTCTCTGTCCCCAGATGACCTCCAAGAATGTGCCCATGGGCCAACTCCAACACCAACTTCCTGTAAGGTTTGGGCACCACAAGCTGCTCAGCGGTTTCTTCTGCCCTTTTTGCCACCCGATACAGTAGGTCCTTCTCTACGCTGAAGTATGGGTAAGTGCAGGTATTATCTGGGTTCACTAACTCACCATCTATTTTCACTACGTTTTCCCGTGCCTTTATTAGGGCGGGGTCTTTCAACTGTTCTGTGGCAAAGTTTTACCTGTGAACCTCAAGATCAGAAAACTCCACAGACGGTAGGTTTTCGTCTGAGGAGGTGGGCTCCTCTCCAGTTTCTTGAGTCTCCCCTGCCAATACTGATAAGGGAAATTCCGGAGAGTCCTCACCACTCTCAGGGGAGTTCTGGCTATCACATTCCTGGTACATAGGGGCACCAGTGAGGGGCTCAGGATCATCCCACAGTTCCCAGAACTTCGGAAAATCCCTTCCCACAATGGCGTCATGCGGTAACTGAGATACTAAGCCCACTGGATGAGAGAGGGTACCTTTGGGGGTCTCGAAACACACTGTAGTCACTGGATACTCTCGGGTGTCCCCATGCACACAAATAACAGCTACCTTGCTATTCCCAGAGACCTCTGTTTTAACTAACTCAGCCTTTATCAGGGTCACAAGGCTACCTGAATCCAGCAATACCACAACATTTCTACCATTAACACACATTTTGCATAAATGTTTCTCAGTTCCTCGAATGGCAGTGCATGCGACTGTCGCACACAGCGACTGACGTCTGCCCGTCAGAAAGTCACACTGCATGGGTTCCTCCACAACCGGGCAATTGGCTGCAATATGTCCCGCTTGCCGGCAGCGGTAGCAAACGATCCTTCTTGCGGCCTCTTGAGCCGCTGATTTCCCAGGCTGTTCTCGCCAAACTTGGGGTAGAGCTCCCACCCTCTCACTCTCTCCACCCTCACCCCTTGGAATCCTCTTATCCACCCCTGGGGATGGTCTGGTCTTAGGGTGGAAAGTCCGAGTGTCTCTGGAAGAGGCCGTCAGGTTCTCTGTAGCCAAGTATTTCTCCACACGATCCACAAGACCATCGGCCGTCTCTGGGTCTCCATGGCTTACCCACTTTTGGATGGCAGTAGGAAGAGCTCTCAAAAACCGATCCATTACAACACGTTCCACAATCTTTGGTGCGGACAAAGTCTCTGGCTGTAGCCACTTTCTGCTCAGGTGAATGAGATCATACATTTGAGACCTGGGGGGGTTTTCCAAGCTGGAAAGTCCAGTTATGCACACGCTGAGCCCGGACAGCCTGGGTGACACCCAGCCTTGCCAATATTTCAGCTTTTAGCATCACATAGTCTTTTGCTTGGTTAGGCTCTAGGTCATAGTAAGCTTTCTGCGATTCACCAGTTAACAGAGGAGCCACCAGTCCAGCCCACTGCTCCTCAGGCCACTTTTCTCTTTCAGCGGTCCTTTCAAATGTGGTCAAAAATACCTCTGGATCATCCTCTCCAGTCATTTTTGTCAATAAACGACTCACCCCAAAGGACGCGGTATTAGTGGGACGGCTTTCCTCACTGGTCTGCGGACGTTGCTGCATTACTGCTTCCATCTGTTGTTGTAGTCTCTGCTCTTGCTTCTGCAACAGGTCTATGAAGCGGGCCTCAGATTGCTGCTGGGCTCGTTGCTGAGCCTCCAGACTCTGTTGCAAAGTTGCGTTTGTCTGCTGCTGGGCTGCAAGGCTCCTTTGCAAACCTGCATTTGTCTGCTGTTGATTGGCATTTGCTAGAGCCAGCTGCTTCAGTATCTCCTCCATGCTGGCTTAAAAAAAACTGCCACTGGTTCTCCACCAACTGTGAGGGGGTTAGCTCGGCAGCGGGTGTGTGTGACCCCCGGGATGGGCTCCCCACACAAAACAGGCCCAGCAAACGGAGGTTGTGGTTTTCAAAATCAAAAAAAGGTGCCGTTTATTTTCTATTTACAGTGACAAAACACAGCAAAGCAAAAGAAACATAACCAAAATAAATCCTGGTCAAGTTGACCTCTGACTAAACATACAGGTTTCCTAACTAACAACTGGGATCAGCCTAGTGCTGTCCTAGTCCCTAAGTCCCTGGTTTAGTAAAAGTCCAAACAAATAGCCACACAGGCTTTGCCTCACCGCACAGGGGTTCACTCTCCCTAGACAGTCCACACAGGTCTGGGTCCAGGCATGAGCAAACATCTAATGAAGCTGGGAGTTCTTATAGAGGCCTAAATGAGCTGACAAGGTTCAGCTGGTCTCCTCATCTCTGTCTGCACGACGCCCCACACTCTCCCTAGAGGTATGAGTCATCCATGAGCCCACTAGCCTTATACAACTCTCCACCTAGTTGTATAAGTCGGTGTAAAGCCTGAATCTGGGCGAAATATATCTACCCCCCTGGATGCAACCAGGTGACTTTACCTTCCTGCTGTCACAGTAGGGAGAGTGTCAGTTTCTTTCACTGTGCAAGTCCTTGTTTCTAGGGACCTGGAAGGACAGTGAGTGAATTCTCCTTGTGCTATATTGTGCTTAAAAAAAAACATTTTTTCTAGGGACAGAAAACTGTAGGTAGGGAGAGTGTCAGTTTCTTTCACTGTGCAAGTCCTTGTTTCCAGGGACCTGGAAGGACAGTGAGTGAATTCTCCTTGTGCTATATTGTGCTTAAAAAAAACATTTTTTCTAGGGACAGAAAACTGTAGGTAGGGAGAGTGTCAGTTTCTTTCACTGTGCAAGTCCTTGTTTCCAGGGACCTGGAAGGACAGTGAGTGAATTCTCCTTGTGCTATATTGTGCTTAAAAAAAACATTTTTTCTAGGGACAGAAAACTGTAGGTAGGGAGAGTGTCAGTTTCTTTCACTGTGCAAGTCCTTGTTTCCAGGGACCTGGAAGGACAGTGAGTGAATGCTCCTTGTGCTATAGTGTGCTTAAAAAAAACATTTTTTCTAGGGACAGAAAACTCTAGGTAGGGAGAGTGTCAGTTTCTTTCACTGTGCAAGTCCTTGTTTCTAGGGACCTGGAAGGACAGTGAGTGAATTCTCCTTGTGCTATATTGTGCTTAAAAAAAATATTTTTTCTAGGGACAGAAAACTGTAGGTAGGGAGAGTGTCAGTTTCTTTCACTGTGCAAGTCCTTGTTTCCAGGGACCTGGAAGGACAGTGAGTGAATTCTCCTTGTGCTATATTGTGCTTAAAAAAAACATTTTTTCTAGGGACAGAAAACTGTAGGTAGGGAGAGTGTCAGTTTCTTTCACTGTGCAAGTCCTTGTTTCTAGGGACCTGGAAGGACAGTGAGTGAATTCTCCTTGTGCTATATTGTGCTTAAAAAAAACATTTTTTCTAGGGACAGAAAACTGTAGGTAGGGAGAGTGTCAGTTTCTTTCACTGTGCAAGTCCTTGTTTCCAGGGACCTGGAAGGACAGTGAGTGAATTCTCCTTGTGCTATATTGTGCTTAAAAAAAACATTTTTTCTAGGGACAGAAAACTGTAGGTAGGGAGAGTGTCAGTTTCTTTCACTGTGCAAGTCCTTGTTTCCAGGGACCTGGAAGGACAGTGAGTGAATTCTCCTTGTGCTATATTGTGCTTAAAAAAAACATTTTTTCTAGGGACAGAAAACTGTAGGTAGGGAGAGTGTCAGTTTCTTTCACTGTGCAAGTCCTTGTTTCCAGGGACCTGGAAGGACAGTGAGTGAATGCTCCTTGTGCTATAGTGTGCTTAAAAAAAACATTTTTTCTAGGGACAGAAAACTCTAGGTAGGGAGAGTGTCAGTTTCTTTCACTGTGCAAGTCCTTGTTTCCAGGGACCTGGAAGGACAGTGAGTGAATTCTCCTTGTGCTATAGTGTGCTTAAAAAAAACATTTTTTCTAGGGACAGAAAACTGTAGGTAGGGAGAGTGTCAGTTTCTTTCACTGTGCAAGTCCTTGTTTCCAGGGACCTGGAAGGACAGTGAGTGAATTCTCCTTGTGCTATATTGTGCTTAAAAAAAACATTTTTTCTAGGGACAGAAAACTGTAGGTAGGGAGAGTGTCAGTTTCTTTCACTGTGCAAGTCCTTGTTTCTAGGGACTGGGAAGGACAGTGAGTGAATTCTCCTTGTGCTATAGTGTGCTTAAAAAAAACATTTTTTCTAGGGACAGAAAACTGTAGGTAGGGAGAGTGTCAGTTTCTTTCACTGTGCAAGTCCTTGTTTCTAGGGACTGGGAAGGACAGTGAGTGAATTCTCCTTGTGCTATAGTGTGCTTAAAAAAAACATTTTTTCTAGGGACAGAAAACTGTAGGTAGGGAGAGTGTCAGTTTCTTTCACTGTGCAAGTCCTTGTTTCTAGGGACCTGGAAGGACAGTGAGTGAATTCTCCTTGTGCTATATTGTGCTTAAAAAAAACATTTTTTCTAGGGACAGAAAACTGTAGGTAGGGAAAGTGTCAGTTTCTTTCACTGTGCAAGTCCTTGTTTCCAGGGACCTGGAAGGACAGTGAGTGAATTCTCCTTGTGCTATATTGTGCTTAAAAAAACATTTTTTCTAGGGACAGAAAACTGTAGGTAGGGAGAGTGTCAGTTTCTTTCACTGTGCAAGTCCTTGTTTCTAGGGACCTGGAAGGACAGTGAGTGAATTCTCCTTGTGCTATATTGTGCTTAAAAAAAACATTTTTTCTAGGGACAGAAAACTGTAGGTAGGGAGAGTGTCAGTGTCATGGATATGCATTAATGTCTGTCTGCCATCTTACCTTCCTCCTCATGTGTTCATCTAGAGACCAGACCTCCTTCACCTGGCTTCCTTTATAATCTCCTCCCAGCCTGACTCCACCCCAGGCCCTATCACTGAACACTATATTAACCTGTGCACTGCAAGCCTGCTTTGCTGATCAACGTGTTTGTTAGGCATTGTGTGTTTGGGTTCCTGCCTGCCGTGTGCTACGTCTGTCTCTCTGTTACGTTATTGGCTTGTCCCCGACCATCCCTGTCTGCTCGTGACCCTTGACCTTCGGCTCGTTCTTCGTTATCCTTGTCTGCTTGTGGCCCCTGACCTTCGGCTTGTTATTCGGTTCTCTCTATCGTGTGCTGCTGCTTCCCCTTATCCTACGGGGCGTGAGCTAGGAAACTCCAGGGGCCGCGACCTGGTCCCAGCCTGCAGCGTAACATCCTCACCACTAGAGGCCCTGGAGAAGACCAGCTGGGTCTTAGACTCCGCGCCCTGGGGAATCTTGGCTCTCGCTTCCGTTGGGATCCCGGTTGTGCTCCTCTGGTCCCGCTTTCCACAACCACCCAGTTTCCTATCCACAGAAGCCAGCCATAGGGTTCACTACCTCGCGGTGCACTCCTGTCCCCCTACGGTGTGCATCTGTCACCTGGCCACAGGTGACCCTGACAGTTTGATCAGCCATGAACCCGGCTGACATCCCGCTTCCCGCGGATGATCCATTGCAGGGCATAGTTCGCAGACTTGAGACCCAGGAATCAAATCAGACCCAGGTGATGCGAGTCCTCCAGGATCTGGCTTCTCGATTCGAGCAGCTTCAGGTCTCCTTGGGAACCCCGAATCCGCAACCCCAAGTACAACCAGCGGCTGTACCTATCGCACCAGTCGCAGCCTCACACTCACTAAGATTGCCAGCTCCGTTCCGTTTCTCTGGGGACTCCAAGGCCTGCAGGGGGTTTCTCAGCCAATGCACTATTCATTTTGAGCTTCAGCCTCAAAGCTTCCTATCTGACCGGGCTAAGGTAGCCTATATCATTTCCCTCCTCTCCGGTGAAGCTTTGGCCTGGGCTGCCCCCCTGTGGGAGAGGAACGATCCGGTGGTTTCCAGTCTGTCCGAATTCTTGAAGCTCTTTCGTAATATCTTCGAAGAGCCGGCTCAGGCTTCTTCAGCGGCTAGTGCTGTCTTACGTCTTCGCCAAGAATCTAGTTCAGTGGGGCAATATGCTCTTCAGTTCCGTATCCACACAGCTGAATTGAGCTGGAATAATGAGGCCCTGGTCGCTACCTTTTTACATGGCCTCTCTGACCGAGTGAAAGACGAATTAGCGGGAAGAGCCATTCCCGTCGGTCTGGACGATGTAATTTCATTATGCAACCAGATCGACATTCGTTTTCAAGAGAGGTCCTTAGAAAAAAGACGCCAGCACTCTCTGGGTCCTAGCCAGTCTGAGCTCCCCTCCCTTCATTCCGTGGAGCATCCTCTACCTGCTGAAGAACCTATGCAGCTGGGCCGGACCAGACTAACCCCCGAAGAACGTGCTAGGCGCAGAACTCTGGGCTTGTGCCTCTATTGTGGGGGCAAGGGTCATTTTCGTGACTCCTGCTCGCTTCGTCCGGGAAACGCTCGGGTCTAATACATTTGGAAGGTGGAGTATTGGACCCAGAAACATCACCTTCTCGCCTGCTCTTGCCGGTGTCCCTTCATGTAGGCACTTCTCCTCAGTCAACCCTTGCATACCTGGATTCCGGGGCTGCCGGCAATTTCATGGATTGGAGAACTGCTTCTTCTATGAAGCTTACCCTTTCACCTCTCACTACCCCATTGGTAGTCTCGGCAATTGATGGCACTGTTCTCCCAGGGGGCCCTATTCGCTTCCAGACGCTACCCATTAGGATGTCGGTAGGGATTCTCCACCAGGAGTGGATATCCTTTCTTATTCTACCCAAGGCCTCTATCCCAGTTGTATTGGGCCTCCCTTGGCTACAGCTCCACTCTCCACATGTGGACTGGGTCTCTGGGCAGATCCTGGCCTGGGGTTCCTCATGTTTCTCGTCGTGTCTTCTCAAGGTGACCCCCAAGGAGAGTCTTCCGGTTGCTGCCACTTCTGTTTCTTCTGATCTTCCCGCCGCATACAGCGATTACCGGGATGTGTTCTGTAAAAAATCAGCTGAGGTGCTTCCTCCCCACAGGTCTTTTGACTGTGCTATTGATCTTGTCCCCGGAGCAACTCTACCCAGGGGTCGTACCTACCCTCTGTCCATCCCAGAGACCCAGGCCATGTCGGAGTATGTAGCAGAGAATCTGGAGAGAGGGTTCATCCGGAAATCCTCATCGCCTGCAGGGGCAGGGTTCTTTTTTGTTGCCAAAAAGGATGGTACCTTAAGACCCTGCATCGATTATCGGGGTTTAAATGCGGTTACTATTAAAAATCGATACCCCTTACCCTTAATATCTGAGCTATTCGATAGGTTGAAGGGTGCCTCCATTTTCACCAAGTTGGATCTCAGAGGCGCGTACAATCTCATTCGAATACGGGAGGGTGACGAATGGAAGACTGCATTTAACACTAGAGACGGGCATTACGAATATCTGGTGATGCCTTTTGGTCTGTGTAATGCTCCAGCCGTGTTTCAAAACTTTGTCAATGAAATCTTCAGAGATCTGCTGTACCAGTTTGTTGTCATCTATCTGGATGACATTCTGATCTTTTCTGAAAATCTGCTCGTCCACAGAAACCATGTCCGCACTGTACTTCAACGTCTTAGAGAGAACAATCTCTATGCCAAGCTGGAGAAATGTTCCTTTGAATGTTCTGAGGTCCTGTTTTTGGGGTGCTTTGTCTCATGTTCGGGGCTTCGTATGGACCCTGGGAAGGTCTTGGCTATCACCAACTGGCCTCTTCCTGCTAGCCTCAAGGCCACACAGCACTTTCTTGGCTTCACTAATTATTATAGGCAGTTCATAAGGAATTACTCTTCCATTGCCGCGCCTATTATCGCTTTGACCAAGAAGGGTGTGAATGCCAGAGACTGGCCTCCCGAAGCTGTCTCTGCATTTCACAACCTGAAACAGGCCTTTGTTTCTGGCCCCCTCTTGAGGAGACCAAATCCTGGGAATGCATTTTTTATTGAAGTAGACGCTTCCTCAATGGGGGTGGGAGCTGTGCTTCTTCAAATCTTTGAGAAGAGACGCCAACCATGTGCGTTCTTCTCCAAAAAAAATTCTCAGGCAGAGAGGAATTATGCCATCGGTGATCGGGAACTTCTCGCAATTAAATTGGCGTTAGAGGAGTGGCGTCATCTCTTGGAGGGTTCCCCTCACTCCATAACGATCTTTACCGATCACAAGAATTTACAGTATCTACAGAATGCTAAACGTCTGAATCCTAGACAGGCCAGGTGGAGTCTCTTCTTTGCCCGTTTTAATTTCACGATTACCTACAAACCTGGTTCCTGCAACGGTCGGGCTGATGCGCTCTCTAGGTCATTTGACACTTTGGACGAGGAGTCCGCCCCTGAACCTGAGCCGATCATTCCCACCTCATGCATTGTTGCCCACTCTACCACCCTGAAGTCTAAAATTCCGCCTGGTAAGACCTTTGTCCCCACTGAGCTAAGAGCTAAGATCCTTCGTTGGGGACATGATTCCAAGGTGGCAGGGCATTCTGGATTCCTCCGATCCTTCCTACTCATCAGTCGTCACTACTGGTGGCCTAATCTCCGCTCAGACGTCAAAGACTACGTTAAAGCTTGTCATGTCTGTGCTCAGTCCAAATCCTCCACACAAGCTCCTGCTGGTCTCCTCATGCCCTTGCCTATTCCTAAGGAACCCTGGGCCCATATTGCCATGGATTTTATCACCGATCTCCCACTGTCTGAGAATAATACAGTCATTTGGGTGGTAATCGATCGATTCTCCTAGATGGCTCATTTTGTTCCTCTTCCTGGTCTTCCTTCTGCCCCTGCCTTGGTTCCCATTTTCATTCGAGAAATTCTCCGCCTACATGGGGTCCCTTCTCATATTGTTTCCGACAGGGGAGTCCAATTCACGTCTCGTTTTTGGAGAGCCTTTTGCAAATCCCTCAATATTGTCTTGGATTTTTCTTCTTCTTACCATCCCCAATCCAATGGACAGACTGAGAGGGTTAATCAGGAGTTAGAGGTCTTTCTTCGCACCTTTGTGTCTTCTCACCATGACGATTGGTCCTCTCTACTCCCGTGGGCAGAATTCTCCCATAACAATCATGTGAATACCAGTTCGCAGAAGACACCCTTTTTCACAGTTTATGGAAAACACCCTCAACTTCCTCTTCCTATGATCTGTTCTCCAGACATTCCAGCTTTGGCTTCGGTTCAGGAGTCTCTCAATTCCGTTTGGGGTCACGTTCATGATTCCCTCCGGGCAGCTGCTGAAAAATTCAAAGGCTTTGCCGACCGCCGCAGGCGTAAACCGCCTTCTCTTCAGCCAGGGGACAAAGTCTGGCTCTCTACCAGGAACATCAAGCTCCGAGTTCCTTCTCTGAAGTTTGCTCCACGATTCATCGGTCCATACACGGTAACTGCTAAACTGAATCCGGTTTGTTTCAAACTCCAGATTCCTAAGAGCCTTAAAATCACTAACTCCTTTCATGTTGCTCTTCTAAAGCCTTTAGTCCTCAATAAATTCTCTCGTCCTCTTCCTACCGTGGCGCCTGTCTCGGAGGATAATCAGGAGTACGAGATCAGTCAAATTCTGGACTCCCGACTCTGTAAAGGCGTTCTTCAGTACCTCGTTCATTGGAAAGGGTTTGGTCCTGAGGAGAGGTCTTGGATCACTGCATCTGAGGTCTTTGCACCTCGTCTGTTAAAGGAGTTTCATCTGAAGTTTCCCTCTAAACCTGGGCCCAGGCGGGGAAGGGGGAGGCCTCGTAAGAGGGAGGGTACTGTCATGGATATGCATTAATGTCTGTCTGCCATCTTACCTTCCTCCTCATGTGTTCATCTAGAGACCAGACCTCCTTCACCTGGCTTCCTTTATAATCTCCTCCCAGCCTGACTCCACCCCAGGCCCTATCACTGAACACTATATTAACCTGTGCACTGCAAGCCTGCTTTGCTGATCAACGTGTTTGTTAGGCATTGTGTGTTTGGGTTCCTGCCTGCCGTGTGCTACGTCTGTCTCTCTGTTACGTTATTGGCTTGTCCCCGACCATCCCTGTCTGCTCGTGACCCTTGACCTTCGGCTCGTTCTTCGTTATCCTTGTCTGCTTGTGGCCCCTGACCTTCGGCTTGTTATTCGGTTCTCTCTATCGTGTGCTGCTGCTTCCCCTTATCCTACGGGGCGTGAGCTAGGAAACTCCAGGGGCCGCGACCTGGTCCCAGCCTGCAGCGTAACATCCTCACCACTAGAGGCCCTGGAGAAGACCAGCTGGGTCTTAGACTCCGCGCCCTGGGGAATCTTGGCTCTCGCTTCCGTTGGGATCCCGGTTGTGCTCCTCTGGTCCCGCTTTCCACAACCACCCAGTTTCCTATCCACAGAAGCCAGCCATAGGGTTCACTACCTCGCGGTGCACTCCTGTCCCCCTACGGTGTGCATCTGTCACCTGGCCACAGGTGACCCTGACAGTCAGTTTCTTTCACTGTGCAAGTCCTTGTTTCTAGGGACCTGGAAGGACAGTGAGTGAATTCTCCTTGTGCTATATTGTGCTTAAAAAAAACATTTTTTCTAGGGACAGAAAACTGTAGGTAGGGAGAGTGTCAGTTTCTTTCACTGTGCAAGTCCTTGTTTCTAGGGACCTGGAAGGACAGTGAGTGAATTCTCCTTGTGCTATATTGTGCTTAAAAAAAACATTTTTTCTAGGGACAGAAAACTGTAGGTAGGGAGAGTGTCAGTTTCTTTCACTGTGCAAGTCCTTGTTTCCAGGGACCTGGAAGGACAGTGAGTGAATGCTCCTTGTGCTATAGTGTGCTTAAAAAAAACATTTTTTCTAGGGACAGAAAACTCTAGGTAGGGAGAGTGTCAGTTTCTTTCACTGTGCAAGTCCTTGTTTCCAGGGACCTGGAAGGACAGTGAGTGAATTCTCCTTGTGCTATAGTGTGCTTAAAAAAAACATTTTTTCTAGGGACAGAAAACTGTAGGTAGGGAGAGTGTCAGTTTCTTTCACTGTGCAAGTCCTTGTTTCCAGGGACCTGGAAGGACAGTGAGTGAATTCTCCTTGTGCTATATTGTGCTTAAAAAAAACATTTTTTCTAGGGACAGAAAACTGTAGGTAGGGAGAGTGTCAGTTTCTTTCACTGTGCAAGTCCTTGTTTCTAGGGACTGGGAAGGACAGTGAGTGAATTCTCCTTGTGCTATAGTGTGCTTAAAAAAAACATTTTTTCTAGGGACAGAAAACTCTAGGTAGGGAGAGTGTCAGTTTCTTTCACTGTGCAAGTCCTTGTTTCTAGGGACTGGGAAGGACAGTGAGTGAATTCTCCTTGTGCTATAGTGTGCTTAAAAAAAACATTTTTTCTAGGGACAGAAAACTGTAGGTAGGGAGAGTGTCAGTTTCTTTCACTGTGCAAGTCCTTGTTTCTAGGGACCTGGAAGGACAGTGAGTGAATTCTCCTTGTGCTATATTGTGCTTAAAAAAAACATTTTTTCTAGGGACAGAAAACTGTAGGTAGGGAGAGTGTCAGTTTCTTTCACTGTGCAAGTCCTTGTTTCTAGGGACCTGGAAGGACAGTGAGTGAATTCTCCTTGTGCTATATTGTGCTTAAAAAAAACATTTTTTCTAGGGACAGAAAACTGTAGGTAGGGAGAGTGTCAGTTTCTTTCACTGTGCAAGTCCTTGTTTCTAGGGACCTGGAAGGACAGTGAGTGAATTCTCCTTGTGCTATATTGTGCTTAAAAAAAACATTTTTTCTAGGGACAGAAAACTGTAGGTAGGGAGAGTGTCAGTTTCTTTCACTGTGCAAGTCCTTGTTTCCAGGGACCTGGAAGGACAGTGAGTGAATTCTCCTTGTGCTATATTGTGCTTAAAAAAAACATTTTTTCTAGGGACAGAAAACTGTAGGTAGGGAGAGTGTCAGTTTCTTTCACTGTGCAAGTCCTTGTTTCTAGGGACCTGGAAGGACAGTGAGTGAATTCTCCTTGTGCTATATTGTGCTTAAAAAAAACATTTTTTCTAGGGACAGAAAACTGTAGGTAGGGAGAGTGTCAGTTTCTTTCACTGTGCAAGTCCTTGTTTCTAGGGACCTGGAAGGACAGTGAGTGAATTCTCCTTGTGCTATATTGTGCTTAAAAAAAACATTTTTTCTAGGGACAGAAAACTGTAGGTAGGGAGAGTGTCAGTTTCTTTCACTGTGCAAGTCCTTGTTTCTAGGGACCTGGAAGGACAGTGAGTGAATTCTCCTTGTGCTATATTGTGCTTAAAAAAAACATTTTTTCTAGGGACAGAAAACTGTAGGTAGGGAGAGTGTCAGTTTCTTTCACTGTGCAAGTCCTTGTTTCCAGGGACCTGGAAGGACAGTGAGTGAATGCTCCTTGTGCTATAGTGTGCTTAAAAAAAACATTTTTTCTACGGACAGAAAACTCTAGGTAGGGAGAGTGTCAGTTTCTTTCACTGTGCAAGTCCTTGTTTCCAGGGACCTGGAAGGACAGTGAGTGAATTCTCCTTGTGCTATAGTGTGCTTAAAAAAAACATTTTTTCTAGGGACAGAAAACTGTAGGTAGGGAGAGTGTCAGTTTCTTTCACTGTGCAAGTCCTTGTTTCCAGGGACCTGGAAGGACAGTGAGTGAATTCTCCTTGTGCTATATTGTGCTTAAAAAAAACATTTTTTCTAGGGACAGAAAACTGTAGGTAGGGAGAGTGTCAGTTTCTTTCACTGTGCAAGTCCTTGTTTCTAGGGACCTGGAAGGACAGTGAGTGAATTCTCCTTGTGCTATATTGTGCTTAAAAAAAACATTTTTCTAGGGACAGAAAACTGTAGGTAGGGAGAGTGTCAGTTTCTTTCACTGTGCAAGTCCTTGTTTCCAGGGACCTGGAAGGACAGTGAGTGAATTCTCCTTGTGCTATATTGTGCTTAAAAAAAACATTTTTTCTAGGGACAGAAAACTGTAGGTAGGGAGAGTGTCAGTTTCTTTCACTGTGCAAGTCCTTGTTTCTAGGGACCTGGAAGGACAGTGAGTGAATTCTCCTTGTGCTATATTGTGCTTAAAAAAAACATTTTTTCTAGGGACAGAAAACTGTAGGTAGGGAGAGTGTCAGTTTCTTTCACTGTGCAAGTCCTTGTTTCTAGGGACCTGGAAGGATAGTGAGTGAATTCTCCTTGTGCTATATTGTGCTTAAAAAAAACATTTTTTCTAGGGACAGAAAACTGTAGGTAGGGAGAGTGTCAGTTTCTTTCACTGTGCAAGTCCTTGTTTCAAGGGACAGAGAAGGACACCTGAAGGTAGCCCTTATTGCTTTTTTCCCATCTCCCTGCAGGCCATCTATTAGAATGTCTGGAAGGCAAACAAGGAGAGGCAGACAGTCAGGAGGCAATAAAAGAGGGCAAGCAGGCTCTGTGTCTGGGGGCAACAGTGCTGGTCGTGGACGCGGTGCATTGTCATCAGCACATGGCCATGGGACACGCTTGTCCTTCTTTTCCGCAGCTGGACATGTTGAGCCACATCATGCCGAAGACTTGGTAGAGTGGATGACCAAGCCCTCCTCCTCCTCCTCATCCTCTCTCACCCAGGCTCAGGGTACTGGCAAAGCAGCTGCCAAAGCGTCCTCTTCCCTGGTATCAATGTCAGACTCATCATCAGTCACTCCTTCCCTAGACCCACCATGTCCTCCTCCTGAGGAGTCCCCCGAACTGTTTGAGCACAGTGTTGGGTACATGCTCCAGGAGGATGCCCAGCGTTTCGAAGGGTCTGATGATGAAACCCAGCTACAGGAAGGCAGTAGGGTGAGAGCAGACAGAGGGGATGCTCAAGAAGGACACCAATCTGGCAGTCATGTTCCAGCAGCTGCAGCATACTGCCAGATTGGCTCCAGTGATGAGGAGGGAGGGGATGATGAGGTCACTGACTCCACGTGGGTGCCTAATAGGAGAGAGGAGGAGGAGGATGAGGAGGAGGCACATCTCCAACGAGACAGGATGCCCTTTGGTGGCCAGCGTAAGGGCAGTACACCGACGGAATCACACCGCAGAGCTCCGCCTGTGCAGGGCGCTGCCTCTGCCCGTCATTCAAAAAGTTCCTTGGTGTGGGCCTTTTTTGAGGCTAGTGCATCAGATCGCACAGCTGCTGTTTGCAACATATGTCTCAAGCGTATATCGCGTGGCCAAAACATCAGCCGCTTGGGTACCACATGCCTGACCAGACATATGTTGACCTGCCATGCAGCTCGTTGGCAAGCCTACCTCAAAGACCCACACCAAAGAACAAAGCGGACCTCTCCTTGCACCGCATCAGCTGGGATCTCCAACCCCACTATAACTTCAGTCCTCTCTGAAACATGCACTGAGAGGAATGAAGGTGTAGAATTAGGTGTGTCACAGCCAAGTACTTGCGGCCACTCTGCTAGCAGTACACCGACGTCCGATTCTAGCAGGCAAATTTCCCTGCCCCAGCTGCTGGACCGTCGAAAGAAGTTCACTCCCAGCCATCCACATGCCCAGCGGTTGAATGCTAGCTTGGCTAAATTGCTAGCGCTTCAACTGCTGCCTTTTCAGTTGGTAGACTCGGCCCCCTTCCGTGAGTTTGTGCAATGTGTGGTTCCTCAGTGGCAGGTTCCCAAACGCCACTTTTTCTCACGGAAGGCTATTCCGGCTCTCTACCGGCATGTGGAAGGCAATGTCTTGGCCTCGCTGGACAGGGCGGTCAGCGGTAAGGTGCATATTACCGCTGACTCATGGTCCAGCAGGCATGGACAGGGACGTTACCTTTCTTTCACGGCCCATTGGGTCACTCTTTTGGCAGCTGGGAAGGATGCAGGACAAGGTGCAGTAGTGTTGGAGGTTGTCCCACCGCCACGCCTCCAAAATGCTACTACTGGTTGTGACACACCTCTCTCCTCCACCCCCTCCTCTTCTTCTTCCTCCATGGCCTCTTCCTGTGGTTTGTCCTATGAACCAGCGGTGCTCCGTAGCCGTTCACGGGGCTACGCAAGTACGCAGGCAAAAAGATGCCATGCCGTGCTTGCGCTGGTGTGTTTGGGGGACAGAAGCCACACTGGGGCAGAGGTCCTGTCTGCTCTGCAGGGCCAGGCCGAGAGGTGGTTGACGCCACGCCAGCTTAAGCCAGGAATGGTGGTTTGCGACAATGGCACCAACCTCCTCTCCGCCCTCCGACAGGGACAACTGACCCATGTGCCCTGTGTGGCTCACGTCCTTAACCTGGTGGTGCAGCGGTTCTTGGGCAGGTACCCGGGTATACAGGATGTCCTGAGGCAGGCCAGGAAAGTCTGTGTGCATTTCCGCAGATCTTATAATGCCAGTGCTCGCCTGGCTGAGCTGCAAAAAGAGTTGAACCTGCCCAAGAACCGCCTTATATGTGACATGCCCACCAGGTGGAACTCAACGTTGGCCATGCTGCAGCGGCTGCACACGCAGCAGAGGGCCATCAATGAGTACCTGTGCGACTACGGCACCAGGACAGGGTCAGGGGAGCTTGTTTTTTTTTCTCCACGCCAGTGGGGCATGATCAGGGATGCATGCACTGTCCTGGCACCATTTGAGGAGGCCACGAGGATGGTGAGCAGTGACAGTGCATGCATCAGTGACACTGTACCTCTTGTCCACCTGTTGGAGCACACGCTGCGTGGAATAATGGACAGGGCACTTGAGGCAGAACAGAGGCAGGAAGAGGAGGACTTCCTTGCCTCTCAAGGCCCCCTTTACCCAGACAGTGTTCCTTCTGTCCCACCCATCGCACAGGAAGAGGAAGAGGAGGAGGAGGAGGAGGAGGAGGAGGATTGTGTCAGCATGGAGGTGGAGGCTGGCACTCAGCATCATCAGCAGCAGTCTTTTAGGGATGATTTACAGTCCCAAGAAACCAGTGGACTTGTACGTGGCTGGGAGGAGGTGACTGCGGATCATGTCGTCCTTAGTGACCCAGAGGACTCCGGAGCGAATGCCTCAGCAAACCTACGCTGCATGGCCTCCCTGATCCTGCAAAGTCTGCGGAAGGATCCTCGTATTCTTCGGATCAAGGAGAGGGACCATTACTGGCTGGCCACTCTCCTTGATCCACGGTACAAGGGTAAGGTTGCGGACCTTATGTTACCGTCGCAGAGGGAGCAGAGGATGAGACAACTCCGGGAGGCCTTGCAGAAAGGTCTGTGCAACGCGTTCCCAGAGACTGGGAGGTTACAAACTCCTGGTCCAGGACAACGAGTTGCTGAGGCTTCGGCCAGTCAAAGAAGGAGCGGTGGGGAAGGTGGCCGTCTGACCGATGCGTTCAGACAATTCTTTAGTCCGCAGCCCCAAAGTATGATTGGTTCCAGCAACCATCGCCAGCGTCTGATAAACATGGTGCAGGAATATCTAGGGGCAAGGTCAGACTTGGACACCTTCCCCACCGAAAATCCTCTGGCTTACTGGGTCTTGAGGATGGATCACTGGCCAGAGCTTGCACAGTATGCAATTGAGCTACTGGCCTGTCCTGCATCCAGCGTTCTTTCGGAACGCACATTCAGTGCTGCTGGAGGATTTGTCACGGATCACAGGGTGCGCCTGTCCACCGACTCGGTTGATCGACTGACTTTCATCAAGATGAACCAGTCTTGGATCACCACCAGCTACCACACACCTGATGCTGATATAACAGACTAATTGATTTTAACATGTCACGTCCCTTCAAGACTGATGCTGATGCTGAGTGCCTGTGCTGTTATGTTGACTGGCTATCCTCCTCCTCCGAGTCCTCAATGATACGATTGATGATGATAGCTTGGAAGATCATTTTTGTTTATGGGTGCCGCCACCAGTGGCTAAGGCCCAATTTTTCAGCCCCTGTTTTACAGGGGCGTGTACTTACAATTTTTTTAGCAATAATTTGCCATAGGGCTCATTGCTGTGCTCCAAGTACAGTATCTGTGAGGGGTTGTAGTGTTGTGCCACCAGTGCCTAAGGCCCAATTTTTCAGCCCCTGTTTAACAGGGGCGTGTCATTACAATTTTTGAAGCAATACTTTGCAACAGGGCTCATTGCTGTGCTCCAAGTACAGTATCTGTGAGGGGTTGTAGTGTTGTGCCACCAGTGCCTAAGGCCCAATTTTTCAGCCCCTGTTCAACAGGGGCATGCAATTACAATTCTTGATGTAATAATTCACAGCAGGGCCCATTCCTGCACCCACCAAGAGTAAGTCTGAGGGCTTACAGTGTTGTGGCAACGCCACCACCACCACGAAAGGCCCAATTTTTCAGCCACTGTTCAAAAGGGGCATGTAATTAAAATTCTTGATCTAATAATTCACAGCAGGGCCCATTCCTGCACCCACCAAGAGTAACTCTGAGGGCTTACAGTGTTGTGGCAACACCACCACCACCACCACCACCACGAAAAGCCCAATTTTTCAGCCCCTGTTCAACAGGGGCATGCAATTACAATTCTTGATCTAATAATTCACAGCAGGGCCCATTGCTGCACCCACCAAGAGTAACTGTCAGGGCTTACAGTGTTGTGGCACCAGCACCACCATCAAAGCCCCAATTTTTACTACCACTGTTCAACAATTATATGTAATTAAAATTCCTGATATAATAGTTGACAGCAGGGCGTTCCAGCACCAACCAAAAGTAACTGTGAGTGCTTACAGTGTTGTGCCAACACCAACAACTAAGGGGCCTATTTCTGCAGAGTATATACGGCAGGTCCCTACTTTCAAACATCCAACTTACAAACGACTCCTACTTGCAAACGAAAGAAGACAACAGGAAGTGAGAGGAAATCTACCCCTAGGAAGGAAAATTCTCTCCTGTAAGAATAAATATGGGAGAAAGGTGTCTCCTCTGTACTGATGCTTTATCAGCAATCCTTGTTTCAAGAAAAACACCACATTTCAAAAACAGTTGTCATTGGGACGGAAAGTGAGGTGAAATGTTCTGAACAGGGGCACAGACAGCAAAACAAATGTTACAGGGGTGATAACCCTTACCTATGTTTCCCAAAAAGTTTAAAAATAGATTTTTGGGCTGGAGCTACAGTTCAACAATGTACCTGTTCAAAATTACAAACACATTCTACATAAGAACAAACCTACAGTCCCTGTCTTGTATGCACCGCCTGTATACGGCTGTTCAGAGTATATAGGGCCTTTTTTATTTTATGTGCGGGGTTCCCCTTAATATCCATACAAGACCCAAAGGGGCTGGTAATGGGCTGGGGTAGGGGGGGGGGGTCATGGGGTAGCTATGCCATTTTTCTTAAAGATTTTCATCCATATTACCGGGACCAGACATTACATTAAAGCCGCAAGAAGTTTTAAATGGCTTTTTTTTCCTTTAGAAGTGTCATTTTGTGCAGGGACAGTTCTAAACACGGGAAACACGTGGCACTTCACAGGCATACTTTAGACACCCCCCAGGTACGATATTTAAAGGAATATTTGACTTTTTTTTTTCACTTTATGCATCATTAAAATGACTGCTCCCGAAAAACGACCGTTTTTAAAACTTCTTTTTGCATTGATACATGTCCCCTGGTGCAGAACCCGGGTTCCCAAACCCTTTTTAGGACAATAACATGCATAATAGTTGTTATAATTAGCACTTTAGAATTCGAACGTTCGCATCCATTGTATTTAATAGGGTTCTAATGTTCGTACGAACTTTCGGTCCGTTCGCGGGTTCTGGTGCGAACCGAACCCGGGGGTGTTCGGCTCATCACTGTACAGGATTAGCTCACTTTTTAAAAACTAGATAATTACTTGGAACCCCCTACTATTATATGTTTTCTGAAAGCAAAGGCCAAGGACAAAAAACGCAATTATAAAAAAAAATACACTTTTAGTGCAAACAAACCTTTATGCGTGAGTATGGGGGACAGGCTTTTCCTCTGGCCTCAAAAGCATCTGATCAAACCAAGATCAGATACTTTTGAGCTTTTTGGTCTTAATAAACAAAGTAGCTCCCTGTGCTAAGGCATGATGAAAGTGGTAGGGGCTATTCCAAGCTGGTCACTGTTTTTTTGTTTTCCACTTTCCAAATCCTCCTATAGGTGACAGTATAATTCAAATGTCTGAGAATCCAGTGTCCCTCAATGAAGTAGAAGAAAATCCTTGTATTGGCCACAGTTTGAAGTCCAAATGCAGAAAAGTCAACTCAACATTCTGTAATTCTGATGGTATAAGTTTATTAAAATTCATTAATAAGAACGCTACATCTATTTGGTACTTTATAACCACAAAATAGCTCCTGGATGTAGACACAACCTAAGCACTTTTAAATTGTTGCCATCTCAAAAATGGTAAAATTCAGAACACTACCTCTTTTCAGGTGTGCATTGACCATCCTGTATGGTGTAAAATATAAATACTGTTGCTCTATGCTGTAGTATACAAGTGTTTCATATTAGCGGTATCTAAATTGTAGTGCTGATATACACAAGAAAGAAACTTGACTTTTTTTTGTTTTCCTTAGTTCTACCATCAGATTAGCTCATGTTGCATATTAATGATAAATACCCATAAGAAAAAAGGATTTATTTAAAGTTCAGCTTGATTGCACTGACACCATGCACTTTTCAAAACAAAATGGACCTGGCATGCTGATTGTTGGTTCAGATTAAGGCTAATAAGCATTTTTTCTGTTAACATTTGACATGTCTACTTTCAGAATATAAGCTACCAAGGATAAGAACAGTCTCCTGATTTTAATTACATTTAGATATTTGGCAGCACAGGAGATTATCTTATATCTGTAGGTCGCCCCAGAGACTCCTTGCAGGATTCTGTCAGGTGGTTCACGCAATTGGGCAACCCCTCTGATAAGTAGGGATGAGCCCGATGTTCATCCGGTGTTCACCCGTTTGCCGAATTTAGAACATTATGGAGCGTTTGCGGGAAATTTGAGCGCTCACAGAATGCCCCATAATGCACTGTGAGATCATCAATGCACTGCGAGATTGTATCGACGACTGCTGATTGGCCAAAGCATGCATCTGACCTGCTGTGAGAGCCATGATTGGCCAAAGACAGGGTGCTAAGTCTACGCCCCACACTATGTAAGGCTGCTTACATAGTGTCCGTACATAGTATAATGAATGAGAGCAGCAAAATTACATTTCTAAAGGAAAAAATGTGGGGGTGATAGAGCACCCCCCCTCCTGAACAATACCAGGCCACATGTCCTCAACATGGGGAGGGTGCTTTGGGGTCCCCCCCAAAACACCTTGTCTCCATGTTGATGGGGACATGGGCTTCTTCCCAAGAACCCTTGCCCGGTGGTTGTGGGAGTCTGCGGGCAGGGGGCTTATCAGAATCTGGAAGCTCCCTTTAACTAGACATGTGCAAAAGGAAAAAATTTGTTTCGTTTCGTTTCATTTTAATTCGTTAATTAATTAATTTCGTTTAGTTAGATTCGTTAAATTTGTTAAATTCGTTTTCGGATTTCGTTTTGTTTTCGACCGAATTCGAAAATCAGTCGCATTCGAAAATATTTCAACCGAATTCGAAAATATTTCTACCGGATTCGAAATTATTTCAACATGATTCGAAATTATTTCAACCGCATTTGAAACTATTTCAACCGGATTCGAAAATATTTTGCGACCCGACTTTGGGTCCACGTATCTCAGGGTCACTTAGTAATAGAAACTTAGTGATAGAAACACCAAATTTGGAGATGTTGTAGGGCTAGTTCTTCTGTGTTTGCATACCAAATTTGGTGTTTCTATCACTAAGTGACCCCGAGTTACGTGGACCCAAAGTCGGGTCGCAAAATGTCAAGCACTTTACTGGAGCAGAGAATGACATTTTGCGACCCGATTTTGGGGCCACATATCTCGGGGCCACTTGTAGCTAGAAACCCCAAATTTGGTATGCAAACACAGTAGAACTAGCACTACAACATCTCCAAATTTTGGGTTTCTATCACCAAGTAACCCCAAAATACATGGACCCAAAGTCGGGTCGCAAAATATTTTCGAATCCGGTTGAAATAGTATCAACATGATTCGAAATTATTTCAACTGCATTTGAAACTATTTCAACCGGATTCGAAAATATTTTGTGACCCGAATTTGGGTCCATGTATCTCGGGGTTACTTGGTGATAGAAACCCCAAATTTGGGGTTATTGTTTTTCTAGTCTATTTTCTATTTTATTATAATCTTTTCTATCCAAAGTTAAAATTAATTAAATAATTAAAAAATTTGAATTCATACTATTCGAAATTCAAATTTATTCTATTCGAAATTCGAATTTCAGAAGATGGTTGTATATTCTTTCTATTTTATTCTTCTAAATTATAATTTTTTTCTATTCTGTTCTAATCTTTTCTATTTGAATTATAAATTTTGGAAGAAGGTTATTTACTTACTTATATACATCTGTCACATAAAAAAAAAGATGTGAAATGGCTGTCACGGATGTCGATCGCAAGGCAAGTACATATGCTGTATGTCATTGTCCACTTACCACAACACCTGCCATGAGTGCCACGACACCGGCCACGAGTGCCACGACACCGGCCACGAGTGCCACGTGACCTGCCACGAGTGCCACGTGAACGGCCATGAGTGCCACGTGACCTGCCACGTGACCTAGTTGTGGATTGTCTACTTGCCACGTCACCTGCCACAAGTTATGGGGCTCCTGGCACCAAGTGACCCCCAGATATGGGCGATATTTCAAGTACTTTTCTGCAGCAGAGAATGACATTTTGTGACCCGACTTTGGGGCCACGTATCTCGGGGCCACTTATAGCTAGAAACCCCAAATTTGGTATGCAAACACAGTAGAACTAGCATTACAACGGGGTTACTTGGTGATAGAAACCCCAAATTTGGGGTTATTGTAGTGCCAGTTGTAATGTGTTTACATACCAAATATTTTGGGATTTCTAGCTATAAGTGGCCCCGAGATACGTGGCCTCAAAGTCGGGTCACAAAATTTAATTCTCTGCTGCAGAAAAGCACTTGACAGATCGCCCCTATCTGGGGGTCACTTGGTGCTAGGAACCCCATAACTTGTGGCAGGTGACGTGGCAAGTGGACAATCCACAACTTGGTCACGTGGCACTCATGGCAGGTGTTGTGGTAAGTGGACAATGACATACAGCATATGTACTTGCCTTGCGATCGACATCCGTGACAGCCATTTCACATCTTTTTTTTTATGTGACAGATGTATATAAGTAAGTAAATAACCTTCTTCCAAAATTTATAATTCAAATAGAAAAGATTAGAACAGAATAGAAAAAAAATATAATTTAGAAGAATAAAATAGAAAGAATATACAACCATCTTCTGAAATTCGAATTTCGAATAGAATAAATTTGAATTTTGAATAGTATGAATTCAAATTTTTTAATTAATTAATTAATTTTAACTTTGGATAGAAAAGATTATAATAAAATAGAAAATAGACTAGAAAAACAATAACCCCAAATTTGGGGTTTCTATCACCAAGTAACCCCGAGATACATGGACCCAAATTCGGGTCACAAAATATTTTCGAATCCGGTTGAAATAGTTTCAAATGCAGTTGAAATAATTTCGAATCATGTTGATACTATTTCAACCGGATTCGAAAATATTTTGCGACCCGAATTTGGGTCCATGTATTTTGGGGTTACTTGGTGATAGAAACCCAAAATTTGGAGATGTTGTAGTGCTAGTTCTACTGTGTTTGCATACCAAATTTGGGGTTTCTAGCTACAAGTGGCCCCGAGATATGTGGCCCCAAAATCGGGTCGCAAAATGTCATTCTCTGCTCCAGTAAAGTGCTTGACATTTTGCGACCCGACTTTGGGTCCACAAAATGGGAAAACTGCCGCGAAAAAAAATGATGGAAAAAACGATGAGAAAATTTAGAACATGTTCTAATTTTTCTCGTCGTTTTTCTCGACGAGAAAAACGACATAAAGCCCACAGACGATCGTTTTTCTCGGCGAAAAAAAAAATGCAGTTTTTCTCGTCGAGAAAAGCGGTCGTGTGTACGCGGCATTACTTGGACGTTCTGGTGTGTAATGTCCAAGTTGGCATCTATCTGTATCCACATTTCGCAAGATAATTGTCCTTATAAACTGAAAGAGTAACTAGTGTCCAATGTTTAAAACGTGAAAAAGAGGGGGGGGGGGTGATGATTAATGTGTATTGTTACAGGTACCGTAATAATATTGTGAATTAATGTGTGTTGTGAAAAAATCCTTGTATTACATGGACTGGTGATTATTTTATTGTTTCTGAGATGAAGTGAAATAAATTAAAATAAAATGAATTAAAAAATCATGTGAAATAGAAGAAAAAAGCAAGAAGAAAAAGCAGAGAAACCGACATACAGTAGCCAGTAGAAAGTCACGTGCAGACCTGATGGTGTATTGCTAAATGATGTAAATGCAATGAATGGTCTGCACGCGATTTATGGGAATGGATTGCCAATCCCCAAACCATGTATTTCAAAGTCCACCTTGACTATTTAGGCTTATGAATTTGAAATCATGTTCAAGATTTTATTTTATTTTATTTAATTTGAAATAACATGTAAATCATGCCTGATTCAAGATGGACATTGTGTTGTAGCAACTATGCTTATAATAAACATGTTAATCGACAGGTCGGTTGAACGATCATGTCGGGGGTGGTTTCAAGCATGTATGTGTGCAGCTGCTGACCTGAGGGTATAAAACCAAATGGAAAACAGGCCCGCAAACAATTTTTTGGGGAAAAGGCTTCCAGTCCCAGAATAATAGCAATGTCCACTATGCATATTTGGGGAGTATAGTTTGGGCTCACAGATCTACAAAAAACTTTTGTTCGAGCCGGTGAGCCATATCTGAAGCAAAGTGGACACAGCAATGTTGCAAGTGCACCATAGGTAAGCCTGGTCATTAACAGGTCAATTCAATGTCCATATCGGACATGATTCCTAGTATGCATATGCATTGCTATATGTCTGTCTGTTCTGATTCCACTATGTGTGAATAAATGTGTTGCAGTGTGTGTGTGTCTTCTCAAAGTATAATGGTCTATCCAAATATATCTATTAAAAGACAGGGACGCATAAACTACGGTAGGTCCCATTTATTTAAAATTTATAATTTTAATAAAAGCATGATTTTGATACTTTTTTTTTGAGGGGGGTGGTAATGGCAGTAGTTGAGGGGGGGGGGTGGCAGCAGTGGTACTTGAGGGGGTGGCAGCGGTGATGTTTAAGGGGGGTGGCAGTGGTTTAACTTGAAGGGGAGGTGGCAGTGGTGGTGTTGAGGGGGGTGGCAGTGGTGGTGTTGAGGGGGGGTGGCTGCAGTGGTACTTGAGGGGCGTGGCTGCGGTGGTACTTGAGGGGGGGTGGCTGCGGTGGCAGTGGTGGTGCCATCCTCTCCCACCACCATCTGTGCCTCTTACTGATCCCATCCTCCCACCACTGATCTCATCCCTATCCCCCCCCATCACCTCTGTTGTAGAAGGAATGGGGGGGATAGGGATGAGATCAGTGGTGGGGGGATGGGATCAGTAAGAGGCACAGGTGGTGGAGGTTGGCATCGATTGCTCAGCTCTGCAAAATGTCACTTACCGTCAATCAATCGATTCCCCAGGAATTCCGTTCGATCGGTTACGGTCACCGTGCCTTCTAATCTCCCACCAGGATGCCTTCTTGCCTAATGGGTAGACGGTACAGGTACTCCACGCAGAGAGGACAGCTCCTCCCCCTCCTTCTCTCATTGGTGTCAGCAGGTCTGCTGACTTAATTTTTCAGTGTCTGCCCCCAGTCTCAGCGCTGCCTCTGCCCAGGCCCGGATTTACTCCCTTTGCCACCCCAAGCCCAGGTCCTTCAATGCTGCCCCCCCACACACACACACCATCACATAGGGGGACACCCCAAAGAGCCTCCCCTTACATCAGGGTCTCCAGAGAGCCTCCCTACTTACATCAGGGTCCCCAGAGAGCCTCCCCTTACATCAGGGTCCCCAGAGAGCCTCCCTACTTACATCAGGGTCCCCAGAGAGTCTCCCTACTTACATCAGGGTCCCCAGAGAGCCTTCCCTTACATTAGGGTCCCCAGAAAGCCTCCCTACTTACATCAGGGTCCCCAGAGAGTCTCACCCTACATCAGGGTCCCCAGAGAGTCTCCCCTTACATCAGGGTCCCCAGAGAGTCTCCCCCTATATTAGGGTCCCCAGAGAGCCTCCCGTTACATCAGGGTCCCCAGAGAGTCTCCCCCTACATTAGGGTCCCCAGAGAGCCTCCCCTTACATCAGGGTCCCCAGAGAGTCTCCCCCTACATTAGGGTCCCCAGAGAGCCTCCCCTTACATCAGGGTCCCGAGAGAGTCTCCCCCTACATTAGGGTCCCCAGAGAGCCTCCCCGTACATCAGGGTCCCCAGAGAGCCTGCCTACTTACATCAGGGTCCCCAGAGATCCTATCCTTACACCAGGGTCCCCAGAGAGCCTCCCCTTACATCAGGGTCCCCAGAGAGCCCCTCCTTACATCAGGGTCCCCAGAGAGCCCCTTTTTACATCAGGGTCCCCAGAGAGCCCCCCCTTACACCAGGGTCCCCAGAGAGCCCCCCCTTACACCAGGGTCCTCAAAGAGCCCCCCCTTACACCAGGATCCCCACAGAGCCCCCCTTACACCAGGATCCACAGAGAGCCCCCCTAACATTAGTGTCCCCAGAGAGTCCCCCCTCTTACATTAGTGTCCCCAGAGGCCCCCTTCCTTACATTAGTGTCCCCAGAAAGCCCCCCCTCTTACATCAGGGTCCCCAAACAGCTGACTCCCCCTTGCAGAGGTTCCCCTGTACCTGGCTGGTGGAGGTGGGAGGCGGCGATCGGCAGCTCTATGGTGTCCACAGGCAGGGGGATTTCGCTGGGGCTAGTAGTTCTATATCCGAATGTATACAGCAGAGGGGGGAGGGGCCTCTGACCTGGGCATCAGCAACATTGTACAAGCAGAGTGAAAGTGAAACTGATACCTGTCCGGGTCAGAGGCCCCTCCCCTCTCCTCTCCACTGTATACACTCACTGACACTCAAGAGTACTACAAGCCGTAGAGAGATCCTGCTGCCCACACAGGTACCATAGAGCTGCCGATCGCCGCCTTCCACCTCCTACCACATCTCCCCACTGCACTCTAAACGGCCAGCCAAAGGTGCAGGGGGAGATGCCGGGTCTTGGGGGGGTTGCCGCGGTGCCGCCCCTGGCTGCATCCACTGCCTTGTCAGGAATCCGGCCCTGCCTCTGCCTTCTCTGTCCCTCAGCGGATGAAAGCACCCAATCCCTGCGGCGGAACGGCTCCTCACACTGGCAGGCGGTGGGCGGGCCCCTCACACGGGCGGCGGGCGGGCCCCCCGGACTTGGCGGAACTACAGGGCCCAGTCGCTCTCATAGGGAAACATAAATTTTTACATGTCATGCAACATGTGCTCTCAGAGTCGGAGAGCATGTCGCACCAGTGTGAACCGGGCCTCAGATTGTAATCTCAGATATTTCTGATTGCTGATATATATAAATAAGCCAAATATCCCAGGGTTCTCCCAACTGTGTGGAAATTCACATTTATGTGAATCCCATTGAAGTCAAAGGGGTTGTAAACCCTTGTTTTTTTGTTTTGTTTAAAAAAAAAAAAAACAAATATGCCTATACTTACCTGTTCTATGCAATCGTTTTGCACAGAGCAGCCCTGATCCTCTTCTTCTGGGGTGCCCTGCCGGTGCCCCAGGCTCCTCCTCTTCATCGGGTGCTGCCATGCAAAGCTGCTTTCCATGGAGGCTCACTCCCGAGTCCCACTGCTGCGTCCATTGCATGCAAAAATAAATAAATAAATAAAAGTGTGGTTCCTCTTAAAACACATACCAGGCCTTAATTTTTGACAGAGATCTGGTGGGATTTTAAGGGGTACCTCACACAAAAAAATTATGTGGGGCCCCTCTCAAAATCTATATCAGACCCTTATCTGAGCATGCAACCTGACCAGCCAGGAAAAGAGGGGCAGCAGCATGCATCCCTATCAGTGGCGGCCCGTCCATAGGGGGCGCCCGGGCGCCGCCTCCCCTGCGCCCGGGCGCCGCCCCCCTCCTGTGGTCACCAAAAAAAAAAAAAAAGGGCCCTTTAAGAGTTTTTTTTTTAAATGTCCTTTTCTTCACACAATGAGTGGCGGTGCGTCCATAGTGGGCGCAGAAGCGCCGCCGCCGCTCGCTTCTGCGCCCGGCCGTCACTCACAACAATACATAGGTTCATGCATTGCATGAACCTATGTATTGCTGCCGCCCACTATTCAGATGGCCGGCCCCTTGAGCGCCGGCCATCTGAATAACAGTGTCTGGTTGGCCTTTAGAAGTGCCTATCAGAGCCAGCGGCTCGACTACAGCCTGAGGGCTGTAATCGGCTTCTAAATATCTAATGAGAGGACGCACAGGGGTGCGTTCCCTGGCCAATCAGGTTCACCGGGTCTGGTTACCGGTAACCTGATTGGCTGAAGCGACATCGAGGGCGGGAGAAGACATCGAGGACGGAAGAAGGACGGCGCTGACTCGAGGAAGGTAAGTGCAGGGCTGGGGGGGACAAACTGGCTGTATTATGAGGACAAACTGGCTGTATTTGGGGAACAAACTTGCTGCATATTGGGGACAAACTGGCTGTATTATGGGGGACAAACTGGCTGTATATTGGGGGGGAAACTGGCTGCATAGGGGGGACAAACTGGCTGTATATTGGGGGGCAACTGGCTGTATATTGGGGGGCAACTGGCTGTATATTGGGGGACAAACTGGCTGTATTATGAGGGACAAACTGGTTTAATATTGGGGGGCAACTGGCTGTATATTGGGGGGCAACTGGCTTTATATTGGGGGGCAACCTGGCTGCATATTGGGGACAAACTGGCTGTATTATGGGGGACAAACTGGCTGTATATGGGGGACAAACTGGCTGTATATTGGGGGGAAACTGGCTGCATATGGGGGACAAACTGGCTGTATATTGGGGGACAAACTGGCTGTGTATGGGGGACAAACTGGCTGTGTATGGGGGACAAACTGGCTGTATTATGGGGGCAACTGGCTGTATATGGGGGACAAACTGGCTGTATATGGGGGACAAACTGGCTGCATATGGGGGACAAACTGGCTGCATATGGGGGACAAACTGGCTGTATATTGGGGGGAAACTGGCTATATAATGGGGACAAACTGGCTGTATATTGGGGGACAAACTGGCTGTATATGGGGGACAAACTGGCTGTATTATGGGGGACAAACTGTCTGTATTATGGGGACAAACTGGCTGTATATTGGGGGAAACTGGCTGCATATGGGGGACAAACTGGCTGTATATTGGGGGACAAACTGGCTGTGTATGGGGGACAAACTGGCTGTATATGGGGGACAAACTGGCTGTACATTGGGGGTCAACTGGCTGTATTATGGGGGACAAACTGGCTGTATATGGGGGACAAACTGGCTGTATTATGGGGGACAAACTGGCTGAATTGGGTGACAAACTGGCTGCATTGGGGGGGAAACTGGCTGCATATGGGGGACAAACTGGCTATATAATGGGGACAAACTGGCTGTATAATGGGGACAAACTGGCTGTATATTGGGGGATAAACTGGCTGTATATTGGGGGACAAACTGGCTGTATATGGGGGACAAACTGGCTGTATTATGGGGGACAAACTGGCTGTATTATGGGGACAAACTGGCTGTATATGGGGGGAAAATAGTGGCGTTTGGGCACAGTGGCTGCGTTTAATGGGCACAGTGGCGGCAATTGATGGTTTTTTTTTCAGTTTGTTTGCGCCCCCCCAAAAAATTTGAGCACCAGCCGCCACTGATCCCTATCCTCCTAAATCATACCTAGTCAAACCATACATTTTTCAGCTTTACTATTAACTATACGTATTTGGGCCATAAAAAGACATGTTAAGTTGCTGGGAACACAAATAAATTGCTTAACATAAGGGCTGTAGGCATGGGCGTAGCATAAGGGGTTGCAGGAGTCACAATCGCAACCCCGCCCCTAGCTCCACTGGGCCCCTGCAGCCCCCCTGTGATATTATTATCATATCCTCCACAAAGTCTAGCTCCGAACTGCCCTAGGGCCCCACAGCTATGCTCCAGTACTGGGCTTCCACTTTGCCTTCCACAGTCCACACCTCTCTGTTCTCATTTTCTGGGGAGAAGCTGTGAACCATTTCCTGAATGGAGAGGTCCACAGAGTGAGAACAGCCCAGCATGGGAAAGTGTCTGTGCTGTGTATTAGCAACATGGAATGATAACCGAGCTCAACGAGTTAAGAGGAGGAGAGTGCCGTCCTGTAGCCACGATGGGACCGCTGTCACTGGTGAGGTAAGACACTGCTCAGTGTCTCCTATTTACCAGCTGGGATTCTCTGTACCCCTCACCCGGGGATGTCCGCTTACACCACTTCCCTGACAACTGGGGAAAAGACACACACCTCCAGGAGATGACCTTCCCCCAACACCTGCCAACACTGATAGAGAAACCTTCAGAAATTGCTAAAACAAATCCCTTAACACCTCCTGAGGGGCTGCAGGCTCCAGATTTTATGTCACATGGCTTTGCCCCCCAGATCTAAGTTGCTCCCCCAAAGCCCCCTGACCACCCCCTCCGCCCTGGATGCTATGCCCCACTGCTGATCTCCTTTTCTATTACATCCCTCTACACTTCTCCTCCACCGCAGGGCTGAAATCACATTCCTTTACAACACAGCCAATTAGCTACGATCTGCACAGGGTGTATCTGCCTACTGCAACTACACTGCCGTTCCGACCAGAGAATTTCACAGGTCAGAACGGCAACATAAAAGCCTGATACACCCTGTGAAGATTGTGGCTGACAGACTTGTGTAAAGGAATGTGATTTCAGCCCTGTGTAGTGTGGGGGGAGGAGCTGTATACAGTGCTGGGATGGGAAAGAAGCTCTGCCAAGTGACCTGCCACTGGTACCTGTCCTTTGATTCTCCAGCGGTGATCCTTATCCTCTGATTCTCCAGCGGTGATCCCTGTCCTCTGATTATCCAGCGGTGATCCCTGTCCTCTGATTATCCAGTGATCCCTGTCCTTTGATGTAAGGAGGAACTCAAAACTCTTAAGAAACTTTGAGTATCTTTCCGTGCTGTGAGTGTATCTGCACGCACGGTGGAAGTGGAGGGTGGTAGTGGGGGGGGCCCAGGTCAACTTTTGCATCGGGTCCCACAAGCTTTAAGCTACGCCTCTGGCTGTAGGATTTTTTCTTATTACTTTGGATCCCATTTGAAAACATAGGTAAAAAATAACAGTGTGCTGTACCAAATGGAAAAAATAAAAATGTAGCTTTCAACAGCTGTCTGATTATCTGATCTAAGCCAGTTTACATGTGGTTGCATGAGTTACTGTACAGTACTGCTGCTGTTTAGTTCCAAATGTGTCCAGCTGTGCTATAGATAATAGCAACTATTTATTTTCTAACAGAACCTCATATCATTGTTATGTATGATGCCTTTTAGTCAAACACTTATTTTGTTGTAATCATTTTCTAAAGCGGTGTTTTTTGAAGTATGGGACATGATCACCTAGTCATGCACATCCTCGTTGTAGGTGGTACAGAGCATGGTTCCAGATTTATGTAAAAAGCAGCCTTGTGGGAGAATTGTTCAGTATATTTTTATTGAGAAAGATATATAAGCATCTCAATCAAATGAAGTACATTGGAACAGAGAGGGGTACACTGGGCAAACGTGTGAAAATAATCACTCATGAGTATAGTAGAGACATTAAGAGTGACCCAGCAAACCAAATTAAAATAACAATATAAAAAGCATAAAAAGAGAAGCAAAAAAGGGGGGAGAAAGAGAGAAGTGCAAGAGAGAAAGGTGGGATGGGGGGGAGGGAGAAGAAGGAAGGAAGTTGGCACACATGGCAGCAAAAGATTAATATTTGGCATGTGCTAATATTGAATTTAATCCTTATATAGAAATAAAATCCACATCATTTACATACATAAGACTGAGACATCAAGGGCCTGGGTTGTTCAGGGGGAAGAAGAAATTATGTTCTTATAACATTGGGTAGATAGGAAGGAGGACCACGGGGCCCAGGTTAGAGTAACTTGTTTGGTAGTGTCTCTCGCAATGTGGGTGAGGTCTTCCATGAGGTAAACGTCAGAGACTCTTTGCAGCCAACACTTAGTGGACGGAGATGTAGATTGACCCCAAAGCACAGGAATGAGAGCCTTAGCCGTGTTAAGAAGATGTGGAATCAGCGAGCGTTTATATCTACCTATTGACATTGAGGTAGCATGGAAAAGCACTGTCCAAGGATCCAAAGGTAACTTGATCTCAGTGATCTGGTGAATAAGGTCTATTACCGCGGACCAGTAAGGGCGAATGATCGGGCAGAACCACCAGATGTGAGCATGGGTGGCCTCCTGTCCGCAATTTCTCCAGCATAGCGGGGAGTTGGAAGGGAACATGCGGTTTAATTTAACAGGTGTATGATGCCATCTAGTGATGAGTTTGAAATTAGAGTCAGCCATGGAAGAAGCTAGAGAGGAGGTATGCGTAAGAAGTAAAACTTTATCCTTTGTCTTATCTGTGAGAACAACACCCAGGTCACGCTCCCAACTGGTCAGATACTGCGGGTGGGTAGGATTTTGCAAGTTGATAAGCGCTTTGTAAAATAGGGCAATACCGTGGAGAGGGGGATCCTTATGAAGGAACACATGTTCAATGCCATTCAGATCTTGGATTCCCCGTAGTGGTTGGGGGAGTGTTTGAAGAAAGCAGCTCAGTTGAGTATATCTCCACTTATCCATAAACTTTGGTGGTCCATGGCTTAGTAGTTCAGACAAAGGTTTAAGTGTATTGGAGTTTAAAACATGGTGCAAGAGGAGGGGGCCTCCAGGCGACCAGGATTGGAAACCCGGGTCTAAGGATCCTGGTACAAAGTAGTTATGATTCAGGAGAGGAGTTAGCGGGGAGTTATAAGGCCATAAGAATTTCCTATGAAGGCCATCCCAGACGTCTAGAGAGGATACGGTAATAGGTGAGGTATTGTGGCCTAGGGTTCTAAAAGATCGTGGTATCCACGGAACAGAGGAAAGGTCAGAGTCACACAGGGCATATTCCAGCTGTACCCAGAGTTTAGAAGCAAAGGCATATTTCCAATCTGCTATACGTGACAGAATGACAGCATGATAATAAGTCCTAAAATCGGGCAGGGATAATCCCCCAGAGCGCTTGGTCCGAAATAGGACCTTCCTAGAGACTCTGGGGTGACCATCCCTCCAAATAAAGCGGGTAACCATGGTCTGCAATAAAGTAAAGAAGCCTACAGGAATCTTTAAGGGAATCATTTGAAGGATAAATAGAACGCGAGGAAGTATGTTCATCTTAACTATGTTCACCTTCCCTAGCCATGAATGTGAGAGGGAGGACCATTTTCTGAGATCAGCTCTTATGTTATTAAGAAGAGGAATATAGTTATATCTAAAAAGGGATTGGAGGTGAGGAGTTAAGTATATGCCAAGGTATTTCATGCGTGAGGTTTCCCAGCGAAAGGGAAATAGGGGCTTCAGCTGATCAACTACTGGTGGAGGTACCGAAATATTCAGAATTTCAGATTTTGACAGATTAATTTTAAAATTGGATAGCATTTGGAAGGTAGAGAATTCTGACATCAAGTTAGGTAATGAAATGCGTGGTTGTTGAATAAAAAATAATATGTCGTCAGCATAGGCTGCGTATTTATGGGATCTACAACCAACTTGAATGCCATGTATACTTCTATTATGTCTAATTGTGGCCAGAAAGGGTTCCAGAGAGATAGCAAAAAGGAGAGGAGATAAAGGACAACCTTGTCTTGTTCCATTATGTAGTGTAAATGGGTCGCTCAGGGAGCCATTAATCCGAATCTGCGCAGTAGGGTCAGAGTAGAGAGAAGAAATACAGTGAAACATTCTGGGGCCCAAACCGAAATAGCGGAGAGTGGTTTTGAGGTAGTCCCAGTCCACCCTGTCAAACGCCTTTTCGGCGTCCGTAGAAAGGAGGAGGGCGGACCGGGAGCACCTACGCACATAGTGGATCAGGGACAAAGCGCGTAGCGAGTTGTCCCTGGCCTCTCTGTTAGGGATAAATCCAGTTTGATCAGCCGAAACCCAATGGGATAGAAAGGGAAGTAGCCTGTTAGCCAAAACCTTAGAATAGAGTTTAGTGTCGATGTTTAAGAGGGAAATAGGTCTATAACTACTGCACAGAGTGGGATCCTTGTCAGATTTGGGGATAACAGTAATATGAGCGGCTAGTGATTCCGGACGAAGGCCAGATTTGAGGGAGATGGAATTTGCGTATGCCGTAAGATGAGGAAGAAGGATGTCACTAAAGGTTTTGTAGTATAAAACGGTGAAACCATCAGGGCCGGGGGCCTTACCTGAGGGGGAAGATTTAAGAGCGTGTTGAAATTCCTCAGTGGAAAAATCAGCTTCTAATCCAGCGAGTGCTGACTTCGACAACTTGGGGAGGCCGGCCTCTCTGAGATAAGAGAATATACGTTTACGTTTTTCCGACAGTGGTAGAGAGGCCAGACCACCCTCCACACCGTATAGGTCGGCATAAAACTCCCGGAAGGCTTTCGAAATTTGAGGGGTGGTGTGGACTAGTTCTCCTGTTGGTAATTTTATTTTGGGAATAAAGGATAGAGTTTTTCGGGCCTGGAGGGATCTAGCCAACTGTCTACCTGGTTTATTACCCCATTCGTATATTTTCTGGGAAACAGAATGAAATTTCCGCTTGGTTTCAAGATTGAGGAGAGTTTTAAGCTCCTCTCTCTGAAGGGCGAGGGCCTCGAGATGTGAGATATGTAAAGAAAGTTTATGCTTTTTCTCTAGGTCAGCAATCCGCTGTAGGACCTGTTTAAGCTGTTGCCCGTGTTCTCTCTTTCTCCTCGCGCCCAATTCAATAAGAATACCCCTCATGGAGGCCTTATGTGCCTCCCATAGAACAGAGGGGGAGGTGTCCGAGGTTGTGTTTTCTTTGAAATATTGAGCCAAGGTATTCGATAACATGGAGACCTCTGTTGGATTAGAAATGAGAAAGTCATTGAGCTTCCAGTTATTGGGGCGAGGAGGCAGATCGGGCACGTCCAAGCAAATGGAAACAGGGGCATGGTCGGAGAGGGTAGCAACACCAATGTGGGCTGAGCGGAGAAAAGGCAGGTGAAAGTGATCAAGGAAGATGTTATCAATTCTAGAGTAAGAGTTGTGCGTTTTAGAGAAGTGGGAGTAGTCCTTTTCTTTAGGGTGCATGAGACGCCAAACGTCCATAAGCTGAAGATCTAGGAGTTTTTTTTTGACCTGAGCTAATCTTTTAAATGGGATACCCGAGCGGCCTTGGGAGGTATCCATAATGGGATCCATAGGTATATTTATATCTCCCGCCAAAACTATCATACCCTCAGCAAAATGGGATAGTTTCGTGAGTATTAGATTAAAGAAAACAGGTTGATTGTGGTTGGGGCAATAAATGTTTGCCAGAGTACATCTTGTATTGCCTATAAACCCCTTTACAAAAAGGAAGCGACCATGCTCATCCGCTAACATGTCTGAAAACCGAAATGAAGCACTCTTGCTAAGTCCAATAGCCACTCCCTTGGCTTTGTTAATGTCAGACAGACTATAATACCATTGTGGAAAATACTGTGAGTATAATTTAACTGACGTTGTATGGGTCAAATAGGTTTATTGGAGGAAGGCAATAGAGCAAGCAGAGTTCTTCAATTCCCGTAACACTTTATGTCTCTTTGCGGGGACACAGAGACCTCTAACGTTGTACGAGAGAACCTTCAGAGTAGCCATATCATCAGCAAAGAGTGGATCAGTAAAACATATAGCCAAGCGTGCCAACAAAACGGAGAAGGGAGGGGGGACGGGAAGGAGAGAAGGGGAAGGAGAAAAGTCAGAAAAAAAGAGAGAGAGGAAGTAAGACATACATGAAGAACAGTAGAACAACCGTTATAACGATTGGGAATGGTATCAAAATCACGCAGCGGTCTGCGGTGGTCCCAGTGGGGATGAGGGGAGCAGGCAACCAGGAAGGGTTGTAGACAAAGATCAAGAAGAAAAGATAAATTGCCAACTCCCACCAACCCCAAGAGGAGAGGGGCAGAGACCGGACTCCTTTGTGGAGGCATGGATTAGGAGCATAAAGCCCCGTCAGCTAACGGCCTGTAAAATAGTAAGAAACATTTATGAAACCAGCAATGGTCAGGACAAATATGCACATAGACATAACAACAGGTCCTCAACAAAAAACGAAAACAGAGGATGATTAATAGGTTTAATTAAACCTTTGGCCTAAAAGATAATACCATCATAACCAAGGTATAGTCAAGGAAGGTGAGTGTGGGCAGAAAGACGCCTCATCCATTTTTCTGAGATGAGCCAGGATTGGAGACACGCCCTTGCTTGGCTGGGGTTTTCCGCCAACGAGGGGAACAGGAAGTGGAAAAGGTGGGTATAGTATTTTGCCAGCCCGGTAACTCCATGTGCGGCAAATTGAGATCTTGTAGGAAGGTAGGTAGGTCTTCATGGAACCGTAGAGTTGAAGAGCGACCGTTTTTAGTAGCAATTAAGCATGCAGGAAAACCCCATCTGTAAGTAGTCCCGTCACCCCGCAGATGCTCCAAAAGAGGTTTTAAAGCCCTGCGGCGATCAAGGGTCTCCTTGGCTATGTCAGGAAAGATGCTAAGAGTAGCTCCATCAAAGTCAATTTTAGGAGTGTTCCGCAGTTTGATCATGATGGCGTTTTTGTCTTCATAGTAGTGGAGGCGACAAATCACATCCCTGGGTTGGTCAGAGGAGAAGTTACGAGGTCTCAGAGCGCGGTGAACTCTGTCAAAACGCAGAGGATCAGTAACTGAGTTGCCTAATATGGTATTAAGGATGCCACGGATCGAGGGTTCCAGATCGTTATCTCTGGTCGCTTCTGGCAGTCCTCTTATACGTAGGTTATTTCTACGATTGCGATTTTCGAGGTCCTCGAGCTTGTATAATGAGGCTCTGTGAGCATATGCTAATTGAGTAACAGTCTCTTGCAGTTCTTTAATAGCCACCTCTTGTGAGTCTTGGCGTTGTTCTGTCTCCTCAACTCTGACTAGCAAATGTGCCATGTCCGCCCTAACCGCGGAAATTTCCTTTTTGATAGATTTTTCCATATTGTGAAACATACCCGCCATTTCTTTTTTGAGTTCACCCAACAAAGAAGACATGTCAGAACCTGTGGGGGAGCCGGGGTCCTCCATCAACTCCGAGCCGCAGGATGAGGCCGGAGAGCTTTCACGGGCGGAGGCCGCGTGTGAGGCTGGAGAAATAAGGGATCGTGAGGCTCTGGTCTTGTTAACCCGAGTGCTGGGGCTGTCGCGCTCCGAAGCTAGGAATCTTTTGATAGATCCGACAGTAGCTTGATGTAAGGTTGAGGATTTTGCAGAACGTTTGTTTATTGATGAACGGGAACTTGATCCCTTAGAAGGCATTGCTAGTTGTGTATGAGGCCGAGAGCTGAACGGGGCTCGATTTAAGTGCTTTCCATCAGTGCCATGTGTGGTTCAGCGGCACCAGACCAGCAGGGGAAGCAAATATTTTAGGCGTAGGCGACTTAAGGATGTGCTAGACAGAGACCAGGAGGGTATAATGGCCGTAAATAAACTATAACCGTCAGCAGTCCAGGTTCAGGCAGGTCAGTAATAGTTTGTGGGCATAGGCAAAGCGGACTTCAGTGTCACTCTTAGCGGAGGCCGGTTAAATCCCTGTTGTGTATAGTCTTTGGGGTGAGGTGCACCAAGATGGCCGCCGTAGCACCTAGTGGACCTGGGAGGGTGTAAGCAGAGAGTATCTGTATATGGCCCCAGCAGATCCCTGTAGAGCAAGCAAGTGACAGGGGACTCCCGGCTCACCATGAATCAAGGAAGCCGAACGGTGAGAGGCCGGAGGGGATATGACACTGTCCTCGGGAGTAGCAAGATGGGCGCCGCACCTCCGTGAATAGGCCGAAGCCGCGGACTCGAGTACAGGGCGAGGCAGGGTGCGGCGCTGACGGCCTCGGGTGGTGTGGCGGGTGAACTGGGGTCTAGCTAGTGGTGGGAGAGCCTGGATGCTAGTGGGCTGAAGTCCGATGCGGACCGCTAGGTACTCACTGCGCTCCGGAGGCCAGGCCGCATCCGCGATTGTAGGCCGCAAGTCGACAGGTCACACCGCTAGAAGCGATTTTCGTCGGTGACCACCAGCTGCTGTGTGGGCGACAACCGAGGCTGGATGGTGTATGTGCCTCACAGGTCGCGGCCGTCAGATGCTGGTAGTGGCAGGGGATCCACAGGCCCCAAGATGGCCGCCTTGTGGGAGAATATGCTCACCCAGATAGAATTTGTTGATTTAATCAGCATAGAGAATTTGCTTGCTTCTTTGATGTCTGCATTTACAAACCTGCCACTGAAAAGTCTTGGCTGTTTCTTGTATGGACTTTGTAGTGTCATCATGTAAATTTAAAGCAGCGTTGTAGCTATTTACATGGCTAGTGCACATGATAATATACTAAAAGTGGTACTTGGTTTTTGTTACTATATCAGGTAGCATAGAACAGTAAAAAAGTGAAATAAATAATAGAAAAGGACGCATTCACATTGCACATAGGGCATATAGAGACATTGGTCGTACACAATTTTGATGATATTAAAAACACGTTGCCTAATAATAACACCAAACTTCCATGAACATACAGTATACATTTTTATAATTAAACATAGCCAGTTAAATTTTAATGACTCACCAGATTAGGGTGTTCCCTTTATTTATGAGTTCCTGATCTAATTCAATAAGTAATTCAGTAAGGACTTTTTATGCTTTTTAAGCTTACCAGTGGGGGACATCCATTTCTGCATTTTATAGCTGAAAAAAAAAAGTGAAAACTTTAATTTTGGAGCCAGAAGAGACTGGTTTCATTGGTGGTGTAATATAAAATTATTAACTATGAATGGCTTAAAAAGAAATGACTATTTCTTGTAGCTAGAGATGGAGTGAGTATTTAAAATAACATATATACTGAATATTCCCTTCCCTTTTAGTAACAACCAGTCAAATTAGGCCCCACACATGTAGTGTAGCGATTCTGTGTGTGTGATTTTCACATGATAATGCATGTTGCGCATAGGGCAGCCCATTTAGACCCCTTTTTGCCAAGTGCGAATGCAGCCTGCAGCAAACACATTGCCAATGCTGGAAAAAAGTGAAACTATAAAGTACAGTATCTTCGCTGAGTACACATATTGAAATTGGGCTGCTGTAACAACCTAGCAAAAGGATCAAATATGCCATTATCCATATAACAATATTAAAATATTACTTTATTGTTTGTACAGCAAAAACTAAAACTTTGGTTATAAAAATGATCCGATTGAAAAAAAAAAATGTGATGGGTAGTCAGGAAATTAAATGTGCAATTTATGCCCCTAGAACGCCTAAAGGTGCTCCTTGGATGTTGGGCCTCTCTATGTGGCTAGGCTGTGAAAAAGTCTCACACATGCAGTATGGTTCCACTCAACAGGAGTAGCAGAATGCGCTTATGCCATTTGTGAGAAATAACTTTAATTAATAGTTAATATGACGATTTTGTGAAAAAAATATTTAAATTATTAATTTTCCAAACAATTGAGGGAGGGAGAGAGAAAGAGAGGTAGGAAAAACAGGCTATGTTATGTTCTAATGTAAAGCACTAGACTCCGCACAATCCGTTGGCTGACAAATTGTTTAATACTGACATAATACTTCTGGTCTTAAGTGCTAGTTGTTGGTTTAGTTGAAAAATCACAATATTTGTATTGACTTCTGCTTCTTGCTCACTCTTACTTATGTCTGGGACACGTTGTCCTATATGTTATCTTTACTTACTTAATACAGACCCTGTATGTATTGAAAGAGCAACTTATCAATAAAAATGTTTTGATAAAAAAAAAAAAAAAAAGAAAGTAGAAAGTATAGTTTTTATTTTTTTCTAAATTTTTACTGTTTTTTTTTTATATTGCAAAAAATACAACCAAAAGAAAGCTCTATTTGTGTGAAAAAATTATAAAAAATGTATTTGGGTACAGTGTAGAGCACTGAATGTGTCCAGTATTGACCTGGTCAGTTTGGATTAGTGATCAGATTTGCACCGACAAATCAATATCTGCAGCTCCAGTCAGCCTTTTCCCGAGAACTAATTCATTTCCAAACCATTGATTTATATACTAATCATCCATAACTTTATGAGCACCCACCTAATATTGAGTAGGTCCCCTTTTTGCTGCCAAAACAGCCCCTTTTGCCACCCAAACAGTGCTGACCCCTAGAGGCATGGACAATACTAGTCCTCCAAAGGAATGGCGTGATATTTGGCGCCATGTTTTCAGTAGCTGATCTTTTAAAGTGGTTGTAAGCCTCAGTCATGAAATATGAGCAAAGCACAAATATGTCATGTACTTGGTCCTGAAGCCAAAATGATGAGAGGGCTCTCCTTGCGGATGAGTGCCCCGTGTCCCTGAAGGTGGTAACAGGAAACACAAAGCCTAAAGTTGCAGGGATTGCCAGCTATGCCACAGATGAGGGTTGGTGGTATGGGGAGCACTCTGCAGGAGGACACCAAAGGAGGTGAGCAGTAGGACCCAGGATTGCTCATGATGATGCAGACTGCACACAGCTGGAAGCAGATTTCAATGGTACAGCATGCAGGATCAACGGGTGAGTACAGAAGGCAGGTCCTGCATGCTGGGTACAGCACCAAGGCAGATCACAGCAGACAAGGCACAGCAGAAGGCATAGTCGGGGATGGAAGCAGAGGTCAGTAAGCCAATGGTCAGCAGATCCGGTAGCAGAGTCAAGGATAGGCAAGCCAGGTCATATACAGGGCAGAAGACAAGTGAAGATCCATGAGCAATCCTAGGTCAGAGCTAGGAGCAAGACAAGAGGTATCCAAGGGCAAGCTGGGTCGATAACAGGTGATCAGAAGCAGCAGCAAACACAGGAACAGGAAGCTAAAGACCAGTCAGCAATGTCCATGTGCCACAGTCATTCTTTTAAAGTAAACAGAAAGAGATGGCGCTAAGGTGGTTACAAACACAATGTAGTGTAGATGATATGATAAAAATAAAAATAACAATAAAAATAACGTCAGGGGATAAAAGATATATATATATATATATATATATATATATATATGAGTATATTATACACAAGATATTATGTATTATGTAGTTAAAAAGTCACGATATATAAAAAATAATCTGACACATGCCCCGATGTCACGTCCGGTCTCCGAACATACTGAGTGCGTTCCACGCTGAGACGCATACCACCACAGAGCGGAACACAGGCCGACCGGCTTCAGCTCTACATCTATCTGCTCAGTTCCGGAAGCTGCAGCACACCAGGAGAGCACTCGGCACCGACCCCCGGACCCCACAGTGACTGCACTACCCATGCATAAATATTTACGCTCTTTTCTCACTACTGTCATGTGAGTAGCCATTTGGCTGTTTATATCAATAAATTGTTTCTTCAAACATACTGAACTTAGTAGGCGCACCTTTTTGTTCCTTATTCTTTTAAAGGCCTGAGGGTTCCGGGATCTGCAGTGTGTGCGCCAGCGCGCACACGTCTTAGCCATAGCAAATGTGCGTACGCAATATGTGAGCGCGTATTCATGCGGGAGTGCATAGGGAAAATCACGAGTCTCCACCAGTTTGGTCTAAACGGGGTGGTGGCAATTAAAGGGTTAATTGCATAATTAGCCCAGTGACAAGCTGCTGGCACCTAGATTGTGGTCCTGCAAGCGGGAAAACCTTTTTAGTGATAATAGCCTTCTTGATCCCCTTCAGTCTGGATTTCGTCCTCAACATTCCACAGAAACTGCTCTCCTAAAACTAACAGACGATATACTAACGGCCAAAACTAAGGGACACTATTCTGTACTCCTACTCCTGGACCTCTCTGCTTCCTTGGATACGGTTGACCACCCCCTCCTCCTCAAAAAACTCCACGCCTTTGGTCTCCGTGACTGTACTCTTCGCTGGTTCTCTACCAACCGCACCTTTAGTGTTACTTGCAGTTCTACTTCCTCCTCTCCTCTTCCTTTCTCTGTTGGGGTCCCCCAATGTTCTGTTCTTGGACCCCTCCTATTTTCAATCTACACCTCCTCCCTGGGTCAGCTGATAGCCTCCCACAGCTTCTAATACCATCTCTAAGCTGACGACACTCAAATCTATTTCTCTACCCCTCAACTCACTCCTTCAGTCTCCTCACGTATCACTAATCTACTATCAGATATATCAGTTTGGATGTCACACCACTTCCTCAAACTCAATCTATCAAAAACCGAACTTATAATTTTTTCTCCCCTACGTGCCTCTTCCCCTGATCTCTCTGTCACACTTGAAGGCACAACTATCAGCCAATCACCACATGCCAAGGTCCTAGGAGTAGTCCTGGACTCTAAACTCTCCTTTAAGCCCCACGTCCAATCACTGTCCAAATCTTGCCACCTCTACCTCCTCAACATCTCCAAAATACGCCCCTTTCTAACCAATGACACAACAAAGTTCCTAATTCACTCCCTGGTCATCTCTCACCTCGATTACTGCAACTCCCTCCTCATTGGCTTACCTCTGCATACTCTATCCCCCCTTCAGTCCATCATGAATGCTGCTGCCATCCACCTTACCAACCGCTCTGTCTCTGCTACTCCTCTCTGTCAACCCCTCCACTGGCTTCCGCTCATCCAATAAATTAAATTCATAATGCTAACAACTACCTACAAAGCCATCCACAACTCTGCCCACAGCTACATCACTGACCTAGTCTCAAAATACCAACCTAATCATTCTCTTCATTCTTCTCAAGACCTCCTGCTCTCTAGCTCTCTCATCACCTCCTCCCATGCTCATCTCCAGGACTTTTCCAGAACCTCTCCAAGCCTATGGAAATCCTTACCCCAACCTCTCCATCTATCTCCTTCTCTATTAGCTTTTAGGCAAAAAAAAAGAAAAGATTCTTCTGGACAGCGCACTCTGAATAAAAATTGCCTTTATTGTAAAATCCAAAACAGCACTACAAGTCACGGCACACTTGTCAAGCTGATGCGTTTTACACTGTACTAGTGTTTAATCATAAGCTATGATTAAACACTAGTACAGTGTGAAACGTGTCAGCTTGACCAGTGTGCCGTGACTTGTGCTGTTTTGGATTTTGGATTTTATACAATAAAGGCAATTTTTATTCGGAGTGCGGCTGTCCAGAAGAATCTTTTCTTTTGTTTTGCCTCATACGTGCATTGTTTGCACCCGTGGTTCTGGGAGAAGTGATTATCTTGAAGACTTCCACACCTAAGCGGCTTCCCTTCCTGTCTATTAGCTTTTAGACAATCCCTGAAAACCCTCCTCTTCAGAGAAGCCTATCCTACCCACACCTAACAACTATATTTTCATTTTGTACATCTGATCATCCCCCACAGCTACTACCCTTTTTCCCACTTGACCCTCCCTTCTAGATTGTAAGCCCTAACGAGCAGGGCCCTCTGATCCCTCCTGTAGTGAACTGTATTGTAACTGTATTGTCTTCCCTGATGTTGTAAAGTGCTGCGCAAACTGTGGGTGCTATATAAATCCTGAATATTAATAATAATATTGGGGATTGGCTAATGTGCCAGGTTTTCTTTGGCTAGTTCCCTGACAATATATCTGTAGTGTTCACTTATCTCTCTCCAAAGCTCTAAAGCCCCGTACACACGATCGGATAACCTATGGATTTTCGTCCGATGGATTTGTCCATCGGAAATCCGATGAAACTGTTTTTCATCAGTCTTGGCCACACACCATCAGTCAAAAAACCGACCGTTCCAAACGCGGTGACGTAAAACACTCCGATGAGCCGAGAAAAATGAAGTTTAATGCTTCTGAGCATGCGTTGACTTGATTCTGAGCATGCGTGGGTTTTTTAACCGATGGACTTGCCCATAGACGATCGGAAATTCCCATCGGTTTTTTATCCATCGGAAAATTTTAAAACAAGTTCTATTTTTTACAACCGATGGAAAAAAGACTGATGGGTACCATACACGATCGGTTGGTCTGATGAAAACCATCCATCGGACGGTTTTCATCAGTCAAACCGAACGTGTGTACGGGGCTTAAGTGTCATTTCTCCCTGGTGCTTGGTTCCTCTGTTATCAGTATGAGTCACTTCTGAGAAGTTTTCCCGACACTTGAGATACATTTGTGTGAGGGAGGGAGCTCAGAACAGAGCTTGCCTATTCACAACACAGTTCTTCTGCTGTGTGAAGGGTTGTGAGTTCCTTTCCTCTAATCAGCTCTCACACACTGTATCTGCAGCCTTTTTTCCCCCTCCTCTGTGCTCCTGACAGATGAAGAAGGATTTTAACACTTTTCTGCCCTTTTGAAGGGGTGCAGGGAAGAGAAGACTGCAGATAGACAAGTAAACCTATGTACCAATGTTACATAGTTAGTCAGGTTGAAAAAAGACACAAGTCAATCAAGTTCAACCAAAAAAATTAAAATAAAAATACAATCCCATATACACAAACCTAGACCCACAGTTGATCCAGAGGAAGGCAAAAAACCCCAGCAAAGCATGCTCCAATTTGCTACATCAGGGGAAACAATTCCTTCCTGATACCCCCGAGAAGCGAGTGGATTTTCCCTGGATCAGCTTTACCTACAAATGTTAGTACCCAGTTATATTGTGTATATTTAGGAAAGAATCCAGGCCTTTTTTTAAAGTGATCGACTGAGCTTGCCAGAACCACCTCTGGAGGGAGTCTATTCCACATTTTCACAGCTCTTACTGTGAAGAAACCTTTCCGTAATTGGAGATTAAATATTTTTTCCTCTAGATGTAAAGAGTGCCCCCTAGTCCTCTGTGATAACCTTAAAGTGAATAACTCAACACCAAGTTCACAAAATATGGACCACTTATGTATTTGTACATGTTGATCATATCCCCCCTTAATCTCCACTTCTCAAGAAGGAATAAATTCAGTTCCTCTAATCTTTCCTCGTAGCTGAGCTCCTCCATGCCTTATATCAGTTTGGTTGCCCTTCCCTGCACTTTCTCCTGTTTCCCGATATCCTTTTTAAGAACTGGTGCCCAAAACTGTACTGAATATTCCAGATGAGGTCTTACTAATGATTTGTACAGCGGCAAAATTATATCTCTCTCTCTGGAGTCCATACCTCTCTTAATACAAGAAAGGACTTTGCTCGCTTTGGAAACCGGAGCTTGGCATTGCATGCTATTATTGAGCTTAGGATTCACCAAAGCCCCCAGATCCTTCACCACCATTGATTCCCCCAGTTGTACTCCCCCTAGTATGTATGATGCATGCATATTCTCAGCCCCCAAGTGCAAAACTTTACATTTATCAACATTAAACCTCATTTGCCACTTAGTTGCCCAATTAGACAGTGCATTGAGTTTGGTATGTAAATTGTAGACATCCTGTAAGGACGTTATTCCACTGCATAGCTTGGTGTCATCTGCAAAGACAGAAATGTTACTTTTAATCCCAGACCCTATGTCATTTATAAAGATATTGAAAAGTAGGGGTCCCAGCACTGAACCTTGGGGTACACCACTGATAACCTTAGACCATTCAGAGTATGCGTTATTAACCACTGCTCTATGAATTCTGTCTTTAAGCCAGTTTTCTATCCATTTAAAAATTGATCTTTCCAAGCCTGTAGACATTACCTTACACATGAGTCGTGTGTGGGGAACTGTGTCAAATGCTTTTGCAAAGTCCAGGTTTACCATTTACACTGCCACCCCTCTGTCCAAGGTTTTACTTACCCTCTCATAAAAAGAAATCAGGTTTGTTTGACAAGTTCTGTCTTTCATGAATCCATGCTGTCTGTTGCTTAAAATATTTTTTTCCAACAAGAACTCATCTATGTGGTCTTTTATTAAACTCTCCAGTATCTTCTTCACTATAGAAGTTAAACTAACAGGTCTATAGTTACTTGGTAAAGACTTACAGCTCTTTTTAAATATGGGCACCACATTCCAGTTATTAACGAGTCCCTAAAAAATTGGAAACAATGGCCTTGAAATGACAGAGCTTAAATCTTTTACGATCCGTGGGTGGATGCCATCTGGTCCAGGTACTTTATCCACCTTTATTCTGTCTAAATATTTCTGGACCATGAGACATTGTGGATTATTTGGGGCTGTGCCAATACCACCCCAATTATGGACATGAGCTCCAATACTCTCCTTTGTATACACAGAGCTGACGAAAGTATTTAATAAATTTGCCTTCTCTTTGTCCCCAGTCACCCACTCTTCATTATTTTGTAAAGGGCCTACATGCTCAGACCTCACCTTTTTACTATTAATATATTTGAAGAATTTTTTGGGGTTTGTCCTACTATCTTTTGAATGTGCGTCCTTGATTTCCTTTTTACTTATTCTGTTATATTCTTTGCAACATTTAAACGATGATAGCGTTCATTTTTATATTTTTTAAAAGCTATTTTTTTATTATTTATAGCCATTTTAATTTTGTCTGTGAGCCACATAGGTTTTATTTTTAGCCTTTTAAACTTATTGGCCATGGGAATATACTTTGCAGTGAGTTTACATACAGTCACTTTGAAGAATTCCCATTTTTGTTCTGTGTCCATTGATGTCAATATTCCCTCCCAATCTAAGTCCTGGAGAGCAGCCCTCATGCTTGGAAAATGCACTCTCTTAAATTTAAGTGTTTTTATCTTACCCGTATGTGTTTGTTGCTTACAGCTAACATTAAATGAAATCATGTTATGGTCACTGCTAACCAGATGCACTTTTATATGAATATTGATAATAAGCTCTGCATGGTTTGAGATTTCCAGGTCTAGCAGAGCGTCATACCTGGTCGGGGGCCTCAAAAAAATGGACCATAAAATTATCTTGTAATAGGTTTATACATTTTTGCCCTTTAGCTGCAGTGCCATTACTCCAGTCGGGTAGTTCAAATCCCCCATTATTATCACTGCCCCAGCCCTTGCAGCCCTTTCCATCTGTGCAAGGAGCTGAGTCTCTACCTCCTCACTAACACTGGGAGGTCTATAACAAACTCTAATGACAACCTTCGAAGTATGCACACTCATGTACAGTTCCACCCATAATGCTTCAGACTCATCACACACTCCATCAACCAGGTCCTCTTTCATACTCACTTTGAGATCACTTCTCACATAGAGACAGACACCACCACCCCTCTGTTTTACCCTGTCTTTCCGAAAGAGAGCATAGCCAGGAATATTAATAGCCCAGTCTTGAGAAGAATGAAGCCAACATTCAGCAATACCAATTAGATCATAGTTCTCCTCATGCACCAGAGCTTCCAACTCATCTACTTTTCTAGGCAGACTTCTGGCATTGGTGAACAAACACTTTAATTTATTGTCACATTTTGCAAATGTAGGAGGACTTGTTTCATCTCTGAGGCTGTATACTTAACTGGGTATATGTGAGGGTTTACAACCACTTTAAATCCTGTAAGTTGCGAGGTGGAGTCTCCATGGATCGGACTGGTTTTTCCTACAAAATCCAACAGAAGCTATATTGGAGATATGGAGAATTTGGAGGCCAAATCAACACTTCAAACTTGTTGTTGTGTTCCTCGATCCAATTTTGAACCATTTTTACAGTGTGGAGGAAGATACATTATCCTGCAGAAAGAGGCCACTGCCATCAGGGAATACCATTTCTATTAAGGAGTGTACTTAGTCAGCAACAATGTTAAGATAGGTGGTATATGCCAAGTAACATCTACATGAATGGCAGGACCCAAGTTTTCCAAACAGACCATTGCCCAAAGAATCACACTGCCTCTGCTGGCTTGCCTTTTTCCCATACTTTATCTGGGCGCCATCTCTTCCCCAGGAAAAGTGATAGAAACGCTTCCAGCCATCCACATGATGTAAAAGAAAATGTGATTCATCAGACCAGACCACCTTCTTCCATTTCTCAGTGGTCCAGTTCTGATGCTTACATGCCCATTGTAGTCGCTTTTGGTTGTGGACACAGCATGTGGAGTCAGCATGGGCAGCCTGATTGGTCTGCGACTATGCAACCCCATATGAAAAGGAAAGCAGGATATATGGACAGCCGCACACCAAAAACCATTGAGGTTGCCTTTAATAGGTAAAATACATGAAGCACTGCAAGTCACAGCAAAAACAAGGGGGTACAGCCGACGCGTTTCACACTAGGGTCTAGTGCTTAGTCATGGCTAACACATAATGAAAATATACTTCAAATAAATACAAATAGTGCAAACATCACATGATCCATAATAGCCAGTGAACATTGATCATCCATTAAAGGATAATTGAGTGGTGTTAATTAGTAATAATGTGCAAGTGTGAGTACTGGCTAAGTGGAGGCAAATGTGAGAAGAAAAAACTGAAAAAGGAAAAAAAAAAAAAAAGAAAATAAAGAACTGAAAGAACTGTTGATAAAATAGTGGAGACATGTGAATGAGTGAGGGAAAATAATGTAAAAATATTTGAATAGAGTGTGTGAGTGATAATCGTGTAGTGTTGAAAAATAATGATGCAAGGGTATGTGTATAAAGAACAATGTTAAATAAAACGACTATGCAACCCCATATACAACAAACTGTGATGCCCATTTTTTCTGCTTTCAACAAACCAACTTCAGGGAAAACATGTGTACTTGCTGCCTAATATATCCCACCAACTTTCAGATGTCATTGTAATAATCAATAGATAATCAATGCTATTCACTTACCCTGTCAGTAGTCATAAATTTATGGCTGATCGGTGTATAGCCAGGTGTTACTAGTTCATACACACAGGTGAAATTAATGGGGTCAGACATTATTGATTGAAAATAACCTAGTTTATTTTAGTAACACAGTACAACATTTACTTTTCCTAACAAGTGTTCAATAGTCACTACAACGTACACTGTCTGTTTGTTGAGAGCATAAAAAGTAGTTGATTTGCTAGGTGTAAATAATTACATGCATTGTAAATGACCCCAGGTTTAAAAAGTCTTCATTATTTAGCCTGAACTTGTTTCACTGCTTCAAAGGGTGTCGTCCAAATGCCACAGCACAAACTGACAACATGCAGGGTGAAATTCTAAGTGCAGACACACCTCGATGATGCCCTCTGGGATTTTTCAGATGACTCCAATGTATCCAGTGACATCATAAGAATTTTTTTTCACAGTACAAGTATGTAAGTACCAAACCCAAATTGTTGTTAGGACTCATGTTGTGTGTTGGAGAAGTGGTCATGAGAGATAGAGTAAATGAGGAATGTGTAACATGTTACCTAAATCACTGCTGAAAGTACATGTAATGCTTAAATGGTACTAAGGAATTTAAACATATTTGTTGTTTCCTGGTCACAGTAAAAAGGTTAAAGTTGAAAATGTTAAACCAGCCCAAAAAAATAAATAAGAGTGTAACAAGATATAGTGTCCAAATACTTGTCTTGGTGGAAGACCCAAATCTTTCCAATATACAGTATAAATAATTTCAGCCAACTAGTACTTCTGGTTTTTAATCATCTTCTTCCCGGCCTCGTCTAGGTGCCGGTCTTCAGCCATCTTGATTGGCTGGTGCAGGATGACGTTGCTCCTGTGTATGCACAGGAGTTCCGTCATCTTGGCACACAGGCACTGTGCCGGAATGTAATTTGAGCTGCGCATTGCTTGATTTTTTTTGAGTGAGCCACCCAGAACGAGTTTGTGTATAATGAATTTTGGCTTTTCTCTAACTTTCCTGTTCTGGACAGGGCCTAAGAAAATATTGCAGACAGGTGTCAGTCTAAATCTCTCTACACATGTTACAGTCTGACCGTAATATCTACTTTAAAACAAAATGTATGGGATATGATTACCTAACTATCCAATGAATTTATATCCAGCAAGGCGGACCCTTGCACAACATAGTTGACGTAGATATAAAGGAGGTTATACGGTCAGATTGTAACATGTGGGGTGAGCCTAAAGTGATTGTAAATCCTCATCTTGTAAAACAACCCATTCAGTTTGAAATAGAAATAAAGGGAAAAACATGTGTGTATAGATATAAAAAAAACATTATATACACCTTTCCCCCCCTTTTTTCTAAGTGATTACATACCCTCTGTCAGGCCCGGACTGGGACAAAAGATAGGCCCAGGCATTTTAGACTAAGCAGCCCATTTTTTTTTTTTTTTAACTAAATTACAAATAATGACAACTATTGCTTTCTCTGTCTTTTAGTTATATTCAGCCCTGAACGCCGGAATCTCTATTGAGCACCGGCATCTCTCTCTTGCTCTCTCTCTCTCTCTCCCATCCTTTCTTTCACTTTCCTCTCTCTCTCTCTCTCTCTCTCTCTCTCTCTCTATGCCTCTTTCTTTGTTATTTCTATTACTTCTTCTCACCCCTTTTCTTTCTCTTTCCCTCTCTACCACTTATTAGACTTGTGCACAACGGAAAAATTTGTTTTGTTTCGGTTCGTTTCTTGTGCACAACAGAAAAATTTGTTTAGTTTCAGTTCATTTCTTTTCGGTCCTGTTGATTCGTAATCATTCGTTATGTTTGCTAGACGGGATTTTTCGCGTTCGGACTAATTCGTATTTTCGCAAGCGACATTTTTCGTTGAATTTTTAGTTGATTTATAATTCGTACTTTCGGTAGAGAACATTATTTTTCGTTGATTCTGGACACAACTCCTACTTTCGTAACTTTTTTTGGGTTCGTTGATTCGTAATTTTCCGTGTCTCTCTCACAATGACGCTGCCTATTATGCTTAATGTGCTTCGAATGGATTTGTACTTTTCTAAATACATAGCGATTCGATTCGAAATCTTGTATTTTACTTTCGTTTTTTACATGCGGCTATAGCCTCCACCCCTGTACACCATTTTGAGAGGGTTCAGCACGGTGAGGGAGAAGCAGAGAGCAGAGCAGAGTGTTATTGTGCTTCGAATGGATTAGAAATCTCGTATTTTACTTTCGTTTTTTACATGTGGCTATAGCCTCCGCCCCTGTACACCATTTTGAGAGGGTTCAGCACGGTAATGGAGAAGCAGAGAGCAGAGTGAGTGTTATTGTGCTTCGTAAGGATTTGTACATTCGTAACTTTTTTCATAACGAATTATGCCAAAGACATTCGGGCATTCGCTATTTGCGGTATAATTTATTTTGGATTCAGTTTTATTTGTAATTGCTTTATTCGGAAATTCGAATGCTTCCGAATGTCCGAAAGTTGCTAAATTCGGACGAATTTCCATTCGTTACGAAACGAATTGCACAAGCCTACCATTTATTTTCTCTTTTTACTTTCCTTTCTCTATCACTCTCTCGTTCTATTTCTCTTTCTTTCTCTTTTTCTTTTTTTATCTCTCACACTTTATCCCTCTTTTTTTGCTCACTCTCTCACACTCTTTATTTTACTCTCTGTTCTCCTTTCTTTCCCTTTTATCTCTCTCTATCCCTATTTCTTTTTTTTCCCATCTCTCCTTCTATATTTTCCTATTTTCTCTCACACAATCTTGTTCTTTCTATCGCTTCCTCTTTCTCTCCCTTTTTCGTTGCCCCCCCCCCCCCCCCCCTCTGTTTCTCTCTCTTCCAAGTATTCTCTCTTTTTATTCCTTCTCTTTCTCCCTGTTGTTTTTCTCTCTCATTTTTTTTCTCTTTTTCCCTCTCTTGCCTCCTTTCTTTTCCTCCCATTCTCTCTCTCTCTCTCTCTCTCTCTCTCTCTATATACCTCTTTTTCTCCCTTGTTACTCTTTCTCTCTGGGAAATGAGTGGCTACATGCACATTTATCATTGAATCAAGTGCCAACCACACACACACACACACACACACTGTGTATATATATATATATATATATATATATATATATATATGCACTGCATGTATTTACACCTACTGTATATGTGTATTGCCCCCAATAAACGATTGTCTTTGGGGGATTGCAATGTGCAATGAATGTGCCTTGGCCACAGCCCCCCAATCCCCCCCAACCAATACAGCATCCTCCCCTTGTACTGGTCCAGGACTGGTGGCTGTGTTATACCTCCACTGTGATAGATAAGGGAGTGTGTAGTGTGCACAGTGTGTGTATTGTGTATGTGCGTACAGTGGGGATCTTCGCACTGCGCCAATCTTTTCACCACCCCCAACTGTGGACACCAAAAAGACACCCATTCTTTCACAGGCACCCAAAGCGACTTCCAAAGTAACTTCCAAGTAATCAATTTGTCTTCACATTCACTTACACCGGATCAGACGGAGGTTTTGGGCCTTGGTTTGACTTTTTGTCCTGATCAGGAGGTTGATGCCTTTGAAATTATAAAGGACGTCAATCTCTTTGCGAGAAAACTTACTTTTAAGATCATGTTTGACAGGGATTATAAACGTTCTCCCATGGATTCCAGGGGGGAAGATCTCTGGCAAAATAAAACAATTAAGGAGATTCAGGCAATAAATGATTTAATGGAATTATGGGAAGAAGGTAATCCACTAGATGACCCTCTTGAGGAACCCCAGTCTGGCCTCGTAGATGAGATTCCCACGGAGAGAATTTTCCCTCCACCAAATCTATATAAACCGAAATCCAGGACCTTTCCTACTCTCCAAGGAAACCCCAACATTTGGGCATTCACCCAACAAGTTACAAAGGAACTACAGAGTACCAATTGGAAAAGGTTGAGAAGAAATACCAACCTTAAACCATCCCAACAAAAAGCTGTGTTATCTTTAAAACAGAATGAACATTTAGTGATAAAACCCTCGGATAAAGGAGGTCACATAGTGGTAATGGATTTAAATAAATATAAGCAGATGGTTATGAACCTTCTTTTAAATAAAAGTTGGTATCGCTCTATTCCTTTTGCACAGGTGAAATATGCGGAGACAAAGTACCGTATCCTCATTAATCGGGCATTTTGTGATAACCTTATAGACAAGAAAACGTGTGAATTCTTGGTTATTGTCAAGCCGAGACTTCCCACGTTTTATGCTCTGCCAAAAGGTGCACAAAAATTTGGAAAATCCCCCTGGCCGTCCGATTGTGTCAGGGATTGGCTGCCTTACAGAACCATCTAGTAAGCTGGTAGATGATTATTTGAGGCCCCATGTAGGTTCCTTAACTTCCTACATTCAAGACACCGCCGATCTATTGAGATCCCTGGATGGTCTATGTGTACCACCTGGGTCATGGCTAGTAGCTATAGACGTCAAAGCCCTCTATAACTCTATTCCCCATACCAGGGGTATTCAAGTTATAGATGGCTTCCTCTCTGAGAGAGGACCTGGAGCCAGGCCCTACAACAATTTCATTTTGGAATTGTTGCTGTTTATACTTACCAACAATATTTTTGTTTTCGACCGTTCCCACTACCTTCAGGTACAGGGTGTTGCGATGGGGACCAAGTGTGCCCCGTCGTACGCCAATCTGTACCTGGGGGGTGGGAACGGGAGATTTTTTCTTTGGAATCATTTGAAATGTTTTTTGATAAAGTCTTGATATGGCGACGCTTTATCGATGACATTTTTGTTGTGTGGACTGGCTCCTTAGAGGAATTAACCTCCTTTATGTCTTCATTAGCTGTAAATTCTTTCAATCTCAAATTTACAATGATTTGTGACCAGAATGTGATAAATTTTCTGGATATTTCTATTTACTGAAATTCTGATGGCACCTTGGGCTCTTCATTATATAGAAAGCCCTCTTCAGGCAATACCATCTTGCATGCCACAAGTTCTCATCCCAGGACTCTGGTACAAAGTATCCCATACAGTCAGTACTTACGAATCCGAAGAAATTGTAGCAAGGAAGTAGATTTCGAGACGGAGGCTTCTGCCCTCCAATCTCGACTGATTGCTAGAGGGTATAGTCGTTCAACCCTCAAAAAAGCTTATAAACGAGCAAAAAATAAAAATAGAAAAGATCTAATACATCCTAAGAAATCTCAAACTACTGACCAATCGGTACGACTAATTAGCAGGTTCTCTGGTGAACATCAGAAAGTAAGAAAAATTATTGAAAAATTCTGGCCTTTGCTAGCAACAGATGAGATTATCTCCAAATATATTAAGCCATTTCCCCAAATTACCTATAGAAAATCTAGGTCTTTAAAAGATCAACTAGTTCACAGCCATCTCCAAATCACGAGGGTTGAGAGTAGAAAAGGTTCGGCCCCATGTGGTCATTGTGAATTTTGTAGGTTTATATATGATTCTACTGAAATAGTTCTCCCTAATGGAGTCACGTACAGACCAAATTTCTTTAGCAATTGCCAGTCGATTGGCGTTATTTACTTGATGATCTGTGATTGTAAGGCCTTTTATGTTGGTAAAACAAAGAGCCCTTTCTTTCACAGAATGAGAGACCATGTATCACTCATTCAAAAGAAAAAAATGGAGACTCCTATTAGCAGACATAGTGGTCTTTTCCACTCCTTTGATTTGTCAAAGATTAAATTCTTTGCTTTAGAATACATACCTCTCAATGAAAGAGGTGGGGATGTGGACAAAAATCTCCTACAACGAGAAACCAGATGGATACATACCTTGAGAGCTACTATGTATCCCGGGTTAAATGAGTCCATCAGTTTCAAACCCTTTTTGTAGGATAAAAATAGTTATGCTGTATATGTAGACTCTGCTCAAAACAAATAAAATTTTGTTTTGTTATCTTATTTTTATTTATTAAATTTGTCCTTATGTACAGATGACTGAATGTACCATTTCTATATTCCATAGGGGCTCCCTTTAATTATTGATAATCTATATTATATGTAATTGATTTCAATGGAGTTTACCATTTTTTTAGGGTGGCGTTTCCCCTTTTTTGGGGGGGATTTGGTGATCATATGGGCGCCCAGGGTGTTTCTCTTTGTTCTCCTTTAGGAGACAATGTGAGCGCCATCTGACCAAGCCCACCGGATATCCTGGCCCTCTTCTTCTAACATCGTATTGTGCCATTTCTGCCGTGATTTTAAAGGGAAGTCCGCCCTTTTCTATACTTCAGGCATGTTTCCCTTTCCGGATCCGTCTTATGGTGCGTCCAGCTCGTCAGGATGTTTCTCCTGACGAGCGGGGTGGCGCTTCCGGCAGACGTCTCCGGTTTTCAGTGGTGGAATCGTCACTTCCGGGTCGGATCTGACGGTGGGCGGATGTCGGAACTGACGTGCCCGCTCCGCCCATTGATTTGGCGCCATTGTGCGTCCAATGGGAAGGAGGAGGGGGGGTATATAGTCCGGATCGCAGCCTTGCAAATCAGTAGCATGACCAACATCCTGGGGAGAAGACGTTCTTAGATATCAGTCAAAGGTAATTACTTAGGCACTAGATTTCTTCACGGGCAACATTGGTTTTTATCCTGTTGTCTGGTTTACTTGGTCCTTAATCTAAAATGGTTTTTTATATATATATTTTTTCAGTAAACTGATTGATCGGTTTTGTAAAACAAGCTTTTCGGCAGTGATGGCCTAATGTGGACACACTTTATCCAATTGGATTAACCAGGTATACATCAGCTAGCAATTATATGGCTAAAATTCTGATTACCAATTAGAGTGGATTATTATATATTTATAGTAATTTCCACTAATTCTTTTTCCTTTAGAGTGGACACTGATTGGGGTACTTTGGAGATATTACCCCCTTTTTTGCCTATTCTAATGTTTTTTAACTATCAACAAGCCATAAACAGGTAAATACTGATGGGGTATGTGCCGTATAATTAGATGGAGACGCCTTTACTCTTATATATAGATTGTTATTTGACTTCATTAGATTTTTCTTTGTAATTTCCCTCAGATGGCCCTCTGTTCCTGTGCTAGTAATATCCGGGTGGTTATCTGTGCCAGTATTTCTCCCCCTCTATGATACACCTTATGATTCCCTCCTTACGGGCGCCCCCGTGTGGGATAGCTCATTGGCTATCTGGTCATTCTTCTTTTTAGATTGTACCATCAAAATTTACAGGTAATGTACTCACAACTGATATTAATAGGGTCATTTATACTTTGAATAAATAGATCCAATCCTGAGATGAACTTTTGAGCAACCCTTGGGCTGGTTATGGTTTTCAGTCATCCTTTTTTTTAAATATATAAAAAAATATTATGTTTTGTAATTTTGAGTTTGAATTTTGAGTAAATATTATTATGTATTTATTTTATTTTCTTTGTTTCCAGTATTTGCATGACAAACTCCTGAGGAAGCCTAATAAATGGTGAAACATGTAGAGATATTTGTACATATGATTTTTCATATATTTTTTGTAATAAAATTATATTTTTATACTGAATATTGTGTAGTTGTTGCACCTTAAAAGTCCCAATACCTTCATATTTCTATTTAGCCTCTCACACTCTTTATTTTACTCTCTGTTCTCCTTTCTTTCCCTTTTATCTCTCTCTATCCCTATTTCTTTTTTTTTCCATCTCTCCTTCTATCTTTTCCTTTTTTCTCTCACACAATCTTGTTCTTTCTATCGCTTCCTCTTTCTATCCCTTTTTCGTTGCCCCCCCCTCTGTTTCTCTCTCTTCCAAGTATTCTCTCTTTTTATTCCTTCTCTTTCTCCCTGTTGTTTTTCTCTCTCATTTTGTTTTCTCTTTTTCTCTCTCTTGCCTACTTTCTTTTCCTCCCATTCTCTCTCTTTCTCTCTCTCTCTCTCTCTCTCTATACCTCTTTTTCTCCCTTGTTACTCTTTCTCTCTGGGAAATGAGTGGCTACATGCACATTTATCATTGAATTCTTTAATGAATCAAGTGCCAACCACACACACACACACACACACACACACACACACACTGTGTATATATGTATATATATATATATATATATATATTGTGAGGGGGTTAGCTCGGCAGCGGGTGTGTGTGACCCCCGGGATGGGCTCCCCACACAAAACAGGCCCAGCAAACGGAGGTTGTGGTTTTCAAAATCAAAAAGGTGCGGTTTATTTTCTATTTACAGTGACAAAACACAGCAAAGCAAAAGAAACATAACCAAAATAAATCCTGGTCAAGTTGACCTCTGACTAAACATACAGGTTTCCTAACTAACAACTGGGATCAGCCTAGTGCTGTCCTAGTCCCTAAGTCCCTGGTTTAGTAAAAGTCCAAACAAATAGCCACACAGGCTTTGCCTCACCGCACAGGGGTTCACTCTCCCTAGACAGTCCACACAGGTCTGGTTCCAGGCATGAGCTAACATCTAATGAAGCTGGGAGTTCTTATAGAGGCCTAAATGAGCTGACAAGGTTCAGCTGGTCTCCTCATCTCTGTCTGCACGACGCCCCACACTCTCCCTAGAGGTATGAGTCATCCATGAGCCCACTAGCCTTAGCTGGGCTTATACAACTCTCCACCTAGTTGTATAAGTCAGCGTAAAGCCTGAATCTGGGCGAAATATATCTACCCCCCTGGATGCAACCAGGTGACTTTACCTTCCTGCTGTCACATACCCCCCCCCTCTTGTTTTAACCTCGGGGTTGGAACACCAGCAATCAGGCATTCATGTACTCGAGACAAAGCATCCACATTCCCCATTTGAACGCCAGGGCGATGCTTTACTGTGAAGTTGAATTCCTGGAGGGCCAGGAACCACCTATTCACTCTTCTATTTGTTTCCTTGTTTTGAGCCATCCACTTTAACGGAGCGTGATCCGTAACCATGTCAAAGTGCCTACCTAGCAGGTAGTACCGAAGGGAATCTAGAGCCCACTTCACCGCTAAACACTCCTTTTCAACGGTGGCGTAATTTACCTCATGGGACTTCAATTTCCTGCTGAGGTAAATGACTGGGTGCTCTTCCCCGTTCCAGACCTGGGACAATACTGCTCCTAACCCCACATCTGACGCATCACTTTGTACGACAAAGTCTTTAGAGAAGTCGGGTGAGTACAACACTGGCTGGCTACATAAGGCTTGTTTCAAGAATTGGAATGCTGCCTCAGCCTCGGGGGTCCATTTAATCATGACCGACCCTTTCCCCTTCGTCAGGTTGGTTAGGGGCACAGCCTTAGAAGCAAAGTGGGGAATGAATCGCCGATAATACCCAGCGATTCCCAGAAAGGCTCGTACCTGCTTCTTGCTGTTGGGACGTGGCCAACTCTGGATGGCCTCGACTTTGTTGAGTTGGGGTTTTATTACTCCCCTCCCAATGGTGTACCCAAGATATTTGGCCTCCTCCTGCCCAATGGTACACTTCTTGGGGTTAGCCGTAAACCCCGCTTCCCGAACAGAGTCCAGGACTGCTTGCACTTTTGGCAGATGTGAGGCCCAATCTGTGCTATGGACAATTACGTCATCCAGGTAAGCCGCAGCATACTTCCGATGGGGCCTCAGCATCTGGTCCATTTTCCGCTGGAATGTGGCCGGCGCATTCTGTAACCCGAACGGCATTCTTTTATATTGGAACGCCCCGTCTGGGGTTACAAATGCGGTTTTCTCTTTGGCCGACTTGGCCAGGGGGATTTGCCAATACCCTTTTGTGAGGTCAAGAGTCGTCATGTATCGGGCTGTTCCCAGCCGGTCGATCAACTCATCTATACGTGGCATGGGGTAGGTGTCAAATTTTGTAACTTTGTTCAACTGACGAAAATCGTTACAAAATCGCCAGCTCCCATCCGGTTTAGGCACCAACACGATGGGACTAGACCAATCACTTTGGGACTCCTCTATCACCCCTAAGTTCAGCATTTTCTGTACTTCCTCCCGTATTGCCTCCCGTCGAGCCTCTGGGATCCGATAGGGTTTTAACTTCACCCTTTCACCGGGCGGGGTAATGATGTCATGCTCTACCCCAGATGTTTGTCCCGGCAGCTCAGAGAATACCTCCTTGTTGCGAAGCACAAACTCCTTAACCTCCTGTTGTTGGGGTTGTGACAAGGTGGCTGCTATTCCAACCTCAGGAATCACGCAACCAGTTTGAGCTGGTGACCAAGTGTCTGCGACTAGGGACTCTCTATCCCTCCAGGCTTTCAACAGATTAACGTGATAGATCTGTTCGGGCTTTCGCCTTCCTGGTTGTCTGACCTTGTAATTCACTTCGCTCACTTTTTCCATTATCTCGTAGGGGCCTTGCCATTTGGCAAGGAATTTACTTTCAACCGTAGGGACAAGTACCAATATCCTATCCCCCGGGGAAAAGGTACGGGTCTTGGCTCCACGGTTGTACACTCTCTGCTGTGCCAACTGCGCTTGGGCCAAATGTTCCTTCACGATGGGCATTACCTGTGCAATTCGATCTTGCATCAGGGCGACATGCTCAATCACACTCCTGTGGGGAGAACTCTCACTTTCCCAAGTTTCCTTGGCAATATCCAACAGCCCTCTTGGGTGTCTCCCATACAGTAACTCAAAGGGGGAGAATCCCGTAGAGGATTGGGGCACCTCCCTAATAGCAAACATCAAATAAGGAAGTAAACAGTCCCAATCCTTTCCATCTCTATCCACCACTTTCTTCAACATTTGTTTTAGGGTTTTGTTGAATCTTTCAACCAGCCCATCGGTTTGGGGGTGATACACAGACGTACGCAATTGCGTCACTTTGAACAATTTACACAGCTCTTTCATAACCCGGGACATAAAGGGTGTACCTTGGTCCGTAAGCAGTTCTTTACAAATACCCACCCGGCTAAAAACAAGAGATAGCTCTTTGGCTATGGTTTTGGCCGAGGTATTTCGGAGAGGGATCGCTTCTGGATAACGGGTGGCATAGTCCATTATAACTAATATGTACTGGTGCCCCCTAGCGGACTTGATTATAGGACCTACCAAATCCATGGCGATCCTCTCAAACGGGACCTCAATGATGGGTAGAGGGACCAGCGGGCTACGGAAATGTGGCATCGGGGCCAACCTCTGACACACAGGGCAGGAGGAACAATAATTTTCTACGTCCTTCATCACCCCCGGCCAATAGAATCTCTGTAATACCCTCTCTCGGGTTTTCTCTGTCCCCAGATGACCTCCAAGAATGTGCCCATGGGCCAACTCCAACACCAACTTCCTGTAAGGTTTGGGCACCACAAGCTGCTCAACGGTTTCTTCGGCCCTTTTTGCCACCCGATACAGTAGGTCCTTCTCTACGCTGAAGTATGGGTAAGTGCAGGTATTATCTGGGTTCACTAACTCGCCATCTATTTTCACTACGTTTTCCCGTGCCTTTATTAGGGCGGGGTCTTTCAACTGTTCTGTGGCAAAGTTTTCCCTGTGAACCTCAAGATCAGAAAACTCCACAGACGGTAGGTTTTCGTCTGAGGAGGTGGGCTCCTCTCCAGTTTCTTGAGTCTCCCCTGCCAATACTGATAAGGGAAATTCCGGAGAGTCCTCACCACTCTCAGGGGAGTTCTGGCTATCACATTCCTGGTACATAGGGGCACCAGTGAGGGGCTCAGGATCATCCCACAGTTCCCAGAACTTCGGAAAATCCCTTCCCACAATGGCGTCATGCGGTAACTGAGATACTAAGCCCACTGGATGAGAGAGGGTACCTTTGGGGGTCTCGAAACACACTGTAGTCACTGGATACTCTCGGGTGTCCCCATGCACACAAATAACAGCTACCTTGCTATTCCCAGAGACCTCTGTTTTAACTAACTCAGCCTTTATCAGGGTCACAAGGCTACCTGAATCCAGCAATACCACAACATTTCTCCCATTAACACACATTTTGCATAAATGTTTCTCAGTTCCTCGAATGGCAGTGCATGCGACTGTCGCACACAGCGACTGACGTCTGCCCGTCAGAAAGTCACACTGCATGGGTTCCTCCACAACCGGGCAATTGGCTGCAATATGTCCCGCTTGCCGGCAGCGGTAGCAAACGATCCTTCTTGCCGCCTCTTGAGCCGCTGATTTCCCAGGCTGTTCTCGCCAAACTTGGGGTAGAGCTCCCACCCTCTCACTCTCTCCACCCTCACCCCTTGGAATCCTCTTATCCGCCCCTGGGGATGGTCTGGTCTTAGGGTGGAAAGTCCGAGTGTCTCTGGAAGAGGCCGTCAGGTTCTCTGTAGCCAAGTATTTCTCCACACGATCCACAAGACCATCGGCCGTCTCTGGGTCTCCATGGCTTACCCAGTTTTGGATGGCAGTAGGAAGAGCTCTCAAAAACCGATCCATTACAACACGTTCCACAATCTTTGGTGCGGACAAAGTCTCTGGCTGTAGCCACTTTCTGCTCAGGTGAATGAGATCATACATTTGAGACCTGGGGGGTTTTCCAAGCTGGAAAGTCCAGTTATGCACACGCTGAGCCCGGACAGCCTGGGTGACACCCAGCCTTGCCAATATTTCAGCTTTTAGCATCACATAGTCTTTTGCTTGGTTAGGCTCTAGGTCATAGTAAGCTTTCTGCGATTCACCAGTTAACAGAGGAGCCACCAGTCCAGCCCACTGCTCCTCAGGCCACTTTTCTCTTTCAGCGGTCCTTTCAAATGTGGTCAAAAATACCTCTGGATCATCCTCTCCAGTCATTTTTGTCAATAAACGACTCACCCCAAAGGACGCGGTATTAGTGGGACGGCTTTCCTCACTGGTCTGCGGACGTTGCTGCATTACTGCTTCCATCTGTTGTTGTAGTCTCTGCTCTTGCTTCTGCAACAGGTCTATGAAGCGGGCCTCAGATTGCTGCTGGGCTCGTTGCTGAGCCTCCAGACTCTGTTGCAAAGTTGCGTTTGTCTGCTGCTGGGCTGCAAGGCTCTGTTGTTGAGCTGCAAGGCTCTTTTGCAAACCTGCATTTGTCTGCTGTTGATTGGCATTTGCTAGAGCCAGCTGCTTCAGTATCTCCTCCATGCTGGCTTAAAAAAAAACTGCCCGCATTCTCCACCAACTGTGAGGGGGTTAGCTCGGCAGCGGGTGTGTGTGACCCCCGGGATGGGCTCCCCACACAAAACAGGCCCAGCAAACGGAGGTTGTGGTTTTCAAAATCAAAAAGGTGCGGTTTATTTTCTATTTACAGTGACAAAACACAGCAAAGCAAAAGAAACATAACCAAAATAAATCCTGGTCAAGTTGACCTCTGACTAAACATACAGGTTTCCTAACTAACAACTGGGATCAGCCTAGTGCTGTCCTAGTCCCTAAGTCCCTGGTTTAGTAAAAGTCCAAACAAATAGCCGCACAGGCTTTGCCTCACCGCACAGGGGTTCACTCTCCCTAGACAGTCCACACAGGTCTGGTTCCAGGCATGAGCTAACATCTAATGAAGCTGGGAGTTCTTATAGAGGCCTAAATGAGCTGACAAGGTTCAGCTGGTCTCCTCATCTCTGTCTGCACGACGCCCCACACTCTCCCTAGAGGTATGAGTCATCCATGAGCCCACTAGCCTTAGCTGGGCTTATACAACTCTCCACCTAGTTGTATAAGTCAGCGTAAAGCCTGAATCTGGGCGAAATATATCTACCCCCCTGGATGCAACCAGGTGACTTTACCTTCCTGCTGTCACAATATATATATATATTGTGACAGCAGGAAGGTAAAGTCACCTGGTTGCATCCAGGGGGGTAGATATATTTCGCCCAGATTCAGGCTTTACGCCGACTTATACAACTAGGTGGAGAGTTGTATAAGGCTAGTGGGCTCATGGATGACTCATACCTCTAGGGAGAGTGTGGGGCGTCGTGCAGACAGAGATGAGGAGACCAGCTGAACCTTGTCAGCTCATTTAGGCCTCTATAAGAACTCCCAGCTTCATTAGATGTTAGCTCATGCCTGGAACCAGACCTGTGTGGACTGTCTAGGGAGAGTGAACCCCTGTGCGGTGAGGCAAAGCCTGTGTGGCTATTTGTTTGGACTTTTACTAAACCAGGGACTTAGGGACTAGGACAGCACTAGGCTGATCCCAGTTGTTAGTTAGGAAACCTGTATGCTTAGTCAGAGGTCAACTTGACCAGGATTTATTTTGGTTATGTTTCTTTTGCTTTGCTGTGTTTTGTCACTGTAAATAGAAAATAAACCGCACCTTTTTTGATTTTGAAAACCACAACCTCCGTTTGCTGGGCCTGTTTTGTGTGGGGAGCCCATCCCGGGGGTCACACACACCCGCTGCCGAGCTAACCCCCTCACAGTTGGTGGAGAACCAGTGGCAGTTTTTTTTAAGCCAGCATGGAGGAGATACTGAAGCAGCTGGCTCTAGCAAATGCCAATCAACAGCAGACAAATGCAGGTTTGCAAAGGAGCCTTGCAGCCCAGCAGCAGACAAACGCAACTTTGCAACAGAGTCTGGAGGCTCAGCAACGAGCCCAGCAGCAATCTGAGGCCCGCTTCATAGACCTGTTGCAGAAGCAAGAGCAGAGACTACAACAACAGATGGAAGCAGTAATGCAGCAACGTCCGCAGACCAGTGAGGAAAGCCGTCCCACTAATACCGCGTCCTTTGGGGTGAGTCGTTTATTGACAAAAATGACTGGAGAGGATGATCCAGAGGTATTTTTGACCACATTTGAAAGGACCGCTGAAAGAGAAAAGTGGCCTGAGGAGCAGTGGGCTGGACTGGTGGCTCCTCTGTTAACTGGTGAATCGCAGAAAGCTTACTATGACCTAGAGCCTAACCAAGCAAAAGACTATGTGATGCTAAAAGCTGAAATATTGGCAAGGCTGGGTGTCACCCAGGCTGTCCGGGCTCAGCGTGTGCATAACTGGACTTTCCAGCTTGGAAAACCCCCCAGGTCTCAAATGTATGATCTCATTCACCTGAGCAGAAAGTGGCTACAGCCAGAGACTTTGTCCGCACCAAAGATTGTGGAACGTGTTGTAATGGATCGGTTTTTGAGAGCTCTTCCTACTGCCATCCAAAAGTGGGTAAGCCATGGAGACCCAGAGACGGCCGATGGTCTTGTGGATCGTGTGGAGAAATACTTGGCTACAGAGAACCTGACGGCCTCTTCCAGAGACACTCGGACTTTCCACCCTAAGACCAGACCATCCCCAGGGGCGGATAAGAGGATTCCAAGGGGTGAGGGTGGAGAGAGTGAGAGGGTGGGAGCTCTACCCCAAGTTTGGCGAGAACAGCCTGGGAAATCAGCGGCTCAAGAGGCGGCAAGAAGGATTGTTTGCTACCGCTGCCGGCAAGCAGGACATATTGCAGCCAATTGCCCGGTTGTGGAGGAACCCATGCAGTGTGACTTTCTGACGGGCAGACGTCAGTCGCTGTGTGCGACAGTCGCATGCACTGCCATTCGAGGAACTGAGAAACATTTATGCAAAATGTGTGTTAATGGTAGAAATGTTGTGGTATTGCTGGATTCAGGTAGCCTTGTGACCCTGATAAAGGCTGAGTTAGTTAAAACAGAGGTCTCTGGGAATAGCAAGGTAGCTGTTATTTGTGTGCATGGGGACACCCGAGAGTATCCAGTGACTACAGTGTGTTTCGAGACCCCCAAAGGTACCCTCTCTCATCCAGTGGGCTTAGTATCTCAGTTACCGCATGACGCCATTGTGGGAAGGGATTTTCCGAAGTTCTGGGAACTGTGGGATGATCCTGAGCCCCTCACTGGTGCCCCTATGTACCAGGAATGTGATAGCCAGAACTCCCCTGAGAGTGGTGAGGACTCTCCGGAATTTCCCTTATCAGTATTGGCAGGGGAGACTCAAGAAACTGGAGAGGAGCCCACCTCCTCAGACGAAAACCTACCGTCTGTGGAGTTTTCTGATCTTGAGGTTCACAGGGAAAACTTTGCCACAGAACAGTTGAAAGACCCCGCCCTAATAAAGGCACGGGAAAACGTAGTGAAAATAGATGGTGAGTTAGTGAACCCAGATAATACCTGCACTTACCCATACTTCAGCGTAGAGAAGGACCTACTGTATCGGGTGGCAAAAAGGGCAGAAGAAACCGTTGAGCAGCTTGTGGTGCCCAAACCTTACAGGAAGTTGGTGTTGGAGTTGGCCCATGGGCACATTCTTGGAGGTCATCTGGGGACAGAGAAAACCCGAGAGAGGGTATTACAGAGATTCTATTGGCCGGGGGTGATGAAGGACGTAGAAAATTATTGTTCCTCCTGCCCTGTGTGTCAGAGGTTGGCCCCGATGCCACATTTCCGTAGCCCGCTGGTCCCTCTACCCATCATTGAGGTCCCGTTTGAGAGGATCGCCATGGATTTGGTAGGTCCTATAATCAAGTCCGCTAGGGGGCACCAGTACATATTAGTTATAATGGACTATGCCACCCGTTATCCAGAAGCGATCCCTCTCCGAAATACCTCGGCCAAAACCATAGCCAAAGAGCTATCTCTTGTTTTTAGCCGGGTGGGTATTTGTAAAGAACTGCTTACGGACCAAGGTACACCCTTTATGTCCCGGGTTATGAAAGAGCTGTGTAAATTGTTCAAAGTGACGCAATTGCGTACGTCTGTGTATCACCCCCAAACCGATGGGCTGGTTGAAAGATTCAACAAAACCCTAAAACAAATGTTGAAGAAAGTGGTGGATAGAGATGGAAAGGATTGGGACTGTTTACTTCCTTATTTGATGTTTGCTATTAGGGAGGTGCCCCAATCCTCTACGGGATTCTCCCCCTTTGAGTTACTGTATGGGAGACACCCAAGAGGGCTGTTGGATATTGCCAAGGAAACTTGGGAAAGTGAGAGTTCTCCCCACAGGAGTGTGATTGAGCATGTCGCCCTGATGCAAGATCGAATTGCACAGGTAATGCCCATCGTGAAGGAACATTTGGCCCAAGCGCAGTTGGCACAGCAGAGAGTGTACAACCGTGGAGCCAAGACCCGTACCTTTTCCCCGGGGGATAGGATATTGGTACTTGTCCCTACGGTTGAAAGTAAATTCCTTGCCAAATGGCAAGGCCCCTACGAGATAATGGAAAAAGTGAGCGAAGTGAATTACAAGGTCAGACAACCAGGAAGGCGAAAGCCCGAACAGATCTATCACGTTAATCTGTTGAAAGCCTGGAGGGATAGAGAGTCCCTAGTCGCAGACACTTGGTCACCAGCTCAAACTGGTTGCGTGATTCCTGAGGTTGGAATAGCAGCCACCTTGTCACAACCCCAACAACAGGAGGTTAAGGAGTTTGTGCTTCGCAACAAGGAGGTATTCTCTGAGCTGCCGGGACAAACATCTGGGGTAGAGCATGACATCATTACCCCGCCCGGTGAAAGGGTGAAGTTAAAACCCTATCGGATCCCAGAGGCTCGACGGGAGGCAATACGGGAGGAAGTACAGAAAATGCTGAACTTAGGGGTGATAGAGGAGTCCCAAAGTGATTGGTCTAGTCCCATCGTGTTGGTGCCTAAACCGGATGGGAGCTGGCGATTTTGTAACGATTTTCGTCAGTTGAACAAAGTTACAAAATTTGACACCTACCCCATGCCACGTATAGATGAGTTGATCGACCGGCTGGGAACAGCCCGATACATGACGACTCTTGACCTCACAAAAGGGTATTGGCAAATCCCCCTGGCCAAGTCGGCCAAAGAGAAAACCGCATTTGTAACCCCAGACGGGGCGTTCCAATATAAAAGAATGCCGTTCGGGTTACAGAATGCGCCGGACACATTCCAGCGGAAAATGGACCAGATGCTGAGGCCCCATCGGAAGTATGCTGCGGCTTACCTGGATGACGTAATTGTCCATAGCACAGATTGGGCCTCACATCTGCCAAAAGTGCAAGCAGTCCTGGACTCTGTTCGGGAAGCGGGGTTTACGGCTAACCCCAAGAAGTGTACCATTGGGCAGGAGGAGGCCAAATATCTTGGGTACACCATTGGGAGGGGAGTAATAAAACCCCAACTCAACAAAGTCGAGGCCATCCAGAGTTGGCCACGTCCCAACAGCAAGAAGCAGGTACGAGCCTTTCTGGGAATCGCTGGGTATTATCGGCGATTCATTCCCCACTTTGCTTCTAAGGCTGTGCCCCTAACCAACCTGACGAAGGGGAAAGGGTCGGTCATGATTAAATGGACCCCCGAGGCTGAGGCAGCATTCCAATTCTTGAAACAAGCCTTATGTAGCCAGCCAGTGTTGTACTCACCCGACTTCTCTAAAGACTTTGTCGTACAAAGTGATGCGTCAGATGTGGGGTTAGGAGCAGTATTGTCCCAGGTCTGGAACGGGGAAGAGCACCCAGTCATTTACCTCAGCAGGAAGTTGAAGTCCCATGAGGTAAATTACGTCACCGTTGAAAAGGAGTGTTTAGCGGTGAAGTGGGCTCTAGATTCCCTTCGGTACTACCGGCTAGGTAGGCACTTTGACATGGTTACGGATCACGCTCCGTTAAAGTGGATGGCTCAAAACAAGGAAACAAATAGAAGAGTGAATAGGTGGTTCCTGGCCCTCCAGGAATTCAACTTCACAGTAAAGCATCGCCCTGGCGTTCAAATGGGGAATGTGGATGCTTTGTCTCGAGTACATGAATGCCTGATTGCTGGTGTTCCAACCCCGAGGTTAAAACAAGAGGGGGGGTATGTGACAGCAGGAAGGTAAAGTCACCTGGTTGCATCCAGGGGGGTAGATATATTTCGCCCAGATTCAGGCTTTACGCCGACTTATACAACTAGGTGGAGAGTTGTATAAGGCTAGTGGGCTCATGGATGACTCATACCTCTAGGGAGAGTGTGGGGCGTCGTGCAGACAGAGATGAGGAGACCAGCTGAACCTTGTCAGCTCATTTAGGCCTCTATAAGAACTCCCAGCTTCATTAGATGTTAGCTCATGCCTGGAACCAGACCTGTGTGGACTGTCTAGGGAGAGTGAACCCCTGTGCGGTGAGGCAAAGCCTGTGTGGCTATTTGTTTGGACTTTTACTAAACCAGGGACTTAGGGACTAGGACAGCACTAGGCTGATCCCAGTTGTTAGTTAGGAAACCTGTATGTTTAGTCAGAGGTCAACTTGACCAGGATTTATTTTGGTTATGTTTCTTTTGCTTTGCTGTGTTTTGTCACTGTAAATAGAAAATAAACCGCACCTTTTTTGATTTTGAAAACCACAACCTCCGTTTGCTGGGCCTGTTTTGTGTGGGGAGCCCATCCCGGGGGTCACACACACCCGCTGCCGAGCTAACCCCCTCACAGTATATATATATATATATATGCACTGCATGTATTTACACCTACTGTATATGTGTATTGCCCCCAATAAACGATTGTCTTTGGGGGATTGCAATGTGCAATGAATGTGCCTTGGCCACAGCCCCCAATCCCCCCCAACCAATACAGCATCCTCCCCTTGTACTGGTCCAGGACTGGTGGCTGTGTTATACCTCCACTGTGACAGATAATGGAGTGTGTAGTGTGCACAGTGTGTGATTTTGCCAGAGATATTCCCCCTGGAATCCATGGGAGAACGTTTATAATCCCTGTCAAACATGATCTTAAAAGTAAGTTTTCTCGCAAAGAGATTGACGTCCTTTATAATTTCAAAGGCATCAACCTCCTGTTAACAGCCTTTCGCTGGGAGTATCAGTGTGCTTTCGTTTCTCCTCCTCTAGCTCTTATGCAGCTGACACCAGGCCCTGGCCCACCCGGCAAATGCCAGGTGTGCCCTATGGCCAGTCCTGGCCTGTTGTCAGCTGGGTAAGAGCTAGGGGAGGAGAAACAGCAGCACACGGATCCTCCCAGAGAAAGGCTGTTAACAGCCAGGCAACTGGTATTTTCAGATAGTCAGCAAGAAAAGCCCTTATATTTCTGTTGGGAAAGGTTTACTTCAATAAAAAGCAGTAGACACTGTTTATTAGCTAATCCAAATTGTTATAGACATGAAAGCCAGCGGTGTCAGCAGACGCTATGCAAATACCCTGCCATCATCCCTGATTAAAGAGTGTATGTTAGTATTTAAGAGTGGAATCATCTAATGATTTTTTTTTTTTATGGAAAATAATGAAACATTCTTTAGAGTGATTCTCTGAGTCATAAGATCTCTATGCAATAGAATTGCACAAGTGTTACTTGAGTTTCTTTCATAAAGAACAATTCAATACGTAACACTACAGTTAGAAGAAAGACAAATCAAACACTGTTGAAAATAGGCTACACTTCAGCGCGTGTTGTTGCTGTTGTTAAGAAACACATGGAACCTGTCACCTTTTGTTTACACCACCACAGTAATCCATTTAATCACAAGCTTAACGGCAACCAGTGTCTCATAAATCTAAATGCATTTTTCATGTGGCTCACAGTGATCACTAATTGAAAATGCTTTGTGTCCTAAAGTATTTTCTGAGTAGACGGATGTATGTATTAGACTCTTGGTGGAGATCTTGTCTGCCTCCTACACAAGGCTCAGAGGGCTTCCACCTCACCTGCAGCTTAAAGCATGTTCTCACACGTGAATGTTGAAAAAAAGCTGCATAGGCAGCTCTAGTCACTAGGACCAATGACAACCAAATCAAAAATCAAAGGATGGAAAATGTGATTTAGCTAATCAATGACGTATGTGTGGTTTAGAAAATTATATATAGAAATAGAAAAAAAATTCAGTCACTTTATAAAATTCTGGTTAGGCTCCATCTGGAGTATTCTGTCCAGTTCTGGTCACCAGTCCTAAGAAGGGATATGCTGGAGCTGGAGAGAGTCCAGAGAAGGGTAACTAAATTAATTAGGGGACTGGAGGACCTCAATTACGAGGAACGACTACAGGCACTAAATTTGTTCTCACTGGAGAAGAGACACTTGAGAGGAGATATGATAGCGATTTACAAATACTTCAATGGCAATTCCAACGTAGGAAAAAAACGATTCTGTCTCAGGGAGTGTAAGAGGGCACGGGACCACATAATGAGATTGGAGGAGAAGTGGTTTAACCTTAAATTGCGCAGGTTTTTTTTTACTGCCAGGGCAATAAGGATGTGAAACTCTCTTCCACAATTGGTGGTGGCAGTGGGGAGTATTTATATTTTTAAAAGACTATTGGACGTGCATCTTAAAGAACAAAACATACAGGGATATGGGAAATAATTACCGACACTGACACATGTACACCAACACAGGTTGAACTGGATGGACTATTGTCTTTATTCAAACTTACCTACTATGTATGCAACTATGTAAAAACAAAAACAAGTAATAATATTAACAAAAATAGTTAAGGAGAAGATGAAGAATACATAAAAGACTAGTTCTCTATTTCTATCAACAATAATTAGTGTAGGGCTCAAAATGGTGAAACAAATAAAATAAATTAAAAATGAAATGAAAACAGATGTATAAACACCTGGATGACACAAGGTGTATACAATGGTGGATGAATGATCTCACAAAATTGTGTATAAATGAATAAAAATACAGAAAAAATGCATAAAATATGGGTGAATGAATAATAGTGAAAATTATTCAAAGTTTGTGAGTAAATATCATGTGGTAGTCCTTTTTAAACAGTTGATCCTATAAACGTAGAGGAGACTCCTGTACTGTTCAGAAGGATGGAACTTGATATTACAAATGATACGGTTGGACTCATATATTATACCACATAAGAGTCAAACAGGCAGTAGTGAGGAATCGCCTCAACGGAATCCGACACAGCAAGGCCGATGTTTGGAGAATAAGCCATGTCCAATGTTGAAGGAGAGTTTCCAACTTCAGAAAACATGCTCCAAGATGTGCAGAAGGACTGCATCAGATGTTAAGGTGATGGGGGGGGGGTGTACACTTACAAAAATTCCAATGAAAAAAAGATCCTTCAGTGGTATAGGTAAAGTGCAATGACTCCATGAGCGTCGACTGACACGTTTCGTCCTATTGGACATCTGGGGTGTGAGGATCGTGTACAGTCATTGCAATATATATATAAACTAGTCTTTCAATTAAAGAAATGTGTCCAAATTCGCAACAGGAGACACCTGGATGTGCAAGTCCGAGGTGTTTCCATATGGCGTCAGCGTGCGTTCCACGCCCCTCTATCAATCCCAATTATAATTTGACAAGGAGGAAATATAGAACATCCCACAATTTTAAACCTCATTTCTATCAACTGAAGAGTTAGCAATGCTAACCTTCACAATAAATTGATAAATTGGCTGTTTTTTACTTTTTTAAATTCATGCAAATTCTCCTTCCTCTTCTAACTTGTTTTTTTTTTTTTAAATCAAATCATTTATTTTTTATTATTAAACATACATACAAATAATATGACTCCATGAGCGTCGACTGACACGTTTCGTCCTATTGAACATCTGGGGTGTGAGGATCGTGTACAGTCATTGCAATATATATATATATATAAACTAGTCTTTCAGTTAAAGAAATGTGTCCAAATTCACAACAGGAGACACCTGGATGTGCAAGTCCGAGGTGTTTCCATATGGCGTCAGCGTGCGTTCCACGCCTCTCTATCAATCCCAATTATAATTTGACAAGGAGGAAAGATAGAACATCCCACAATTTTAAACCTCATTTCTATCAACTGAAGAGTTAGCAATGCTAACCTCCACAATAAATTGATAAATTGTCTGTTTTTTACTTTTTTAAATTTATGCAAATTCTCCTCTTCTAATTTTTTTTTTTTTTTTAAATGAAAAATGTTTTTTTTTTTTTATTATTATTAAACATGCATACAAATAATATGTAAAATTAATCCATAAAGTATCAAAAATAGTAAAACACACAAAACAAACAAACCTTGCACCTCTCGGACTAAAGTAGCTTAGCATATAATAAACAAAGCATAATAGATACATTTACACATCAAATTGTTCACCCCTAATATCAGTCATCAAACTATGGCAGCTTCCCCTATGCAGCATCAAATTATCTTTCTTTTAAAAACAAATTTCTTCTCTTCTACTCCTCACCCCTCTACTTCTACTCTTTGCTCCCATCTATCTCCTCTACCTCACTCCTCTCCACTAGGTAAACCATCACATAATTGATTACAAGGTTCTATAAAACATGACCATATTTTACCAAACCTTTGGGGTGTACCTCTATGCTTATATGTTAATTTTTCTCTTTTAAGTATATAATTAAGTTTCTTTATGGGTTAGAGGATCAGAAGATGACCATTTTTATAAAATAACTTTACGTGCTAAATATAAGCATCTTATCCACATAGTATGCATCTCTACTGGTAACGCTCCATCAGGGATTATTCCCAGTAGTGCAAGTTTGGGCGTCCCTGTTATCTCAGTGGAGTATAATAAATTTAGCATTATAAATATTTTTTCCCAGTAACAATGAAGCTTTGGACATCACCAGAGCAACCCAGGCATATTGGTGTTTTTTTATTTTTCCCAAGCATAGAGTTTTTGTGGGGTATAATGACTGAGCCCTATGTATGATAAAAAGCTGAGATAACCTTTGGGAGGGTGAGAGAGATGTCCTGGGAAGTGTTTCCAGGGCACGTGTCTGTGTAAGGCGATTGGGCGTATAAGACGACCCCCTAATTTTCCAGCTAAAATGTTGGTTTTGGGATATACTCGCCGTATAAGATGACCCCCTTCTAGTCATGCCTCACCTCACTGTGCCATTACATGCCTCCCTGTGCCATTACATTCCTCACTGTTCCATTACATGCCTCACTGTGCCATTACATGCCTCACCTTGACGATCCTATACCTTATCCCTGTATGCAGAGTCTCAGTCAGACCGCGGCCGTCCATTTTTCAAAAGCCGCGCCTCCTCCTCGTGCTGTTCCGTGATAGGCGGAACACTCATTTTCCCAGCAGAGCCTCTGTTCAGTGTTCCGCCTATCACGGATGCCCTCTCGTCCGAGGGCGAGGATGAGAAGACATCCGTGATAGCATCCGTGAACAGCACGAAGAGGAGGCGCAGCTTTTAAGGCATATTTTTAAGCATAAAAGGTCGTCTTCAATACTGTAGATCCTCTGTCTCCTTGCCACCTCTTCTAACTTTAGCATAAAAAAAAGCCAATCTACAAAACTGAACCACAAGGTGAAAGTCAATTGGATTTTTCATCAGATTGTTCATATGTACAAATGTTAAAAGAGAATATATAGTTGTTTTACATATATTTGTCTTTATTATTGTCAGAACTAAATTTAAAGACAATCTCTGGTTAGAATGTTTTAAGCATTTTTTAAGACAAGTATAATTAAGTATTTAAATACATTTTAGTGAATATTTAGTAATTTCATGTCCAGCCAGCAGGAAGAGCTATATGATTCTTTTCATGTGTTTATCTGTTAATCCTTTACAGAAAAGCCTGTTTAAAGGTTTTCTTCAAGGATGAGTTCACTGTTACCATAGATTCAAGGCAAATAATGAGTGTTCAAGATTTATGATCCCAGCTAATTATTTGCTCATTCATCTGGGAGAATTCTTTTTAATCCATATAGCACTAAGGTTGGTGGGCTTAGAAGGATCAATAAGGGGGCTTTTGGGAAAGCCAGGCCCCACGTTATAAGTTGGCAGCATAGAGAAAACATAGCGGTCTGTTTGTGAGAATACCTTAAGCATTTGCACAGTCATCATGAATAAACCTCATATGTTTATTTTTTTAAGATCATCAGCTCCTTCTAGTGGCCACACTGTGGTATTTTCCCGATTTAAGTATTTCAGTAAAATACTGCATTATGGAAACTAGATAGAGATAATGATCATAGAACATAAACATATTAGGCAAGTTACAGTGATTATTTGTGATGGCTGTGTGCACGTTTTTTTTTTTTTTTTAAATAGACCCCACAGTGTTAATGTATTGGAAGCTGCTGTAGGGAAAGGACAGGGAAAGCTGACAAAATGCAAAGGGAAGTGAGAAAGTGCACAAAAAATGATAATAAACCCGTATAAAAGACTGCTAAATTTACTAGCCCGAGGTGAGACATAGTAATGAATCAAATCCTCCCACATAAGTTGTACCTATTTATCTTACAGAACCCTTCAGAGTTCCTAGATTAGATAGTATTTCTCAGCTGCCAGGTGGCAGGGGCAGGAATCTGACATCACACACTGCACAACACAGAGTAGAGAGCTGAGTGTAATCCAACACCTGAGTGGAGGGAATTGACATTCCCCTACACAGTCTCATTTGGAAACATGCACATTTGAGTATGTCAATCACCTGCTGTGTGCTTGAGAGAAGGGGGGAGAGGCAGGCCAGCGTGAGAACGGGAGGACGTCCATGTACGCCCTCCCAGCACTTTCCTTGTCAAAAATATTTTATTAAATACAATAGGTTAAATACAATAAATTAAGTACTGTACATTATACAATTCAGAATTATTATATACTATTCATATGTGGTTACAAATATAGTGTTGATTAGGATATAAAGGAAGTGTGAAAAGTTAAATCAATTAAATAACAAATATGTGTTCAACCTAAGGAGATGTAGAAATCCAAACAGTAAATTATTCTAATGCCCTGTACACACGGTCGTTTTTTCAGAGGAAAAAAGTCTGATGGACTTTTTTCCTCGAAAAAAACGATTGTGTGTGGGCCCCATCTGACTTTTTTCCATCGGTGTTAAAAAATAGAACATGTTTTAAATTTTTCCGATGGAAGAAAAAACGATAGGAAATTCTGATCGTCTGTGTGGAACTCCAAAGGAGAAAAAACCCACGCATGCTCAGAATCATGTCGACGCATGCTCAGAAGCATTGAACTTCATTTTTCTCGGCTCGTCGGAGTGTTTTACGTCACGGCATTTTGGACGGTCGGAATTTTGTCTGATGGTGTGTAGGCAAGACTGATGAAAGTCAGCTTCATCGGAATTCCGACGGAAAATTCCATCGGATTTTATTCCATCGGAAATCCGATCGTGTGTACAGGGCATAATAGCTATGAGTAACAGAATAAAGATTTCCTGAGCAAACTTGGGTTAATGGATTGCCTTTCAAAACTGACACTATATTCGTAACCTATGGAACTTCAAAATCATAAGGTATAAGGAGAGACAGAGTAGAAAAGAAAAGTGAAGAGTAAAGAAGAAGTAGTGGGGAGGGGTCCACCGGGTCGATCCAGAAGTCACAGTCAGACCTGTATGATCAGTATAACTTCAAATCATCTACCATGGCATTAAAACAGAGTCATTAAATGCTGTCAGTAAGAAATGCTCTATCCAAGGTTGCCATAATTTATGGAATTTTGGAATTTGGTTTTGTTCAATGACCGCCATTTTGTCGTATATCATAACGTTGCTCATTCTTTGTTTTGTCTCGGCCAAAGAGGGAGTTCTCCAAGCTCTCGCCACAGTTTGTTTTGCTGCTGTGAGCAAAAATATAAAAAGTTTAAATTGGGCATGAGTCAGACTATCTGGTTTGAGATTAAGTAATGTCATAGTAAGACTGGGTTGGAGGGTTACGTTAAACATTTTGGAGGCATATGTATATATTTCTTTCCAAAATGTTTGTACTGTCGGACAGGACCACCAAATGTGTTTGTATGTACCTTCTTCTGTGCAGCCGCGGAAACAAGGACCAGGATAGTCATGGGTAAATTTAGCAATTTTGGCTGGTACTAAGTACCATCTAGTTAGTACTTTATTGTTGGTTTCCATAGCTATTACATTAGGGGAGGAAGATTTAATTGTGGACCAAATTTTTAACCATTCTGCCTCATTTAGGGCATATTCCAAGTACTCCTCCCATTTCCGCACGTAGGTAGGTTTATCCGTTTCAGCATTTATCAGTAATTGAGAATAAAGGGAGGAGATTAGTCCTCTAGCGTGTGGGACGTTTATGCAAGCGTATTCAAAACTAGTGAATCGGTTCAGAGGCGTGTCTGAAGTGGGATACCATATGTTTCGCAGAGAGACGGAAAGGGGATAAAAGATGATGAGTTAACAAAATTGTGAAATTTCAGTAAATCCAAGGAAGACTATGCTTTAAAAGATAAAGGATATATCCAAGCCAGGTAAAAGGTTGGGTTTTTGAGGAAGGAGAGGAGAGGGTTGTGTGGAGATTGCAAATTGTGTTTAAATTTATATCTATCCCAGATGGATAGGTAATGTTTAGTTATAGGATTACTTAGGCCAAGGCGGTTTTTGGAAGGAAGCCATAATATATTGTATATTGGAAATCGATAAAGGGTCACATTCGCAAGCCTCTATCGATACCCATAAAGGTATTTCCTGAGTGGCATGATATTTGGCTAAACTAGCTATGTGAGCTGCTCTATAATAAGTGGCAAAATTAGGTATTCCTAGACCTCCTAAGTTTTTAGGTAAGTATAGTGTTCTGAGAGGTATACACAGTTTTGAAGATCCCCATATAAATGTAGATGTTCTTTTCTGGATAATACGTAAGTAGCGGGCGGGGACTGTTATCGGTAATACTCTAAATAGGTATAGCAGTTGGGGTAGTATTGTCATTTTAACATTTATTTTCCCCATCCAAGAAATAGGAAGGTGGGACCAGTTATCCATTAGCTTTGTGATGTGTTTTAGAATGTTAGGGTAGTTAGCTGAGTATAGGTCTGATAAAGACGCTGTAAGGTGAATACCTAAAAACGAGATTGACTCTACGGCCCATGTGAAGGGTAGTGCTATTTTAGCTGATGTTAATTCTATTGTTGAAAGTGATATGTTTAATGCAATACATTTCTTGGGGTTTATCTCTAATCCTGATATGGTAGCAAATTTGTTAAGAATGGGTATTAGATTTGGGCCTGAGACTTGGGGGGATGATAGGAATAAGAAGATATCGTCTGCGAATAAGCTAAGTTTATGTTGGATTCCACCTAGTTCTATTCCAGTGATAGTTGGATCTAATCTAAGGTATTGGGCTAAGGGTTCTATTAAAAGGGCAAATAGTAAGGGGGAAAGTGGGCAGCCCTGACGTGTGCCTCTCTCTATATTAAAATATTCCGATTTATAGCCTGTGTATTTTACATAAGCTTGGGGTTTGTTATAGAGAGCTGATATCCAACTAGTGAAGTGGGGACCAAATCCCCATTTCTGGAGAGTGTAGTGTAAGTATGGCCAGGTTACGGAATCAAAGGCTTTTCTAATGTCTAGAGACAGGAAGCATGTAGAAATGCGTATTTTTTTGGCTATAGATGCCAAAAGGGTAGCTCGACGTACATTATCGCTTGCTTGCCTCTTTGGCATAAATCCAACTTGGTCGTTGTGTAGAATTTTTCCAATTACCTTGTTGAGGCGGGTAGCTATAATTTTTGCTAGGATTTTAATGTCCTGATTTAAGAGGGAGATGGGACGGAAGTTCATGCAAGATGTGTTATCTGATTGGGGTTTGGGGATCATGCAAATAATTGATAGTAATGATTCGCGTCTAAAGGAATAGCCATCTATTAGGGTATTGAATGCGTCCACTAAAATAGGAGAAAGGGTTTCAGAAGCCGTCTGGGCAGTGGCGGCTGGTGCTCAAAATTTTTGGGGGGGCGCAAACAAACTGAAAAAAAAAACATCAATTGCCGCCACTGTGCCCATTAAACGCAGCCACTGTGCCCAAACGCCACCAGTTTGTCCCCTCAAATGCAGCCAGTTTGTCCCCAAATGCAGCCAGTTTGTCCCCAAATACAGCCAGTTTGTCCCCCATATACAGCCAGTTTGTTTCCATATACAGCCAGTTTGTTTCCATATACAGCCAGTTTGTCCCCATATACAGCCAGTTTGTCCCCCATATACAGCCAGTTTGTTTCCATATACAGCCAGTTTGTTTCCATATACAGCCAGTGTGTCCCCATATACAGCCAGTTTGTCCCCCATATACAGCCAGTTTGTTTCCATATACAGCCAGTTTGTCCCCAAATACAGCCAGTTTGTCCCCCATATACAGCCAGTTTGTTTCCATATACAGCCAGTGTGTCACCATATACAGCCAGTTTGTCCCCATATACAGCCAGTGTGTCCCCATATACAGCCAGTGTGTCCCCATATACAGCCAGTGTGTCCCCATATACAGCCAGTTTGTCCCCCATATACAGCCAGTGTGTCCCCATATACAGCCAGTGTGTCCCCATATACAGCCAGTTTGTCCCCCATATACAGCCAGTGTGTCCCCATATACAGCCAGTTTGTCCCCCAAATACAGCCAGTGTGTCCCCATATACAGCCAGTTTGTTCCCATATACAGCCAGTTTGTCCCCCAAATACAGCCAGTGTGTCCCCATATACAGCCAGTTTGTCCCCATATACAGCCAGTTTGTCCCCATATACAGCCAGTTTGTCCCCATATACAGCCAGTGTGTCCCCATATACAGCCAGTGTGTCCCCATATACAGCCAGTGTGTCCCCATATACAGCTAGTTTGTTCCCAAATGCAGCCAGTTTGTCCCCATATACAGCCAGTTTGTCCCCCATATACAGCCAGTCTGCCCCCATATACAGCCAGTGTGTCCCCATATACAGCCAGTGTGTCCCCATTGTGAGGGGGTTAGCTCGGCAGCGGGTGTGTGTGACCCCCGGGATGGGCTCCCCACACAAAACAGGCCCAGCAAACGGAGGTTGTGGTTTTCAAAATCAAAAAGGTGCGGTTTATTTTCTATTTACAGTGACAAAACACAGCAAAGCAAAAGAAACATAACCAAAATAAATCCTGGTCAAGTTGACCTCTGACTAAACATACAGGTTTCCTAACTAACAACTGGGATCAGCCTAGTGCTGTCCTAGTCCCTAAGTCCCTGGTTTTAAATGTCCAAGCAAATAGCCACACAGGCTTTGTCTCACCGCACAGGGGTTCACTCTCCCTAGACAGTCCACACAGGTCTGGTTCCAGGCATGAGCTAACATCTAATGAAGCTGGGAGTTCTTATAGAGGCCTAAATGAGCTGACAAGCTTCAGCTGGTCTCATCAACTCCCTGTCTGCACGACGCCCAGCCCTCTCCCTAGAGGTATGAGTCATCCATGAGCCCACTAGCCTTATACAACTCTCCACCTAGTTGTATAAGTCGGCGTAAAGCCTGAATCTGGGCGAAATATATCTACCCCCCTGGATGCAACCAGGTGACTTTACCTTCCTGCTGTCACATACCCCCCCCTCTTGTTTTAACCTCGGGGTTGGAACACCAGCAATCAGGCATTCATGTACTCGAGACAAAGCATCCACATTCCCCATTTGAACGCCAGGGCGATGCTTTACTGTGAAGTTGAATTCCTGGAGGGCCAGGAACCACCTATTCACTCTTCTATTTGTTTCCTTGTTTTGAGCCATCCACTTTAACGGAGCGTGATCTGTAACCATGTCAAAGTGCCTACCTAGCAGGTAGTACCGAAGGGAATCTAGAGCCCACTTCACCGCTAAACACTCCTTTTCAACGGTGGCGTAATTTACCTCATGGGACTTCAACTTCCTGCTGAGGTAAATGACTGGGTGCTCTTCCCCGTTCCAGACCTGGGACAATACTGCTCCTAACCCCACATCTGACGCATCACTTTGTACGACAAAGTCTTTAGAGAAGTCGGGTGAGTACAACACTGGCTGGCTACATAAGGCTTGTTTCAAGAATTGGAATGCTGCCTCAGCCTCGGGGGTCCATTTAATCATGACCGACCCTTTCCCCTTCGTCAGGTTGGTTAGGGGCACAGCCTTAGAAGCAAAGTGGGGAATGAATCGCCGATAATACCCAGCGATTCCCAGAAAGGCTCGTACCTGCTTCTTGCTGTTGGGACGTGGCCAACTCTGGATGGCCTCGACTTTGTTGAGTTGGGGTTTTATTACTCCCCTCCCAATGGTGTACCCAAGATATTTGGCCTCCTCCTGCCCAATGGTACACTTCTTGGGGTTAGCCGTAAACCCCGCTTCCCGAACAGAGTCCAGGACTGCTTGCACTTTTGGCAGATGTGAGGCCCAATCTGTGCTATGGACAATTACGTCATCCAGGTAAGCCGCAGCATACTTCCGATGGGGCCTCAGCATCTGGTCCATTTTCCGCTGGAATGTGGCCGGCGCATTCTGTAACCCGAACGGCATTCTTTTATATTGGAAAGCCCCGTCTGGGGTTACAAATGCGGTTTTCTCTTTGGCCGACTTGGCCAGGGGGATTTGCCAATACCCTTTTGTGAGGTCAAGAGTCGTCATGTATCGGGCTGTTCCCAGCCGGTCGATCAACTCATCTATACGTGGCATGGGGTAGGTGTCAAATTTTGTAACTTTGTTCAACTGACGAAAATCGTTACAAAATCGCCAGCTCCCATCCGGTTTAGGCACCAACACGATGGGACTAGACCAATCACTTTGGGACTCCTCTATCACCCCTAAGTTCAGCATTTTCTGTACTTCCTCCCGTATTGCCTCCCGTCGAGCCTCTGGGATCCGATAGGGTTTTAACTTCACCCTTTCACCGGGCGGGGTAATGATGTCATGCTCTACCCCAGATGTTTGTCCCGGCAGCTCAGAGAATACCTCCTTGTTGCGAAGCACAAACTCCTTAACCTCCTGTTGTTGGGGTTGTGACAAGGTGGCTGCTATTCCAACCTCAGGAATCACGCAACCAGTTTGAGCTGGTGACCAAGTGTCTGCGACTAGGGACTCTCTATCCCTCCAGGCTTTCAACAGATTAACGTGATAGATCTGTTCGGGCTTTCGCCTTCCTGGTTGTCTGACCTTGTAATTCACTTCGCTCACTTTTTCCATTATCTCGTAGGGGCCTTGCCATTTGGCAAGGAATTTACTTTCAACCGTAGGGACAAGTACCAATATCCTATCCCCCGGGGAAAAGGTACGGGTCTTGGCTCCACGGTTGTACACTCTCTGCTGTGCCAACTGCGCTTGGGCCAAATGTTCCTTCACGATGGGCATTACCTGTGCAATTCGATCTTGCATCAGGGCGACATGCTCAATCACACTCCTGTGGGGAGAACTCTCACTTTCCCAAGTTTCCTTGGCAATATCCAACAGCCCTCTTGGGTGTCTCCCATACAGTAACTCAAAGGGGGAGAATCCCGTAGAGGATTGGGGCACCTCCCTAATAGCAAACATCAAATAAGGAAGTAAACAGTCCCAATCCTTTCCATCTCTATCCACCACTTTCTTCAACATTTGTTTTAGGGTTTTGTTGAATCTTTCAACCAGCCCATCGGTTTGGGGGTGATACACAGACGTACGCAATTGCGTCACTTTGAACAATTTACACAGCTCTTTCATAACCCGGGACATAAAGGGTGTACCTTGGTCCGTAAGCAGTTCTTTACAAATACCCACCCGGCTAAAAACAAGAGATAGCTCTTTGGCTATGGTTTTGGCCGAGGTATTTCGGAGAGGGATCGCTTCTGGATAACGGGTGGCATAGTCCATTATAACTAATATGTACTGGTGCCCCCTAGCGGACTTGATTATAGGACCTACCAAATCCATGGCGATCCTCTCAAACGGGACCTCAATGATGGGTAGAGGGACCAGCGGGCTACGGAAATGTGGCATCGGGGCCAACCTCTGACACACAGGGCAGGAGGAACAATAATTTTCTACGTCCTTCATCACCCCCGGCCAATAGAATCTCTGTAATACCCTCTCTCGGGTTTTCTCTGTCCCCAGATGACCTCCAAGAATGTGCCCATGGGCCAACTCCAACACCAACTTCCTGTAAGGTTTGGGCACCACAAGCTGCTCAACGGTTTCTTCTGCCCTTTTTGCCACCCGATACAGTAGGTCCTTCTCTACGCTGAAGTATGGGTAAGTGCAGGTATTATCTGGGTTCACTAACTCGCCATCTATTTTCACTACGTTTTCCCGTGCCTTTATTAGGGCGGGGTCTTTCAACTGTTCTGTGGCAAAGTTTTCCCTGTGAACCTCAAGATCAGAAAACTCCACAGACGGTAGGTTTTCGTCTGAGGAGGTGGGCTCCTCTCTAGTTTCTTGAGTCTCCCCTGCCAATACTGATAAGGGAAATTCCGGAGAGTCCTCACCACTCTCAGGGGAGTTCTAGCTATCACATTCCTGGTACATAGGGGCACCAGTGAGGGGCTCAGGATCATCCCACAGTTCCCAGAACTTCGGAAAATCCCTTCCCACAATGGCGTCATGCGGTAACTGAGATACTAAGCCCACTGGATGAGAGAGGGTACCTTTCGGGGTCTCGAAACACACTGTAGTCACTGGATACTCTCGGGTGTCCCCATGCACACAAATAACAGCTACCTTGCTATTCCCAGAGACCTCTGTTTTAACTAACTCAGCCTTTATCAGGGTCACAAGGCTACCTGAATCCAGCAATACCACAACATTTCTACCATTAACACACATTTTGCATAAATGTTTCTCAGTTCCTCGAATGGCAGTGCATGCGACTGTCGCACACAGCGACTGACGTCTGCCCGTCAGAAAGTCACACTGCATGGGTTCCTCCACAACCGGGCAATTGGCTGCAATATGTCCCGCTTGCCGGCAGCGGTAGCAAACGATCCTTCTTGCCGCCTCTTGAGCCGCTGATTTCCCAGGCTGTTCTCGCCAAACTTGGGGTAGAGATCCCACCCTCTCACTCTCTCCACCCTCACCCCTTGGAATCCTCTTATCCGCCCCTGGGGATGGTCTGGTCTTAGGGTGGAAAGTCCGAGTGTCTCTGGAAGAGGCCGTCAGGTTCTCTGTAGCCAAGTATCTCTCCACACGATCCACAAGACCATCGGCCGTCTCTGGGTCTCCATGGCTTACCCACTTTTGGATGGCAGTAGGAAGAGCTCTCAAAAACCGATCCATTACAACACGTTCCACAATCTTTGGTGCGGACAAAGTCTCTGGCTGTAGCCACTTTCTGCTCAGGTGAATGAGATCATACATTTGAGACCTGGGGGGTTTTCCAAGCTGGAAAGTCCAGTTATGCACACGCTGAGCCCGGACAGCCTGGGTGACACCCAGCCTTGCCAATATTTCAGCTTTTAGCATCACATAGTCTTTTGCTTGGTCAGGCTCTAGGTCATAGTAAGCCTTCTGCGATTCACCAGTTAACAGAGGAGCCACCAGTCCAGCCCACTGCTCCTCAGGCCACTTTTCTCTTTCAGCAGTCCTTTCAAATGTGGTCAAAAATACCTCTGGATCATCCTCTCCAGTCATTTTTGTCAATAAGCGACTCACCCCAAAGGACGCGGTATTAGTGGGACGGCTTTCCTCACTGGTCTGCGGACGTTGCTGCATTACTGCTTCCATTTGTTGTAGTCTCTGCTCTTGCTTCTGTAACAGGTCTATGAAGCGGGCCTCAGATTGCTGCTGGGCTTGTTGATGAGCTTGCTGCTGGGCTGCAAGGCTCCTTTGCAAACCTGCATTTGTCTGCTGTTGATTGGCATTTGCTAGAGCCAGCTGTTTCAGTATCTCCTCCATGCTGGCTTTAAAAAAACTGCCACTGGTTCTCCACCAACTGTGAGGGGGTTAGCTCGGCAGCGGGTGTGTGTGACCCCCGGGATGGGCTCCCCACACAAAACAGGCCCAGCAAACGGAGGTTGTGGTTTTCAAAATCAAAAAGGTGCGGTTTATTTTCTATTTACAGTGACAAAACACAGCAAAGCAAAAGAAACATAACCAAAATAAATCCTGGTCAAGTTGACCTCTGACTAAACATACAGGTTTCCTAACTAACAACTGGGATCAGCCTAGTGCTGTCCTAGTCCCTAAGTCCCTGGTTTTAAATGTCCAAGCAAATAGCCACACAGGCTTTGTCTCACCGCACAGGGGTTCACTCTCCCTAGACAGTCCACACAGGTCTGGTTCCAGGCATGAGCTAACATCTAATGAAGCTGGGAGTTCTTATAGAGGCCTAAATGAGCTGACAAGCTTCAGCTGGTCTCATCAACTCCCTGTCTGCACGACGCCCAGCCCTCTCCCTAGAGGTATGAGTCATCCATGAGCCCACTAGCCTTATACAACTCTCCACCTAGTTGTATAAGTCGGCGTAAAGCCTGAATCTGGGCGAAATATATCTACCCCCCTGGATGCAACCAGGTGACTTTACCTTCCTGCTGTCACACCATATACAGCCAGTGTGTCCCCATATACAGCCAGTGTGTCCCCATATACAGCCAGTGTGTCCTCTATATACAGCCAGTGTGTCCCCCATATACAGCCAGTGTGTCCCCCATATGCAGCCAGTGTGTCCTCTATATACAGCCAGTGTGTCCCTGTATACAGCCAGTGTGTCCCCCATATACAGCCAGTGTGTCCTCCATATACAGCCAATGTGTCCTCTATATACAGCCAGTTTGTTTCCCATATACAGCCAGTTCCCCCATATACAGCCAGTTTGTCCCCCAAATGCAGCCTGTCCCCCCCCCAGCCCTGCACTTACCTTCCTCGGGTCCACGCCGTCCTCGATGTCTTCTCCCGCCCTCAATGTCGCTTCAGCCAATCAGGTTACCGGTAACCAGATCCGGTGAACCTGATTGGCTGAAACCCCCACAGTCTTCTCCAAGGAACGCACCCCCGTGCGTACCTTGGAGGAGTTTTTGGAAGCCGATTACAGCGTGAGAGCTGTATTCGGAAAGCCTATCAGAGCCGCTGGCTCTGATAGACACTTCCAAGTCACACCCACCGCCGGCCACCGCTCTAATTCATATGGCCGGCGCTCACCAGGAGGCCGGCCATATGAATAGTGGGCAGCGCGGCAGCGGCGAAAATACACAGATTCAGGCAATGCATGAATCTGTGTATTGTCTTTCAGTGGCGGTGCAGGAGCGAGAGGGGGCGGCGCTCCGGCGCCCTCTATGGAGGCACCGCCACTGCGTCTGGGCCAGGCCTCATGTTTATTTTCAGTTATTTTATGTTTTTCAAGACTTCTGCTGTTGTTATGTGTTCTTCAAGCAAGATTTTTTGTGTGTGTGTTAATTTAGTAAGATTAATTTTAGAGAAGAAGTTATCAGCTACGGTCTGATTAAATTCTTTTGATTCTGAATACAATGATGTTAAATATTTACGGAATTTTTTGAACGATTTTAAGAGGGTTATTCGTGTAAGTGTTGTTTGATAGTTTAACCACTTAAGCCCCGGACTATTTTGTTGCTAAAGGACCAGGCCCCTTTTTGCGATTCGGCACTGCGTTGCTTTAACTGACAATTGCGCGGTCATGCGAAGTGGCTCCCAAACAAAATTGACGTCCTTTTTTTTCCACAAATAGAGCTTTCTTTTGGTGGTATTTGATCACATCTGTGGTTTTTATTTTTTGCGCTATAAACAAAAATGTTTAAAAAAATGACATATTTTTACTTTTTGCTATAATAAATAATGCCAGGAGGGCATTAGGTTTATTTGATTTCATGTAAAACATGTATTTTAATCTGCGTAGAATCTGCTGATTCTGTTAGGAATAAATCATACTCCAATCAGTTTTTTTTCCAATTGTGCTTTTGATGTACGGGTAGGATTGCTTTTGAAAGAGGTAAAGGCATTATTAAAATTGGTTTCTAATTTACGTGCTAGAATATTATGTTCTCTTTTGATCAGTGCCATTTGTCTTTGGATCATTCCACGCATCAGAGGCTTGTGCGCTTCCCATAAGGTAAGCGGAAATATGTCAGGATTAGTGTTATATTCTAGATAGTCCTTTATACCTTGTTCAATTATTTGGCTATAGGAGGGGTTCTTGAGTATGATGAGTATATATATATAATTCTCACGGTATTGATTAATATCACTATTCATATTTTTGTACACTACCGGGGATAGGTTATATTTGTTTAGATTATTGTATGTAATTATGGTATTTGCCATCTACATACATATCTACACATATATTCACTAAATGTGCACATAATTCTTTGTCCTCTAAAAAGAAAAATATTTTTATATTTTTATATTTTATATTATTATTATTTTATAATGTATAAATAATAATTTTATCAATAATTATGGATATTCCGACTCAAAGGGTATTTTTATTTTTTACATTTATTTAATTCTTGTATTATATAACTGGATTTGCCATGATACAAGATGGTGGATATTGATCCGTGTCCATGACTCAGATCGAGGTTAATTTAATTTAATTTAATTTAATTTAATTATTTTCCTTTGTTTTTGTCTTTCCCATATGTGGCATGACAATATCGTACCGGTTTGTTACATCTATGTGCGGCTTTCCATCTTTCAAGATGGCTACCGTGCATATGAGGGTAGATATTGTATCATGTCCGGGATCCAAATCGAGGTAGATGGAGTCATTCCTCTTTTTGTTGACTTTCCGGTCTATTTGTGAGAGATATGGGCAATTTTGCACCATTTCTACAGTTATATATGTGGTTTGCCAACATCCAAGATGGCCGCCATATTTTCATGTCCGGTTGTCAAGACGAGGCATGGTTCTATAAAATGTGGTGATTCAGCTCGCTACCCGTCCCTTATTGACAATGTCTACGATGACAAAACGCGTCTAAGGGGGTACGCGCTGACGTCACCACGCTCGTTTGGACGGGAGTTTGCTTTACAGCCGGCCGGTTTTTCTTACATGTCCTGTTTTCACTTATTTGATGTAAGTGTAATTTTAATCTTTTTTTAATAAATAAGTGACGTTATCACACTATCCAGTCCTTATTTTCTTTTGGGTACATTATCCTGTGGGCTCCTTGGAGTCATATCGTTAAAGCTGGGAGCCACACTGATCCGGTATAGCAGCCTTAACCATAGGGAGATGTCTATATCAATACACCCGTCTCCTGCCGTCAGTGGATTTGTTTTGCTTACAACCTGATGTAATCTGGTAAGGAGATGAGGTGGCGGTTCACTCCGTGGTGGATATTTCACTTTTTTCACTACATTGATAAAGGCTTATAAGTACACCTGTCTGGTAAGGAGATTACTTATAAGGTGGTGGCTCACTTTATTGAAATAGCACACACTTGGTGTTGTTACGTCTTCCTTACTACATAGCACTTTTCCATTGAGGATTACTTTATGTGGCAGGATTACGCTATGTTTCTTTCTTTTCTTTGTTAAAACATTTTGGACACCATACCTACCCATATTGTGGAGTCATCCTTCCATTGCTACAGTTCACCATCCTAGAGGAAATTAGCACTGGTGTGTTAGTCAAAGGCCTAGGCTGGGTCATAGCCATCTGCCTGTTTGGCTTACTATCTGGAAAGCATATATACAGATAAGTTCATATAGGATTTACGTGTGTTTTCTTGGCATTTGTCTACTCCAGCATTTCCAATTCGAACTTTTTGGACTTTGAAAATTATACAACAAACATTTTTTCCCCTATTCTGAACTCATTAGCGCAATTTTTTTCCCTTTTATCTGTTTGGTGCTTATCCCACTATTATTGCTGATTAGGAGAGTTCAGCATTTCTTTACCAAACTAGCGCATTTTTTTTCTCCCTTTGTGATAGAAATTAGGTTGGTTGTTTGTTAGGGGCATAGTATGATACTATCGTTACCGCATTATCCATGATATGACTAGTGAGTATTAGATATCGGCCCTCAGGGTCTTTAATTTCTGACTGGATTGGGAACGGGGTAGATCTGTGAAAGGCTATTAGGTTCCTCTCCTTTTGGCACTGGCCAAGGCTGTAAAGACCTGTGGATAGAAAGGGCTCATATACTTTGGGGAAGAATTCACTGCAAAGTGCGTTTCCTGTAGGCATATTATGTGGGCCTTCTTAGCTTGAAAGGAACAAAATGCTTTGGTTCTTTTCTGTGGTATGTTGAATCCCTGAACATTCAGGGAAAGAATGTTTAAGGGTGCCATGATATATGATCTAAAAGGTAGCACTGACCAGTGTCTGGTAATGTCCGACTGGATGAATCGACCCGTGTGGACCCGTAAGAGGAAAAAGAAAGAGGAGGGACCAGTACTGTCAGAAGTATAGAGAAGCGGAGAGAACTGAAAATGAAAAGGATAAAGTTAGATACAATGCAAAATATCATATATTGAAGAGTAAAGTATTCCCGTGATGGGGGGAATGGACCACCATCAGGGGGATTGCAGCCTGCGTTTTTTGCCCACATATTATGAATGAGCAAACGAGGGCCCTCCCAGCATTTTAAGCATGCGCTGTAATCTTACACATATCAGAATCCTTATATAGTAAAAGGACTACTATGAACTAGGGATGAGCCGAACTCCCCCCGGTTCGGTTTGCATCCAGAACATGCGAACGGACCAATAGTTCATGCGAACTTTCGAACCCTGTTAAAGTCTATGGGACTCGAAAGCGAGAAATCGAAAAGTGCGAATTTTAAAGGGTAATATGCAAGTTATTGTCCTAAAAAGGGTTTGGGGACCAGGGTCCTGCCCCAGGGTACATGTATCAATGCAAAAAACTGTTTTAAAAACTGCCGTTTTTTCAGGAGCAGTGATTTTAATGATGCTTAAAGTGAAAAAATAAAAGTGAAATTTTCCTTTAAATATCATGCCTGGGGGGGGCGTGTCCGGATGTGAGAGCCGGCGGACGTGTTTTTGAGAAGCTCCGGCTATCCTGTTTGAATCCTTTGCCATCCGTGCATTTCCATCGACTTAATAGAGTAAATACTCATGCCGCGTACACACGATCATTTTTCCCGTCGGGAAAAATGACATTTTTTTTTTTCGCCGAGAAAAACGATCGTCTGTGGGCTTTATGCCGTTTTTCTCGTTGAGAAATACGGCAGGAAAAACGACGAGAAAAATTAGAACATGTTCTAAATTTTCTCATCGTTTTTTCCATAATTTTTTTCCGCGGCAGTTTTCCCATAGAGAGACACTGCCACGGAGCCCACAGACGGTCGTTTTTCTCGACAAAGAAAAAAATGACGGGAAAAACGGTCGTGTGTGGGGGAAAATGCCGTTCCCTCGTTTTTCATTTTTTTTCATGTCGTGATTCACGGCGGTGTTTTCACCACCGTGAATCACGATCGTGTGTACGCGGCATCACTCCAGCCTGTTCCCCTGTGTCCCCTGTCTCATCCTGGGACAAAATTGTGGAGACTCTCTGCCCGGATCGCCTGCACGCCTGAACCTCCACTCACCTGCGGCCGCCGCCATCTTCCCGGCCTGCAACTGTGTTGTACTGAAAGGACCCGATCCCAGCTTGCCTGCAGGTAAGAGACTGTCATCCGGCCACATCTGCCTGCCCATCTACCTTCCTGGCCCGATCCGGAGGTCCGCCAGGCCGAAAAAGGGATCCGTGGAGGCCGCGACCCGGTGCGGCCTAGTGCGGCCTGTGAAGCACCGGTCTTTCCTAAACCGCAGCCCCGCCGGAAGTGCACCGTGGCCGACATCGACGAGCGCAACAGCGCGGATCGCCTGCCTTCTCACGCCCTGTCATCCCTGCCAAGGCCTGGGGTACTGTAGCACTGAATTTGCCTAAATTGGATCAGCTGCGTTACCCCTGAAGCCCAACTTCTCCGGTCCTCCGCCACCCCTCTGCCTCAGCCTTGCTGCTCTGGTCCCAGCTTCTCATCCTTACCACCCTGTTCCTACTTATTTGTCTGCTGTGGGGTGGGGGGCTGCCGGTAACCACTGACGGCCTGCCCTGCTGGAGGGCTGTCTTTACCTGGTGTCTGCAGTGGAGCCTGACTGGTGGCGGCACCTGACATAAACTCTCCTGAGACACCTGCTGTGGCCTGGGTCACCCCTTACCTACCTCCTGGGTGCTCATCTGAACACCGACAGATCTCCTGAGTGTGGGCCCCCCCTGGCGAACTGTCAGATGTCCTCCTCCTCCAAAAAAGGGAACAGGTCCTCTAAAGCCGCAAAGACTAACGTACCACTCCTGCTGCCACCGCCATCTTCCCCACAATCTGATCCCATACTTCTGGGTCGGCTTCGGGCCTTGCTGGCTGGCTTAGAAATGGATCCCATTGAAGCTCCGCCGACAGAGGGGCCAGCCCCACTGGCTAAGGATGGTACAGCGGTGATCCTCGCTGCAATCGAGCAGAGTAGGACCTCGCTTTTGATGCATATTGACCACCTCGCTGAAGAATGTAACCTCATACGAAACGACCTTGACAAAATGAGGGGTAGAATGGCGGAAACTGAGTCCAGAGTGTCGACCACCGAAGATCTTAAGGCCTCCCATGCCGCCTCCATTGCCGAGCTGCAGCGCACAGTGCAGTCCCTTGTCGCAAAGTCAGATGATGCCGAGAACAGGCTGAGGCGCAACAATGTCAGAGTCCTAGGTTTGCCTGAGGGGGAAGAGGGAGACCACCCTGCTATATTTGCGGAGGAGTTCTTTAAAAACCTCCTGGGCCTTACAGACGTTCCCCTACCTACGTGGTGGAGAGGGCCCACCGGGTGCCCACGGGCCGAGCCACCCCGGGGAAACCCCCCAGGCCCTTCTTAGTCCGCTTCCTTAACTATCGGGACAGGGACAAGATTCTGTCGGAAGCCCGCCAACATCCCACGCTCAAATATTGTAACTCCTCTGTCCTCCTCTTCCCTGACTTTTCGGCGGACTTGCAGAGAAAGAGGAAAACCTTTAACGATGTCCGCAAACGACTTAGAGATAAGAACATTAAATATGGCATGCTTTACCCAAGCCGCTTACGAGTCCAACATGAGGGGGCGTTCCGCTTCTTTGATAACCCAGCGGATGCTGACGACTGGCTGACCAACTTGCGTTGAAGGGATCTTCTCACGGACTCCTATGATGCACGGATCTTCCACATCCTTGTGTGCTCTATCCTACTACACTTTCTTCAACCACCGGAGTTACTTCAAATGTACCTTTACACGAGACCCCCACGAGGCTTTAGATTGCCCTTGTTTTCGCTTTTGTTTTTTGTTTTTCCTCTTAAAACACGGACTTTATTTTCCGCTGACTTTGAGGATACAGGTTTATGGGATAGATATCCCACGTCCCTCTGCTCCTTGTTCTTACGAGACGGACGAGACACTGCCCGTCGACAGAGTGGATGAACTACTACCAGAAGTGTAGGGCCCCCAGTGTAAGGGTTCACTAGCACTCTTTATAAAAGTTTTTCTTTTGGGTAAAAACTGTTCCCAGACCTTCCCCCCCTGTTAGGAGGTAGGCTGGGTATAGTAGGATAGGCACCGTGCCTGGGAAGTTAGATTAGGGATTTAGTCATCCCTTGTTCTTATGGGTTTCTATTTCTTATTTGTATACTTTTGTTTTGTGTTACGCTTAGGTACTGTCAGCATTTTCTGCAATGTGACCGGGATCTTGCTGCTTGTGGGGTGCACCGGTACATGCCCTCTAGAATATCTCCTTAATTGTTCTTCCCTATCACCCAATGGCTAGTCAAGTAGCAGACTCCTTCACCGTTCTATCCTGGAATGTCAGGGGTCTTAACTCCAAATTTAAGCGAGCCCTTTTATTCAAATACTTAAAATCTCACTCCCCCCAGCTTATTCTCCTTCAGGAGACTCACCTCACGGGCAGCAAGATTTTGACTCTCAAGAAACCGTGGATACAGCGAGCGATACATGCCACATATTCTACATACGCCAGAGGTGTATCGGTCCTTGTCCACAAGAATTTCCCCTGTGTTATTGAGGAGATCCATACTGATCCCCAGGGGAAATTTGTGATAGTGGTGATCACGCTATGGTCTGTCAGGTATATTGTTCTTAATGTATACATCCCTCCCCCGTTTTCATCCGCATTATTATATGAGGTTCTAGAAAAAATGTCACCTTTCTGCCCAGGGAAGGTTCTGGTAATGGGTGACTTTAATGCCATTTTATCGCCTGAGCTAGATAGACCTGCCCCGACTAAGAAACAGTGTATGGACCTCTCTGCCTGGGCTCGGGCGGTGGGGCTGGTGGAGATCTGGAGGTGGAGGCACCCTACCACAAGGGCCTATTCATGTTTTTCGGCATCCTATAAGACTGCGTCGCGGATAGACCTAGCCTTCTCCAACCCTGCACTGTTAGCGGATGTTCTGGAGACGTCCTATCTGCCTAGCGGTCTGTCCGATCATAGTCCCTTAGTGGTGGTGCTTCGCTCCCCGGCTTCCCGGAGCGCTGCGCTCTGGAGGTTGGGCACACAATGGGTCTCTCATCCTGACCTCGCTGGCCAGCTGCCACCCCTGCTGTCTGAGTTCTGGGAAAATAATAAAGACTCCTCTTCTCCCGATATTGTATGGGATGCCTTTAAAGCTTTCACGAGGGGACAGTATATTTCTTCTATTGCTAGCATCAAAAAACAACAGTCGGCTGCAGCGCTGGCGCTGCAGAAGGCTGTTGACGATCACACTGCTACGTATAGCAATGACCCCACCCCAGTTCACTTTGACCTACTAATGGCGGCTCAGAGGGAATTGCAGTTACACCTGGCTGAGGTCACGCGACTCGAGTCGTATAGAGGTAAACAGAGGGCCTTTGAACAGGGTGACCGGAATGGCCGCCTGCTAGCCATGATGGCACAACACGACCAACCCCTTACCCTTGTATCCACCCTACAGACCCCGGGGGCGGGACGGTGTCCTCCCCCTCTGATATTCTACAGACGTTTAACTCCTTTTATGGCAAGTTATACTCGTCCGGTCTGTCCTCAGAGTTTCAGCCGGAGTCGCTGAACGGTCTGTTAGACCCGTTGGCGCTTGGCTGGCTCTCTGACCACGAAAGAGAGATTTTGGTCCAACCTTTTACGGTCTCGGAGGTCGTAAAGGCTATCCGATCCTTCCCCCCCGGCAAGGCGCCGGGGCCAGATGGGCTTCCAATAGACTTTTATAGGGCTCATGTGGAACTTCTAGCACCCCTGCTGGCACAACTATATACTGTATGCCTGGCAGACGGTAGTCTGCCTGTTTCAATGTACCACGCCTACTTGACACTGATATATAAGGCTCCCAAAGACCCCACTTCCTGTGCTTCATATCGTCCTATTGCATTGCTTAATTCTGACTTTAAAATTCTGACTAAGCTTCTGGCCCTTCGGTTGTACCCCATGCTACCCTCAGTGATAGACCCAGACCAGACGGGTTTTATGCCCCGTAGGTCCACGGATGTGAATCTCAGAAGATTATTCACCAACATACACGCTCACCACCTCAATAAGGGATCTCGAACGGTGGCCTCTCTGGACGTGGAAAAGGCCTTTGATACGGTCGAGTGGCCCTTCTTGTGGGAAACTTTACGCAGGATGGGGTTTCCTCTGCTGTTTATCGGGTGGCTCCAGGTGATCTACAAATGCCCCACTTCCTCGGTGCGCTTGGGAGGTGGACTATCGGCCCCCTTCGGGCTTACCAGGGGAACGAGGCAGGGCTGCCCTCTCTCTCCGGCTTTGTTTGCCCTTGCTATCGAACCGGTGGCGGAGGCACTTCGCACATCACCGCACATTAGGGGTCTCCGACTCGGGTTGCTGGAGGAGAGGGTGGCCCTGTACGCGGATGACATGCTACTCTTCCTAAATGATGCCGGCCCGTCCCTGCAGGGAGCGCTAAATATTCTGGACACCTTTGCAGAGGTCACCGGTCTTAGGGTAAATTGGTCTAAATCCCTCCTGTTCCCAATTGATCCAGTGGCTAGGTCCACATCCCCTCCTGATAGCCCCCTCCTGTGGGTAGACTCCTTTACATACTTGGGGGTACATGTCTCTGGTTCAGCCTCAGACTATATATCCTTAAATCTAGCCCCGTTACTATTGGAGTCCCAGACGAAGCTCAAATCCTGGAGTAACCTGCCCCTGTCTTTATGGGGGCGAGTTAATCTCATAAAAATGAAGATTATTCCCAAACTGACATATCTTTTCCGCCACTCCCCACAATGGGTGCCCAAGTCCTTTTTTTAAAAATTGAACTGCATCTTTTCTTCCTTCTTATGGGGCCCCTCTCCTCCCAGATATAGATTGATGACTCTAATGAGGCCACGAACGCAGGGTGGCATGGCATTCCCGGACTGTCATAAGTATTACCTCTCCGCGCAGTTGGTGACTGCGGCGTGGTGGCTACAGCCGGACAGAACAAACTCGTCGACTGTGCTGGAAGCAGCAGTGGTCGGTTCGTTGGAAGCTCTTCAATTATTACTTTTTAGGAGCCCTCGTGCCCCGTATCCTCTGACCCCTTCTATGCTTACCACCCTGCGGGCATGGCGGACAGGATTAGCCATTGAGAAATGTAAACAGTCTGAAATCTCCCCCAATGCCCCTATCTGGCTGAACCCTAGTCTATCTCACATTTACAAGATCCCTGACCCCTACGCGTGGACAAAATACGGTATCAAACTTGTGTCCCACATAATATCTCAAAACTCCCTACTCCCCTTCTCGCACCTTTCCTCCCAATACAACCTACCCAACCATTTCCTATTTAGATATCTGCAACTGTCCCACGCATTTTCGGCGCAATTTCCGCAATCTTCGTGCATCGTGGCCCAGTCGGAACTGGAGAGGACACTTAGATTTAGCTGTGAAGACAAACCCACCTCACATCTTTATTCGTACTTGATCTTTGTGTCTCTTCCGCCTCTGGATAAACTCTGGAATAAATGGCAGACTGATATCCCCACATTAGATAGGGATGACTGAGACGACGTGTGGGACCTCCCCTTCAACTCCTTAGTCTCCATGCGTGACAGGTTAGTGCAGTACAAAATAGTTCATAGAGCTTATTTCACCCCACACAGACTGCATAGGATGGACCCTGCCCATTCCTCGGGGTGTTGGAGATGCGGCGCCTCACCGGGCGACTTCTCCCATATCTTCTGGCGGTGTTCAGGGGTCCAGCAGTATTGGGAAATGGTGCTGGATCTAATTAACAGAGTTGCCTCAGTCGCTGTGCCTTTGTCAATGGAGGTGTGCCTTTTGGGGCTCATTGAGACCATTGTACCATCCTCTGCCAAACGCACGCTAATTTCCTTGCTGCTCTTCTATGCCCGAAAGAATATTGCTATGCGGTGGAAAAAGCCTGCCCCCCCCTCTTTGGCGCAATGGAAACACTTGGTAAACAGCAGCCTTCCTTTATACAAAGATACCTATGCCAATCGGGGCTGCCCACTGAAATATGACAAGGTCTGGCGCAGTTGGTTAGATGAGCCCGAAACAGCCTAGTGAGTTGGGGGTGAACCAGGTCATTGTGTCAAGGTCTTGCCTTGCTCTTCTACCTTCCTCTTCCTTCGATGACCTCTGATATGTTTTCATTGACTAGTGGGTCTTACCATACTGGATGCCCTCCTAGATTTTATTTGGGCGGTGCTGTTGTACCCTTCCATGACTGTGCATTGTATCGCTGGGTTCACATTGCAATTGTATTCTCATCTGTACATGTTCTTTTTCTATGACTGTAGGTGCTTAAGCTGTATGTTTTGTACGTGTTAGAAAATTCAATAAAAAACAATTATAAAAAAAAAAAATATATCATGCCTGGGGGGTGTCTATAGTATGCCTGTAAAGTGGCACATGTTTCCCGTGTTTAGAATTGTCCCTGCACAAAATGACATTTCTAAAGGAATAAAAGTCATTTAAAACTGCTTGCGGCTTTAATGTAATGTCTGGTCCCAGCAATATGGATGAAAATCATTGAGAAAAACAGCATAGGTCCCCCCCCCCCAGCCCATTACCAGGCCCCTTGGGTCTGGCATGGATATTAAGGGGAACCCCGCACCCAAATAAAAAAAAGGGCGTGGGGCCCCCAGGCCCTATATACTCTGAACAGCAGTATACAGGCGGTGCAAACAAGACAGGGACTGTAGGTTTGTTCTTAAGTAGAATCTGTTTGTAATTTTGAACTGGTACATTTTTAAAGTGTAGCTCCAGCCAAAAAATATATTTTTAAGCTTTTTGGAAAACATAGGGAAGGGTTATCACCCCTGTAACATTTGTTTTGCTGTCTGTGCACCTGTTCAGAAGATTTCACCTCACTTTCTGTCCCAATGACAATTGGATTTAATTTTTTTTTTTTTTTTATAGGGAAACAAGGCTTGGTGATAAAGCTTTAGTGGAGAGGAGACACCCTTTTCCCATATTAACTCTTACAGGAGAGAATTTCCCTTCCTAGGGGTAGATTTCCTCTCACTTTCTGTTGTCTCCCTCCGGTTGTAAGTCGGATGTTTGAAAGTAGGGGCCTGCCCCATGTACTCTGCAGAAATTTGGGCCTTAGGTGTTGGTGTTGCCACAACACTGTAAGCCCTCACAGTTACTCTTGATGGGCGCTGGAACGCCCTGCTGTGAACTATCATATCAAGAATTGTAATTACATGCCATTGTTGAACAGTGGTAGAAAAATTGGGCCTTTGGTGGTGGTGCTGGTGCTACAACACTGTAAGTCCTCACAGTTACTCTTGGTGGGCGCTGGAACAGGCCCTGCTGTGAAATATTATATCAAGAATTGTAATTACATGCACCTGTTGAACAAGGCAGAAAAATTGGGCCTTTGGTGGTGGTGGTGGTGTTGCCACAACACTGTAAGCCCTCACAGTTACTCTTGGTGGGCGCAGGAATGGGCCCTGCTGTGAAATATTAGATCAAGAATTGTAATTACATGCCCCTGTTGAACAAGGGCAGAAAAATCTGGCCTTAGGCACTGGTGCCACAACACTGCAACCCCTCACAGATACTCTAGTTGGAGCACAGGAATGAGCCCTGCTGCAAAGTATTGCAGTAAAAATTATAATTACACGCCCCTGTTAAACAGGGGCAGAAAAATTGGGTCTTAGGCACTGGTGCTGGTGCCACAACACTGCAACCCCTCACAGATACTCTAGTTGGAGCGCAGGAATGAGCCCTGCTGCAAAGTATTGCAGAAAAAATATATAATTACACGCCCCTGTTAAACAGGGGCAGAAAAATTGGGCCTTAGGCACTGGTGGCGGTGCCCAGAACCAAACATTTTCTTACAAGCTATCAACATAAACAGGAGGAAGAGGATAGTCACTCAGCATCAGCATAGGCAGTCTTGAAGGGATCTCACATTCAAAAATTATTAGGTTAAATCAGCATCAGGTGCTTGGTAGCTGGTGATCCAAGACTGATTCATTTTTATGAAGGTCAGAAGATTCATCGAGTCGGTGGACAGGCGCACCCTGTGATCGGTTACAAAGCCTCCAGCAGCACTGAATGTGCGTTCCGAAAGAACGCTGGATGCAGGACAGGCCAGTAGCTCAATTGCATACTGTGCAAACTCTGGCCAGTGATCCATCCTCAAGACCCAGTAACCCAAAGGATTTTCGGTGGGAAAGGTGTCCAAGTCTGATCTTGCCCCTAGGTATTCTTGCACCATGTGAATCAGACACTGGCTATGGTTGCTGGAACCGATCATACCTTGGGGCTGCGGACTAAAAAATTGTCTGAACGCATCGGTCAGGGGGCTACCTTCTCCACCGCTCCTTCTGTGACTGACCGAAGCCTCAGCAACACGTTGTACAAGACCAGGAATTTGTAACCTCCCAGGCTCTGGAAACGCGTTGCACAAACCTTTCTGCAAGGCCTCCCGAAGATGTTTCATCCTCTGCTCCCTCTGCGATGGCTGGATAAGGTCCGCAACCTTACCCTTGTAACATGGATCAAGGAGGGTTGCCAGTCAGTAATGATCCCTCTCCTTGATACCACAAATACAAGGATCCTTTTGCAGGCTTTGCAGGATCAAGGAGGAAATTCAGCGTAGGTTTGCTGAGGCATTCGGTCCGGAGTCCTCTGGGTCACTAAGGATGGCATCATCCGCAGCCACCTCCTCCCAGCCACGTACAAGTCCATTGGTTTCTTGGGACTTTAAATGATCCCTTGAAGACTGCTGTTGATGCTGAGTGCTAGGCTCCACCTCCATGCTGACACAATCCTCCTCCTCCTCCTCCTAAACCTCTTCCTATGTGATCGGAGGGCCAGCAGGAACACTGTCTGGATAAAGGGGCCTTGAGAGGTAAGGATGTCATCCTCTTCCTCCCTCTGTTTTGCCTCAAGTGCCCTGTTCATTATTCCACCCATCGTGTGCTCCAACAGGTGGACAAGAGGGACAGTGTCACTGATGCATGCACTGTCACAGCTCACCATCCTCGTGGCCTCCTAAAATGGTGACAGGACAGTGCATGCATCCCTGAACATGACCCACTGGCGTGGCAAAAAAAAACAAGCCCCCCTGACCCTGTCCTGGTGCCATAGTCGCACAGATACTCATTGATGACTCTCTGCTGCATGTGCAGCCACTGCAGCATGGCCAACGTTGAGTTCCACCTGGTGGGCATGTCACAGATTAGGCGGTTCTTGGGCAGGTTGTATTCCTTTTGGAGGTCAGCCAGCTGAGCACTGGCATTATATGACCTTCGGAAATGCACACAGACTTTCCTGGCCTGCCTCAGGACATCCTGTAAGCCTGGGTACCTGCCCAAGGACCACTGCACCACCAAGTTAAGGACGTGAGCCAAACAGGGCACATGGGTCAGCTGTCCCTGTCAGAGGGCGGAGAGGAGGTTGATGCCATTGTCGCAAACCACCATTCCTGGCTTAAGCTGGCGTGGCATCAACCACCTCTGAGCCTGCCCCTGCAGAGCTAACAGAATCTCTGCCCCAGTGTGGCTTCTGTCCCCCAAGCACACCAGCTCAAGCACCGCATGGCATCATTTTAACTGCGTACTTGCGTAGCCCCTAGAACGCCTACGGAGCACCGCTGGTTCTGAGGACAAATCGGCACAGAAAGAGGCCATGGAGGAAGAAGAAGAGGAGGGGTGGAGGAGAGAGGTGTGTCAGAATCACCACTAGTAGCATTTTGGAGGTGTGGTGGCGGAACAACCTCCAACACTACTGCACCCTGTCCTGCATCCTTCCCAGCTGCCAGCAGAGTCACCCAGTGGGCCGTAAAAGATAGGTAACGTCCCTGTCCATGCCTGCTGGACCATGAGTGAGCGGTAATATGCACCTTACCGCTAACCGCCCTGTCCAGCGAGGCCAAGACATTGCCTTCCTCATGCCGGTAGAGAGCCGGAATCGCCTTCCGTGAAAAAAAGCGTTTGGGAACCTGCCACTGAGGAACCGCACATTCCACAAACTCACGGAAGGGGGCAGAGTGTACCAACTGAAAAGGCAGCAGTTGAAGTGCTAGCAATTTATCCAAGCTAGCATTCAACCGTTGGGCATGTGGATGGCTGGGAGCAAACTTCTTTCGGCGGTGCAGCAGCTGGGGCAGGGAAATTTGCCTGGTACAATCGGACGTTGGTGTGCCAATAGCAGATTGCCCGCAAGTACTTGGCAGTGACACACCTAATTTTACACCTTCAATCCTCTCAGTGCAGGTTTCTGAGGGGACTGAAGGTATAGTGGGGTTGGAGATCCCAGCTGATGAGGAGCAAGGAGAGGTCCGCTTTGTTCTTTGGTGTGGGTCTTTTATGTATGCTTGCCAACGGACTGCATGGCAGGTCCACAAATGTCTGGTCAAGCATGTGGTGCCCAAGCGGGTTGATGTTTTGGCCACGCGAGATATGCTTCAGACATATGTTGCAAATAGCAACGGTGCGATTTGATGCATACGACTCAAAAATGCCCACACCAAAGAACTTTTGGAATAACGCTCAGAGACAGCAGCGCCCTGCACATGCAGAGCTCTGCGGTGTGATGCAGTTGGTGTGCTGCCCTTAAGCTGGCCCCTGGAGGGCATCCTGCCTCCTTGGAGATGTGCCTCCTCCTCCTCCTCTCTCCTATCAGGCACCCATGTAGAGTCAGTGACCTCATCATCCCCTCCCTCCTCGTTACTGGAGCAAACCTGGCAGTATGCTGCAGCTGGGGGAACATGACTGCCAGTTTGCTGTCCTTCTTGGGCACCCCCTCTCTCTGGGCTCACGTAACTGCCTTCCTCAAGCTGGGTACCATCATTGGAGCCCTCAATACACTGCGCATCCTCCTGCAGCATGTACCCAACACCGTGGTAAAACAGTTTGGGGGACTCCTCAGGACATGGTGGGGCTAGGGAAGGAGTGACTGATGCCATTGAGCCAATGGCCACTCGAATTTGGCGCGAACGCCCCATATTGTTCGAAATTCGGCGAACGGCCGAACAGACGATGTTCGAGTCAAACATGAGTTTATCTCGAACACGAAGCTCATCCCTACTATGAACATTTTCATTTAGTTCTAATAGATAAATAAATTAATAAAATTAATAATATTGCATTTTAGACATAAATATAATAAAAACAATTAAAACAATATTGCTAAAATTTTCAAAATGATGGTTACCCAATATCCTTCAGATCTAATCAATAAAACAATTTAGGTTGGATTGAATTAGATCAAATACAATGTATCCATTTCATAATATATAAAATAAAATGAAATGAAAATTACTTATTCTTAGCATTATAATAAATATTTAGTTAGATTTCATTGTATTACCCCAATTATTATTTTTTTAAATCTAATCCTTAGGGCAACATTAATACATTACTTGAAAATAATGGGGTAAATTGTAATATTTATCCCCATAAGTTTACATATAATTTCCATTTCTACCTTCTCTAGAAAATGTATACCATTTGCATAGACTCTTAGACACTTGGGTAGGATGGCTGGCTCTGAGTAGGGATGAGCCGAACACCCCCGGGTTCGGTTCGTACCAGAACCCGTGAACGGACCGAAAGTTTGCACGAACATTAGAACCCTATTAAATACAATAGATGCGAACGTTCGAAATCTAAAGTGCTAATTAGAACGACTAATATGCATGTTATTGTCCTAAAAAAGGGTTTGGGAACCCGGGTTCTGCACCAGGGGACATGTATCAATGCAAAACAAAGTTTTTTGCATAAAGTGAAAAAAAAAAGAGTCAAATATTCCTTTAAATATCGTACCTGCGGGGTGTCTAAAGTATGCCTGTGAAGTGGCATGTGTTTCCCGTGTTTAGAACTGTCCCTGCACAAAATGACATTTCTAAAGGAAAAAAAGCCATTTAAAACTGCTTGCGGCTTTAATGTAATGTCTGGTTCCGGTAATATGGATGAAAATCTTTGAGAAAAATGGCATAGCTACCGCATCAACCCCCCCCCCCCACCCCAGCCCATTACCAGCCCCTTTGGGTCTTGTATGGATATTAAGGGGAACCCCGCACACAAAATAAAAAAGGCCCTATATACTCTGAACAGCAGTATACAGGCGGTAAAAATAAGACAGGGACTGTAGGTTTGTTCTTAAGTAGAATCTGTTTTTTAATTTTGAACAGGTACATTGTTTAAGTGTAGCTCCAGCCAAAAAATCTATTTTTAAGCTTTTTGGAAAACATAGGGAAGGATTATCACCCCTGTAACATTTGTTTTGCTGTCTGTGCCCCTGTTCAGAACATTTCACCTCACTTTCCGTCCCAATGTCAACTGTTTTTGAAAAGTGGGGTTTTTATTGAAACAAGGATTGGTGATAAAGCATCAGTAGAGAGGAGACACCTTTTTCCCATATTAACTCTTACAGGAGAGAATTTCCCTTCCTAGGGGTAGATTTCCTCTCACTTCCTGTTGTCTCCTTCAGTTTGCAAGTAGGAGTCGTTTGTAAGTTGGATGTTTGAAAGTAGGGGCCTGCCGTATATACTCTGCTGAAATTTGCCCCTTACATGTTGGTGTTGCCACAACACTGTGAGCCCTCACAGTTACTCTTGGTGGGTGCTGGAACGCCCTGCTGTGAACTATTATATCAGGAATTGTATTTACATGCCATTGTTGAACAGTGGTAGGAAAAATTGGGCCTTTGGTGGTGGTGCTGGTGCCACAACACTGTAAGCCCTCACAGTTACTCTTGGTGGGCGCATGAATGGGCCCTGCTGTGAATTATTAGATCAAGAATTGTAATTGCATGCCCCTGTTGAACAGGGGCTGAAAAATTGGGCCTATGGTGGTGGTGGTGGTTGTGGTGGTGGTGTTGCCACAACACTGTAAGGCCTCACAGTTACTCTTGGTGGGCGCAGGAATGGGTCCTGCTGTGAATTATTAGATCAAGAATTGTAATTACATGCCCCTGTTGAACAGGGGCAGAAAAATTGGGCCTTAGGCACTGGTGCCACAACACTGCAACCCCTCACAGATACTGTACTTGGAGCACAGCAATGAGCCCTGTTGCAAAGTATTGCATCAAAAATTGTAATTACACGCCCCTGTTGAACAGGGGCAGAAAAATTGGGCCTTAGCCACTGGTGGTGGTGCCACGACACTGCAACCGCTCCCAGATACTCTAGTTGGAGTGCAGGAATGAGCCCTGCTGCAAAGCATTGCATAAAAAATTGTAATTACATGCCCCTGTTAAACAGGGGCTGAAAAATTGGGCCTTAGCCACTGGTGGCGGCACCCAGAAACAAAAATGTTCTTCCAAGCTATCATCAGGAATCGGATCATTGAGGAGGAGGATAGTCAGTCAACATAACAGGATAGTCACTCAGCATCAGCATCAGTCTTGAAGGGATGTGACATTTGAAAATAAATTATTCTGTTATATCAGCTTCAGGTGCTTGGTAGCTGGTGGTGATCCAAGACTGGGTTATCTTTATGAAGGTCAGTCGATCAACCGAGTCGGTGGACAGGCGCACCCTGTGATCCGTGACAAATCCTCCAGCAGCACTGAATGTGCGTTCTGAAAGAACGCTGGATGCAGGACAGGCCAGTAGCTCAATTGCATACTGTGCAAGACCCAGTAAGCCAGAGGATTTTCGGTGGGGAAGGTGTCCAAGTCTGACCTTGCCTCTAGGTATTCCTGCACCATGTATATCAGACGCTGGCGATGGTTGCTGGAACCGATCATACCTTGGGGCTGCGGACTAAAGAATTGTCTGAACGCATTGGTCAGACGGCCACCTTCCCCACCGCTCCTTCTTTGACTGACCGAAGCCTCAGCAACTCGTTGTCCAGGACCAGGAGTTTGTAATCTCCCAGTCTCTGGGAACGCGTTGCATAGACCTTTCTGCAAGGCCTCCCGGAGTTGTCTCATCCTCTGCTCCCTCTACGACGGTAAGATAAGGTCCGCAACCTTACCCTTGTACCCTTACCCTTGTACCGTGGATCAAGGAGAGTGGCCAGCCAGTAATGGTCCCTCTCCTTAATCCGAAGAATACGAGGATCCTTCCGCAGACTTTGCAGGATCAGGGAGGCCATGCAGCGTAGGTTAGCTGAGGCATTCGGTCCGGAGTCCTCTGGGTCACTAAGGACGACATGATCCGCAGCCACCTCCTCCCAGCCACGTACAAGTCCACAGGTTTCTTGGGACTGTAAATCATCTCTAAAAGACTGCTGCTGATGATGCTGAGTGCCAGGCTCCACCTCCATGCTGACACAATCCTCCTCCTCCTCCTCCTCCTCTTCCTGTGCGATGGGTGGGACAGAAGGAACACTGTCTGGGTAAAGGGGGCCTTGAGAGGCAAGGAAGTCCTCCTCTTCCTGCCTCTATTCTGCCTCAAGTGACCTGTCCATTATTCCACGCAGCATATGTTCCAACAGGTGGACAAGAGGTACAGTGTCACTGATGCATGCACTGTCACTGCTCACCATCCTCGTGGCCTCCTCAAATGGTGCCAGGACAGTGCATGCATCCCTGATCATGCCCCACTGGCGTGGTGAAAAAAAACGAGCTCCCCTGACCCTGTCCTGGTGCCGTAGTCACACAGGTACTCATTGATAGTCCTCTGCTGCGTGTGCAGCCGCTGCAGCATGGCCAACGTTGAGTTCCACCTGGTGGGCATGTCACATATAAGGCGGTTCTTGGGCAGGTTCAACTCCTTTTGCAGCTCAGCCAGCCGAGCACTGGCATTATATGATCTGCGGAAATGCACACAGACATTCCTGGCCTGCCTCAGGACATCCTGTAAGCCTGGGTACCTGCCCAAGAACCGCTGCACCACCAGGTTAAGGACGTGAGCCACACAGGGCACATGGGTCAGTTGTCCCTGTCGGAGAGCGGAGAGGAGGTTGGTGCCATTGTCTCAAACCACCATTCCTTCCTTAAGCTGGCGTGGCGTCAACCACCTCTCAGCCTGCCCCTGCAGAGCTGACAGAACCTCTGCCCCAGTGTGGCTCCTGTCCCCCAAACACACCAGCGCAAGCACGGCATGGCATCTTTTTGCCTGCGTACTTGCGTAGCCCCTTGAACGCCTACGGAGCACCGCTGGTTCCGAGGACAAAGCACAGGAAGAGGCCATGGAGGAAGAAGAAGAGGAGGGGGTGGAGGAGAGAGGTGTGTCACAACCAATAGTAGCATTTTGGAGGCGTGGCGGCGGAACAACCTCCAACACTACTGCACCTTGTCCTGCATCCTTCCCAGCTGCCAAAAGAGTGACCCAATGGGCCGTGAAAGAAAGGTAACGTCCCTGTCCATGCCTGCTGGACCATGAGTCAGCGGTAATATGCACCTTACCGCTGACCGCCCTGTCCAGCGAGGCATGGACATTGCCTTCCACATGCCGGTAGAGAGCCGAAATCGCCTTCCGTGAGAAAAAGTGGCGTTTGGGAACCTGCCATTGCACAAACTCACGGAAGGGAGCCGAGTCTACCAACTGAAAAGGAAGCAGTTGAAGTGCTAGTAATTTAGCCAAGCTAGCATTCAACCGCTGGGCATGTGGATGGCTGGGAGTGAACTTCTTTCGACGGTCCAGCAGCAGGGGCAGAGAAATTTGCCTGCTAGAATCGGACGTCGTTGTACTGCTAGCAGAGTGCCCGCAAGTACTTGGCTGTGACACACCTAATTCTACACCTTCATTCCTCTCAGAGCAGGTTTCGAGAGGAGTGAAGGTATAGTGGGGTTGGAAATCCCAGCTGATGCGGAGCAAGGAGAGGTCCGCTTTGTTCTTTGGTGTGGGTCTTTAAGATAGGCTTGCCAACGAGCTGCATGGCAGGTCAACATATGTCTGGTCAAGCATGTGGTGCCCAAGCGGCTGATGTTTTGGCCACGCGAGATACGCTTGAGACATATGTTGCAAACAGCAGCGGTGCGATCTGATGCACTCGACTCCCAAAAAAACCCACACCAAAGAACTTTTGGAATAACGGGCAGAGGCAGCGCCCTGCACAGGTGGAGCTCTGCGGTGTGATTCAGTCGTTGTGCTGCCCTTACGCTGGCCCCACGAGGGCATCCTGCCTCGTTGGAGATTTGCCTCCTCCTCATCCTCCTCCTCCTCTTTCCTATCAGGAACCCACGTGGAGTCAGTGACCTCATCATCCCCTCCCTACTCATCACTGGAGCCAATCTGGCAGTATGCTGCAGCTGCTGGAACATGACTGCCAGATTTCTATCCTTCTTGAGCATCCCCTCTCTCTGCTCTCACGCTACTGCCTTCCTCTAGCTTGGTATCATCATCAGACCCTTCGAAAAGCTGGGCATCCTCCTGGAGCATGTACCCAACACTGTGCTCAAACAGTTCGGGGGACTCCTTAGGAGGACACGGTGGGTCTAGGGAAGGAGTGACTGATGATGACATAGATACGAGGGAAGAGGACGCTTTGGCAGCTGCTTTGCCAGTACCCTGAGCCTGGGTGAGAGAGGATGAGGAGGATGAGGAGGGCTTGGTCATCCACTCTACCAAGTCTTCGGCATGATGCGGCTCAACACGTCCAGGTGCCGAAAATAAGGACAAGCGTGTCCCATGGCCACGTGCTGATGACGATGCACCGCGTCCACGACCAGCACTGTTGTCTCTAAAAACAGAGCCTGCTTGCCCTGTTTTATTGACTCCTGACTGTCTGCCTCTCCTTGTTTGCCTTCCAGACATTCTAAAGGCCTGCAGGGAGATGGGAAAACCAGCAATAAGGGGTAGCTTCAGGTGTATAATGTGCAGGAGGAACACTACGCCCGCTGTAAGTTCTGTAGATGCCTGCCTGTGTTACTCAACAGGAAATCACAGCAATAAGGGCTAGCTTCAGGTGTATATTTTGCAAGAAGCACAATACGCCTGCTGTAAGTGCTGCAGATGCCTGTTAGTGTAACACAAAAGAAAAAAAACTACGAGCAGTAATGGGTAGCTTCAGGTGTATAATGTGCAGGAGGCACACTACGCCTGCTGTAAGTGCTGCAGATGCCTGCCTATGTTACTCAAACAGGAAATCACAGCAATAAGGGCTAGCTTCAGGTGTATATTTTGCAAGAAGCAAAATACGCCTGCTGTAAGTGCTGCAGATGCCTGTTAGTGTAACACAAAAGAAAAAAAACTACGAGCAATAAGGGGTAGCTTCAGGTGTATAATGTGCAGGAGGCACACTACGCCTGCTGTAAGTGCTGCAGATGCCTGCCTGTGTTACTCAACAGGAAATCACAGCAATAAGGGCTAGCTTCAGGTGTATATTTTGCAAGAAGCACAATACGCCTGCTGTAAGTGCTGCAGATGCCTGTTAGTGTAACACAAAAGAAAAAAAACTACGAGCAGTAATGGGTAGCTTCAGGTGTATAATGTGCAGGAGGCACACTACGCCTGCTGTAAGTGCTGCAGATGCCTGCCTGTGTTACTCAACAGGAAATCACAGCAATAAGGGCTAGCTTCAGGTGTATATTTTGCAAGAAGCACAATACGCCCGCTGTAAGTGCTGCAGATGCCTGCCTGTGTTACTCAACAGGAAATCACAGCAATAAGGGCTAGCTTCAGGTGTATATTTTGCAAGAAGCACAATACGCCCGCTGTAAGTGCTGCAGATGCCTGCCTGTGTTACTCAACAGGAAATCACAGCAATAAGGGCTAGCTTCAGGTGTATATTTTGCAGGAAGCACAATACGCCTGCTGTAATTGCTGCAGATGCCTGTTAGTGTAACACAAAAGAAAAAAAACTATGCGCAATAAGGGGTAGCTTCAGGTGTATAATGTGCAGGAGGCACACTACGCCTGCTGTAAGTACTGCAGATGCCTGTTAGTGTGACACACACGGAAAACACAGCAATAAGGGCTAGCTTCAGGTGTATACTGTGCAGGAGGCTTAGCAAAAATATCACTGACAGTGTCCCTGCCTATCCTTCTCTCTCCCTACACACAAGGTTTAGCAGAATGTCACACTGACACTGTCCCTACCTATCCTTCTCTCTCCCTACACACAATTTCACTAACACTGTCCCTGCCTATCCTTTTCTCTCCCTGCACGCCGGAACAGACTACACAAGGCCGCCGCGCTGGCGGCCTTTTATAGTATGGGGCATGTACTAAACCCCCCGAGCTATAATTGGCCACAGGCATCCTGCCTGTGGCCAATTATGGCTCTCCTCGCTGCCGGCGCTGTGATTGGCCAAGCATGCGGGGTCACAGTGCATGCTTGGCCAATCACAGCGCCGGGATTTTGGGCCATTCGCGTCACTCGAATTTGGCGCGAACGACCCAAAACGTTCGATCTTCGTCGAACAATCGAACACACGATGTTCGAGTCGAACGTATGTTCGACTCGAACGCAGAGCTCATCCCTAGCTCTGAGGATTCAGGCTAATGAGGAGGAAGGGTAGAGGTTACTGGGCTGTCACCATCACCAAGTAGCATGACCTGCGGCAGCACCACCAGTTCCCGTGCTGCATTCTTACTGGCTGCCAGCTAATTGACCTAGTGGGCCATGAAGGAGATGAAATATCATGCCCATGCTTGCTGGACCTTGTTTCTATGGTCGGGTGGACCTTGCCACTGACCGTGTGATTCAGTGACCATGAGACATTATCTTCCACGTGCTGGTGGAGGGTAGGGATGAGTCCGATGTTCGCCTGTTCGCCGAATAGCGAACAATTTGGGGTGTTCGTGGCAAATTCGAAAGCCGCGGAACACCCTTTAAAAGTCTATGGGAGAAATCAAAAGTGCTAATTTTAAAAGGTTAATATGCAAGTTATTGTCATAAAAAGTGTTTGGGGACCTGGGTCCTGCCCCAGGGGACATGTATCAATGAAAAAAAAATGTTTTAAAAACGGCTGGTTTTTTGGGAGCAGTGATTTTAATAATGCTTAAAGTGAAACAATAAAAGTGAAATATTCCTTTCAATTTCATACCTGGGGGGTGTCTATAGTATGTCTGTAAAGTGGCACATTTTTCCCATGTTTAGAACAGTCCCTGCACAAAATGAAATTTCTAAAGGAAAAAAAGTAATTTAAAACTACTTGTCGGGTCCCGGCAATACAGATAAAAGTCATTGAAAAAAATGGCATTGGTTCCGCCCCCCAGTCCATAACCAGGCCCTTTGGGTCTGGTATGAATATTAAGGGGAACCCCAAACCAAAGTTAAAAAAAAAAATTGCGTGGGGGTGCCCCAAAATTTCATACCAGGCCCTGCAGGTCTGGTATAGATATTAAGGGGAACCCTGCGCCAATTTTTAAAAAAAAAATGGCGTAGGGGTCCCCCTCAAAATCCATACCAGACCCTTCAGGTCTGGTATGGATTTTAGGGGAACCCCGCACCAAAATAGAAAAAAAATGGCGTTTGGTTCCCCCCAAAAATCCATACTAGACCCTTATCCGAGCAAGCAACCTGGCAGGCCGCAGAAAAAGAGAGGGGACGAGAGAGCGCCCCCCCTCCTGAACTATACCAGGCCACATGCCCTCAACATGGGGAGGATGCTTTGGGATCCGGACCCCAAAGCACCATGTCCCCATGTTGATGGGGACAAGGGCCTCATCCACACAACCCTTGCCCGGTGGTTGTGGAGGTCTGCGGGCGGGTGGCTTATCAGAATCTGGATACTTCCTTTAACAAAGGGGACCCCCAGATCCCGCTCCCCTATGTGAATTGGTAACGGTCCTACCATTTCACAAAAAAAGTGTCAAAAATGGTAAAAAACACAGAAGACAGCTTGGGACAAGTCCTTTATTAAAAAAGAAAAAACAAATTCCCGTGATGTACATCCATTCTGGAGCGGAGGATATGGAGAAAAAAAAGGGTAACCCGTGCCCGGGTAACCCTGCCCCCTGTGACGCAACAGGGGTTTCCTGTGGTTTCCCTGTGGCGTCACGGGTGAACCCGCCCCCCCTTCGGAGGATGGGCCACCCGTGCACATGACGGGTGGCCCCGCCCTCAGCTATTTAAGAGCTGTCACGGTGGGTGTAGTGTCATTCGACAGAAACCTCCCAAGGAGGCGGATTGTGACGGCGTTTTTTTTTCTCCGTATCCTCCACTCGAGAATGGACGTACATCGCTTGACTTTTTTTTTCTTTTTTAATAAAGGACTTGTCCCAAGCTGTCTCCTGTGTTTTGTACCATTTTTGATACTTTTTTTTGTGAAATGGTAGGGGTACAATGTACCCCGTTACCAATTCACATGGGGGGCCGGGATCTAAGGGTCCACTTTGTTAAAGGGGGCTTCCAGATTCCGATAAGCCCCCCGCCTGCAGACCCCCACAACCACCGGGCAAGGGTTGTGGGGATGAGGCCCTTGTGCCCATCAACATGGGAACATGGTGCTTTGGGGTCCAGACCCCAAAGCATCCTCCCCATGTTGAGGGCATGTGGCCTGGTACGGTTAAGGAGGGAGGGCGCTCTCTCGTTCCCCCCTCTTTTCCTGCGGCCTGCCAGGTTGCTTGCTCAGATAAGGGCCTGGTATGGATTTTTGGGGGGAACCCCATGCCATTTTTTTTTTGGGCGCGGGATTCCCCTATGCCTTTTTATTTTAAATTTGGGAACCGGCAATTCAATTCATTAGTCATTCAGTAGTTTTAAATGACTTTTTTTCCTTAGGAAATGTCATTTTGTGCAGGGACTGTTCTAAATACAGGAAAAACGAGCCACTTTACAGGCATACTATAGACACCCCCCAGGTACGAAATTTAAAGGAATATTTCACTTTTATTGCATTATTAAAGCATTATTAAAATCACTGCTCCCGAAAAAACATCCGTTTTTAAAACTTTTTTTTTTGCATTGATACATGTCTCCTGGGGCAGGACCCAGATCCCCAAACACTTTTTATGACAATAACTTGCATATTAGCCTTTAAAATTCGCACTTTTGATTTCTCACGTTCGAGTCCCATAGACTTTAATGGTGTTAGCGTGTTCAAACAATTTTTCACAATTTATTAGACATGTGCATTTGTTTTTGTCCGAATGCATTTTCGTCCGAATTTGGGTATTTTCGCTATTGTTTTAACAAACGAAAACGAACGTGCAGAATCCGAAATCCGGAAGATCCGACATAAAAAAATGCTTTATTTTCATTTTCGTTGCTACAACAGTTCGATATAGATAGGAGATTCGACATGACGCTGACAATAGCAATCTGTGTCTATTGAACCTGTAGTCGAATGTGCCTAACCTTAAAGGGTTTGTAAACAAAAAAAAATAAAAAAAAATAAATAACAAACATGTTATACTTACCTCCACTGTGCAGCTCGTTTTGCACAGAGTGGCCCCGATCAACGTCTTCTGGGGTCCCTCGGCGGCTGTCTCGGCTCCTCCCCGCGATTGCGGGAGCGCTCCAGTGATACAGCCAGCGGCTATTGCCGCTCACTGTATCACTCGGCCCTGCCCCCGGTCACGCTGCGTCATTGGATGTGATTGACAGCAGCGCCAGCCAATGGCTCCGCTGCTTTCAATCCATCCACTGTAGCCAATCAACGGCCAGGCTGAATGGCGAGGAGGATGCCGGGGCCGAGCGCGGGACTTTCGAGGGCTCAGGTAAGTAAAATACATAGAGAGGAAAGATTCGACATAGAGAGAAAAGATTTGACATTATAGAGACAGTGTTGGGGTAGACCATTCGACATGAATGACGAAGATTCGACAAAGCAGCGAAAAACATACAAACGTTGAATCTGTCATTGAAGGCTTATGGTATCTGTCGAAAGTTCTAAGAAGATTCGACAAGCAGCTAAACTGTACGACGCCGCAATCGTACATTTCCGGTCAAATGCTCGGCCCATAGGCTATAGAAAATTCTGAATCTGGATTGACTAGTAATAATAATTTATAAATAGAATTTTTACTAGTGTCATACAACATTAGAATTCTTCTATAGCTTGTAGGCGGAAAATTCGACCGGAAATGTATGATTGCAGCGTCGTACAGTTTAGCTGCTCCGTCGAATCATACAACATTCGACAGACACCATAAGCCTTCAATGACAGATTCAACCTTAATTCATTTGGATTTTTGGACGAATGCATTTTTTAACAAAACAAAATAAATAAAAATGAATTTCGGGAGTAACTAAATAAATTTATTTTTCGGACGAAACAAAATATTTCAGTGTGCACATGTCTACACGTTATGGTGCGAACCGAACCATGGGGTGTTTGGCTCATCCTTAGTCCTTAGTCTGCTTGTCTTCAGCAAACTGTTTGCAGGCTTTCTTGTGCATCATCTTTAGGTGAGGCTTCCTTCTGGAATGACAGCCATGCAGATCAATTTGATGCAGGGTGCGGCGTATGGTCTGAGCACTAACAGGCCTCACCCCCCCCACCCCTTCAACCTCTGCAGCAATGCTGGCAGCTCTCATACGTCTATTTCCTAAAGACAACCTCTGGATATGACGCTGAGCACATGCACTCAACTTCTTTGGTCAACCATGGTGAGGCCTGTTCTGAGTGGAACCTGTCCTGTCAAACCGCTGTATGGTCTTGGCCATTGTGCTGCAGCTCAGTTTCAGGGTCTTGGCAATCTTCTTATAGCCTAGGCTATCTTTATGTAGAGCAACAATTCTTTTTTTCAGATCCTCAGAGAGTTCTTTGCCATGAGGTGCCATGTGGAACTTTCAGTGACCAGTATGAGAGAGTGAGAGCGATAATACCAAATTTAACACACCTGTTCCCCATTCACACCTGAGACCTTGTAACACTAACGAGTCACATGACACCGGAGAGGGAAAATGGCTAATTTGGACATTTTCACTTAGGGATGTACTCCCTTTTGTTGCCAGCGGTTTAGACATTAATGGCTGTGTGTTGAGTTATTTTTAGGGGACAGCAAATGTACACTGTTATACAAGCTGTACACTCACTACTTAATATTGTAGCAAAGTGACATTTTCTTCAGTGTTGTCACATGAAAAGTTATAATAAAATATTTACAAAAATGTGAGGGGTGTACTCACTTTTCTGAGATATTGTATATACAATTAAAGTGGTTGTAAAGCCTAAATATTTTTTTTCCTTAATGCAAGGTGACAGCATCCCCCTTACTCCCCCTTATACTTACCTGAGCCCTCATTTGAGCCGTGCACATCTGCAGCTCTTTTCTTCCCTCACTTCCGGGTCTCGCTGTCTTTGCTGGATCACCGGGAGCCATTTGCTTACAGTCCTGTCAATCAAACCCAGTGATGAGGGAGGGGGGGGTGAGTCCCGCTGTCTGTGCCAATGGACTCAGCAGCTGGGCTTCCCATGGGGGCACAGGACAGAGGGGAGGGGCAAGGAGCACCAGCGGGGGACCCGAAAAGAGGAGGTTCATGGCAGCAATTACATTGCACAGAGCAGGTAAATATAGACATGTTTGTTATTTAAAAAAATATATAAATAAATACCTTTACAATCACTTTAAGTAGAGAGTGGGTCTTTTAATGTGGCTTAAAAGGATACAATAAAAATACAAAGATCCTTTAAATAATATGCTTAGGGATGTCTTTAAACCTGAGATGAGGTTGAGCACAAGTATGGTGCACTACAGGGATGAGCCGAACACCCCCCTGTTCGGTTCGCACCAGAACCTGCAAACAGACAAAATGTTCGTGTAAACTTTAGAACCCTATTAAATACAATGGACTCGAACGTTTGAAATCTAAAGTGTTAATTATAAAGGCTAATATACAAGTTATTGTCCTAAAAAGTGTTTGGGGACCTGGGTCCTGCCCCAGGGGACATGTATCAATGCAAAAAGAAGTTTTAAAAACGGCCGTTTTTTCGGGAGCAGTGATTTTAATAATGCTTAAAATGAAAAAATAAAAGTGAAATATTCCTTTAAATTTCGTACCTGGGGGGTGTGTATGATATGCATGTGAAGTGGCACATGTTTCCCGTGCTTAGAACTGTCCCTGCAAAAAATGTCATTTTTGAAAGAAAAAAATGCATTTAAAACTGACTCGCGGCTATTAATGAATTGTCGGCTCCCGGCAATACATTCAAAAGTCATTGATAAAAAAAATTAAAAAAAAAGCGTGGGGGTTCCCCAGAATTCAATTACCAGGCCCTTCAGGTCTGGAATGGATATTAAGGGGAACCCTGCCGCAAATTTAAAAAAAAATTGACATGGGGTTCCCCCAAATATCCATTCCAGGCCCTTCAGATCTGGCATGGATTTTAAGGGGAACTCCACCCCAAATTAAAAAAGAAATGGCGTGGAGTCCCACTAAAAATCCATACCAGACCCCTTATCCGAGCACGCAACCTGGCCGGCCGCAGGGGAAAAGGGGGGGACGAGAGAGCGCCCCCCCCTCCCTCCTGAACCGTACCAGGCCACATGCCCTCAACATGGGGAGGATGTCCCCATGTTGATGGGGACAAGGGCCTCATCCCCACAACCCTTGCCCGGTGGTTGTGGGGGTCTGCGGGCGGGGGGCTTATCGGAATCTGGAAGACCCCTTTAACAAAGGGGACCCCCAGATCCCGGCTCCCCCTATGTGAATTGGTAAGGGATACATTGTACCCCTACCATTTCACGAAGAAAGCGTAAAAAAATGTTTAAAAAAACCACACAAACACCTTGAAAAAGTCCTTTATTAAAAAAATAAAATAAAAAAAAACATTCCAGCGGTGAAATCCAGTGTCCCGCGGCGATCCCGATGTCCAGCGCTGTCCTTCATTGGTTGTGCCTGAGCGGACCTGATGGGGAACTCCCTCACTGTATTTTAAATGTATAGACCCGCCCCTTCTAAAGTTCCCCATCAGGTCCGCTCAGCGGACCAGATGCGGAACATGAGAAGGGGCAGGTCTATACATGTATTACCAAAGTGAGAGCAGTTCCCCATCAGGTCCGCCCCCTCGGTATGTCGGACCCGTCTACGTCATTGGCTTGAGCGGGGAACTTCCTTCACTATGTAAATTTAAATTACACAGTGAAGGAAGTTCCCCGCTCAAGCCAATGACGTAGGCGGGTCCGACATACCGAGGGGGCGGACCTGATGGGGAACTGCTCTCACTTTGGTAATACATGTATAGACCCGCCCGTTCTCATGTTCCGCATCTGGTCCGTTGAGCGGACCTGATGGGGAACTTTAGAAGGGGCGGGTCTATACATTTAAAATACTGAGAGGGAGTTCCCCATCAGGTCCGCTCAGGCACAACCAATGAAGGACAGCGCTGGACATCGGGATCGCCGCGGGACACTGGATTTCACCGCTGGAATGTTTTTTTTTTTTTTTTAAATAAAGGACTTTTTCAAGGTGTTTGTGTGTTTTTTTAAACATTTTTTTACTCTTTCTTCGTGAAATGGTAGGGGTACAATGTACCCCTTACCAATTCACATAGGGGGGGCCGGGATCTGGGGGTCCCCTTTGTTAAAGGGGTCTTCCAGATTCCGATAAGCCCCCCGCCCGCAGACCCCCACAACCACCGGGCAAGGGTTGTGGGGATGAGGCCCTTGTCCCCATCAACATGGGGACATCCTCCCCATGTTGAGGGCATGTGGCTTGGTACGGTTCAGGAGGGAGGGGGGGGGCGCTCTCTCTGGTATGGATTTTTAGGGGGACTCCACGCCATTTTTTTTTTAAATTTGGGGTGGAGTTCCCCTTAAAATCCATGCCAGATCTGAAGGGCCTGGAATGGATATTTGGGGGAACCCCACGTCAATTTTTTTTTAAATTTGCGGCAGGGTTCCCCTTAATATCCATTCCAGACCTGAAGGGCCTGGTAATTGAATTCTGGGGAACCCCCACGCTTTTTTTTTTTTTTATCAATGACTTTTGTATGTATTGCCGGGAGCCGACAATTCATTAATAGCTGCGAGGCAGTTTTAAATGCATTTTTTTCTTTCAAAAATGACATTTTTTGCAGGGACAGTTCTAAGCACGGGAAACATGCGCCACTTTGCATGCATATCATACACACCCCCCAGGTATGAAATTTAAAGGAATATTTCACTTTTATTTTTTCATTTTAAGCATTATTAAAATCACTGCTCCCGAAAAAACGGCCGTTTTTAAAACTTCTTTTTGCATTGATACATGTCCCCTGGGGCAGGACCCCGGTCCCCAAACACTTTTTAGGACAATAACTTGCATATAAGCCTTTATAATTAGCACTTTAGATTTCTCCCATAGATTTTTCGAATTTGCCCCAATTTGTTCGCTGTTCGGCGAACGGGCGAACAGGCAATGTTCGAGTCGAACATGAGTTCGACTCGAACTCGAAGCTCATCCCTAGTGCACTCCTACAAAAGTCACATTTAGAAAAGAAAACCATCTACCACTATGAAAGTTCTCCCTCGGCTTTCAAGAAATATGAGGCCCCCTCAATCTTTATACCAAAGCGTTATCTGCTGGATAAGGATCTGATTTAAATTTGGACAGAGGCACCCCACAGTGTTTTTTTTTTCTTGAGGTGACAGTACACATGTCAATGTCAACACAACAATGTTTACTGAAAAAAAAAAGCAAGGGGTTCCCACAAAATCCATACCAGACACTTCTCTAGGCATGTAAACTGGCTGGTCAGGTATGAATGGGGCAACAAGCAAGTACCCCCTCCCTCCTTAACCATACCAGGCCACATGCCCTCAACGTTGAGAGGTTATCTTGCAGGGGAAGCACAAAAACTACTCCCATCCCCCTACAAGTGCATATGTATGTTTTTTTACCTTGGTTTTACATTGGCTTTATTGATTTGGCCATGTTTGAGAATACTAAAGCCTCGTACACACGATCGGATATCCTATGGATTCTAATCCGATGGTTTTGTCCATCGGAAATCCGATGAAGCTGACTTCCATCAGTCTTGCCTACACACCATCAGTCAAAAAACCGACCGTTCCAAACGCGGTGACATAAAACACTCCGATGAGCCGAGAAAAATGAAGTTCAATGCTGCATGCGTCGACTTGATACTGAGCATGCGTGGGTTTTTTATCCGATGGACTTGCCCATAGACGATCGGAGTTTTCGATCGTTTTTTTATCCATCGGAAAAATTTAAAACATGTTCTATTTTTTAAAACCGATGGAAAAAAGACCGATGGGTCCCATACACGATCGGTTTGTCTGATGAAAACAATCCATCGGACGGTTTTCATTGGTTAAACCGATCGTGTGTACAGGGCTTAAGTAATATCTTTTTAAGAGATATTCTTTGGAGAGATTCCAACAAAACGTGCTACAATTGCATTATGAGTTGCTATAATAAATTTTCACAAATGCAAAATATTCCATACAGAGTATAATGGCCTATTTTGAAACTAATCACCAGAGTTAAGATTTGTCAGGACTGTATAAACAGAGTAAAACAAATGTGTCAAGTTAACAATGATTTTCCAATTACAATCAAGAAAATGCATGCTTAAAGCCAACTGAAAGACGGCAACAATTTTGACGATAATATTGCGTGCAAATATGAAAAGAGATGCCAGAAAGTAATATTTACTTAAGCTAAATAAATAGATGAATTTACCCATGCACTCTGCTAAGATGTTCACTTTTTTAGCTGTGTCATTTGTTACACTAACTTTTAAGCCTTTGCATTTATTGATTTATTAATTGAAAATGACTAGAGTCAAATCCCCTGATTTAGATGTTTTAGCTAAAGAAATCTCAGTTTTCACAATGTATGTTGGGAAGGGTTGGGAATTGTCAGCAGAATTTTATGAAGTGACTGAGAGGTGAAGCTCAGTCATCAGTTCTTTTGTCTAGAAAAAAATAATTGAAGAGTTACTAAGTTATGTCAGGTATTGCCCTCTTCCTGGAAGTGACATTCTAACTTCTCCACTTACAGATTTATATCAACTTATGAATACTTCTCATGAACTTTATAACGTAATGGACACTCTTTATTACCTCTTCGTGCAAGTTTGTTATTCTTTAGTGACAATTTGCTATGAAATATGGAAGACTGAAGATGATTATCTCAATGAACCACACCTACAGTAGGGTAGCATCTGGCAGGTAATTTTTGTATTGTGTCTGACGTAGGAGCTGGTATACTAAATGAACACATTTTTCATTTAACCAGCAAAACTGTGTTCCCTTCAAATGGTCATGGTGAATGGTTTAAAAAAATAATTTCCTCAACATACAACTGAATGTTTGAAACAATTAGAAAATTGTAAACCCCAAGTGAATAAATAACTCTTTTAGCAAATAGTTTACTTTTTTGGATGCAAAATGCTTAAATGTAACAATTAGTTATATTTTTTACAGTGTAAGCAACTAACATGCTGTCAGGCAACAGTCCTGGAAAATTACATGTAAAAAAAAAATCTAAATTGTAGTAACTCACCCACTTACATAAAATCTGTTCTCCCAGAGTTCGCCAAATTCATCCAAAAAATTGCCTAAGGGAAGTTTTGAGGCAATTTGCAAAAAAGTCAATGGAAGGCAAATTTTGAAGAATTATTGTAGACTTTGAAAAGGTACCTTAGCAAGCTGTTGCCAAAATATCGTTTGAAAGTTAGATACTGCTGTAGCAGACCTATGCTGATGCAATAAATAAATAAATAAATACAGTGGGAATGGGGGTAACCAGCACTGTTTTTAGGGACATTAATAATGAGCACATACTTTAATAGCAGTGGAATAAATGCTTTTTTGCTTTTACAATTAGCTTTTCTTACTGACAGTAAAAGCATCCTAATCAAAGTTCTTTTGAAAGATATCAGTTACAAAAGAATAAGAAAAATGCCTTTTAACCTGTTCACGACTGTGCTATAGTAGTAGTAGAATGACGGCTACAGCACCATCGCACTGTGCCGGGACTGCTGGGACTGCTCACTGCGACATGCATTTTCCTTCGGACGCAGCTGATCACAGATCGTGGTAAAGATCCAACCATGGCAGCTCTTTACCACATGATCAGCTGTGTAAAATCACAGCTGATCACAATGTAAACAGGACTTGCTTGTTATTGGCAATCCTCTCCTCACGCTACCAGCGCGTGAGGAGAGGAGAGCCGATAACAGGCAAATTCACATAGGGGACATCTACGCTGACAATGAGGGCACTGATCATCAGTGTCCTGATGATCAGTGCAGCCCCAAAAGTTCCCACCAGTGCTGCCAATCAGTGCCCACCAGTGCTGTCAATCAGTGCTGCTATCATTGCTGCCTATCAGTGCCGCCTATCAGAGCTGATCTATCAGTGTCCATTAGTGCCACCTATCAGTGCCCATCAGTGTAGCCTCATCAGCACACACCAGTGAAGTAGAAAAATGACTTATTTACAAAATGTTATGACAGAAACTAAGAAAAAATATATTTTTTCAACATTTTCGGTTTGGTTGTTTCATCTGTTTAGCAAAAAAGTAAAAACCCCAGTGGTGATTAAATACCACCAAAAGAAAACTCTATCTGTCTAAAAAAAAAAAATTGTTTGGGTACAGTGTTGCATGACCATGCAATTGTCATTCAAAGTGTGACAGCACTGCAAGCTGAAAATTGGCCTGGGCAGGAAGGGGGTGAACGTGCCCAATGGGCAAGTCGTTAAAATCTGTCTAGAATCACCTTATATACAGCATCTCACAAAAGTGAATACGCCACTCACATTTTTGTAAATATTTTATTATATCTTTTCATGTGACAACACTGAAGAAATTACACTTTGCTACAATGTAAAGGAATGAGTGTACAGCTTGCATAACAGTGTAAATTTGCTGTCCCCTCAAAATAACTGAACACACAGCCATTAATTGTCTGGCAACAAAAGTGAGTACACCCCTAAATGAAAATGTCCAAATTGGGCCCAAAGTGTCAATATTTTGTGTGGCCATTATTTTCCAGCACTGCCTTAACCCTCTTGGGCGTGGAGTTCACCAGAGCTTCATAGGTTGCCACTGGTGTCCTCTTCCACTCCTTCATGACGACATTATGGAGCTGGTGGATGTTAGAGACATTGCTCTCCTCCACTTTTCATTTGAGGATGCCCCACAGATGCTCAATAGGGTTTAGGTTTGGGGACATGCTTGGCCAGTCCATCACCTTTACCCTTAACTTCTTTAGCAAGGCAGTGGTCGTCTTGGAGGTGTGTATAGGGTCATTATCATGTTGGAATACTGCCCTGTGGCCTGGTCTCTGAAAGTTGGGATCATGCTCTGCTTCAGTATGTCACAGTACATGTTGGCATTCATGGTTCCCTCAATGAATTGTAGCTCCCCAGTGCCAGCAGCACTCATGCAGCCCCAGACCATGACACTTCCACCACCATACTTGACTGTAGGCAAGACACACTTGACTTTGTACTCCTCACCTGGTTGCCGCCACACACGCTTGACACCATCTGAACCAAATAAGTTTATCTTGGTCTCATTAGACCACAGGACATGGTTCCAGTAATCCATGTCCTTAGTCTGCTTGTCTTCAGCAAACTGTTTGCAGGCTTTCTTGCGCATCATCTTTAGAAGAGGCTTTCTTCTGGGACGACAGCCATGCAGACTTATTTGATGCAGTGTGCGGCGTATGGTCTGAGCACTGACAGGCTGACCCCCCACCCCTTCAACCTCTGCAGCAATGCTGGCAGCACTAATACGTCTATTTCCCAAAGATAACCTCTGGAAATGACGCTGAGCACGTGCACTCAACTTCTTTGGTCGACCATGGTGAGGCCTGTTCTGAGTGAAACCTGTCCTGTTAAACTGCTCTATGGTCTTGGCCACCATGCTGCAGCTCAGTTTCAGGATCTTGTCAATCTTTTTATAGCCTAGGCCATCTTAATGTAGAGCAACATTTTTTTTTCAGCTCCTCAGAGTTCTTTGCCATGAGGTGTCATGTTTAACTTCCAGTGACCAGTATGAGAAAGTGAGAGCGAAAACACCAAGTTTAACACACCTGCTCCCCATTCACACCTGAGACCTTGTAACACTAACGAGTCACATGACATCGGGGAGGGAATATGGCTAATTGGGCCCAAATTTGACATTTTCACTTAGGGGTGTACTCACTTTTGTTGCCATCGGTTTAGACATTAATGGCTGTGTGTTAAGTTATTTTGAGGGGACAGCAAATTTACACTGTTATACACGCTGTACACTCACTACTTTACATTGGAGCAACGTGTAATTTCTTCAGTGTTGTCACATGAAAAGATATAATAAAATATTCACAAAAATGTGAGGGGTGTACTTATTTTTGTAAGATACTGTATATGCAACACAGTTTTATGTAAGAAAGCAAGGAAATTGCATCTCTTCTTGCTCTGAAAGGAGGTGTAAATGTAGTCATATCTAATGTCTGATGAAGCAGGTGGTTGTTATTCATAAAATGGGCTATCACTGGGCTATCAATGTATCAAATAAATGTTTCTCCTGACCTCCAGAACCAGGCACCCCTAGGCTAGGTAAATCATAGAAGGCTAGAAAATGACCTGGGTATAGTGGGTGTTGTGGGCAGCTGCTCCTTTTTCCAGGGTGGTTACAGCGACTTCGATAGAAGCCAGCAGCCATCTACATACTATGTACTTGCTACCCCAGAGCAGGTTTGAACAGGCCTATTTGGCCCACACAAACCTTTCTCTACATGAATATGTGAGTTTAAAAGTATCATTCAATCCCAGTTTGGGGGTGTTAAACACAGAGCCTAATGGAAGTGCGACAGTCACTTTAAACAAGCTGCTGGCAGATATAAGCAGGCTTTCATCGTGTTTCAAGTAGTGCTGAAGGTTAATGAATGCCTGCCAAAACCTGTTAGCGGTGTTTTAAATAGTGTGTTTAATGTCACCAAACCTAAGCTGAAGGTTGCTTTAAAGGATTCAGCAAAGCTGTTTGAGGCTTGTTTTATACAACTCAGCTATGTACTGCGCTTATACAGGGTCTGAGTGCAGTTCACCTCATCCTTCTCAAAGTTTTTTATTTTTTTTTATTTTTTATTACATGATTCCGAGTTTTTATAATATTTGACTAAAGTTTAATCAAAATCAAATTTTTATTTGAACATTTTAATATCCAAGAAAAACGGTGGTGGTAAAAAGTGTCCAAAATACCACCTGCCTTTCAGGTACATGAATAACAAACCAATTCTTACAATAATTTGATAATTTGTGTTTAATTTCACTAATAAATCAACACATTCCATGGCATTTGAAAACAAGTCAATGCGAAAGGTTCCTATTAATGATTATTAATCTGTATGATGGTGCCTATGAATGCCTGTTAAGTTTAATGAACTAATTGGTTGTAGACCTTTGTTTAACTGCCTGTGTCAGTGAAAAAGAAAATCTACAACCAGTTTTGGTAATGGGAAATGCATAAATGCAATGCAAGAACTTAAGCCCCCATGGGATATGGTTTCACTCAATTAACTTCTTTGGTGTCTCATGTTCTGAAAGTGTTCCTTCCATTGTACAGCTTGGGTTGTTTCATCATTGCTTGTTTATACCTATAAAGGATGGCAGGGACAACATAGCCTTCACACATTTATTACATTAAATCATTCTTGCTTCACCACCCATTTATTTAGTCCTCAAAAATATGTATTTTATGTAGATAACACCCATACATTCCTCATTTTCAATATAGAAAATTTCTATCAATCCCAGTCCACAGAGAGGTTGCAATATAATAGTTATACAGACAAAAGACTCAAGAACGTCTTGCTTAAATTTGGTTTGTTTGGGAGGTGTAGGGAGAAACACTACAGTCTAGAAAATTTCTATAGAACTGGTAATCGAGAATCACAATTTCTAAAAAAGAATGATCCTAACAGGTGTTTCTAAATGTTTTCTGCAGTGGAAAGACAACCATATGTGTACAGAAAACATACATGTAGCACTACCCCCGTAGGAGCTGCTGGTTATATTTTTGGGTCATTACCTGTCTGTTGCACCGTATCCGTCATAGGGGTTCCATTGAAGAGTTGTTCACAGATGTCAGCACCAACACAGTCTCTTTTCCAATGGTTTTATTAAAGAAATGTCAGTTAGAGGGGTGGAAGGTTAGGGGAGATTCAGGTGCCTTGCTTTGCGGATCATGGGTACTTCTCTAATCCAGAGGACAAACAGCCTGCACACTGGATATGGGAACCACCGGATAGGCCTCTCTCCCTGACCTAGCAGCCGGTGCGGTGCCCGGTCAAAAGTCTCCGCCACAGACTTGAAGAATAGGGATGAGCTTCGTGTTCGAGTCGAACATACGTTCGACTCGAACATCGGCTGTTCGATCGTTCGACGAAGATCGAACGATTTGGGCCGTTCGCACCAAATTCGAGTGACGCGAATGGCCCACAATGCACTACGCCATCGCAGTGTCATCCAGGCGCTGTGATTGGCCAAGCATGCACTGTGACCCCGCATGCTTGGCCAATCACAGCGCCGGCAGCGAGGAGAGCAATGATTGGCCACAGGCAGGATGCCTGTGGCCAATTATTGCTGAGGGGGTTTAGTACACGCCCCACACTATAAAAGGCCGCCAGCGCGGCGGCCTTGTGTAGTGTGTTCCGGAGCAGGGAAAGAGAAGCATAGGCAGGGACAGTGTCATTTTTTTCCTTTACTAATCCTGGATTCCTTGTGTTTAGGGACAGATAAGGATAGGTAGGGAGAGTGTCAGTGTGTTATTCTGTGCTAAACCTTGTTTGTAGGGACAGAGAAGGACAGTGAGGGAAAGTGTCAGTGTGCTATTCTGTGCTAAATCTTGTTTGTAGGGACAGAGAAGGACAGTGAGGGAAACTATCAGTGTGCTATTCTGTGCTGAACCTTGTTTGTAGGGACAGAGAAGGACAGTGAGGGAAACTGTCAGTGTGCTATTCTGTGCTAAATCTTGTTTGTAGGGACAGAGAAGGACAGGGAGGGAAACTATCAGTGTGCTATTCTGTGCTAAACCTTGTTTGTAGGGACAGAGAAGGACAGTGAGGGAAAGTGTCAGTGTGCTATTCTGTGCTAAATCTTGTTTGTAGGGACAGAGAAGGACAGTGAGGGAAACTATCAGTGTGCTATTCTGTGCTAAAGCCTGTTTGTAGGGACAGAGAAGGACAGTGAGGGAAAGTGTCAGTGTGCTATTCTGTGCTAAATCTTGTTTGTAGGGACAGAGAAGGACAGTGAGGGAAAGTGTCAGTGTGCTATTCTGTTCTAAACCAATCTTGCTGAACCATATTTGAAATCCTTGAGTTCAGGGACAGAGAAGGACACTCGGGGAAACTATCAGTGTGCTATTCTGTGCTAAACCAATCTTGCTGAAACGTATTTGAAATCCTTGAGTTTAGGGACAGAGAAGGACACTCGTGGAAACTATCAGTGTGCTATTCTGTGCTAAATCTTGTTTGTAGGGACAGAGAAGGACAGTGAGGGAAACTATCAGTGTGCTATTCTGTGCTAAACCTTGTTTGTAGGGACAGAGAAGGACAGTGAGGGAAACTTTCAGTGTGCTATTCTGTGCTAAACCAATCTTGCTGAACCATATTTGAAATCCTTGAGTTTAGGGACAGAGAAGGACACTCGGGGAAACTATCAGTGTGCTATTCTGTGCTAAACCTTGTTTGTAGGGACAGAGAAGGACAGTGAGGGAAACTGTCAGTGTGCTATTCTGTGCTAAACCAATCTTGCTGAACCATATTTGAAATCCTTGAGTTTAGGGACAGAGAAGAACACTCGGAGAAACTGTCAGTGTGCTATTCTGTGCTAAACCAATCTTGCTGAACCATATTTGAAATCCTTGAGTTTAGGGACAGAGAAGGACACTCGGGGAAACTATCAGTGTGCTATTCTGTGCTAAACCAATCTTGCTGAACCATATTTGAAATCCTTGAGTTTAGGGACAGAGAAGGACACTCGGGGAAACTATCAGTGTGCTATTCTGTGCTAAACCAATCTTGCTGAACCATATTTGAAATCCTTGAGTTTAGGGACAGAGAAGGACACTCAGGGAAACTATCAGTGTGCTATTCTGTGCTAAACCAATCTTGCTGAACCGTATTTGAAATCCTTGAGTTTAGGGACAGAGAAGGACACTCGTGGAAACTATCAGTGTGCTATTCTGTGCTAAATCTTGTTTGTAGGGACAGAGAAGGACAGTGAGGGAAACTATCAGTGTGCTATTCTGTGCTAAACCTTGTTTGTAGGGACAGAGAAGGACAGTGAGGGAAACTGTCAGTGTGCTATTCTGTACTAAACCTTGTTTGTAGGGACAGAGAAGGACAGTGAGGGAAAGTGTCAGTGTGCTATTCTGTGCTAAACCTTGTTTGTAGGGACAGAGAAGGACAGTGAGGGAAACTGTCAGTGTGCTATTCTGTGCTAAACCAATCTTGCTGAACCGTATTTGAAATCCTTGAGTTTGGGGACAGAGAAGGACACTCGTGGAAACTATCAGTGTGCTATTCTGTGGTAAATCTTGTTTGTAGGGACAGAGAGGGACAGTGAGGGAAAGTGTCAGTGTGCTACTCTGTGCTAAACCAATCTTGCTGAACCATATTTGAAATCCTTGAGTTTAGGGCCAGAGAAGGACACTCAGGGAAACTGTCAGTGTGCTATTCTGTGCTAAACCTTGTTTGTAGGGACAGAGAAGGACAGTGAGGGAAAGTGTCAGTGTGCTATTCTGTGCTAAACCAATCTTGCTGAACCATATTTGAAATCCTTGAGTTTAGGGACAGAGAAGGACAGTGAGGGAAACTGTCAGTGTGCTATTCTGTGCTAAACCAATCTTGCTGAAGCATATTGCAAATCCTTGTGTTTAGGGACAGAGAAGGATAGGCAGGGGACAGTGTCAGTGTCATTGTTGCTAAGCCTCCTGCACAGTATACACCTGAAGGTAGCCCTTATTGCTGTTTTTCCCATCTCCCTGCAGGCCATCCATTAAAATGTCTGGAAGGCAAACAAGGAGAGGCAGACAGTCAGGAGGCAAAAAAAGAGGGCAAGCAGGCTCTGTGTCTGGGGGCAACAGTGCTGGTCGTGGACACGGTGCATTGTCATCAGCACATGGCCATGGGGCACGCTTGTCCTTCTTTTCGGCAGCTGGACATGTTGAGCCACATCATGCCGAAGACTTGGTAGAGTGGATGACCAAGCCCACCTCATCCTCCTCATCCTCTCTCACCCAGGCTCAGGGTACTGGCAAAGCAGCTGCCAAAGCGTCCTCTTCTCTGGTATCAATGTCATCATTAGTCACTCCTTCCCTAGACCCACCATGTCCTCCTCCTGAGGAGTCCCCCGAACTGTTTGAGCACAGTGTTGGGTACATGCTCCAGGAGGATGCCCAGCGTTTCGAAGGATCTGATGATGATACCCAGCTAGAGGAAGGCAGTAGCGTGAGAGCAGAGAGAGGGGATGCTCAAGAAGGACACCAATCTGGCAGTCATGCTCCAGCGGCTGCAGCACACTGCCAGATTGGCTCCAGTGATGAGGAGGGAGGGGATGATGAGGTCACTGACTCCACGTGGGTGCCTAATAGGAGAGAGGAGGAGGAGGAGGATGAGGAGGAGGCACATCTCCAACGAGGCAGGATGCCCTTGGGTGGCCAGCGTATGGGCAGCACACCGACGGAATCACACCGCAGAGCTCCGCCTGTGCAGGGCGCTGCCTCTGCCCGTCATTCAAAAAGTTCTTTGGTGTGGGCCTTTTTTGAGGCGAGTGCATCAGATCGCACAGCTGCTGTTTGCAACATATGTCTCAAGCGTATATCGCGTGGCCAAAACATCAGCCGCTTGGGCACCACATGCTTGATCAGACATATGTTGACCTGCCATGCAGCTCGTTGGCAAGCCTACCTTAAAGACCCACACCAAAGAACAAAGCGGACCTCTCCTTGCACCGCATCATCTGGGATCTCCAACCCCACTATACCTTCAGTCCTCTCTGAAACCTGCACTGAGAGGAATGAAGGTGTAGAATTAGGTGTGTCACAGCTAAGTACTTGCGGCCACTCTGCTAGCAGTACACCGACGTCCGATTCTAGCAGGCAAATTTCCCTGCCCCAGCTGCTGGACCATCGAAAGAAGTTCACTCCCAGCCATCCACATGCCCAGCGGTTGAATGCTAGCTTGGCTAAATTGCTAGCGCTTCAACTGCTGCCTTTTCAGTTGGTAGATTCGGCCCCCTTCCGTGAGTTTGTGCAATGTGCGGTTCCTCAGTGGCAGGTTCCCAAACGCCACTTTTTCTCACGGAAGGCGATTCCGGCTCTCTACAGTTATGTGGAAGGCAATGTCTTGGCCTCGCTGGACAGGGCGGTCAGCGGTAAGGTGCATATTACCGCTGACTCATGGTCCAGCAGGCATGGACAGGGACGTTACCTTTCTTTCACGGCCCATTGGGTCACTCTTTTGGCAGCTGGGAAGGATACAGGACAAGGTGCAGTAGTGTTGGAGGTTGTTCCACCGCCACGCCTCCAAAATGCTACTACTGGTTGTGACACACCTCTCTCCTCTACCCCCTCCTCTTCTTCTTCCTCCATGGCCTCTTCCTGTGGTTTGTCCTCGGAACCAGCGGTGCTCCGTAGGCGTTCAAGGGGCTACGCAAGTACGCAGGCAAAAAGATGCCATGCCGTGCTTGCGCTGGTGTGTTTGGGGGACAGGAGCCACACTGGGGCAGAGGTCCTGTCTGCTCTGCAGGGGCAGGCCGAGAGGTGGTTGACGCCACGCCAGCTTAAGCCAGGAATGGTGGTTTCCGACAATGGCACCAACCTCCTCTCCGCCCTCCGACAGGGACAACTGACCCATGTGCCCTGTATGGCTCACGTCCTTAACCTGGTGGTGCAGCGGTTCTTGGGCAGGTACCCGGGCTTACAGGATGTCCTGAGGCAGGCCAGGAAAGTCTGTGTGCATTTCCGCAGATCTTATAATGCCAGTGCTCGCCTGGCTGAGCTTCAAAAGGAGTTGAACCTGCCCAAGAACCGCCTTATATGTGACATGCCCACCAGGTGGAACTCAACGTTGGCCATGCTGCAGCGGCTGCACACACAGCAGAGGGCCATCAATGAGTACCTGTGCGACTACGGCACCAGGACAGGGTCAGGGGAGCTCGGGTTTTTTTCACCACGCCAGTGGGGCATGATCAAGGATGCATGCACTGTCCTGGCACCATTTGAGGAGGCCACGAGGATGGTGAGCAGTGACAGTGCATGCATCAGTGACACTGTACCTCTTGTCCACCTGTTGGAGCACACGCTGCGTGGAATAATGGACAGGGCACTTGAGGCAGAACAGAGGCAGGAAGAGGAGGACTTCCTTGCCTCTCAAGGCCCCCTTTACCCAGACAGTGTTCCTTCTGTCCCACCCATCGCACAGGAAGAGGAGGAGGAGGATTGTGTCAGCATGGAGGTGGAGGCTGGCACTCAGCATCATCAGCAGCAGTCTTTTAGAGATGATTTACAGTCCCAAGAAACCAGTGGACTTGTACGTGGCTGGGAGGAGGTGGCTGCGGATCATGTCGTCCTTAGTGACCCAGAGGACTCCGGACTGAATGCCTCAGCTAACCTACGCTGCATGGCCTCCCTGATCCTGCAAAGTCTGCGGAAGGATCCTCGTATTCTTCGGATCAAGGAGAGGGACCATTACTGGCTGGCCACTCTCCTTGATCCACGGTACAAGGGTAAGGTTGCGGACCTTATGTTACCGTCGCAGAGGGAGCAGAGGATGAGACAACTCCGGGAGGCCTTGCAGAAAGGTCTGTGCAATGCGTTCCCAGAGACTGGGAGGTTACAAACTCCTGGTCCTGGACAACGAGTTGCTGAGGCTTCGGGCAGTCAAAGAAGGAGCGGTGGGGAAGGTGGCCGTCTGACCGATGCGTTCAGACAATTCTTTAGTCCGCAGCCCCAAAGTATGATCGGTTCCAGCAACCATCGCCAGCGTCTGATATACATGGTGCAGGAATACCTAGGGGCAAGGTCAGACTTGGACACCTTCCCCACCGAAAATCCTCTGGCTTACTGGGTCTTGAGGATGGATCACCGGCCAGAGCTTGCACAGTATGCAATTGAGCTACTGGCCTGTCCTGCATCCAGCGTTCTTTCAGAACGCACATTCAGTGCTGCTGGAGGATTTGTCACGGATCACAGGGTGCGCCTGTCCACCGACTCGGTTGATCGACTGACTTTCATCAAGATGAACCAGTCTTGGATCACCACCAGCTACCACACACCTGATGCTGATATAACAGACTAATTGATTTTAAAATGTCACATCCCTTCAAGACTGATGCTGATGCTGAGTGCCTGTGCTGTTATGTTGACTGGCTATCCTCCTCCTCCTCCTCAATGATCCGATTAATGATGATAGCTTGGAAGATCATTTTGGTTTATGTGTGCCGCCACCAGTGGCTAAGGCCAATTTTTCAGCCCCTGTTTAACAGGGGCGTGTAATTACAATTTTTGATGCAATACTTTGCAACAGGGCTCATTGCTGTGCTCCAAGTACAGTATCTGGGAGGGGTTGCAGTGTTGTGCCACCAGTGCCTAAGGCCCAATTTTTCAGCCCCTGTTCAACAGGGGCATGCAATTATAATTATTGATCTAATAATTCACAGCAGGGCTAAATGCTGCGCCCACCAAGAGTAACTGTCAGGCCTTACAGTGTTGTGTCAACACCACCACCACCACCACCACCACCACCAAAGGCCCAATTTTTCAGCCCCTGTTCAACAGGGGCATGCAATTATAATTATTGATCTAATAATTCACAGCAGGGCCCATTGCTGCGCCCACCAAGAGTAACTGTCAGGCCTTACAGTGTTGTGGCACCAGCACCACCATCAAAGGCCCAATTTTTACTACCACTGTTCAACAATTATATGTTATTACAATTCCTGATATAATAGTTGACAGCAGGGCGTTCCAGCACCCACCAAGAGTAACTGTGAGTGCTTACAGTGTTGTGCCAACACCAACACCTAAGGGGCCAATTTCTGCAGAGTATATACGGCAGGTCCCTACTTTCAAACATCCAGCTTACAAACGACTCCTACTTGCAAACGGAAGAAGACAACAGGAAGTGAGAGGAAATCTACCCCTAGGAAGGAAAATTCTCTCCTGTAAGAATTAATATGGGAGAAAGGTGTCTCCTCTCTACTGATGCTTTATCACCAATCCTTGTTTCAATAAAAACACCACATTTCAAAAACAGTTGTCATTGGGACGCAAAGTGAGGTGAAATGTTCTGAACAGGGGCACAGACAGCAAAACAAATGTTACAGGGGTGATAACCCTTCCCTATGTTTTCCAAAAAGCTTAAAAATAGATTTTTTGGCTGGAGCTACACTTAAACAATGTACGTATTCAAAATTACAAACAGATTCTACTTAAGAACAAACCTACAGTCCCTGTCTTGTTTACACTGGTCTTGTTTACACCGCCTGTATACTGCTGTTCAGAGTATATAGGGCCTTTTTTATTTTGTGTTGCGGGGTTCCCCTTAATATCCAAAGAAGACCCAAAGGGGCTGGTAATGGGCTGGGGTAGAGGGGGGGGGGGGGGTGATGGGGTAGCTATGCCATTTTTCTTAAAGATTTTCATCCATATTACCGGGAGCAGACATTACATTAAAGCCGCAAGCAGTTTTAAATGGCTTTTTTTTCCTTTAGAAATGTCATTTTGTGCAGGGACAGTTCTAAACACGGGAAACACGTGGCACTTCGCAGGCATACTTTAGACACCCCCCAGGTATGATATTTAAAGGAATATTTGACTTTTTTTTTTTCACTTTATGCATCATTAAAATGACTGCTCCCGAAAAACGTCCGTTTTTAAAACTTCTTTTTGCATTGATACATGTCCCCTGGTGCAGAACCCGGGTTCCCAAACTCTGTTTAGGACAATAACATGGATAATAGTCGTTATAATTAGCACTTTAGAATCCGAACGTTCGCATCCATTGTATTTAATAGGGTTCTAATGTTCGTGCGAACTTTCGGTCCGTTCGCGGGTTCTGGTGCGAACCGAACCCGGGGGTGTTCTGCTCATCACTATTGAAGAATACACATAGTCTCTGCCACAGACTTGAAGAATACACACAGTCTCTGCTCAATCCTTTGCCACAGGTTTGAATGATCCAGAACTTTTGAAAAGTCTAAGTACAGTCACATAGTACCAGTCTCTTTCAGCCAATCCGGCAATACTGTGAGGTAGATGGTTCGGGATGCGTCCTCCAACTGAGTCTCCAGGCTCTTCCTGAGATACCAGCCTTTTTGCTCAGTCCTCTCTGGGAAAAGTCCTCCCCTGGTTTCTTCAATTGCTTGGCTTCTCCCCGCAGGCAAGACAGCACAGGACCACCCCTGACTAGTAGGCCCCAGAACTCCTGGGCCTACTTCTAGTAACAAGGCTTTGGGCCAGCCGGCCCCGAGGCAGGAAACTGCTACAGCACACCTTATGCCAGAAGGGCCATCAGGTCAGAGAGACCCAGAAGACGGTGTCCGTCCCTTAAGTACCCTCTCCCAAAATGTACAGCGGGTGAACCACTCCCACTGAGCTGTCCCTGTGCAAGAGGCACTCAATACATCCAGCCTGCTGCATTTCCAACCTTGACCTGTGGTGACAGTGACACCCACAGTCAAGTGGAAAATGCGCAATACAGCTGGACTGGAACAGAAACCAGCAATTTACACAATTATTTCGAGCTAAACTACAGCTCAGACAACTACATTTACAAATAGCGCCTACCCAATAGTTGTAATGGCATACAGACCAGGATAAATGTCGATGAAAAATGTACCAATGCTAAACAAACTGGGGGGGATTTACTAAAACTGGAGCACACAGAATCTGGTGCAGCTGTGCATAGTAACTGTGAGGGAGGTTGAGTGGAACAGAGCACACGCAGAGAGTAGGCATACCCACTGTTTTTTATTGAACAGTAAGGAGTTGGCTCGCAGCCAGGTAGCAGGAATGCAGGAACTGCAGACAGGCAAATGACAGAAGTCAGTAATGGAGGGGCGGGCACACAGCGGAAATAGCAGGGTTCAGGCTGGTAAAGGGTAATTCGCAACAGGCTGGACTCCTGGCAGGTAATGGGTAATCCGTACACCGTTCTGGGCACACAATGGGGATGACAGAGTTCTGATAAGCAAAGAGTCACTCTACTCACAAGACTGGTAGGTAATGGGTTGATCCACTCACAGGATGAGACACAGCAGGGTTGGCAGGCACAGGGTTAATCCGCTCACAGGATGCACACAGCAGGACTTAGTTCCGGCTCACAAGGCACAATCCAGTACAGCAAAGTCCAGGGGCACATGGCAGAAATTCAGACAGGGACTCACCAACCAAGGGTGGCCTCAGCAGAGGAAGTCCTGGCAGAGTCATCAGGAAAAGGGGGTCCAGAGGGCAGAGGTCCTTCACAAAGCCATCCCGGGTCCTTGAAGGGCTATGTGTCCTGGCCTCAGCTTCAGGGTCACACAGACGGTAGTTGAAGGAACAGCAGAGAATAGAGTAAAAGTCCTAGAATTCAGAACGCCACACAGAACAAGTCTCAGCAGTACAGAAAGTAAGGGTAGTCCAGTGGTTCCATGTATTTTCTAGCCTCCTTGTAGGGACAAAGGCAGACAACAGTTCCCGTGAGTCCATCCCTGGCGAAAGCTCAGCAAAAACTGCCTTTTTTTGGCCCAGCATAGGGAATTTAAATTGTGTGTTGAATTCAGCTAAGACTAGCCCACAAGGCCTCTAAAACGTCATGTCTGGCCCTGTCTAGTCACAGGACAACATGCTGTGTGCCAGTGGCGTAGCGTGGGTTGTCAGCACCCGGGGCAGGGCAAGAGATTTGCGCCCCTAACCCACGGATTTTTAGCACTCTGAGTCCCTTCTGCTAGTACAGTAGTACTGACCAACCTGATTCCTACACCGACCTACCTGACCACTATACTAACCTACCTGATTCCTATACTGACCTGCCTGATTCCTACGCTGACCACTAAACTGACCTATCTGATTGCTATACTGACCACTACACTGACCTACCTGATTCCTATACTGACCACTACACTGACCTACATGATTCCTATACTGACCACTACACTGATCCACCTGATTCCTACACTGTCCACTACACACATTATTATTGCTCACTGATTGGTTGCTAGTAGGGATGAGCTCGGTGTTCGAGTCGAACATAGGTTCGACTCGAACATCGGCTGTTCGCGCGTTCGGCGAACAACGAACGATTTGGGCCGTTCGCGCCAAATTCGAGTGACGCGAACGGCCCACAATACACTGCGCCATCGCAGTGTAATCCCGGCACTGTGATTGGCCAAGCATGCACTGTGACCCTGCATGCTTGGCCAATCACAGCGCCGGCAGCAAGGAGAGCAATGATTGGCCACAGGCAGGATGCCTATGGCCAATTATAGCTGAGGGGGTTTAGTACACGCCCCACACTATAAAAGGCCGCCAGCGCGGAGGCCTTGTGTAGTGTGTTCCGGAGCAGGGAAAGTGAAGGATAGGCAGGGACAGTGTCAAATCTTGTCAAATCTATTCTTTGCTAAACCTTGTGTGTAGGGACAGAGAAGGATAGGCAGGGAGAGTGTCAGTGTCATATTCTTTGCTAAACCTTGTGTGTAGGGAGAGGGAAGGATAGGCAGGGAGAGTGTCAGTGTCATATACTTTGATAAACCTTGTGTGCAGGGAGAGAGAAGGATAGGCAGGGGACAGTGTCAGTGCCATATTCTTTGCTAAACCTTGTGTGCAGGGAGAGAGAAGGATAGGCAGGGAGAGTGTCAGTGTCATATTCTTTGATAAACCTTGTGTGCAGGGAGAGAGAAGGATAGGCAGAGGACAGTGTCAGTGTCATTGTTGCTAAGCCTCCTGCACATTATACACCTGAAGTTAGCCCGTATTGCTGCTTTTTCCTGGTGTGTTACACCAACAGGATTTTGCGGCACTTACAGCGGGCGGAGTGTACCTCCTGACCATATTACACCTTAACTTAGCCTGTATTGCTGCTTTTTCCTGGTGTGTTACACCAACAGGATTTTGCGGCACTTACAGCGGGCGGAGTGTGCCTCCTGACCATATTACACCTTAACTTAGCCTGTATTGCTGCTTTTTCCTGGTGTGTTACACCAACAGGATTTTGCGGCACTTACAGCGGGCGGAGTGTACCTCCTGACCATATTACACCTTAACTTAGCCTGTATTGCTGCTTTTTCCTGGTGTGTTACACCAACAGGATTTTGCGGCACTTACAGCGGGCAGAGTGTACCTCCTGACCATATTACACCTTAACTTAGCCTGTATTGCTGCTTTTTCCTGGTGTGTTACACCAACAGGATTTTGCGGCACTTACAGCGGGCGGAGTGTGCCTCCTGACCATATTACACCTTAACTTAGCCTGTATTGCTGCTTTTCCCATTTCCCTGCAGGCCATTAGAATGTCTGGAAGGCAAACAAGGAGAGGCAGACAGTCAGGAGCCAAAAAAAGAGGGCAAGCAGGCTCTGTGTCTAGAGACAACAGTGCTGGTCGTGGACGCGGTGCATCGCCATCAGCACGTGGCCATGGGACACGCTTGTCCTTCTTTTCGGCAGCTGGACGTGTTGAGCCGCATCATGCCGAAGACTTGGTAGAGTGAATGACCAAGCCCTCCTCATCCTCCTCATCCTCTCTCACCCAGGCTCAGGGTACTGGCAAAGCAGCTGCCAAAGCGTCCTCTTCCCTGGTATCAATGTCATCATCAGTCACTCCTTCCCTAGACCAACCATGTCCTCCTGAGGAGTCCCCCAAACTGTTTGAGCACAGTGTTGGGTACATGCTCCAGGAGGATGCCCAGCGTTTCGAAGGGTCTGATGATGATACCCAGCTAGAGGAAGGCAGTAGCGTGAGAGCAGAGAGAGGGGATGCTCAAGAAGGACACCAATCTGGCAGTCATGTTCCAGCAGCTGCAGCATACTGCCAGATTGGCTCCAGTGATGAGGAGGGAGGGGATGATGAGGTCACTGACTCCACGTGGGTGCCTAATAGGAGAGAGGAGGAGGAGGAGGAGGAGGAGGATGAGGATGAGGAGGAGGCACATCTCCAACGAGGCAGGATGCCCTCGGGGGGCCAGCGTAAGGGCAGCACACCGACGGAATCACACCGCAGAGCTCCGCCTGTGCAGGGCGCTGCCTCTGCCCGTTATTCAAAAAGTTCTTTGGTGTGGGCCTTTTTTGAGTCGAGTGCATCAGATCGCACAGCTGCTGTTTGCAACATATGTCTCAAGCGTATATCGCGTGGCCAAAACATCACCCGCTTGGGCACCACATGCTTGACCAGACATATGTTGACCTGCCATGCAGCTCGTTGGCAAGCCTGCCTTAAAGACCCACACCAAAGAACAAAGCTGACCTCTTCTTGCATGGCATCAGCTGGGATCTCCAACCCCACTATACCTTCAGTCCTCTCTGAAACCTGCTCTGAGAGGAATGAATTTGTAGAATTAGGTGTGTCACAGCCAAGTACTTGCGGGCACTCTGCTAGCAGTACACCAACGTCCGATTCTAGCAGGCAAATTTCCCTGCCCCAGCTGCTGGACCGTCGAAAGAAGTTCACTCCCAGCCATCCACATGCCCAGCGGTTGAATGCTAGCTTGGCTAAATTGCTAGCGCTTCAACTGCTGCCTTTTCAGTTGGTAGACTCGGCCCCCTTCCGTGAGTTTGTGCAATGTGCGGTTCCTCAGTGGCAGGTTCCCAAACGCCACTTTTTCTTACGGAAGGCGATTCCGGCTCTCTACCGGCATGTGGAAGGCAATGTCTTGGCCTCGCTGGACAGGGCGGTCAGTGGTAAGGTGCATATTACCGCTGACTCATGGTCCAGCAGGCATGGACAGGGTCGTTACCTTTCTTTCACGGCCCATTGGGTCACTCTTTTGGCAGCTGGGAAGGATGCAGGACAAGGTGCAGTAGTGTTGGAGGTTGTTCCACCGCCACGCCTCCAAAATGCTACTACTGGTTGTGACACACCTCTGTCCTCCACCCCCTCTTCTTCTTCCTCCGTGGCCTCTTCCTGTGCTTTGTCCTCTGAACCAGCAGTGCTCCGTAGGCGTTCAAGGGGCTACGCAAGTACGCAGGCAAAAAGATGCCATGCCGTGCTTGCGCTGGTGTGTTTGGGGGACAGGAGCCACACTGGGGCAGAGGTTCTGTCTGCTCTGCAGGGGCAGGCCGAGAGGTGGTTGAAGCCACGCCAGCTTAAGCCAGGAATGGTAGTTTGCGACAATGGCACCAACCTCCTCTCCGCTCTCCGACAGGGACAACTGACCCATGTGCCCTGTGTGTCCTTAACCTGGTGGTGCAGCGGTTCTTGGGCAGGTACCCGGGCTTACAGGATGTCCTGAGGCAGGCCAGGAAAGTCTGTGTGCATTTCCGCAGATTTTATAATGCCAGTGCTCGCCTGGCTGAGCTGCAAAAGAAGTTGAACCTGCCCAAGAACCGCCTTATATGTGACATGCCCACCAAGTGGAACTCAATGTTGGCCATGCTGCAGCGGCTGCACATGCAGCAGAGGGCCATCAATGAGTACCTGTGCGACTACGGCACCAGGACAGGGTCAGGGGAGCTCGGGTTTTTTTCACCACGCCAGTGGGGCATGATCAGGGATGCATGCACTGTCCTGGCACCATTTGAGGAGGCCACGAGGATGGTGAGCAGTGACAGTGCATGCATCAGTGACACTGTACCTCTTGTCCACCTGTTGGAACATACGCTGCGTGAAATAATGGACAGGGCACTTGAGGCAGAACAAAGGCAGGAAGAGGAGGACTTTCTTGCCTCTCAGGGCCCCCTTTACCCAGACAGTGTTCCTTCTGTCCCACCCATCGCACAGGAAGAAGAGGAGGAGGAGGAGGAGGATTGTGTCAGCATGGAGGTGGAGCCTGGCACTCAGCATCATCAGCAGCAGTCGTTTAGGGATGATTTACAGTCCCAAGAAACCAGTGGACTTGTACGTGGCTGGGAGGAGGTGGCTGCGGATCATGTCGTCCTTAGTGACCCAGAGGACTCCGGACCGAATGCCTCAGCTAACCTACGCTGCATGGCCTCCCTGATCCTGCAAAGTCTGCGGAAGGATCCTTGTATTCTTCGGATCAAGGAGAGGGACCATTACTGGCTGGCCACTCTCCTTGATCCACGGTACAAGGGTAAGGTTGTGGACCTTATCTTACCGTTGCAGAGGGAGCAGAGGATGAGACAACTCCGGGAGGCCTTGCAGAAAGGTCTGTGCAACACGTTCCCAGAGACTGGGAGGTTACAAACTCCTGGTCCTGGACAACGAGTTGCTGAGGCTTCGGTCAGTCAAAGAAGAAGCGGTGGGGAAGGTGGCCGTCTGACCGAAGCGTTCAGACAATTCTTTAGTCCGCAGCCCCAAGGTATGATCGGTTCCAGCAACCATTGCCAGCGTCTGATATACATGGTGCAGGAATACCTAGGGGCAAGGTCAGACTTGGACACCTTCCCCACCGAAAATCCTCTGGCTTACTGGGTCTTGAGGATGGATCACTGGCCAGAGCTTGCACAGTATGCAATTGAGGTACTGGCCTGTCCTGCATCCAGCGTTCTTTCAGAACGCACATTCAGTGCTGCTGGAGGATTTGTCACGGATCACAGGGTGCGCCTGTCCACCGACTCTGTTGATCGACTGACCTTCATAAAGATGAACAAGTCTTGGATCACCACCAGCTACCAAACACCTGAAGCTGATATAACAGACTAATTTATTTTCAAATGTCACATCCCTTCAAGACTGATGCTGATGCTGAGAGACTGTCCTATTATGTTGACTGACTATCCTCCTCCTCCTCAATGATTCGATTGACGATGATAGCTTGGAAGAACATTTTTGTTTCTGGGTGCCGCCACCAGTGGCTAAGGCCCAATTTTTCAGCCCCTGTTTAACAGGGGCGTGTAATTACAATTTTTGATGCAATAATTTGCAACAGGGCTCATTGCTGTGCTCCAAGTACAGTATCTGTGAGGGGTTGCAGTGTTGTGGCACCAGTGCCTAAGGCCCAATTTTTATGCCCCTGTTTAACAGGGGCATGTAATTACAATTTTTTATGCAATGCTTTGCAGCAGGACTCATTCCTGCACTCCAACTAGAGTATCTGGGAGAGGTTGCAGTGTCGTGGCACCAGCACCAGTGGCTAAGGCCCAATTTTTCAGCCCCTGTTTAACAGGGGCGTGTAATTACAATTTTTGATGCAATACTTTGCAACAGGGCTCATTGCTGTGCTCCAAGTACAGTATCTGTGAGGGGTTGCAGTGTTGTGGCACCAGTGCCTAAGGCTCAATTTTTCTGCCCCTGTTTAACAGGGGCATGTAATTACAATTCTTGATCTAATAATTCACAGCAGGGCCCATTCCTGCGCCCACCAAGACTAACTGTGAGGCCTTACAGTGTTGTGTCAACACCACCACCACCACCAAAGGCCCAATTTTTCAGCCCCTGTTTAACAGGGGCGTGTAATTAAAATTTTTGATGCAATACTTTGCAACAGGGCTCATTGCTGTGCTCCAAGTACAGTATCTGTGAGGGGTTGCAGTGTTGTGGCACCAGTGCCTAAGGCCCAATTTTTCTGCCCCTGTTTAACAGGGGCATGTAATTACAATTCTTGATCTAATAATTCACGGCAGGGCCCATTCCTGCGCCCACCAAGACTAACTGTGAGGCCTTACAGTGTTGTGTCAACACCACCACCACCACCACCACCAAAGGCCCAATTTTTCAGCCCCTGTTCAACAGGGGCATGCAATTACAATTCTTGATCTAATAATTCACAGCAGGGCCCATTCATGCGCCCACCAAGAGTAACTGTGAGGGCTCACAGTGTTGTGGCAACACCAACATGTAAGGGGCAAATTTCAGCTGAGTATATACGGCAGGCCCCTACTTTCAAACATCCAACTTACAAACGACTCCTCCTTGCAAACGGAAGGATACAACAGGAAGTGAGAGGAAATCTACCCCTAGGAAGGCAAATTCTCTCCTGTAAGAGTTAATATGGGAAAAAAAGTGTCTCCTCTCCACTGATGCTTTATCACCAATTCTTGTTTCAATAAAAAACCCAAATTTTCAAAAAACATTTGTCATTAGGACGGAAAGTGAGGTGAACTGTTCTGAACAGGTGCACACTGCACAGACAGCAAAACAAATGTTACAGGGTTGATAACCCTTCCCTATGTTTTCCAAAAAGCTTAAAAATAGATTTTTTGCCTGGAGCTACACTTAAACAATGTACCTGTTCAAAATTACAAACAGATTCTACATAAGAACAAACCTACAGTCCCTGTCTTGTATGCACCGCTTGTATACGGCTGTTCAGAGTATATAGGGCCTTTTTTATTTTGTGTGCGGGGTTCCCCTTAATATCCATACAAGACCCAAAGGGGCTGGTAATGGGCTGGGGTAGGGGGGGGGGGGTGTGTGATGGGGTAGCTATGCCATTTTTCTTAAAGATTTTCATCCATATTACCGGGACCAGACATTACATTAAAGCTGCAAGCAGTTTTAAATGGCTTTTTTTCCTTTAGAAATGTAATTTTGTGCAGGGACAGTTCTAAACACGGGAAACACGTGGCACTTCACAGGCATACTTTAGACACCCCCCAGGTACGATATTTAAAGGAATATTTGACTTTTTTTTTTTTCACTTTATGCATCATTAAAATGACTGCTCCAGAAAAACGGCCGTTTTTAAAACTTATTTTTGCATTGATACATGTCCCCTGGTGCAGAACCCGGGTTCCCAAACCCTTTTTAGGACAATAACATGCATGATAGTCGTTATAATTAGCACTTTAGATTTCGAACGTTCGCATCCATTGTATTTAATAGGGTTCTAAAGTTCGTGCAAACTTTCGGTCCGTTCGCGGGTTCTGGTGCAAACTGAACCCAGGGGTGTTCGGCTCATCACTAGTTGCTAGACGATATTGCACATAATTACCGCTTACCCATTGTTGGCTAGAGGTTACTGCACATCATTACTACAAACTGATTGGTTGCTAAAGGTTACTGCAAGTTATTATTGCTCACTAATTGCCAACTAGAGATTACAGCAGATCATTACTGTTCACTGATTGATTGCTGAAGGTTACTGCACATTATTAATGCTCCCTAATTGGTTGCTAGACCTTGCAGCACATCATTACGGCTCACTGATTGGTTGCTAGAGGTTACAGCACATCATTACAACCCACAGATTTGTTGCTTAAGGTTACAGCACATCATCTCACTGCCTGCACACCACAGACTGCAGAAGTGATGGGACCCACCAATAGACAGAAAAGAAGAAGTAGAACTAATTATTAGTGTAGCACCACCCTCTCCTCTTAGGGGAAAGGAGAGACACCCATGCCACAAGCCCGTGTCCTCTAGTTTAGAGGTCAGACAGTGTATATGTACCTGGGTCCCGCAGCGAGTTACCTCCTTCCACTGGTTTTCATCTCCAGGGTGTAGAGACGAGGCTGTACTTTTCCCTGTTCAATAAAGTCAATGTCCTTAAACACTTAAACTCCAACGTTGAGTTTATTTTGTATCTTTGCTTGATAGGTAAGAGAGAGTAGATGAGAGAGATAATAGTTGAACTAAAAGCAGATTCAGGCACAGAACTCCCAGATTTATCACCACTCAGTCCCGAGTGGGTATAGCTCATCCAGACAGTCCCTCAATGGTCCTAGCAGCCTATGTGAAGCTTGAACAAACAATTTAAATCCTCCAAGGACAAGTTCAGTATGTCCTCGAAGAGCAGCAGCACTCCGCAGGGTCAGTTCTGCGGAGCATAGGATCCTTCCCTCCGACAGGTCACCAGGCCTTTCCCGAGACCGCAATCTAACTATCACTCATCTCCTGTTATGGGACCGATCCTCCCCTGGCTTCCTCTTGGTCGGAGCGGATACCCTCACCTGGGCATCCTAGGACTCGCAAAGTTCTGCCTGTAGACCCAGTTGAAGGTACTGGGCCTACCCGGAACGTTGCGGTCTCGGGCTGAAGATGTCTGAGACTCTTCAGTCGGTGTACGCACCCCCCTCCTTAGGGGCGCACTCCTCCGGGTACTTGTCTCCGGGTCTCTCTCTGAACAAATGGTGTCTGCCTCTTTTATATCCTCTCCCGGCATGCACAGCAGGAAGAACCAACCCACTACATGGTAGCCAAGAGAGGACATCCAATTGCGCCAATGCAACCTATGGTTCAACCTTGACCCAACATGGCAGCGCCACCTGCAGGCCACAGGGAACTTCACATAGGCACACAGCAACAAAGCAGAGTCCAGCACAATTAGAAGGCCCGAGCCATACTAGTGCTCGGGTCATCCCCCTAAATTTGGACCTAGAGACCCCACTAAATTTGGAGTACCCGCTACATTAGCATTGAGGGTTGAGGGGTGCACTGTGTATGGAGTGCAAGGCTGAGGGATGTGCTTTGTACGGAATACAGGGTTCAGAGGTGAGCTTTGTACAGAGTGCAGGGTTGAGGGGGTGCGCTGTGTGCAGCGTTGAGGGGAGTGCGCTGTGTGCAGTTTGCAGGGTTGAGGGGTCTGCGCTGTGTGTGGCGTGCAGGGTTGAGGGTGCGCTGTGTGTGGCGTGCAGGGCTGGGGGTGCGCTGTGTCTGGCTTGCAGGGATGAGGGGTGTTCGCTGTGTGTGGCTTGCAGGGTTGAGGGGGTGGGCTGTGTGTGGCTTGCAGGGTTGAGGGGGGGTGCGCTGTGTGCAACGTGCAGTGTTGAGGGGGGTGCGCTGTGTGCAACGTGCAGTGTTGAGGGGGGTGCGCTGTGCGCAACGTCAAGGGTTAAGGGAGGTGTGCTGTGTACATCTCCCCCCCCCCCCCGAAAACAAAAATCTCTTTCCCACAGATTCCAGTTCAGATCTCAGCCCCAGCCCCCCCCCTCTGGCTGCCATCATCCCGTACAGAGCTTTCCTCTGTAGAGACAAACTCACCAAGTCCGTGCAGCTGTCGGTAAGGAGGGGCTTCTGTCTGTGTGGATGATACCTCATCCTCTTCCTCCTAGCTCTGGTTTCCTCCAGTCCTGGGGTGCCCTGGTGCAGGGTCAGAGTGCCGGGGCCGCGTAGCAGCACACTGACAGGCACATGCAGGACTCAGGAGAAGCGGCGGTGGTCGAAAGTCCGGGCTGTGGGGCAGGCTAAGTGGACGGACAGCATGTCGCACGTGGACCTCGTTCGTGAGGAGTGGCGTGTAATGGAGAGGATGCCTCGTGAGTCACCTGCCCTCCTCCTTCCCCCCAGTCTCCACACAGTCACAATCCCTGGGATCATCATGGATGGTCTTCAGTGTTCATTTACTCACTGCTGTGTCAGTGTCACTGCTGGAGCCTAAGCCGTGACTCTCCTAGACTGCACAGCGCAGGAGAAGAGCTGCAGGTAACCTGCCGCCTGCCGCTGCGCCCCTCTAAATTTTGCGCCCGGGGCAACTGCCCCCTGCCCCCCCACGCTACGCCACTGCTGTGTGCACCTCCTAACGCGATCACTCCCCCCCACCCCCTGTGGGCACAGGAACTCCTAGGCTAATTAAGCAGACAAGCTGTCTACAGTGCACACTGTTGATTGTAACTGAGAAAGCACAACAAAAAATAATAATATCTCTGGCCTCCGTTACAGTAACCAATTAGCTTCCAGGTTTTATTGTCAAAGCTTAATTAAACAAACTGAAGTCAGCTGACTTCAGCTTGTTCAATTAAGCGTTGATAAAAAAAAAAAAAATGGAAACTGATTAGTTACTATGGGCAGCTGCACCAGTATCTGTGTGCACCCGTTTTACTAAACCTCTCTCTGTTTGCTTTGCAAGGGAAGTTGCACTTTCTAGGGAATTTTCCCCAGAGCTTAGTAAAAATGGTGAAGCTTCACTGACTTCCACCATCCAATCAAGTGCAAGCAAAAAATATTTTTTTTCTTTATTTTCCTTGCATGTGATTGGGTTTCACCACATTCATTAAAGCGATTTCCACCCAAAAATGGAACTTCTGCTTTTCGAAACCCTCCCCCCTCCGGTGTCACATTTTCACCTTTCAGGGGGGAGGGGGGAGCAGATACCTGTTTAATACAGGTATTTGCACCCACTTCCGGGCATAGATAGCCGAATTATCTGCGGGTATCTATCTATCTATCCATCGGCCCGGGGATGGAGCTGCGATTCCACCCCAAACACCTTTAGTCTGGCGTGAGGTACTCTCTGGAGGCTTGGGGCCCAGTACCTTCGACTGGGTCCCGCATGGGATGGAGGATTCCTAGGGTGTCCTCCGGTGTTGGACACCCGAATGTAGGGCGAGGGGGACCAGAGAATGGTCCGGTCTATTCTGGTGAGCGTTTCCACTGCAAGTCGGACCATCAGGGGCCATTCAGGGTTTAGAAAAAATGCCTAGCGTGTCCAACAATCAGTGGAATGTATTGTAGCTCCGCCCTAACCATTTTCTATGGCCCCACATCTGAAGCAGGACCCAGAATGGTGCGGTATGGTTCGGTTGTATGGGCCGCTTTCTTAATAGAAACACCCAAAATAGCATACCGTACCAAACCGTACCAAACCAATCCGCTCAGTGGAAACGAGGCATATGTGAGGAGGGAACAGTGGCATAGTTTACCGATGCTGAGTGTTTCAATGGGTGCACACAGCTTGGCTCAAGTCCTGGCACACATGCAGCCTGCTAGGTGAAGTAGACACCTGCAAACAGAAAGGGGGGATTGGATGTTGTAAGCAGCAGTTTGAGACCAGCCAAGCCCAGATCAAAATTATTCTTTTTTTAAGAGAAACAGTTAAGCCCTGTACATACGATCGGATTTCCTATGGATTCAAATCCGATGGATTTTTCCATCGGAATTCCAATGAAGCTGACTTCCATCAGTCTTGCCTACACACCATCAGTCAAAAATCCAACCGTCCCAAACGCTGTGACGTAAAACACTCAGGTGAGTCGAGAAAAATGAAGTTCAATGCTTCTGAGTAGGGTTGTCCCGATACCACTTTTTTAGGACCAAGTACAAGTACCGATACTTTTTTTCATGTACTCGCCGATACCGATTACCGATACTTTTTTTTAATGCCATGTGACAGTTTTCAAACCACAATACAGACTAATGATATCTTCTTGATCATTGATGAAGAACTCTAACTCAAGACATAAAAGAATAAAACTGTTGGGCACTGATAGGATTAGGTGCCACTGATATGCAGCACTGATGATGAGCACTGATAGGTGGCGCTGATTAAGCATTACTGATGGGTGGCACTGACTGATGGGTGGCACTGGCTGGCACTGATGAGGCAGAACTGATGAGGAGGCCCTAATATTTAGCACTTTTGGGCACTGATAGAATTAGGTGGCACTGATATGCAGCACTGATGAGCACTGATAGGTGGCACTGACTGATAAGTGGCACGCACTGATAGATGGCACTGCGTGATGAGCACTAATAGGTGGCACTGATTATGCAGCACTGATGAGCACTGATAGGTGGCACACACTGATGGCTGGGCACTGATTGGCACCGATAGGTGGCACGCGCTGATTGGCACTGATAGGTGGCACACACTAATGGGCACTGCACAAAGGTGGCACGCACTGCTGGCCACTGATAGGTGGAACACACTGATGGGCACTGATAGGTGGCACACACTGAAAGCTGGCACTTATAGGTGGCACTGACTGATGGCTGGCAGTGGTACTGCCTGGATGGGCACTGGCTGGATGGGCACTGATGGATGGCACTAATGTCACTGAGCATTTATTGATGGCTGCCACTTATAGGCACTTAGGCAGGAGAGGATTTCTTTTTCTATGCTGCCTCTGCGACGCCCATCTTGGTACACCCTGCACTTGGCCTCAATAAAGCAGCAGTGGACATCTTGTTACACCCAGCCTGAATTACATGGGCTGGCTGTAACAAGATGTCCGCTGCTGGCATACTGTGGCCGAGTGCAGGGTGTACCAAGATGGCATTGTCATTGCGCAGGCGCCGTGTAGAGCTGACCTCAGCTCTACATCTTCGGCTATTTTCGGTGGCTCCGGAAAGGTTCATACTGTGCAAGCGCGGCGCCTGTGCAGTACAGGGGGGGGGTCCTTATCCACCGGGGGACCTTTTTCGGCAGGAGACCGGCAACACGGAGTGTCACTTCATTTAACGAATGTGACGGCTCCGGTCGCAGATGGATAATGATGCGGCTGCACCCCCTTACCTTACGCCTGAGGACTCCACTCTGCTTTGCTCTCCGCCCTCCAGTCGCTGACTCCGCCCGCTGATCCCAGGTATCGGCAAAGGTATCGGGAGCATTTGCGCGAGTACAAGTACTCCCGCAAATGCTCGGTATCGGTCCCGATACCGATACTAGTATCGGTATCGGGACAACCCTACTTCTGAGCATGCGTCGACTTGATTCTGAGCATGCGTGGGTTTTTTCTCCGATGGAGTTCCAAACAGACGATCGGAATTTGCTATCGTTTTTTTTTCCATCGGATAAATTTAAAACATGTTCTATTTTTTCTCACCGATGGAAAAAGACAGATGGGGCCCATACATGATCGGTTTGTCCAATGAAAAAAGTCCAAACCGATTGTGTGTACAGGGCATAAGCTTGCTAAGTGTGGAACACCTGTGTAATTTTTTTGAATTTTTTTTCTAAAAGGGTTTATTATCATTTAAAATTTCTAGCAAAGCAGCAGGGCATCAACGCATGCTGTGATCTGTCCATAAACTGTCTACATCTGTAAGTAGTCTACTGTTCATTCATGTTAAAGCTCTCATTCTTAATAATGGCATGATGCATTAAGGAGTGTTCCAAACTTGAGGCTGATGTAGTCATTCCACTGACATCAGGTTGTCTTGCAATAATTGTGATTTTGGGCCTCTATTCATGTGATTTAATTGGGATTCCCCCAAAAATGTAAAAAGCACAATTCTGAATTACCAGGCAGGAAAACGGGCATGTTAAAAAGGAGCCTATTTCTGCTGAAAGGATGGCCCGGATTTTCAATAACTTGACCCTCCAACCCTATGCACAGGTACCTCTAACATCCCAGTAAAGAAGAGCAGCACACATGGACACTTGCAGGAGAAGAAAGAGAGAGGCCCAAACTGTCCTACTGTGTGTGGGATACAGGTGGTGTGCAATGGATGACATAGAAGGCTAGTAGTTTTAGCTGATACTGTATTTATATAACAATAAGATGCTTTTAAATTATAGAAAAGGCTGGTTGCAGTTCTGTTTTAATGCCAAATGTTGGACAATTTGTTTTTGATATATACTGTAACTAAGAAGAGGTTTCCAGGTTTTAATTTCTATCTGTGGACCTATTAGGGAGTTTTTCCCTTAAGCCTCGTACACAAGGTTCGATTGTTGAAAGGGGATTGTCTTTTGACAGACTGTTGTCCTAAATTCTTACCATTAGTACGCTCCTTTAGACAATTGTTTTCCAATTTTCGGCCAATAAATGTTGGATGACAGGCTAGTAAATTTTTGGCGGACAATGGCTCCACGTCTGATTTACGTATGGTCAGTACACAAATCAGTCACACAAAAGTCGAACGTACAAACACGCATGCTCTGAAATTGATGCTCACCAAACATGAAATTAGCAGAAGGGGCCCAAAGGGTGGCGCTCAAGAGCTGAAATTCCTCGTAGTACTACGTTCATGTTTTTGGCACGACAATTATGTAACGTTAGTATGCAAGACAAGATCCTGGCACACGCCCTTTTGACAAAAATCAGACACTCGGTTGGCCAACAGTCGAACCATGTGTACGAGGCTTTACTTTCTGATCTAGTAAAACCTATGCAAGCAATACGGTATGTATGTTCTGACAAGAAGTGAAGGGCAATCTGCCCAGTAAGGACACATGGGCAACAAAAAACAAAAAATAAAATAAAAACAGTGGTCTTAATGTTTCCATGAAGTCTCCAAAAGGACATAAAACGTTTTGGTTGGAGTTGGGCTTTAGGGTTTAAGCACCACCACTAATTTAGGTGGTCTTTTTTACGGTTTTCTATGTTATTATTTTAATATTTTTTTGCATTGGAATCTTAGACTTATTATTTGCAAATGATGTGGAAAGAATATTGGGACCTACTGTAGGTCCCATGGGGCATAAAACCTCAAATTTTTTTACTCAAGTACTACTTGAGTAGTCTTGTGACAGACTGAGTTGAATACTGATGCTTGGTTGATTTTAAAGTCTAACCCCAGGTGAATCAAGTCTTCACCAAACATGTCAAGTATGGCTATCACTCTGCAATCTAGGAGATGATTATAGCAATAATCTGAAACCCCAATAGATTTAACCACACTGGTAAAAAAAACAGTCGGATACAAATAAAAACAAGCTTAATTTGAATTACTATAAAAATGTCCAAACTATGTGGCTGCTGTCAGTGCTGTATAAATTGTATGTACCAACAACTACATACAGTAATAATGTGCTGTGTTCCATCGTGTCACGTTCTTAGAAAAAAATTGAGTGTGGCTGAACACTGTTTAGCCATTAATGGGAAGCCTTATATTTTTATGAATAAATATAATGCTTCCTCTAATTGACTGAGGTAGAGATTGTAATGCAATCAGTCCGTTTTGTTCCAGCAGTAGATGGGAATTTCCCATATCATTGTTGGACCCCATTTCAGTATACTACACGTAGTTGATGATACATACAATTTATACAGCGCTGACAACAGTTGCATTTCTTAGTAATAAAAATATTTCATCTGGGCCCAAATAAACTCTTTAAAAGTAATACAATACATTGAATTAGGCTTTAAAGGATATGTTAGGCCCCATGCACACGAGGCGCAGGTGCAAACTCTGCTGAACACATGTTTTTAAAGGCTAAAACCGGCATTTAAAAATGGCCATTTTGCCGCGATTGCAGCCGCGTTTAGCGGCGTTCTACCGCGTTTGCGTCTATAAGCGTTTAGTTAAGAAACGTCATAAGACCCTCCCTAAGCTCAAAAAACAGTATTATTTAGCCATTTTGTGAGACCAGAGTGAGTAGCAGCAGCTGAGAGAGCAGCAGTGTACTTGTATTTAGCGTATCACTTGCCACATCACCTGCCACAAGCTGTGGATTGTCCACTTGCCACATCACCTGACATGTCACCTGGCCACATCACCTTGCACAAGTTGTGAATTGTCCACTTGCCACGTCACCTGGCCACGTCACCTGCCACATCACCTGGCCACGTCACCTGCCAAAAGTTGTGGATTGTCACCTGGCCATGTCACCTGCCACAAGTTGTGGATTGTCCACTGGCCACGTCACCTGGCCACGTCACCTGCCACGTCACCTGCCACGTCACCTGGCCACGTCACCTGCCACAAGTTGGATTGCCCTTTTGCCACGTCACCAGGCCACGTCACCTGCCACGTCACCTGCCACGTCACCTGGCCACATCACCTGCCACAAGTTGTGGATTGTCCACTTGCCACGTCACCTCACCACGTCACCTGCCACAAGTTGTGGATTGTCCACTTGCCACGTTACCTGCCACAAGCTGTGAATTGTCCACTTGCAACGTCACCTGACACATCACCTGGCCACGTCACCTGCCACAAGTTGTGGATTGTCCACCTGCCACGTCACCTGTCACAAGTTGTGGAAAGTCCACTTGCCACGTCACCTGGCCACGTCACCTGCCACAAGTTGTGGATTGTCCACCTGCCACATCACCTGGCCATGTCACCTGCCACGTCACCTGGTCACGTCACCTGCCACAAGTTGTGGATTGTCCACTTGCCACTTCACCTGGCCATGTCACCTGGCCACGTCACCTGCCACAAGTTGTGGATTGTCCACCTGCCACATCACCTGGCCATGTCACCTGCCACGTCACCTGGTCACGTCACCTGGTCACGTCACCTGCCACAAGTTGTGGATTGTCCACTTGCCACTTCACCTGGCCATGTCACCTGGCCACGTCACCTGGTCACGTCACCTGCCACAAGTTGTGGATTGTCCACTTGCCACTTCACCTGGCCACGTCACCTGGCCACATCATCTGCCACAAGTTGTGGATTGTCCACTTGCCACGCCACTTGCCACATCACCTGACACCTCACCTGGCCACGTCACCTGCCACAGGTTGTGGATTTTCCACTTGCCACGTCACCTGGCAACGTCACCTGCCACAAGTTGTGGATTGTCCACTTGCCATGTTACCTACCACAAGTTGTGGATTGTCCACTTGCCACGTCACCTGCCACAAGTTGTGGATTGTCCACAATACAATGCAAGCAATTACAGTTTTTTTTATATTTTTTAATGTTTTTTCATCATTTGCCATCATTTTTGAGATTTCTAATGTAAAAAAAATAGGTCACCTTTAAAAACGCTTATAAACGAAAACACGGCAAAACGCCGGTACAGCGTTTAGCCGCATTTAGCAGCGTTTTGCGTATGAAACCTGGAAAACGTTTGCGTCTGAACTCTTTTTTTTGCTTCTGGAAAAACGATGTTAAACGCAACTGCCTAAAAACGGCAATAAACGAGACTGTGTGAATGTGTTCAGGGGCAGTTGAAAAAAGTGTCCAACTGCCTCTGAACATGCGTTTAACAGCGTCTCATGTACATGGGGCCTAAAGGTTCAGTTTTAGAAAAAATAAAATAAACAAACATGTCATACTTACCTCCTCTGTGAAGTTGGTTTTTCACAGAGTGGCCCCGATCCTTCTCTTCTGGGGTCCCACAGCAGCGCTCCTGGCCCCTCCCTGCATCGAGTGTCTATAAATGTTTCTTGGACATTTTTTTTACCAGGGGTATATCTAATGGAGTTTCAGATTACTGCTATAATTGCCTCCTAGATTGCACAGCACAAGCCATAGTTGACATGTTTGGTGAAGACTCTCATTTTGATTGCGTTACTGGTAAAGGACATTCCGATATTTTAATGAAAACAATGGAGGACTGGATTATGAAGCTCCGTGATGATAGAGAGTGTTTTGTGACATTTTAATGCATCAGCTGTGTGTTACATAGATCAGACTCGTGCATTTCAGTTTCTAAATCACGCTATGGAGTAATAGTAATAATGGGCAGCTGTGTTTGCTTCTGTTTTAAACACACTGACCTTCTAATGATCTGCTTTAATATGTACACCTGTTGACAAGAAACATAGATCTGGCACTCACAGCAAACATTACGTCTTTTTTTTTTTTTTTTTTTAAACTAACCACAAATTCTTTTTGCTCTGCAAGCATTACACAAAGCAGTATCTGCTAATCCAAATGGAACATGACATGCTGGCAGAATTAAACCGTATAAATCAATTAATAAATGTAAACGCCACAAACAAAAATCCTAATATCTTTAAGAGGTTCCAAGTATACAATATAGATTCATGACTGAGTTATTGCCAACTGTAAATGTTAGTTAAAGCCACTGGCATTATGTCTGTTCATAGTTACTTTTGTTTTAGATATGTAATTATATGAATTGGTTGTTTGTGATGTGACATTTTTGGCATTTGAGCTTTGGTGCCTTTTGTACGTGCACAACGGTTTGCAATACTATTTCAGTGTCACTATTGGTGTGATAGGGTAAGATGGTTTAGGATTTGGTTCAGGTACACTGGATTTGGGTCCATTTGATTTTGTTTGTAAGGTGTTAAAGAGATGTTTTTTTTTTAAGCTGGAAATAACCTACAGGTAATTATAAACTGGTTATGTTGTTTAAAACTTAATTAAATAAACTGACTTACAGACCGTTAAAGTGACCGTAAGGTATCATTTTTTTTTTAAAACAAAAATCAGTGGTGGCTGGTGATCCATTTATTTTTTTTAAGGGGGGGGGGGCAACAAACAAACTTCCCTGCCTGCTCGCCCGCTCTCCCATTCGCCCACTCTCACTTACCCCATCCAGGTCACGGGCGGCTTCCCTGGCTTCTTCTCCCGGGCCAATCCGGTCTTAGGACCCGCTTCCTGTCCTGATTTTCCGGGAGGAGAATCAGGAAGACAATAGCAAATTTTGATTCTCTAATTTCACAAGTGGGTGGACTGCCCTGAGCCCGACCTTAGCCACTTAACCGGTTCCCGACCGGCTCCTGTACATTTACGTCGGCAGAATGGCACGGCTGGGCAAAGTAACGTATATTTAAGTCACTTTGAAATTCCCGCCGTGCCGGGCATGTGCGTGCCCCTGCCGCGAGCTCCATGACCGTGCCCACGGGACCCACGAAGTCAATGTCCGCCGGTGTCCCACGATCGGGTCACAGAGCTGCAGGACGGGGAGAGGCAAGTGTAAACATGCATCTCCCCGTTCTGCCTAGTGACACTGTCATTGATCGTCTGTTCCCTGTGATCGGGAACAGCTATCAGTGACATGTCACTCGTAGCCATGCCCCCTAACAGTCAGGCTGGGTTCACAATTGTGCGTTGCGTTTGAGCTCGGAGTCTTTGCCAAGTTCGCAATCAGTCGTTCAGCGGTTCCTTTGCGTTTTTAGCTCCGGACTTGACGACCTGGGAGAGGAGAGGGAAGTCTCGCCACTGTTATCATGAGGGGGAACTCCACGCCAAATTTTAAATAAAAAAACGGCATGGATTCCCCTCCAAGAGCATACCAGGCCCTTAGGTCTGGTATGGACTTTAACGGGAACCCCTACGCCGAAAAAAACGGCGTGGGGTTCCCCCCTAAATCCATAGCAGACCCTTATCTGAGCACGCAGCCCGGCCGGTCAGGAAAGTGGGTGGGGAAAAGCGAGCGCCTGCGCCACCTGAACCATACCAGGCCGCATGCCCTCAACATGGGGGGGGTGGGTGCTTTAGGGCAGAGCGAAAGAAGAACCGGAGAGTGCGGAGACGACACCGGAAACCCCCAAAGTCGGAAGAGACCCCCGAAGTTGGAAGAAGACCCCTGAAGTATATATTCTATATTTGGCGTGGAGTTCCCCCTCAAGATCCCTGTTCAGAACGCAACACATGTGCGAATCAGATGCGTGCCCATAGAACATAATGGGCCTGAATTCGCACCTGAGCCGCTCCGCAATGCCTAGAGAACGCACACGTTTTTTCGGCAATGCGCAGTGCGAATGCATCGCACATATGTGAACCAGCCTCATTGAAATCAATGTATTTTATAATGTTATACGAATTGGATGCGGTGTAAGCCGCAACCATTACGCATAGGTGTGAACCCGGCCTTAGAATCACTCCCTAGGACACACTTAACCTCTTCAGCGCCACCTAGTGGTTAACCCCTTCACTTCCAGTGTCATTTTCACAGTAATTAGTGCATATTTATAGCACTGATCGCTGTATAAATTACAATGGTCCCAAAAATGTGTCAAAAGTGTCCGATGTGTCCGCCATAATGTCGCAGTCATGATAAAAATCGCTGATCGCCGCCAATACTAGTAAAAAAAATATTAATAATAAAAATGCCATAAAACTATCCCCTATTTTGTAGACGCTATAACTTTTGCGCAAACCAATCAATTAACGCTTATTGTGATTTTTTTTTACCAAAAATATGTAGAAGAAGAAGAATACTAAACTGAGGAAAAAATACTTTTTATATAATGTGTCACTTTGGAGCACAGGGTGAGCAAGGAAATAATGGACATTGAGAATATGTATGGGATTGTTTTAAAATGGGTCTGTAACATTATTCCCCAATATTGCCCAGGATCTGTAAATAGTTGTTCTGTTGGTCCTGAACTCAACAGGTTAAATTAAGAGAGGCTGATGTGTCTCCTGTCTCCTTGTGTAATGCTAATGAGCCTCACCTATGCTACAGGTCCTTTCATTGTGATCATGTGGATTGGAGCTTGGTAGACCGGCTGGCTCCATATTATGGTATGTGGAAGTGTCTTCTGTGAGGAGGGGGGGGGAAATCAACCCTCCTGCCTAAGACTGTTTATCAAAGGAGAAGTTTGAACACACCTGACCTGTATCACCATTGTCATTGGACAGTTTAACCCGCCCTGTTCCCCAAAGGATGGGAGGGGAGGGTTTTGAAGAGAAATGGGTTACCATGTGTTTTGAAAATAAAGTCATTCCCTGTTTTGGAACTTGAAATACAGAGCGTTGTCTCGTATCCTGGAAGAGACAGAGTACGTCTCATTTCTTCTGGAAGGATTAATCTTATGGGAAGTGATCGCCTGGCTGTGGAGGATTGACAGGGAATTTGTGTCCGGGAGAGGGAAGGGATCTAAACGGCGTTACCCCCTTTCGTATTTGGGGTGCCGTTACAATTGTTGGCAAGCAGTGGGATTGATCCCCACAGCCAGAAGGACAGCTACAAGAGGACACAGGACAATGGAGGCACAGTATGAACGGCTAAAGCTCTCCACCCTCAAAGACTTACTGGAGAACCGGGGAAGACCGGCCAACAACCGTAAGAAGAGGGACATTATCAGAGAACTAGTCGAAATGGATGGAACCGAAAGGCCCAGCGTAACAGACAGGACACCCGAAGAGGCAAGTTTTGATCGGGCTGTTAAACTAAGACTGGCACAGTATGGTCCTAACCCTCCAGCGGAGATCATAGACCTAGTTATAGCGGCTGTGGACGCAAATTGGCTACATCAAAAAGGTGCTGCAGCAGCAGAAGTCACAGCAGCACCAACTGCAAGGAGAGGAGAGGTACAGATACCAGCCGCTATGGAAGAGGAATTTAGAAGGAGGTTACAAGAGAAGCAGATACAGCATAGAGAACCAGTATCAGAGGAGGTCCTGCTGGGATGGTCTGATTCAATCCGCTGCGAACTCTGGAAGAAAGCGCTAGCTCTCGAGCAGCAACACCAGGGAAAGGTTCTCCCCTCCATCTATGTAAGGTACTGGTCGCAGTATGATGTACGAATGCCGTTATTGGGGGAACAACCAAAGCAGGAGTGGACAACTGAGTTAAGCAGGCTGATCTGGGCAGAGATGCGGTTGGACGAGAGCTACAGAGCCCTCCGGTGGTATGTAGCCCAAGAGTGCCCATGGTCAGCGGATGACAGCCCCACGGAAGGCTTTGACTATGATGGCCTGGGATTGTTGTATTGGAGGCTGTCCAGTGACCCTGACTCTGGGAGTGATCGGGAGTGGCGTTTGGAGGAAATAATGGAGCACAGAGAGCGAAAACTGAATGTCTCGGAAAGGCACTGGGCAGAGGAAGATTTGGAGTTTCTGGCCGTTCAGGAATGGGAGCTGGAGATCGCCTACAGACAGCTGCTAGAATCTGCTCAGCAGCAGGGTGGTGCTACCTGTGCCTGGGACTATCAGGGAATACCAGTTGACAACTTTGAAATCCTGGCTGAAGAATCGGCAGTGGAAAATCTGGAGATTGCCATCCCCAAAGCAGAAGTGCTGACTGACCTTGAGGATCCTGTTCCTGCTTGGGATGATCTTGGATGGAGGAATGTACCTGTCCAGCAGCATGCCAGAGAATCGGCAGTGGAAAATCTGAAGATTGCCATCCCTAAAGCCGAAGTGGATGATGTGGAGTTCCAGGGAGCTAGGGCAGTTGGCTCATCTCCCCAGCCACAGATTACAGAAGGTATGGACTTAATGGGCTATTCAGAGGATGTTATGGATTATGCATCGCCTGCCCAAGTACTGGCAGCAGGACAGAGTATTGCAGACCCCTGCTCTACACCCGTGGCAGTTTTGGAGGCCCGAGATGAGAAGGTGATGGTTCCTCTTTCCCAGGGGATTTCAGAGATGCAGGGGGGAGAAGCAGCCCTTTTCCCTCCCCAACAGTTAGCCAGAGCAGATGGGGTGGAGTCCCTAGCAGAAGTGCTGGCAACAGGGCAGAGTGCTAGCAACCTCTGCCCAGCACCGGAAACAACTGTGGAGTTTCAGGGAGCCGGGGCAGTTGGCCCATCTTTCCAGCAACAAGCTGAGGTGGTAAAGCTTTTACCCCCAGCTGAATCACTGGCAGCAGGGCAGAATGCTACTGGCCGCTGCACACAACTGCCACTTGAGCGGATATCGGTGGATGGGACTACGGTCTCCACTCACAGCAACCCAGCGGAATAGCTGGCAACAGAGCAGAGTGCCGCGGGCCTCTGCTCTCAACTAACAGAAGAGGGAGTTCCTGTGGTACTGGATGGGACTTCGGCCCTCACTGACACAACCCCAGAAAATGGTGTGACACTGGGACAGGAGGATGTCAGCCTTGCTTTGCAAGCACTGGGGGATTTTCACCTACCACAAGTGGATGGGACTTCGGTCTCCACTTGTGTACCTCAGGGATGCTGGGCAGTCGGCCCGGATCCCCAGCGGCATGAAAGACTGAGCCCAGTCACCCTGTCTTCTCCCCAGCGGCGGGTATGTTCTCTGAGAGAGGCAGAGGTTGGCTGGGTAAGTGATGCTCTGTTTGGAGCAATTTATTTGGGGTATGGTGTGGATACCAGAATTAGAAGAATGGAACTATGGACTAACTTCGGAATCAACCCGTCTGGGGTCCCCTCCTCTGTTAGTCTCCTGCCGAAAGGGGAGATGTGTGACAGCAGGTCACTTTGGAGCACAGGGTGAGCAAGGAAATAATGGACATTGAGAATATGTATGGGATTGTTTTAAAATGGGTCTGTAACATTATTCCCCAATATTGCCCAGGATCTGTAAATAGTTGTTCTGTTGGTCCTGAACTCAACAGGTTAAATTAAGAGAGGCTGATGTGTCTCCTGTCTCCTTGTGTAATGCTAATGAGCCTCACCTATGCTACAGGTCCTTTCATTGTGATCATGTGGATTGGAGCTTGGTAGACCGGCTGGCTCCATATTATGGGATGTGGAAGTGTCTTCTGTGAGGAGGGGGGGGAATCAACCCTCCTGCCTAAGACTGTTTATCAAAGGAGAAGTTTGAACACACCTGACCTGTATCACCATTGTCATTGGACAGTTTAACCCGCCCTGTTCCCCAAAGGATGGGAGGGGAGGGTTTTGAAGAGAAATGTGTTACCATGTGTTTTGAAAATAAAGTCATTCCCTGTTTTGGAACTTGATATACAGAGCGTTGTCTCGTATCCTGGAAGAGACAGAGTATGTCTTGTTTCTTCTGGAAGGATTAATCTTATGGGAAGTGGTCGCCTGGCTGTGGAGGGTCGATAGTGGTTGTGTGTTCAGAGAGGGAATATTCTAAACGGCGTTAACCCCTTTCGTATTTCGGGTGCCGTTACATATAATTTTTGGGGATATTTATTATAGCAAAAAGTAAAAAATATTGCATTTTTTTCAAAATTTTCGCTATATTTTTGTTTATAGCGCAAAAAATAAAAACCGCAGGGGTGATCAAATACCACCAACAGCAAGCTCTATTTCTGGGAAAAAAAGGACGTAAATTTTGTTTGGTAGCCACGTGGCACGACAGTGCAATTGTCAGTTAAAGCGATGCAGTGCTGAATCGCAAAAAAATGCTCTGGTCTTTGGCCAGCGAAATGGTCTGGGGCTGAAGTGGTTAAGGACCGAGCCTCTTTCTGAGATTTGATGTTTACAAGTTAAAAACATTTTTTTTTTTTGCTAGAAAATTACTTAGAACCCCCAAACATTATATATATTTTTAAAAAATAAGACAACAGTAAAGTTAGCCCAATTTTTTTTATATTGTGAAAGATAATTTTACGCCAAGTAAATTGATACCCAATATGTTACGCTTCAAAGTTGCATCCGCTCGTAGAATGGCGAAAAACTTTTACCCTTAAAAATCTCCATAGGCGACATTTAAAAAATTCAACAGGTTGCATGTTTTGAGTTACAGAAGAGGTCTAGGGCTAGAATTATTGCTCTTGCTCTAACGATTGCGGTGATACCTCACATGTGTGGTTTGAACACCATATCACATATGCGTTAGCTTCTGCACGCAAGCTCGTCAGAATGGGGCGCGTTTATTTTTATTTTTTTCTTATTTATTTTACTTTTTTACACTGTTCTTTTACAAAAAAAAGTGTCACTTTTATTCCTGTTGCAAGGAATGTAAACATCCCTTGTAATAGAAAAAAGCATGACAGATCCTCTTAAATATGAGATCTGGGGTCAAAAAGACCTCAGATCTCATATTTACACTAAAATGCAATAATAAAAATATTTTTTCATGTCATTTAAAAAAAAAATGTCTCTTTAAGAGCATTGGGTGGAAGGGAGGGGGGGAGGCAGCACCCAGCAAGAAAGATATTCAACTGTACTCAGATGGGGGGGGGGGGTTCAAGATTATCACAAGCATCTATCCATGTGGATCAGACTTTATGAAACTTCCCCCGGACATTGTCTGCTCTCATAAGTCAGCCTGTATAGGGGCAGTACCAAGTTCACAGAACGCTGCCAGGAGGCATGAGTAGGAGGATCCTCTGACTTCCATTTCAACAAAATTTCACATCTAGCATAGTATAGTGAGAAGGTCAGGCATAGTTTACAATATCTATCCCCTTCTATGTCCTCCATATGGCTTAATAGTAGAATTTTCGGTTCGACCTGTACTCTTGTCCTACTTATATCACTCAATGTGGAAGCCACAGCCTCCCAGTAGGGTTGGAGTTTGGGACAGAACGAGACCATATGCCAGAATGTGCCCACCTCTTGTTTGCATCTTTGACAGTTGGGTTCCCGTTGAGGGTAAATACGCGCCAACCTCTGTGGGGTGTGATAGGCCCTGAGTAGGAATTTAAATAGTGCAAATCTGTCTTTAGCGGCAATCATAGAGGGGATATATGAGGAGAGGCACTCCTTTCACTCTTCTTCTCCCAGGGACGGTATATCAGCCCTCCACTTATCCCAGGATTTAGTGAGTTTGGTGTCATACTCTACTGTGAGGTATAAATACAGGGAGGAGAGAGGCCTCCCCTTCGCATTTGAGATCAGGAGACGCTCAATGAAGTCCGACTCTAGGGTCAAGGGTTCGGGAAATTGGGCTCCGAATGCGTGCTTCAACTGCCAGTACCTAAATTGAAAGGAGACCAGTAGTGAGTAGGTACGTCTTAGTTCCTGGAAAGTCATGAGCCTACCCTCAAGAAATATGTGTTACATAGTGGTAATCCCCTTCTTTGCCCACAGGGATGGGTCTGGAATACTATTTAGATGGGATAGCATAGGGTTGCCCCACAGGAGCACATGTGGAGAGATATGGTTGGTATGGTATTAATCATCCTAGCCTCTTGCCAGACCTTCACTGTGGTCCGCATAAGGGATGTCATAGAGGAGCTAGCCTTGAGGCTAGGTTGCTCAAGGCTGCATAGGAGCCAAGGATAGCCGCCTCCAGTGTAACCGCCAAATTTTGTCTAGGCTGGGAAAACCACCACCGTACCGCGACGAGGATGGCTGCCCAATAATAGAGTTGGAAGTTCGGGAGTGCCAGTCCTCCTCCCCACATGGGAAGATATAATATCTGCTTTGCCACTCTGGGAAGTCTCCCAGCCCATACAAAGGATATCAGCAAGCCTCCCAACCTCTGAAAAAAGGACTTGGTGAATAGAGATTTAACCTCAATTTCCTTATTCTACAGGAAACCTGTGAAATTACCTTCAGGCTGAGAGAGTTCCAAATCATTTTTTTTTGTTACGCAATTACATTACATAATTACATAGAGCACACATACAAGGCCGTCACAGTATGCTCTGAATTCAATACAGCTTAATATCCCTTTTTTATAGGGTGCAGTGGCGGCTGGTGAAGTTTTAGGATGGGGGGCGCAAGACCCCGCCCTTCCTTTTTGAACCCTCCCACTTCCCATAAGCCCCACCCCTTATAGAATCCACCCACTCTGTCCCCTGTATTCCATCCATAGTGTCAGGAGTATACAGCTCAGCCTCACAGGACAGTGTATACAGCCCTAGCCTCACATGTGAGTGTATACAGCCCTAGCCTCACAGGACAGGGTATACAGCCCTAGCCTCACAGGACAGGGTATACAGCTCAGCCTCACAGGACAGGGTATACAGCTCAGCCTCACAGGACAGGGTATACAGCTCAGCCTCACAGATCAGGGTATACAACTCAGTCTCACAGATCAGGGTATACAGCTCAGCCTCACAGATCAGGGTATGCAGATATACATCATCTGTCCTGTATACAGATAGCTATATACACCCATCTTCCTTCCTGTATATAGAGACCTTCCTCCATCATCACTTACTGCAGATATACATCATCTGTCCTGTATACAGCTATGTATACAGTAACAGGACATGCTGGTAATTGGATCCTGTCTAAATTGGCCCTAGTATGTGTATGAATGTGTGTTAGGGACCTTAGATTGTAAGCTCCTTGAGGGTAGGGACTAATGTGACTGTACAATGTATATGTAAAGCGCTGCGTAAATTGACGGCGCTAAATAAGTACCTGAAATAAAATAAATAAATAATAATGATGTATATCTGCAGTCAGTGATGATGGAGGATGGTCTCTATATACAGGAAGGAAGAAGGTGGGTGTATATAGCTGTATACATTACAGGACAGATGTACTCACAATTTGTGACTATTATGTAGTGTAACGTAGTCAGTACATGGGATGGCAGAAATCCCCAAAATCATGTATTGCAAAGCAGCCAGCGAGACATGATGTGGCACACTCACTGACACTGTCTGACACCCTGATGCTCCAGTCATTGTATAATACACCCATCATCGTCATCCCCATATTATACACCCATCATCACTATCCTTATCCCCATTTTATACACCCGTCATCATCGTCATCATACTCCTCATCATTGTATAATACACCCATCATCACTATCCTTATCCCAATATTATACACCCGTCATCATCATCATCCTCATCCTTGTATAATACACTCATCATCATCATCCTTGTATAATACACCCATCATCGCTATCCTCATCAACCTTGTATAATACACCCATCATCGCTATCCTCATCCTTGTATAATACACCCATCATCGCTATCCTCATCCTTGTATAATACACCCATCATCGCTATCCTCATCCTTGTATAATACACCCATGATCGCTATCCTCATCCTTGTATAATACACCCATCATCGCTATCCTCATCCTTGTATAATACACCCATCATCGCTATCCTCATCCTTGTATAATACACCCATCATCGCTATCCTCATCCTTGTATAATACACCCATCATCGCTATCCTCATCCTTGTATAATACACCCATCATCGCTATCCTCATCCTTGTATAATACACCCATCATCGCTATCCTCATCCTTGTATAATACACCCATCATCACTATCCTCATCCTTTTATAATACACCCATCATCGCTATCCTCATCCTTGTATAATACACCCATCATCGCTATCCTCATCCTTGTATAATACACCCATCATCGCTATCCTCATCCTTGTATAATACACCCATCGTCATCATCCTCATCCTTGTATAATACACCCATCATCATCATCCTCATCCTTGTATAATACACCCATCATCGCTATCCTCATCCTTGTATAATACACCCATCATCGCTATCCTCATCCTTGTATAATACACCCATCATCGCTATCCTCATCCTTGTATAATACACCCATCATCGCTATCCTCATCCTTGTATAATACACCCATCATCGCTATCCTCATCCTTGTATAATACACCCATCATCGCTATCCTCATCCTTGTATAATACACCCATCATCACTATCATCATACTTGTATAATACACCCATCATCGCTATCCCCATCCTTGTATAATACACCCATCATCATCATCATCCTCATCCTTGTATAATACACCCATCATCATCATCCTCATCCTCATCCTTGTATAATACACCCATCATCGCTATCCTCATTAAATACACCCATCATCGCTATCCTCATATAATACACCCATCATCGCTATCCTCATCCTTGTATAATACACCCATCATCATCATCCTCATCCTCATCCTTGTATAATACACCCATCATCGCTATCCTCATATAATACACCCATCATCGCTATCCTCATCCTTGTATAATACACCCATCATCGCTATCCTCATCCTTGTATAATACACCCATTATCATCCTCCTTGTAATACACCCATCATCATCCTCATCATCCTTGTAATACACCCGGGTTCAACAAACAGTTGAATTCTAAAATAGTAGATGCTTTTAATCTAGAAGCATGGAGCACCAGCCCTGGTTTTATGAGATGATCCTTCTCCTTTAGCCTGGGTTCACACTGATTGCGATGTGGGAACCAGTGCGATTCCAGTGCTGGTTCCCGCATCACATCTTTTCTGCAGGCAGTTTACACTGCCCTCTGCGAACCGCTGCGGGTGTCATTACAATGTTAATGACACCCACAGATCGGTTCACAGATCGCAGTGTAAACTGTGAACTCGCACAAAAATCGCATAGGTGAGAACACCCATGCGATCTGATTTCAGTGTGGGGGAAAACAAGTCCCTCCCTGCACTTTTTTTCTTGCGAATCTAATGCGAGTTCAGCCTAGGGTTGCCACCTCATCCCTTTAAACCCGAACACATATTAATTACACAGGTTCTGTGGCTGATTAAGGTGGTAATTAAACTCACTTGGTGCCTCATCTGCATTAAATTAGCCTTAGACTCTCCCATTGTGGATGAAGCGTTCCTGCAGAATCATCCTGCCTTCCATGGAGTAAAACATCACTCTACTGAGCCTGTTTTGACCCCCCTGAGAAGGGCGGTCGCAGGCTGTCTGGTAAGCCTTCATTCTTCACCTTGGTGGCGGGATCTTTACTAAGTGTTGGAGCATTTTGCCTATGATTTTCATCGGATACCTGCACTCTGTAGAACTCTTATCATCTTTAAATAGAGGAGAAGATTTCATATATTTTTCACTGACACACATGAACTTTAAATTGTTTATTTGTAGTATTCACTCATGTTTTTGATACTTTTTCTTATATTATATATTTTTTTCACTGTATAGCCATACACATTATTTTGCATATAACACTGACCATAAACGTGTTTTGCACTAAGATGTATGATCCTGTAAATATCATCTTATTATCCTCATACACTAGGAATGTGTGAAGGAGTGTTTCGAAAGAAATACATGTACTTTGGTAGATAGATCATTTTTAGCAGATTGACTCTTCCCACGGGCGTCAGGGGAAGGGAGCGCCACACTGCACATTTGGCCACCAATTGTGTCATAAGTGGGTTGTATGTTGTTACCCACATAATCTTCCGTTCTGCTACTAATTTTGATGCCCAGATAACTGAATTTGTCTACCCATTTAAGTGGCGTATGTGTCATGGCTCGTGGGGTCGAGGGATGCAGCGGAAACAGAACGTATTTGTCCCAGTTAATGTGGATCCCTGAGTAGCTGCCAAATTGGTTGATTAGGGCCAGCGCAGTGTGTAGAGAGGATGAGGCGTCTGCTAAATAAAGCAGGGCATCATCCACATACAGAGACAGTTTTTCCTCAATCGGGCCTATCTGTATCCCCTGAACCCTCCCCTCAGCTCTAATCAGTATAGCCAGGGGTTCTATTGCAAGGGCAAACAATCCTGGGGAGAGGGGACACCCCTGTCGCGTACCCCGGCCCAGTGGAAACGCCTCAGAGAGTTAGCCATGCAAATTCTAGCTAAGGGGTTGTTGTACAGCATGTGTAACCATTTTGTGAAGCCTGGGCCGAAACCGAAACTTGAGAGAACCCTCCACAGGTAGCCCCACACGACGGAGTCGAAAGCCTTCTCCGCGTCGAGTGAGGCCACCACTCCTGCCAACCCCGTGCAAGCTCTGTCAATGTGAGTGAGGAGTCATCTTATATTGATATCAGTTCCCCTACCCGGCATGAAGCCCGCCTGGTCTATGTGTATCAGGGCAGTTATGACTGAGTTTAACCTGGTAGCCAGAATTTTAGCTAATATCTTTGCGTCTAGGTTCAGTAGAGAAATAGGGCGGTACGAGGAGCATAAAGACGGGTCCTTCCCTGGCTTGGGGATCAATAGTATAACTGCTTCTCTCATGGTGTCGGGGAGCCTCTCCAGCTGTGTAGACGCAGCAAATAGGGTGCGAGTTCTGCTGTGTAGTGCTTGTAGAACTCTACAGGAATGCCATCAGGTCCCGGAGTCTTGCCAACCTGTATGGATTTAAGTGTCCGCAGGATTTCCGTCACCGTGATGGGGGCATTGAGCGCATTACGGTAGGTTGGTGTGAGAACCGGTATGTCAATGTCCTCTAGGTGTGTCGTCAGGTCGTCGTCTCTATAGTCTGCCCTTGAGCTGTAGAAGGGTTCGATAGAATTCTGCAAAGCAGTGATTGATCCCATCCGGGGATTGAATAAGATACCCTGCGGGGCCCTAGATATGTGGGACACTCATCCCCCCTGCCTGCTCTCTGGAAAGCCAGGCCAGCAGTCTTCCCGATCTCTGCCCCTGCTCAAATATTCTTTGGGACTGTGCAAGCAGTTTCTGCTGGGTGATAGAGGTGCGAAGACGGAGGACCTCTTTAGTCATGAGCTGCAGCTGTGCATAGTGTTGGGGATCTCGGGTTCTAACAAAAAGTGCCTCTCCAATCGTCGCTTCCCTTTTAGCGCTCGTCAGGTCCGCCCTGCGGCCTCCCCCCAGCTGGGTTGAATAACGAGGAATATCTCCTCTATCTTTTGATTTGGATTCTATGACTCCCCCCTGGATCGGGATGCTAATGGCCTGAATTGCCTGTTGGCACTTTGCTTTGACACAGTTAGGCGCACGCGCTCCCTTGAGCTGTTTAAACGCGTCACTGCTCTTTATCCAGGGAGGGCCCGCTCTTCCTTGTGTTCACTAAACTGTTTGCGGTTCAGTACTCAGTTATTTGTTTTATGTGTTGTACTAACCCTTTTTTTAATTTTTACTTTATTTTTGTTTGTTCATCTCCAAGATGCCGGCGCCGGGACTGCAGGGCAGCGATCACAGCATTTTAGGTGCTCGCTGTCTGCGGCCCATGGCCCAGAGTCCCCCCCCAGTGGGGTGCCGGGTGGCCCTGTGCTCTAGTGCCCCTGCCTCTCCTGAGGTGGGGGGTGTGGGAGCGCCGGGCCGCCTGTGTTCCCCCTCTCAGCACGTCAGGTCTATGCGTGCGCATACTGACAGTCTCCCCTTATGGGATATGTTTTTGTTCCTTACCATTAAGGTATGTTTTTTTTTTTTCTTCACATTCTGTTCTCTCGTCCTTCTCCTTTCCTCTTCTTTGTCCCCAACCTCAGTCCTCCGCCTCAGACGTCACTTCCTCTGGCATACATATGTGAGCTCCCCGTGTCGACTCCCATGGCTACAGTGAACTTAATATCCTTCAACGTTCGTGGTCTACATGCTCCAGGTAAGAGACACAATCTCTACAGGGAGTTGGATCGCCTGGAGGGGGACATTGTTCTCCTTCAGGAGACCCATCTCACACATACCACTTCGGTAAAACTTTTTTCCCCACAATACCCCACTTGGTATTATAGTTTGTCTGATATCCACAAAGCCAAGGGTGTGGCTGTGGGGTTCCGCAGGGGGACCTCCTTTGCGTTAGATAATATGTTAAGTGATCCTCGGGGTCGTTTTTTGTTCCTTAGGGGTAGCCTGGGTGATATGCCGTGTACTATTGCAACTCTGTATGCCCCCAACCGTGACCAAGCCAGTTTTGTAGCACAGACACTCACAAAACTTAGCGAGTTTGCCCGAGGCTGCGTGCTCCTTGCTGGGGACTTCAATGCCCCACTAGAGCCATCTCTAGACACGTCATTGGGGAGCTCATGCATTTCTCGGAAACGCTTGACGTTCATACGCAAGTGCCTACAACAGGCTCAACTAATGGACGTGTGGAGGATCATGCATCTGCGGGTGAAAGATTACACTCACTTTTCCAATTTACACCATAATACTCTAGAATAGATTATTTCTTCATAGATCATCACCACCTCTCCCTTCCCATAAACTCAGGCATCGAAACCTCCCCCTTATCAGACCACGCACCAATTACGCTTAAATTGAAAATCCCTTCCTTGCACCGCAGGAACACGAATTGGACACTTAACGACAATTTACTCCTAGATGAGGTAGATAAAAAGTTAATGGGAGATGCCTTAGCTTTATATTTTGCTGAAAATGCTCACCCAGATGTGTCTCCTGGCACTCTGTGGGAGGCTCACAAGGCTTACATCCGGGGGAAATTTATAGAGCTTGGATCCAGAAAAAAAAAGGAACGCACCCACCAACAGTTAGAGTTGATCCGTGAGATAGAAACCTTGGAACGGCAACATAAGGCTGGCTTGTCCCGTTCGATACTTCAAACTTTGACCCAGAGGAGGGAGGAATTGAAAAGCCTCTTTCATTTGGAGCAAAAGCAACGGTTCCGTATAGTAGCCCAACGTATGCATGAGTGGAGCAATAAGCTAGGTCGACTTTTGGCCCGCTCACTGCTACAGAGAAAATCCGCAACCTTTATCGCCAAAATCAAATCCCCCCCAGACTCCTTGGTACACGAAACATCCGCAATAGCCAAGGAATTTAGAGCCTTTTACCAAACCCTATATCACGTACATCACACTGTGGAGGATAAAGACACTAGGGCCCGACTCATACACAGCTACCTGCAGCAAGCCAACTTACCCGAGCTCCCTGTGGATGCCCTGGCTGTTCTAGAGGGAGAGTTTACCACCTCCGAGATGCATGTGGCGTTAAAGGCTATGGCTAATGGTAAGGCACCTGGCCCGGATGGCTTTACCGCGGCGTATTATAGATCCTTTGCTGATCTCTTAATTCCTCGACTGACTAATTATGCAAATGCGGTCTCGGAGGGGGTCACTCTTCGTCCCGAAACTCTACACGCCCACATCACTGTCCTCCCCAAACCAGGTAAGGACCCCTGCAATTGCGGAAGCTACCGCCCCATTTCCTTATTAAATTTGGATGCTAAGCTGTATGCCAAGGTCATAGCAAATAGGCTTCTTCCCCTTGCCCCTCAATGGGTTTCTAAGGACCAAACGGGTTTTAACCCCCAGGAGGGAGGCACATGACAACTCACTGCGTACCTTATCCCTGATAGCCCAGGCTCGGCGGACCTCCCGGTCCACCCTGTTGCTCTCCAAAGACGCAGAGAAGGCGTTTGATAGGGTGGACTGGGAGTTCCTTATGGCCACGCTCTCTCATCTTGGTGTGGGTCCCTCACTCCTTTCCCGAATTTCCGCTCTATATAACTCTCCCACAGCTCAACTACGCATAAATGGCATATTGAGCGAGCCTTTCACTCTACATAATGGCACCCGCCAAGGCTGCCCCCTCTCCCCCATCTTATTTGCTTTATCCCTTGAACCTTTTCTCTCCACGGTCAGACATAACCCAAATATCCACGGGATTATAGTGGGCAAGACGGAACATAAATACGCCGCTTACGCGGACGATATTTTGTTTTATATACAACAACCCAGCGTGTCCCTACCCAACCTGATGTCGGCCTTTGCTTCATTTAGCGCCATTTCCAATTTCAAAATAAATTTATCCAAGTCGGAAATACTAAATATATCTGTTCCAGCTCAATCTGTCCCACATTTAAAATCATCCTTCCCCTTCACTTGGCAAACCCATTCGATGAAATACTGGGGCATCTCTCTTACATCTAACCCAACCTCTCTATTCCGTACTAATTATATCCCCCTGTTAAATTCAATTAGGTCTGATCTACAGAAGTGGTCTCAGCTTGCTCATTCCTGGCTGGGGAGGATAAGCGTAGTAAAGATGAACATACTGCCTAGGCTACTATTTCTGTTCCAAATGATCCCGTATAAGATCCCGGTTGGGTTCTTTACTCTGCTGAAATCATTGCTCTGTAGGTATATATGGAACAGGAAGCGACCCAGAATTGCTAGGTCCCTTCTTATGAGGAATAAGAAAGAAGGGGGTTTAGCCCTCCCAGATGTTAAACGTTACTTTTTAGCCGTAATACTGAATAGAATTTCTGATTGGAAATATAATAAACAATCAAAGCTATGGGTATCCCTGGAAATAGACCTCTGTGGTACAGATCTTTATACGCAAATATGGATTCCTAGGAAATTCAGGTCATTATCTGCAACTACCTCACCTCTTACTTGCTCTACCTTAATGATATGGGACTCCATGTGTAAATCGCACAACTGGGGATACAATTCCCCTCTGTTACCTTTGATAGGCCACAACTACTTCCCACCTGGTAACATACTTCCCAACATACACGCATGGAACCTAGGGTCTGCATCATTGCTGCATCATGTTACTGAATCTTCTGGCATTGTTCCTCTCTCTGACCTCATGGACGTCTCCAGGGCTACACCTATGGACCTCTGGAAATACCGCCAGCTCTCAGCCTTTGTACAATCTCTCCTGAAACCTTTCCGTGAAATCACGGACTTAACACAGATAGAAGTGGCATTTGTAGAAAAACAACCAATTGATAGACCTGTCTCTTACTTTTATAAGGCATTACATTCTCTAGCCAACTCTGGAACTCCTGCTTTTCTGCTCAACTGGGAGAAAGACTTAAGTAAGGAACTCTCACAGTGTCAAAAGACCACGATTCTACACTTGGCACACTCGACCTCCATGTCATCCAAAACTGCTGAAGTCAATTATAAACTGTTGACTAGATGGCATTATACCCCTGTAGTATTGCACAAGACTTTTCCTCAGATAACCCCTCTATGTTGGCGTGGGTGTGGAGAACGAGCGACGCATGCCCACATATGGTGGTCGTGTCCAATTATCCGCCCTTTCTGGCTATCCATTATGCATTGGATGAAGGAAATTCAGGGGTCAGAGATATCCGGGGACCCCTGGGTTATTCTATTACACTGTACGGGCGAACCAGTCGGACGATATAAGAAATCACTTACACCGCATCTGCTGAATGCAGCAAAATCTCTTATTCCTAGATTTTGGAAACAAACTGTCATACCTACTGTGCGGCAGTGGCTAGTGGAAGTAGACCATATTTACCACATGGAGGATCTCACTTACTCCCTTAGGAACAAGTCAGAATTGTCACGAAAGATATGGTCCGACTGGTTTGCCTTCAAGTACACTTCCGCTTTTACAGACATTATGTCTAACTCCGTATAAACTGGAAATTAATAGGTTTTAAGGTCGTTTCATGTATATGAGGTGATCCGAGGCGGCATACCCCCCCCTCCTCTCTCTCTCTTTCTCCTTCCCCTCTACCTTCCGTCCTTTCACCCCATCTCCTCTTCTATCTTTCTCTTCTGTCCTGTTTTGGTTTTGTTAGTATTTTCTTCTGCCTTTCCACAATATGGACTGTTTTGTGCAGTCGAGTAGTTCATGGACTCGGTATACCAGATGTGCCATGTCACAGTGCTTACAGTTGTCTACTTACCTTGTCCTCGGTCAATGATTATTATGTTTCGGCTGATCTATTGGCTTCTTGTCATTGCAGGCCGGATAGTGGTTAGCCCCTTTTTCTCTTTTCTTTATGCAATGACCTACCTATTGTGTTGCTCTCACTCATTTGCAATGGGTGTATGGGCCTTTTTTCTATTTTTATGTATGTATGTCATTCAACTCAATAAATACTTATTAAACAAGGTCCGCCCTGCGCTCCCTACAAATTCTGGCAATGATGGCCTGGTAGTGTCCCCTTGTGGTGGCCTTAAAGACATCCCCCACAGTCGTGACCTCGGCTGAGCCAGCGTTGACTGCCCATTATCCAGTCAGCTCAGTCCTAAACTGAGTATCCACCCCAGTGTCTGAAATCCAGAACCTGGACAGTCTCCAAAGCCTATCCTCAGGGGCCACAGAGAGATCTAAGGCCAGGAGCAGCGGCACGTGATCTGAGATCCCCTAGGAAGTATTTGTACGTCTGTGACTCCCGGCAGGACCGGACCCCCTGCAAAGACCAGGTCTATGCGGGAGAACGTTCTGTGAGATGCCGAGTGACATGTAAAAGCCCGGGCTCGGGGGTGTCTCCACCTCCATCAGCTCGTAGGTGTCTGCCCAGCCAGCCAGTCCAGAACAGGGCTGCCCCACAGAAGACATCCTGTCCATGCCCAAGTCAGGGACTAGATTAAAGTCTCCTAAGATGACAGTATTATCAGAGGCAAACTCAGCCATCTTGCTTGTTATTTGGTTCAGTACTAGTAATGAGGCCGGTGGGGGCAGATACAGACCCACAATGGTCCAAGTTAATGAGTGGATCCTAGCATTAATTATGACATACCTGCCGTCCGGGTCTAGAGCCAGGTCCAGGAGCCTAAACAAGAGGGACTTAAGCACCAGTATGCTGACCCCCCTGGCAAAGCTAGAGTGCGTAGAGTGGTAGTGATAGCCCACCCAGGGTTTTTTGGGGGTGAGGATTCTACTGCCCATCAGGTGTGTCTCCTGAAGCACACATATGTGCGGGTTGTATGACTTAAGAAATTAGAACACCAAGGATCGTTTGGTTGGTAAATTCATCCCCCTGGTGTTCCATGATAGGATGTTAAGTGTGGACATGGACTTTAAGATCGGTAAGGGGTCTAGGATCAAAACACACACCGGCTCCCAGATCAGGCCTCCAGACCCAGGATGGACACATCTGAAAACAATGCAATGCTGAAATATCGATTATCTGAATGTGAAAATAAAACATTACTAAACGAAAAACAATGATTAAACTCAAAAACAAAGGGCCAAAACCCCCCCACCATCTCCCTGAAACTGAGGAGGGTCTTCAACCCAAAACCCATATCGGCACGCCGGACGCTAAGTGGGGGGTCTGCGCAAGTGGAGAGAATGCCCCTCCGGAAAGTATCTGGGGGGTGCAGGTGGGCGTATAGGTTCACCGCTCTGTGGCTTCCGCCGGGACAGTCAGGTGGCCAGGGGAAAAGCCTGATGCAGCCCAGGAGAAGAGAATTTTTCTTAACAGACCCCCAAATGCAACAGAGGCATTATATTATCTAAGGCAAAAGGTGCAACATGGTGTATAGTGCCTCATTGCGTAACGAACAGAAGGAAGGCACAGTTCTATTCTCCTGACGCTGTCAGGAGTACATTCTTATATTGCTGGAGTAAACGTAACATTGTACAACAGGTGCAACAGTGCCCCTCATGTGGCCCTCTCCCGGGTCCCTCTCAAGTAGCCACCTCAGCCCCCATGTGTCTGTAGAGAGTCCCGGGGGGAGTAGGGGACAGTTGCCGCAAGGGGGAATGAGGTTTAGGGGTCTGGGAACAGAATGGGGTGGCCCTCGGTGTGCCCGTGGGAGCGATCCAGAACCTCCAACTGAGACTTCCCTCCAGCCCACAGGGCATGGCAACTGAAAAGAGGTGGTAGGCCACTGGGGAGGGTGGCTCAGTAACATGGAATGTTAGAGGGGATCAGAGAGGCACAAGAAAATCTCAGGGAGGTGTAACTCACGGTTCCAGATGTCAGCGAGCATGCGGCAGGGAGTCCAGCCACGCGGAGGCCTCTCGAGGTGTATTGAAGAAGCGGGTAGATTCTCCATCTTGGACTCTTAGGCGCGCTGGAAACAGGACACTGTAACAGATGTTCCGAGCTTGCATAGCCGCCTTTACCTGATCTAATATTAATATTAGCAGCTTGTTGTTTTGGTAGCGAAGGTCTCCAAGGGCCCGAGATGCACAGAGAATTTCATCTCTATCCCTGAAATTCAAAACCCAGAGTATGAAGGTCCTTGGCGGGGTTCCACACCATATTGGGGGACAATTGGGCATCAGGCAGGAGGGAGAGCAGCATATCCTTCACGAAGGTGGTCGGATGGTTCCCCTCCGTGCCCTCGGCTAGGCCCGGCTAGGCCCGTGATTGCATATTTACTCATTGCATTTATGATATGCTGTGATGCTTTTTTGACAATAAAGGTATCCTTTTCAAAATGGACTTATCATTTAGCCAGTTATTTTTATCAGCTACGGTCAGTTCATAAGGGACGCATTGATTTCTACTGTTTTTTTTTGATTGGAGCCTGAGGCTCGAATCGGCTTTAAAAAGGTTGGGCTCAGGGCAGCCCACCCACTTGTGACATTAGCGAATCAACAATTCTCCCAGTCAATCAGGACAGGAAGCGGGAGGAGAAGCCAGGGAAGCCAGGGAAGCTGCCCGCGACCGGGATGGGGTAAGACCTGGATGGGTTGTTTAACCACTTCAGCCCCCGGAAGAATTGCCTGCCCAATGACCAGAGCATTTCTTTCTCACAAATAGAGCTTTCTTTTGGTGGTATTTGATCACCTCTGCGGTTTTTATTTTTTGCGCTATAAACAAAAAAATAGCGCCAATTTTGTAATAAATAGCCCCAATTTTTTTTTTAAATCTAATTTTTTCCTCAGTTTAGGCCGATATGTTTTCTTCTACATATTTTTGGTAATAAAAATAGCAAAAAACGTATGTTGATTGGTTTGCGCGAAAGTTATAGCGTCTACAATATAAGAAATAGATTTATGGCATTTTTATTATTTATTTATTTTTTACTAGTAATTGTGGCAATCTGTGATTTTTATCGGTGCTGCGACATTATGGAGGACATATCGGACACTTTTGACACATTTTTGGGACCATTGGCTTTTATACAGCGATTATTGCTATAAAAATGCACTGATTACTGTGTAAATGTCACTGGCAGGGAAGGGGTTAACAATAGGGGGCGATCAAGGGATTAACTGTGTTCCTTAATGTGTGTTCTCCTATAGTGATTCCCCTCCCCCTACAGTTAGATGACAGATCGTGGTTGCCAGCTTGTAAGAACTCACGATCTGCATCTCTTCTCCTCTCAGAACAGGGATGTGTGTGTTTACACACACACGTCCCTGTTCTTCCTCTCGTGCCCGCGATCGCTCGTGGCCCCCGATATCCTGCTGAAATGGACCGACATACAGCTACAACGGTCCGCGGGAACGAGCCGACCTGCCGCAGTATAATGACGGCGGCTGGTTGGCAAGCGGCTAAAAAATGGAAGAGTATCTTAATTACTTTTTTTTTGCCTTTATTTCTCTTTTTAAGTGACGTAAAAGTAGGTGCTACCTGTTTAAAGCTAAACTGACTTGCTGAATAAAGCAAAATGCATTATGCAAGTGTGCTTACTCTGCTCTAACCAGTTAGCAATCATGTTTCTCTTTTAAGATTTCTTAATGCATAAACCAGACATAAAAAACAACAACAGCCAAAAAACAATAATTGCAGTGTTCACCAGTGAAATATATCCCTGAAATATACAACAAAACTGAAAATTCTCCCTGGGACTTTGGGTGAGGTAAGCACAGTTTAGCCAATAGACGTAGCAACAGTAAATACAATATAATATTTATTCAAGTAAAGATAGTACATGCATTGATGTCATCAACAAATGGCAATTCATACAGGATACATATAAATGAAATGATGGTACATAAATGTATAAATAATCATATAACCCACAGGCATCAATGATGCGTATAAAATGTACCTAGGATGAAAAGATTCAAATTGGGTGTGTAGCATGACATTGATACTACAGGGTAAGAGGGGCCTTGGTACAAGAAACTTCATACTCACCAATAGACATGACCAAAACAGCGGAGGTATAGCTCCCAGACGGCGGCAGCAGGCGTCTCGCCAGGGAGCTGAAGAGGCGGAGCCAGACAAGACCCCACCAAATGGAGGAAAAGCATGGCATGGATATAAATTGTGTATCCCTACAAGTCTCACTGTGTCCATGGAAAGTATTTGGCTGTAAACATAAATACAGTGGGGCAAAAAAGTATTTAGTCAGCCACCAATTGTGCAAGTTCTCCCACTTAGATGAGAGAGGTCTGTAATTGTCATCATAGGTATATGAGACAAAATGTGGAAACCAATCCAGACAATCACATTGTCTGATTTGGAAAGATTTTTTTTTGCAAATTATGGTGGAAAATAAGTATTTGGTCAATATCAAAAGTTCATCTCAATACTTTGTTATATATCCTTTGTTGGCAATGACAGAGGTCAAACGTTTTCTGTAAGTCTTCACAAGGTTGTCGCACACTGTTGCTAGTAGTATGTTTGCCCATTCCTCCATGCAGATCTCCTCTCGAGCAGTGATGTTTTGGGGCTGTCGCTGGGCAACACAGACTTTCAACTCCCTCCAAAGGTTTTCTATGGGGTTGAGATCTGGAGACTGGCTAGGCCACTCAAGGACCTTGAAATGCTTCTTACAAAGCCACTCCTTCGTTACCCGGGTGGTGTGTTTGGGATTATTGTCACGCTGAAAGACCCAGCCACGTTTCATTTTCAATGCCCTTGCTGATGGGAGGGGGTTTGCACTCAAAATCTCACGATACATGGCCCTATTCATTCTTTCATGTACACGGATCAGTCGTCCTGTTCCCTTTGCAGAGAAACTGCCCCAAAGCATGATGTTGCCACCCCCAGGCTTCACAGTAGGTATGGTGTTCTTTGGTTGCAACTCAGCATTCTCTCTCCTCCAAACACGAGTTGTGTTTCTACCAAACAGTTCTACTTTGGTTTCATCTGACCATATGACATTCTCCCAATCCTCTTCTGGATCATCCAAATGCTCTCTAGCAAACCTCAGATGGGCCCGGACATGTACTGGCTTAAGCAGGGGGACACGTCTGGCACTGCAGGATCTGAGTCCCTGGCGGCATAGTGTGTTACTGGTTACTGATGGTAGCCTTTGTTACGTTGGTCCCAGCTCTCTGCAGGTCATTCACTAGGTCTCCCCGTGTGGTTCTGGGATTTTTGCTCACCGTTCTTGTGATCATTTTGACCCCACGAGATGAGATCTTGCGTGGAGCCCCAGATCGAGGGAGATTATCAGTGGTCTTGTATGTCTTCCACTTTCTAACTATTGCTCCCACAGTTGATTTCTTCACACCAAGCTGCTTGCCTATTGCAGATTCAGTCTTCCCAGCCTGGTGCAGGTCTACAATTTAGTTTCTGGTGTCCTTCGACAGCTCCTTGGTCTTCACCATAGTGGAGTTGGAGTGTAACTGTTTGAGGTTGTGGACAGGTGTCTTTTATACTGATAACAAGTTCAAACAGGTGCCATTAATACAGGTAATGAGTGGAGGACAGATGAGCCTCTTAAAGAAGAAGATACAGGTCTGTGAGAGCCAGAAATCTTGCTTGTTTGTAGGTGACCAAATACTATTTTCCACCATAATTTGCAAAAATATTTTTTTCCAAATCAGACAAGATTTGTTTCCACATTTTGTCTCCCATAGTTGAGGTATACCTATGATGACAATTACAGGCATCTCTCATCTTTTTAAGTGGGAGAACTTGCACAATTGGTGGCTGACTAAATACCTTTTTGCCCCACCGTATGTATGTCAGACATTCTGAAGTAACAGGGTAAAATAAGTGTATAGTAACATATATGTATGAATGAGTGAGTGTATAAATGTATGGGTGGTAAGTCATCCTACTCAGGTATAGGGTTCAGCGGACACCTGGATGTTCGGGTTCAACGGGTTCGGCCGAACTTTGGGAAAAAGTTTGAGTTCGGCACCCGAACTTGACCCCGAACCCAAACCACATTGAAGTCAATGGGGACCCGAACTTTTGAGGACTAAAATGGCTCTAAAATAGTAATGGAAAGGGCTAGAGGGCTGCAAATGGCAGCAAAATGTTGTTAAGAGCATGGCAAGTGCTCTGCAAACAAATGTGGATAGGGAAATAATAACTTAAAATAACATAAAATACATAAAAATAAAAAATAATAATCTTGACCTAGGAGGATGAGGTCCATATGGAGTAGGAGGTTCAGGTGGCGGTGGATGTGGCGGTGTAGGTGGAAGCGGCGGTGGAGGAGGACGAGGTAGCCAACACTGGTTTTTGTTTTTGTTTTTAATTTATTTTATTTTTTTAAATTAGGGTACACCCCAAAAAAAGTGAGAGAGATCAAGAATACAACAATGGCTGGGTAAGGTCGGTATACATGTCTATTCTGCACAAGGTACGGACAAGTCCTGTGGGATCCATGCCTGGTTCGATTTAATGAACGTGAGCTTGTCCACATTGGCTCTGGACAGGCGGCTGCACTTGTCTGTGATAACGCCCCCTGCCGTGCTAAATACACGTTCAGATAATACACTGGCTGCAGGGCAGGCCAGCACCTCCAAGGCGTAAAGGGCAAGCTCAGGCCATGTGCCCAATTTGGAGACCCAGAAGTTGAAGGGGGCAGACCCGTCATTCAGTACATTTAGGCGTGTGCACACATACTGCTCCACCATGTTGGTGAAATGCTGCCTCCTGCTAAGACGTTCCATATCAGCTGGTGGTGCTGGTTGTTGTGGCGTGCTGACAAAGCTTTTCCACATTTTGGCCATGCTAACCCTGCCTTCTGAAGTGCTGGCGGTGCCCCGGCTGCGTTGGCGACCTCTTCCTCCTCCTCTTCCTCCTCCTCTGCCTTCGCCTTGTGCTTCCACTGTGCCCCCGCTGTCAGGTGGGAACGCGCGTCTACCAGCGTGCGCTTGTACTTGCGCATCTTACAATCACGCTCCAGTGAGGGAATTAAGGACGGTACGGGATCCAGCAGTGTGGCCACCCAGTAATCAGCACCTGTTAGAATGTGGGCAACTCATCGGTCGTTGCGGAGACACTGCAGCATGTAATCGCTCATGTGTGCCAGGCTGCCCAGAGGCAACGAAAAGCTGTCCTCTGTGAGAGGTGTATCGTCTGTGTCCTCTGTATCCCCCCCAGCCACACACCAGTGATGGCCATGAGCTGGTCTGGGTGCCACCCTGCTGTGAACATGGTTCCTCCTCCTCCATCTCCTCCTCCTCATCCTCCACCTCGTCATCTTCCAGAACTGTGCCCTTGCTGGACAATTGTGTACTTGGCATTTGTTGGTGCAGGAACCCACCCTCGTAGCCACTTGTGAATGACTGCCCTGAAAGCCTTGGAAATTATCCCTCTTCCTCCTCCTCCTCCTGTGCCACATCCTCTTCCATCATCGCCCGAAGCGTTTGTTCAAGGAGGCATAGAACTGGGATAGTAACGATGAGAACGGCGTCATCGGCACTGGCCATGTTGGTGGAGTACTCGAAACAGCGCAATAAGGCACACAGGTCTCGCATGGAGGCCCAGTTATTGGTGGTGAACTGGTGCTGAACGACAGAGTGACTCACGCGTGCGTGCTGCAGCAGAAACTCCACTATCGCATGCTGCTGCTCGCACAGTCTGGCCAGCATGTGCAAGGTGGAGTTCCAACTTGTGGGCATGTCACATATGAGGCGGTGAGCGGGAAGGCCGAAGTTACGCTGCAGCGCTGACAGGCGAGCAGCAGCAGGGTGAGAACACCGAAAGTGCGCACAGACGGCCCGCACTTTCTGCAGCAGCTCTGGCATATCGGGTAATTTTTAAGGAACCCCTGCACCACCAAATTCAGCACATGCGCCAGGCAAGGGATGTGCGTCAAACCGGCTAGGCCCAGAGCTGCTACGAGATTTTGCTTATTATCGCACACCACTAGGCCGGGCTTGAGGCTCACTGCCACCAACCACTCATCGATCTGTTGTTCCATGTCCCTCCACAACTCCTGCGTGGTGTGGCGTTTTTCCCCCAAACAGGAAAGTTTTAAAACTGCCTGCTGTCGTTTACCCCTGGCTGTGCTGAAGTTGGTGGTGAAAGTGTTACGCTGACCGGATGAGGAGGCGGTAGAGGATGAGGAAGTGGAGTAGGAGGAGTTAGCAACAGGAGGCAAACTGAAGCACCCTGCAATCCTCGGCGGTGGGAGGACATGCGCCAAACTGCTATCCGCCTCAGGCCCAGCCGCAACTGCATTTACCCAGTGTGCTGTTAGGGAGATATAACGTCCCTGACCGTGCTTACTGGTCCACGTATCCGTAGTTAGGTGGATCTTGCCACAGATGGCGTTGCGCAGTGCACACCTGATTTTGTCCCCCACTTGGTTGTGCAGGGAAGGGATGGCTCGCCTGGAAAAGTGGTGGCGGCTGGGCACGACCTACTGTGGGACAGCCAATGCCATCAGGCTTTTAAAACTCTGCGTCTCCACCAGATGGAATGAAAAAAAAAATTGACGTGGGGTTCCCCCAAATATCCATTCCAGGCCCTTCAGATCTGGCATGGATTTTAAGGGGAACTCCACCCCAAATTTTTTAAAAAAATGGCGTGGAGTCCCCCTAAAAATCCATACCAGACCGCTTATCCGAGCACGCAACCTGGCCGGCCGCAGGGGAAAAGGGGGGGACGAGAGAGCGGCCCCCCTCCCTCCTGAACCGTACCAGGCCACATGCCCTCAACATGGGGAGGATGTCCCCATGTTGATGGGGACAAGGGCCTCATCCCCACAACCCTTGCCCGGTGGTTGTGGGGGTCTGCGGGCGGGGGGCTTATCGGAATCTGGAAGACCCCTTTAACAAAGGGGACCCCCAGATCCCGGCCCCCCCTATGTGAATTGGCAAGGGGTACATTGTACCCCTACCATTTCACGAAGAAAGCGTAAAAAAATGTTTAAAAAAACACACAAACACCTTGAAAAAGTCCTTTATTTAAAAAAAAAAAAAACATTCCAGCGGTGAAATCCAGTGTCCCGCGGCGATCCCGATGTCCAGCGCTGTCCTTCATTGGTTGTGCCTGAGCGGACCTGATGGGGAACTCCCTCTCAGTATTTTAAATGTATAGACCCGCCCCTTCTAAAGTTCCCCATCAGGTCCGCTCAGCGGACCAGATGCGGAACATGAGAAGGTGCGGGTCTATACATGTATTACCAAAGTGAGAGCAGTCCCCCATCAGGTCCGCCCCCTCGGTATGTCAGACCCGCCTACGTCATTGGCTTGAGCGGGGAACTTCCTTCACTATGTAAATTTAAATTACACAGTGAAGGAAGTTCCCCGCTCAAGCCAATGACGTAGGCGGGTCCGACATACCGAGGGAGCGGACCTGATGGGGAACTTTAGAAGGGGCGGGTCTATACATTTAAAACACTGAGAGGGAGTTCCCCATCAGGTCCGCTCAGGCACAACCAATAAAGGACAGCGCTGGACATCGGGATCGCCGCGGGACACTGGATTTCACCGCTGGAATGTTTTTTGTTTTTTTTTAATAAAGGACTTTTTCAAGGTGTTTGTGTGTTTTTAAAAAAAATTTTTTACGCTTTCTTTGTGAAATGGTAGGGGTACAACGTACCCCTTACCAATTCACATAGGGGGGGCTGGGATCTGGGGGTCCCCTTTGTTAAAGGGGTCTTCCAGATTCCGATAAGCCCCCCGCCCGCAGACCCCCACAACCACCAGGCAAGGGTTGTGGGGATGAGGCCCTTGTCCCCATCAACATGGGGACATCCTCCCCATGTTGAGGGCATGTGGCTTGGTACGGTTCAGGAGGGAGGGGGGCCGCTCTCTCGTCCCCCCCTTTTCCCCTGCGGCCGGCCAGGTTGCGTGCTCGGATAAGCGGTCTGGTATGGATTTTTAGGGGGACTCCACGCCATTTTTTTTTTAAATTTGGGGTGGAGTTCCCCTTAAAATCCATGCCAGATCTGAAGGGCCTGGAATGGATATTTGGGGGAACCCCACGTCAATTTTTTTTTTAATTTGCGGCAGGGTTCCCCTTAATATCCATTCCAGACCTGAAGGGCCTGGTAATTGAATTCTGGGGAACCCCCACGCTTTTTTTTTTTTTTTTTATCAATGACTTTTGTATGTATTGCCGGGAGCCGACAATTCATTAATAGCCGCGAGTCAGTTTTAAAAGACTTTTTTTCTTTCAAAAATGACATTTTTTGCAGGGACAGTTCTAAGCACGGGAAACATGCGCCACTTCACATGCATATCATACACACCCCCCAGGTACGAAATTTAAAGGAATATTTCACTTTTATTTTTTCATTTTAAGCATTATTAAAATCACTGCTCCCGAAAAAACGGCCGTTTTTAAAACTTCTTTTTGCATTGATACATGTCCCCTGGGGCAGGACCTCGGTCCCCAAACACTTTTTAGGACAATAACTTGCATATTAGCCTTTATAATTAACACTTTAGATTTCTCCCATAGATTTTTCGAATTTGCCGCGAACACCCCAATTTGTTCGCTGTTCGGCGAACGGGCGAACAGGCAATGTTCGAGTCGAACATGAGTTCGACTCGAACTCAAAGCTCATCCCTACTCGTGTCTTGTCATCAGCACATTGTCTGAAGAACTGCCATGCTAGGGAACTCCTTGGACCTGGCTTTGGTGTGCTCGGTCCCTTGCTGCGTTGGGCAGTAGCAGGCGTACTGTCTAGGGGATGGACGCTCCGCTTTTGCACACTGCTCCCTCTTTTGCTGTGCTGGTGGCTCTGTGCGACCACCGCCTCTTCCTCCGAACTACACAGGTCACCTGCATGACGTTGATTCCATGTGGGGTCGAGGACCTCATTGTCCTCCACATCATCTTCCACCCAGTCTTCACCCCTGCCCTCCTTGTCGGTCTGCAGAATTGCGAAAGCAGCAGCAGTTGACACCTGTGTTTCTTCATCATCCGAGACGTGCTGCGATGGTCCTCCCATGTACTCATCTTGAAACATAAGTGGTTGGGCATCGGTGCACTCAATCTCTTCCACTTCTGGGGCAGGGCTAGGTGGATGGCCCTGGGAAACCCGGCTAACAGAGTCATCAAAAAGCAGAAGAGACTGCTGCATGACTTGGGGCTCAGACTGATTTGCAAGGGGGTGAGGTGAAAGACTGATGGACATCGGCTGCAGGTGCCAACTCTGATCTTTCAGCAGTAGACTGGGTGGGAGACAATGTTGAAGGAACTAGAGGCACTGTCAGCAACCCAATCTACTATCGCCTCTACTTGTCCTGGGCCTGGCCTCAACATTCGTAGAGCCGCATTAGGCCCGACCAAATACCGCTGCAGGCTCTGTCGCCTACTCGCACCTGAGGAAGGTGTTTTACTTGTGCGTGTAGCTGGCACAGATCGACCACGTCCTCTCCCTGCAACAGGAGCTCCACCAGCAGCACCACGACCGGGGCCACGTCCCTTATTTGACGGTCTCCTCATATTTCTCAAATTTAGGATCTTGCCCTAAATGGGTGTTTTTTGAATAGCAGAATAGAGCAACAGTACCTAAAGGGTGCATCTCACAGGTACAGATATGCAGAAAACGCACCAAAATATTTATTTTTGCCCTAAATTTTTATTTTTTGGAAGATCAGAATAGGAGAACAGTATCTATCTAAAGTGTGTATCTCACACGTACAGATATGCAGAAAATGCAGCAAAAACATTTTTTGGGCAGAAATTGCACCAAAAATTTTTTTTTTGCCCTAAATTATTATATTTTTTGAAGAGCAGAATAGGAGAACAGTATCTAAAGTGTGTATCTCACACGTACAGATATGCAGAAAATGCACCAAAAAAGAAATTTGGGCAGAAAACGCACCAATTTTTTTTTTTTTGCCCTAAATTATTACTTTTTTTTGAAGAGCAGAATAGGAGAACAGTATCTAAAGTGTGTATCTCACACGTACAGATATGTAGAAAACGCACCAATTTTTTTTTTTTTGCCCTAAATTTTTTTTTTTTTTGAATAGCAGAATAGGAGAACAGTATCTAAAGTGTCTATCTCACAGTAACATATGCAGTGCTGGTGCACTGAGCTTGCATAAAATGCCCGCCGAAGCCAACCTAACTAACAGACGGATAAAAGTTATCTTTTCTCTGGCACTGGGCTCAGGGCAGGATAAAAAGATTGTGCACTGCACCCACACAACAAAAGCAAGGTAGATCGCTGAGTAATTTGATTTCTGAATTAGGACAGGACTCCTACAGTATCTAATTCTCTCCCTCAAAGCAGCAGCAGCAACCTTTCCCTACACTAACTGAAGCAGAGTGACGTGCTGTGCTATGTGCCTCTAGCTTATATAGAGGCTGGGTCACATGCTGCACTGGCCAATCACAGCCATGCCATTAGTAGGCATAGCTGTGATGGCTTCTAAGGGCACACAAGTTAAACAAATGTTGATTGGCTGCCCTGCAGCTTTTTAAAATGCGGCAATACATTGACGAACACCGAACCCAAACCCGAACATACAGTACATTGTTCGGGTTCGGGTCCGGGTATCAAAAACCCAAAAGTCCGGTACGAAACCGAACTTTACAGTTCGGGTTCGCTCAACCCTACTCAGGTATACTCACATGTTTCCACATGGCTCACTCTGAGCACTCACCCTTAGCCTGTCTTTGACATTACAGGTTTTATCATACACATGCATTTCAATTAATTTCCACTTTCTTTTCTTCCTTTGTTCTTTTGCTATTTCCTCACTGTCACTCTTGTCAGCTTTTGATATCTTTTACCACTTTCCCCTACAGTCTCTATGTTCTCACCATCCTTGTCTCAGGCCTTTCATTCATACATAGATACATACAGGGCCGCCATCAGGGGGGTACAGGCAGTACACCTGTAAGGGGCCCGGAGGTCCCCAGGGGCCCGGATGGCAATCCCCCTTTTTTTTCTTTGTAAGGGGCCCAGAGGTCCCGAGGGCCCCGGATGGTAACCCCCCTTTTTTATGGATTTTTTATTAAAAAAAATAAAAATAATAATAATCATTTTTTTTTTGTAAGGGGTCCAGAGGTTTTTATTAACTTTTTTATAAAAAAAAAATTGTAAGGGGACCAGAGGTCCCCAGGGCCCTGGATGGTAACCCCCCTTTTTTATGTATTTTTTATAAAAAAAAATATTTTTATTTTATTTATTCTTTATTTTTTTTATTTATTTTTTTGTAAGGGGCCCAGAGGGCCTCAGATGAAAACTCCCCCTTTTTTTTATTTTATTTTTTATGAATTATTTATTTTTATTTTTGTGTTTGTCAGCACCCAAAGCCCCCCCCGACCTCAACAATTTGCGGCGGCAGCACCCCCCTGATGGCGGCCCTGGATACATATATGTTACTATATTCAAATCAAAAGTGGTGATCAGTGTTATACTTTGCATTTAGCAAAATAGAAATAATTGGCTATTAGGGAGGTACCACATCCATGTTAACTACTATATACCAAAAAAAAAAACACGTTGTTTGGACTTTACTGGTACCAGAGAGGGACAACCACACCAAATTATAAAAAGTTACATTTAATTACAAATCATTAACTTTTTCCTGCCCACGCTATAGCCCAAAGACGGCTACAGCATGGGCCTTAATTGCCAGGAGGGCCGTCCATGGACATTCTCCTGAGCATGCACTGTCAACACGTCCCTGTGGGCCGCACGTGGCGCACTCTGTGATCACCGAGTCTATGAGACTCGGCTGATCTCAGATCGGAGTAAGGGGCCAATCCCCTTTGATCGAAAACCTTACGAAATAATATAATCATACATAAAATAAAATGAAACATAAAGAAAATTTACAAAGGAAAATTATTAAGATTGCTGTATTATAACATATTTAACAAGATGCTCGTAAGAGCCGCATAAAAAAAAAAAAATTAGGGTGTGACAAATGAAAGACAATCAAAAAAAATCTAAATCAAGTAAACCTAAGTAGGTGAATATGATTCGCCCAAGAGAAAAGAAAACAGGTAATAGAGTCATTCTAATTTGAGTCTATAATTTTCAGTTATTGAATTTATTTGTTTCTGAGTTTGAGGACTTGTAAATTTGTGGATTTTTTGGAGGAAGGTGGCTTAATTGACTTTCAAATTGCCCAGAGAGTTTGTGAGGGTTGCTTTTAAGGACCAGTCTGTGTATCGAAATGGATTAATAAAGTGTATATTTTTCGAGGGGTTAAAGCTTTCGCTCTATAAACATTTTCTATCTTGAAAAGAAACGACAAGTTGGTCCAAAGGATTGGATTATCGTGTCTAGCCTTTCCATATATAAAAGAGCCTTTAGGTTGGTTTTGACTACTGTTATTGTTGGCCGTGTGGGTGACGTCCAAGTTTTTAGTATCGCTTTACGAGCAGCTAGGAGGCATACCAAGGCCTACTTGGGAATGTAAGGATTGCATCATCTTGCATCAAGTTTTTCTATATAATCAAATAGGCAAGTTGTTGCGTTTTGGGGATTATGTATTGATGTAATTCCATAGATGTATCTCAGTATTTGGTCCCAAAAGATTGAGATTTTAGGACATTCCCAAAAATGGTGAAGTAAAGTTAGACGGAAGGAATAAGTGGAGACAGACGGATATGTTTTATTCATTAAAAATAGAATGAATGGCTTATGCATTAATTTAAACTGTGTTTCTCTCCAGTTTTCACTGATAATTAGACGACTAGTCTTGAGATACCCCTCCAAGATTTTTTCCAATAACTCTTAGCCCATAGAATCTTTTTGCCAGCTTTTTAGAAGAGTGCTTCTCTGACGATGTGAGAGATGGAAGTTAAGGGGTGAATATAGGGTAAAAGTTTCTCTCTATTGCTCGATCGACCAATGAATGTTGAAAAGATTTATTCTTGGGGTTAAAACACCTTTTAAGAAAGAGCACTAGACTTTCATGGACACTCATGTGTTGGGAAGGCAGATGCTATTCTCTAGATAGTTCATCAAAAGATTTAAACTGAACAGAGTTTGATTTGAAGAAGGAATATGCCTTTTGAAGACCATTGGAGTTCCAGATTGCAAATTCCTCACAGTACTCGTTGGTGGGCAACATGGGGTTGCCCTTTAGAGGTAAGAATTTTTATATATTTGCTAATAGGCCGATGATCTCCTAACAATACGCCAAGCAATTAAAGTATCTTTAAACAGTAATAATATGCAAAGTGATACCGCGCTAACAAATATAGTACTAAAAAATTAAATTGAAACCAGCGGCAGCTTAAACGTAAGATAGGACGTAATATACCATAATAAAAATAAAAAGCTGCGCTAAGAGTGATCGTGACTAAATATAATGAAATTAGTGAAAAAATTGGAGGATGGCAGTCCCGCAATCCAAAAACAATGTGAATGACAAATTGAAAAGTCTTTACAAGTTCTTTTTGGATCTCCACAAAAAGGAGGTTATTGCTTTATTTAATTTATTTATTACTGAATGTTTTAGTAGCAAAGGTATGGTTTGTAATGGATATAATAGTCTTGCAATGGAAATCATTTTAAATAGATGGCATCTCCCAAATAGCGAAATGGGTAAATTCATCCATGCTTTGAGTCCTTTTTTAATTTTAGAGAATAAGGGTAGGTAATTTAAGTAATTGATTGTTGAGGGTTCTTTGCCTATTTTAATGCCTAGATATGTAATATATTGGGAAGCTACGGAGAAAGAGGATGTAGGAATCCAATTTTTTGATTTTGTCAAATTAAATGGTAACATCTCACTTTTTGAAAAATGAATCTTGAAACCTGAAAAGGTTTGAACGTTTTTAAAGATATCCATTATGGCTATCATGTCAGCTGCTGGATTTGAAGTAAATATTAGGATATAGTCTGTGAATAATGCAGTGTAGTATCATGTCATTTATCTTTAATCCAGATAAGGTAAGGTTATTATTGATAAACCTGAAGAGTTTATATTGCCAAATGAAATAAAGGGGAGATAGTGGACATCCCTGTCGTGTGTCTTTTGCAAGCATAATGATGTCTGAAATATTCCCTGAGGTAACTAGGCATGCCGTTGGTGAGGAGTACATATTATTTACAGTAAGAAATCAGGGATAGACCCTGAGAGACCAAGTTTTTTTTGGAGCCATGTATAGCCATTGTAGATCAATATTTTCGAAAGCCTTTTTGGCATCTAGTGTTATTATAGCTGTATCTAAATCTGGGTGCAATTTATCATTTTCTAGTGCCATAATTACCTTTCTTATATTTAAAGTGGCAAATGAATCCTGCTTGTGCTGGATGTATAATGGAGGGTAATCATTTAGCCAATCGTGATACTATAATTTTAGACATGCTTTTGGCATCTAGGTTTATTAAAGAGATTGGCCAATATGAAGCTGGATCCGTTGGGTCTTTCCCCTTCTTGGATATTGGTTTTATATATGCTTGTTATCAAGTAGAAAGGTATGGCCCTCCTTCTCTTATTGGTTTATAAACCCTTGTTAGTGTGTCTGTTATGGATTTATAGATTTTTGGGAGATTTAAAAAATTCAGCCGTGTATCCGTCAGGGCCGGGGGACTTTATTATTTGCTCGTTTTTTTAGAGTGGTTGTTACTTCTTCAGTAGTTATGGATGCATTTAAAATTTAATTTGGTCATTGGACAATTTTAGAAGTTGTAAGTTCCCTAAAAAGGAAACTGCAGCCTTTTCGTCAAACGGGTCTTTGAGGTATACATTTTTGTAGTATGTAGTGAGAAACGTGTTGATTTCTGTAGTAGATGTGGTGAGGATGCCTGTAGACAGAGGCTTAGCTTAAAGCTTGTGGGCCCTGGTGCAAAAGTTAACTTGGGCCCCCCCCCATATCACCCACCACTTCCACTGTGCGTGCAGATAAATCCACCGCACGCCAAGATTCTCAAAGTGGCTTAAGAGTTTTGAGTTCCTCTTTACATCAGAGGACAGGGATTACCACAGGAAAATCAGAGGACAGGGATCACCGCTCGAGAATCAGAGGACAGGGATCACCGCTCGAGAATCAGAGGACAGGAATCACCACTGGAGAATCAGAGGACAGGGACCCCTGGCAGGTCACTTGGCAGAGCTCCTTTCTCATCCCAGCACTGTCTACAGCTCCTACCCCCCCCCCCACCCGACACACACACACACACACACTACACAGGGCTGAAATCACATTCCTTTACACACAGTCTCTAAGTCTTCACAGGCTGTTTCTGGCTTTTATGTTGCCCTTCTGACCTGTGAAATTCTCTGGTCAGAACGGCAGTGTAGTTGCAGTAGGCATACACCCTGTGCAGATCATGGCTAACTGACTGTGTTACAAAGGAGGTGTTAAGGGATTTGTTTTAGCAATTTCTGAAAGTTTTGCTGTCAGTGTTGGCAGGTGTTGGGGGAAGGTCACCTCCTGGAGGTGTGTGTCTTTTCCCCAGTTTCAGGGAAGTGGGGTAAGCAGACATCCCCAAGTGGGGGGTACAGAGAATCCCAGCTGGTGACTAGAAGACACTAAGCAGTGTCTTACCTCACCAGTGACATCAGTCCCATCATGGCTATAGGACGGCACTCTCCTCCTCTTGCCTCCCTAAGCACGGTTACCATTCCATGTTGCCAGCACACAGCACAGACACTTCCCCATCCTGGGCTGTTCTTACTTCTTGCTCCTCTCCATTTAGGGAATGCCTCACAGCTTCTCCCCAGCCATTGAGATTGGTGGGGTGTGGACTGTAGAAAGAAAAGTAGAAGCCCAGTACTGGAGCATGGCTGTGGGGCCCTAGGGCAGATCAGAGCTGGACTTAGTGGAGGATATGATAATATGACAGGGAGGCTGCTGGGCCCCCTGGAGCTAAGGGTGGGGTTGCGATTGTGACCCCTGCAACCCCTTATGCTACCCCCATGCCTGTAGAGTTTTTTAAGGATATACAGTAATATTTGTTGACTCGTATGGTCCTGTGCATAGTTTAGCCAATAATTTACCAGATTTGTTCCCATACTTATGGTAACATAAAGTGGATGATTTAATGTGCTTTTGTTGTTCGGCCCATATAGTAGGTTGAATTGTCTTTTCGCTTCATGCCATTTTTATCTATTTTCAGGGTTGTATTGTTGAGTTAAATTGGCTTGAGCTTGTCTTAATGTATTGCTTGCCTGACGATATTGTTCCATAGAATGTCTTTTAAATTGGGAGACATAGGCTATAATTTTCCCTCTCAGGAATGCTTTTCCAGCTTCCCAGTATAAATTTGGATTTATTATATGTCCTGAGTTAGTCAGTTTATATTCTCCTCAAAGCAAATTGGATATGTTTGCAAAAATCCTCATTGTTTGACAGATATGAGGGAAATCTCCAAATGTTGGCATTATCTTGATAATGTGTTACAAAAAAGTGTAGAGGCTCCAAGGGGGCAGTAAGCGGAGTTTTAAGGTGCAAAAAATCGAAGAATCAATTATACAAAGAATACAAAATGTATTGATACATAAACAGTATAAAACTACTTATGCAATTAGGGCTATAGATAGCCCAATGGTCATATTACAAAAGAATGGTTGCCTCTACATGTTTCACCACAAACGCGGCTTCTTCTGGAGCTTTTGTCTGACCTTTATTTTAAAACATTACCACCCGTTGAATGATCACGATTCCGGATACTCCCCAAAACCCACCAAGAGGTCCAATGGGGGATGTCTGTGCCACAAGAGTGAAAGGAAAACAGTTGCCCTATAGTTACACCTGTTATTTCAAGATGTTTTGGCAAATCGATTGATCAATATTTAATCTTTCCCCATAAACGGACTTCATCCATTACCAGCATACCTGAAGGTGCGTGTACCCTCCGAACGTTTCCTTTATTTCACTTTGCCACAGTTGCTTGACTCAGTGTCTGAGAATGACACCATATACCCAGGGAGGATCAAAGAAATTTGATCTGTCCCAAGGGATTAAACCTTTTTGGGAAATGAGTATTGAGCCTCACCAACAGCAGGGGGTCCTACCCTATACTCTTCTCGTTATCTCCTCAGTATTGGGATATAAAAAGGAATCTCCAATGGTGTAGTACATTGTAAAACGGGGGGTTTATTAAAAAACAGCTAGATATTTACTCACATTATAAACAGTAGAAACAAACAGATAAAATACCGAATGGTTTCATGAGATAAATTCTGCATATTTCTGAAAAATTACCACATGCGGTATTTTAGAAGCATTTTTTTTTTGTGAATGCCAACAAAAATTTTGTAAAAAAACACTGTGTGGTGTTTTACTGTATTTCTGTGGATACTACTTTGTGAATGGAACCCAATGATATTTCTCTATCCTGAATGGATGCCAAGCGATGCATAACTGTAATTATTTGAAATTTTTTAGAAGGACATGAATTTTATCATTTTATATCTATGAGGGAGCTGTAGCTGCAGCTGTGATTAATAACAAATCAACTTCTAACTTCAGCTTGTTCTGTTAAAGTGATATTAAAGTCTTGTTTTCTTTTTTTGTTTAAAAATAATAAACATGTTATACTTACCTCCTCTGTGCAGTTGGTTTTTCACAGAGCAGCCCAGATCCTCCTCTTCTCGGGTCCCTCCGCGTTGCTCCTGCCCCCCCCCTCCTGTCGAGTGCCCCGCTGCTGTCTCAGCCAAAAAGAAAGGGAGAATCCTGGACAGTAGAGGCTCTTGTACAACATCGCTGGATCAAGATGGGGCACATGTAAGTATTAGGGGGCTGAGGGGGGCTGCTGCACACAGAACATTTTTTATCTTAGAGCATAGAATGCATTAAAGGGGTTGTAAACCCTCGTGTTTTTTCACCTTAAAGCGGGCTTCCACAAGCAATTTTTTTTTTAAAGTCTTTTAATAAGGACACTTACCTGTCCTAGGCGCCCGCGATGTTGGCCCCCCGAGGCCAACCCCTCAATCCTCGCAGGTCCCGGCGCCGTCATCCTCACTAAGGGGAACAAGCCTTGCGACTTCACTGCCCGATTCATACTGCATTCTGCATACTGCATGCGCGAGTCTCGTGGCGCTGTATGAATGGGCGGCTGCTCTCTGGGATACAAACAGTTCCCAGAAGGCAGCGTGCCCCATTCACCAGAAGACAACGCGAGGAGGACGAGGAAGAAGACCTGCTGCGGACTAGGAAGAGGAAGATTAGGAACATCCACATAGCAACCGCCTTTTCTGGTGAGTAAAAAAAAAAAAGTTTCTATTTTTTTGCAGGATTTTTTTTTTAGGGTGGAAGTCCACTTTAATGATTTCATACTTCTGACATCAATTGAATATGCAGTTTCTTTGCAAAAAGACCATCACGTATTGATGTTTTTTAGCTTTTGTAATACATAATTAATTATTTATAAATTTTTGGTTCACATACATCATTTTTGGAGTCATTGCCTTTTCAAAGTCCTGTCAGAGGGTTCTCCATGTTTTTCTGATGTATTATTAGGGATGTTGGCAATTTCTCCCATTCCCCACTAGAACTGGCTATCTTTTACCCTTGGGAGAGAGCTTCCCAGAGAGGGTTATCTAATGCGGGGAGTAGCCGCGAGAGCCGCCGTGGGACCCCAGAAGAGGACGATCGGGGCCACTCCATGCAAAACAAACTGCACAGTGGAGGTAAGTATGATATGTTTGTTATTTTTTATTTTTTTAAACTTGAACCTTTAATATCACTTTAAGATGAAAAATACTTTCTGCCTTTAGAATCACTTTAAGCTTTGACAATAAAACCTAGAAGCTGATTGGTTACTATGCACATCTGCACCAGGTTCTTTGTGCACCAGTTTTAGTAAATATCCCCCTATGTGTCTAGTCAATATTATTTTACAAATATAAGCAGCAAATTGTACATCTTCTAGGTAAGCTATGTTTGCCTTCAATGATGGGCCTGCATATTTTACAACTGTGCAGTATAAAATCTGCATGTTCAAAGGGATCCTGGAGATGTCAAATTACAAAGAAGCAAGCACGGCTTTTCACATAGAGCTAATTTAGGGATTATTGTTCACTTCAATTCTGGAAATGAAAGTAGTTCTATTCATACAGCAAAGAGGATTTTATTAAGAGAAAGGGGAACAAGTTGAAAACTGGAAATCTCTATCCTGAGGGGCTTATACAAACTGGCCCTTTTAGGGAAGGCTCAGCCTTAATTTGGGCCTTGCAAATGGGCAAACATGCAAACATGCCAAAGCATTTTAAAGGAATCAGGTGGTGTGAAAAGGATTGCCTTTTGAAAGAGGAATTACAGCGCCGTACACAGACAGGAATGTTTTTTGGTATAGGGAATGTAGAGTGCAGCTTACAGAATGATACAGTGTAGAACAGGGAATGTAAAGCACAGTGTACAGAAGGAGGTGGTATGAAAAATTATAATAGCTTATAATCCGATTTCCAAAATCTTATACACTCTCCGGTCACTTTCTAAGGTACACCTGTACAATCAGGGCCGGTGCTACCACTGGGCAAACTAGGCAGCCGCCTAGGGTGCACTGCTGCCTAGGGCGAGGGTGGCATATATTAGTACCAATCCCCTATATTTTCCTCCTGTGGCAGCTGATTGTTGACAAAGGGGAGAGAAGGAGAAGCCTACTTTCAGCTGCTGCTGAAGGGGTAAAATACAGCTCGGTTCCACTAAATTCCACCACTGCCACCACTCCTGTCCAGGTTCTGAGGGTCGGCAAGGAAGGATTGTAATTAATCTGTCACCTGCCCACCATTAACAGGTTGCCAACCCCAGGATTAGGGTGTGCCCAGGCACACCTGGCACACCCCTTGCGCACGCCTATGTCCTGCCCTTTATGTGACGGTGCTGGTGCCTGAGCAGCCAAATGCCAATAAGCACTATCACATGGAATGGAAGTGGAGTGTGTCTCATACCCATTTCTGTTCATTCTCAGTGGTGAACAGAACAATGTGATAATAAAGGAAAGGTCATTATAAAATTCTTTAGCTTCCTTGCTTTGAAGTTAGCCTATTGGTTACCCTGTAACTATTTCTTCATGCTGAGGGCATACAAGACAAACCTTGTAAATATGATTAAGCGCAAATGAGCTTTGAGCCTGTACTGGCAGTGTTTCTTATGTGGATGGAGACTCTGGAATAAGAGTCATACTTCAGTGCTTCACATATTTCCCTTTCAATAATTTTGAAGGAACATGCTATTTTGTACTGAAATTGTTTACTGAAATCTGTTATTATAGAGGCAGGTAGAATTACTTTCTGCAAGTAGGATATACAATTTTAAAATTTGTAAAATAATTTGTTTTTATTAATTGTTTCCAATTTGTTATGAAGTGTTCACCAAATCAGACATATTTTTCTCCATGGTTACATTAAACAATAAATAAACTTCCATGCATGCTTCAAAAGGAATGTGTAACATGCTGTGATAAGCAGGACAAGGAAAATTATTATACAACTTTCACAATGCTAATGCTGGTTTGAAAATATTTCCATGATTAAGATCTTTGTACTGAAAAATCTAGGATGTGTTTACTGAGCTTATAGTGCATGCCACACACAACAACTGAAACAATACAAGATTAACAGAGTCATGAAACCTTTTATTCAACCAACGGGTAACACACAATTCCAAAAGTGCTCTTTACAAACCTGGACTGGTTTGTTGTAATCTGTGGTAGTAGAGAGCAGCTAGCACAAAGGACGTGTGACATGTTTATTTCTGTTCCGTGACTTGTGATAGCTTTAAAGAAAACCTTAGTGGCTTGGGTTACATTTTAATTTTAGAATGTGTATAATCTCATATTTATATATATATATTTTTTTTTTTTTTACTTTTTACAAATTAACATTTATTACGGTGTGCCTCCATGACACTATTGGCCCAAACATTATGATGTTTTTCAAAAGAGAACCCAGTATAAGCTGTTTTCCTAAAGACTCACCTAAAGATTCCCTCTTACTAAACCTTCAAAGGGTCCCTTCTGAACATAGCAGACAGGGAGAGGGAGTTTTGTATACAGTCCTTTTTTTTACAAAGCAGATCAAAAGGCAGGTAAAAACACATGAAAGGACCTCCACCTGCTGGCTAGAAATTTTAATATGAAATGTCCATATACAATATTAAGGTGACTTCCTATGAGTTCTCAATATAAAAGTGTATACAAGAACACTTTCTTAGCTTTTTTAATTATTCAATTGCGTTACAAAATTGTCAGGATATTGCCCCAGTAGCTTGAACAGAGGTCTTTATAAGAAGAAAAATGCAAAGGCTGCAGTTGGAGAGACCTTTTAAATCATCAGAATTTAGAAATAGCATAACATTTGTCAATGCCACTTCTGTGTGTTTATGTTTTCCTCCCAAAAGGAGTCAGAGAATAGAGCACTCCTGGAATTGACAGATACCAAAGAGTCTTACAAAGGTTGCAGCACCTGAAGAGAGAAAACAGAAGAGGCACGGGTTGTTGGAGAGGTACCTAGGGAAGCTCTTCTATTGCAGGCACCTCTCCAATGACCTGTGCCTCTTCTGTTCCTCTATTCAGAAGATGCAGCCTTTGTAAGACTCTTTGGTATTTGTCAGTTCCAGGAATCCTCTCCCTGACAGGCTGAGGTTCAACTTTCATGACTCAGCAGTGCTATAGTTCTTGTGCTCAGTTCTTGTGTTGTAGTTCTTGTGCTCAGTCTTCAGCTTTCAATGTAGACCCCGTGGTTTATTAGGGGAAGAGTGTGATTTAAAGTTTTGCACAAATATTAAAGCTTTTTCATACATTTTTTGTGTATTAGATGCTCTCTCAAACACAATTAGCTTGCATTTCAGGCATGCTACTTTAACATCAAAAGTAATGTTTATTTTCTCCATTTCTCAGTTTATTTAAAAAAAAAAATCTTTTGCTTTCTTTTTTTTAATTTTTATCTGATATCTTGTTTATGGACAAATTGATTACATTTTTAGGAAGACATATAATCTCATGGTATAACTTGTGCTCTTAATAAACAGTGTGCATTCTCTTGTTCTAGCTTTCTCTTCCTGGAAAGGTAAATAATAAAAAGAAAAGTATTAAGTACTTTCAGAGACCATGACATGTTTTATTTATTATAACAAATCGAAGATAATAACATTATATAATATTATCATGAAGAAAAAGCAATGTTTGCTTTAAAATGGTTTTGATATGTTTTTCAATTTTTTTTTTCATGCTTGTATTTGCTTACTTATTTTTGCAATTACATTAAATATAGAGATTTGTACATTATGCACTAAAGAGCACTATCTATTTATTGCAACCACTTGGCTTCTAAGGGTAAAGTGATACTAAAAGCTCCCATTTAAAATCAATTCTCAATCCAACACCAGGTACCTGGGGGGGTGGGAACAGGATTTGTTTTCTCATAAGCAGATGACCCCTTTTTTGTCCAACATTCTCTGTTGGTTTAAATATATTGATGACAAAAGGGACAATTTATTTTATTTTTTTAAATGTATGATGTAAAATGTATAATTTAATAGGATGTATTAAGATGTAAAATGTATGATGTAATGTGAGAAAGAGAAAATTTAATAAAGAGAATTGGAAAAAAAATATATATATATATATTGTGAGGGGGTTAGCTCGGCAGCGGGTGTGGGTGACCCCCGGGATGGGCTCCCCACACAAAAACAGGCCCAGCAAACGGAGGTTGTGGTTTTCAAAATCAAAAAGGTGCGGTTTATTTTCTATTTACAGTGACAAAACACAGCAAAGCAAAAGAAACATAAACAAAATAAATCCTGGTCAACTTGACCTCTAACTAAACATACAGGTTTCCTAACTAACAACTGGGATCAGCCTAGTGCTGTCCTAGTCCCTAAGTCCCTGGTTTTAAATGTCCAAGCAAATAGCCACACAGGCTTTGTCTCACCGCACAGGGGTTCACTCTCCCTAGACAGTCCACACAGGTCTGGTTCCAGGCATGAGCTAACATCTAATGAAGCTGGGAGTTCTTATAGAGGCCTTAAACGAACTGACAGGCTTCAGCTGGTCTACTCAACTCCCTGTCTGCACGACGCCCAGCACTCTCCCTAGAGGTATGAGTCATCCATGAGCCCACTAGCCTTAGCTGGGCTTATACAACTCTCCGCCTAGTTGTATAAGTCGGCGTAAAGCCTGAATCTGGGCGAAATATATCTACCCCCCTGGATGCAACCAGGTGACTTTACCTTCCTGCTGTCACAATATATATATATATATATATATATATATATATATATATATATATATATATATGGAATGAAGATGTAGCGCTAAGTGAAGAAATGAAGCCCAATGATTTGGGCCTCCAATCAAACCAAAGTGATAAATAATATCAATATAATGAGTCCATACAGTGTCCATAGAAAATTTTTCGTGTTGTGAAGAAAGAACATGTAGCACTGAAGGGTCATCACATAACTTTTGTAGAAAAAGAGAGGTAGAATACTCTTACCGGAACATTAGACCTGTGGTTTAGGCAGGTCAAATAGGCATACGAAATCCCAGTGGCACTCCTCATCAGTTAGTCTGGAAACTGGATCAGATGGGTCCCCAATGTAGACTGTCCGGTAGGCTCCCCGACTTGACAGCAGACTCTGGGTTTCACACCAATCCAGGTGGTCCTCCGATGGAACTGGGACCGCCACTCAGCAAGGAGACTCTTTACCACGGTGAATATTAGTAACCAGTGGCCAAAGGAAGCTATTACTTGACCAACCACCCATGTGAGGAGAAAAGAAGGGAAGGAATGCTCCAATGGTGCAGGTCAATGAGGGTTTATTCAACCAACATAAAAGTGATCACAAACAATAAAAACGTTTAAAAAGGGGCAGTGAATGAGGTAGTGTACCAAGCCCTTAGCGTTTAGAACAAATGTTCTTCAACAGGGGCATCAACCAACCTCTTCCACTGCAGAAATATATATATAGTGAACAAATACAATCTAACAAGGTTCTCAACCAATCAGACAGATAATTGATTACAACATATGATTGGGTAAACAGCTCACCAGATCCAAGGTGGGTAGTCTCCACCTCCAGGTCAACCTACCACGTTCGCTATACGGTTCGCACCTCCCAGGAAGCAAACCATGATAGGCCGAGCTGGAGATGGACCCAAGCGACTGCCAATAACCTTTGTTCAAAAAGCCCGCCATGAGAAAGTGGGTTGGAGACGACGTGCGGCGTTCAACGCCCACACCACATCTCAACGCCCACCCAAACATGCCATGCAGCAGTATACAAAATAAATAATATGCAATATATAAAAACAAATATGTGTGGCTAAAACGCCACTTACATACACGGTACAACTCGCACTGTATCCAATCCGGGACAAATAGTATCATGCAAACAATGAGTAGAAACAGGAAGTGTCATGTAACCAAAGCGAGGCTTGGAAAGCCTTGCTTCCTGTATGTAAAACACTCATCTGTCACTAAAAAGTCTACCAAGCCTCTCTCTCACAAAGAGGCTTGGAGCGCATGGACACTCTACGATGAGTAGAAACAGGAAGTGTCATGTAACCAAAGCGAGTCTTGGAAAGCCTCGCTTCCTGTATATAAACACTCATCTGTCACTAAAAAGTCTGCCAAGCCTCTCTCTAACAAAGAGGCCTGGAGCGCATGGACACCACCAAGTAATATCAAACAGGCTAAAAAGACCTTAAAGTAACAGCACCATCTTGTGGTAAATAAAGAAAAGTGCTGGAATAAAATTATCTAAAAGTCTACCAGGTCAAAGGATCAGTAGACAGTACATAAAATAACCTAAACACCAAAATAAACTACAAATATGGGGAGCACTTAAGACACCCTAGAGAAAATAAATAAAAAATGGACCAGAACCTAAAAGAGGGCGCACACAAAGCCAAATACAAGAAGATTTGCATACGCACACATAGCGAAAAATCTTATTAATCCACGGAAAGAAGGGAAGGGCACTCAAGCCTTATTGATGAATGAATTGATATCCCATTCAACATTCATTCCATGGGGGGCATAGGTGCGAAGCTCATAGATCCAGTACGTTTCAAGTCGGGATACTCCCCGAATCCTAGATTCTCCCCTCCAATGTGAAACGTACTGATCTATGGCTAAAAACTGAGTGCCTGTGGGGTCTCGATCATGGTGTTCAAGATAGTGTCGCGGGACACTATGATTGGTTTTCCCATTTTTAATGTTGGCAATATGCTCATTCACCCTTATAGTGAAGGTTCGGATCGTACGTCCCACATATTGTTTTTTGCATGGGCATGTCAGCAAGTAAACAATGTATTGCGTGGCGCAAGTAGTAAAACACTTCATATGGTAAGTCTTAAGTGTAGCCGTAGACTGGAAGGTCTCACTCTTGCGTCTCCCACTAATGTTATGTGCGCAAACATTGCACTTGCGACACGGAAAATAGCCCTTGCAATCTTGAAAAAAAGAGATACGTTTAGGAGGGTCTATAACATTTGGTGCGATGTCACCCTGGACAGACCGGGCACCTCTAAAGATCACCCCTGCCCGTTCAGGTAGCACCGCACCTAAAAGTGCATCGCTTCTAAGGACATTCCAGTGTTTCTTCAGTATTTCTTTTACCTGGCGAGACTGCACAGAGTAAGTAGTGAAGAAAGACCACTTAAACTTCTCATTGGTAGCTTTGGGGGGACCAACCACAAGTAGGGAGTCCCAATCGATCCGCTGGATCCGATCGATCTCCTCATCGAGATCTCCGGCTGAATAGCCTTTATCGATAAAACGGCCCCTCAGGACAGCTGCTTGTAAAACAAAATCACTGACTTTAGAGCAGTTCCTCCGCAACCGGAGGAACTGGCTCTTTGGCACTGACTTAAGCCATTGTGAATGATGGCAGCTGTCTCGAGGGATGTAACCATTACGATCGGTAGGCTTGAAAAACGTAGAGAATTCCAACCGGTTGTCAACCACTTTGATTTCCAAATCCAAAAAATGGACTGATGTAGAACTAGCTTCATGGCTCAGCCTAATACCACATTCGTTGGCGTTAAGCGAGACCATAAAATCATCTAGAGATGCTTGGCTGCCATTCCATAGGAGGAGGATGTCATCTATATAACGAACCCAGAGAACCAATTCTGGTCTCCTATGGGCATAGATGACATCCTCCTCCCACTTGGCCATGAATAAATTGGCCAGGCTGTGGGCAAATTTTGCCCCCATCGCAACACCCTTGGTTTGTAGGTAGAAACTGTTCTGAAACCAAAAGTAATTGTGGGTAGTAGCGAATCTCAGAAGTTGCATGATGAAATTACGCTGCACATTGGGTATGCTAACATTCTGAGACAGGTAATATTCAACAGCCTCGAATCCCAAATCATGGGGTATACATGTGTAGAGGGCAGCCACATCCGCAGTGGCCAGAATCATGCCATTCCGGAAGTCCACTGTTTGTAGCAACCTGATGGTATCACCTGTGTCCTTCAAAAAGGAAGGCATGACCCTGACCAAAGGCTGAAGATGAAAATCAATATATTTTCCTATTCTAGCAGTAATCGAGTCTATCCCGCTAACTATAGGATGACCAGGGGGATTCACTGGGTCCTTATGAATCTCAGGCAGGTAATAGATAGCGGGAATCCTCGGTGCTACCGGAATCAGAAAACTTTTTTCCTTCTTGTCCAAAATGGACAACGCAAAACCCTCATCCACTAGTTCCACAAGAGCTTTCTTATATTTCAAGGTTGGGTCTGATGGAATGACCTTATAGGTATCTGTATCACCAAGAATCGTATTCATTTCCCTGATATACATACTCTTATCAAGCACGACAATGGCACCCCCTTTGTCTGCTGGACGGATGATTAAATCCTTTTGTTCACATAATTGTTTCAAACCTAATTTAATCTTAGGATTTGTGTGCGTCCTCTTAGGTGGTAACTTCTCCAAGTCCTGGAGCACCAGGTTGCGAAAAACGTTAATCGCAGGTGCTACAAAACCAGGAGGATTGAATAGGGAAGGATTCGACAACCCAGTGTGTACATTTGTGTCCATGGGGGTGGGAACAGCAATGGAGGCATTGGATGGGTTCAAGAAGTGTCTCTGTATATTGAGCTTACGAACAAACTTATGGACATCAATAAAGGTAGAGAACCTATTCATGTTCCGTGGAGGAACATATTTAAGTCCCTTGTCTAAGACCAGGTTCTCTTCATCCGTTAGGTTTGTTGAGCTCAAATTAAAGACACCTGAGCCTATCTTGTTCTGGGCCTTTTTGCTCTGGACCCTCCAACCTCCTCTGACACCTCTTTTCCTTCTGGGCTTCCAAGGTAGTCTGGAACCGCCCTGTGAAAACCCGAAGGATGGGATGGGCCGGAGGGGTAAGTGGGAGGAGGATGTCATCTATGCCCATAGGAGACCAGAATTGGTTCTCTGGGTTCGTTATATAGATGACATCCTCCTCCTATGGAATGGCAGCCAAGCATCTCTAGATGATTTTATGGTCTCGCTTAATGCCAACGAATGTGGTATTAGGCTGAGCCATGAAGCTAGTTCTACATCAGTCCATTTTTTGGATTTGGAAATCAAAGTGGTTGACAACCGGTTGGAATTCTCCACGTTTTTCAAGCCTACCGATCGTAACGGTTACATCCCTCGAGACAGCTGCCATCATTCACAATGGCTTAAGTCAGTGCCAAAGAGCCAGTTCCTCCGGTTGCGGAGGAACTGCTCTAAAGTCAGTGATTTTGTTTTACAAGCAGCTGTCCTGAGGGGCCGTTTTATCGATAAAGGCTATTCAGCCGGAGATCTCGATGAGGAGATCGATCGGATCCAGCGGATCGATCGGGACTCCCTACTTGTGGTTGGTCCCCCCAAAGCTACCAATGAGAAGTTTAAGTGGTCTTTCTTCACTACTTACTCTGTGCAGTCTCGCCAGGTAAAAGAAATACTGAAGAAACACTGGAATGTCCTTAGAAGCGATGCACTTTTAGGTGCGGTGCTACCTGAACGGGCAGGGGTGATCTTTAGAGGTGCCCGGTCTGTCCAGGGTGACATCGCACCAAATGTTATAGACCCTCCTAAACGTATCTCTTTTTTTCAAAATTGCAAGGGCTATTTTCCGTGTCGCAAGTGCAATGTTTGCGCACATAACATTAGTGGGAGACGCAAGAGTGAGACCTTCCAGTCTACGGCTACACTTAAGACTTACCATATGAAGTGTTTTACTACTTGCGCCACGCAATACATTGTTTACTTGCTGACATGCCCATGCAAAAAACAATATGTGGGACGTACGATCCGAACCTTCACTATAAGGGTGAATGAGCATATTGCCAACATAAAAAATGGGAAAACCAATCATAGTGTCCCGCGACACTATCTTGAACACCATGATCGAGACCCCACAGGCACTCAGTTTTTAGCCATAGATCAGTACGTTTCACATTGGAGGGGAGAATCTAGGATTCGGGGAGTATCCCGACTTGAAACGTACTGGATCTATGAGCTTCGCACCTATGCCCCCCACGGAATGAATGTTGAATGGGATATCAATTCATTCATCAATAAGGCTTGAGTGCCCTTCCCTTTTTTCCGTGGATTAATAATATTTTTCGCTATGTGTGCGTATGCAAATCTTCTTGTATTTGGCTTTGTGTGTGCCCTCTTTTAGGTTCTGGTCCATTTTTTATTTATTTTCTCTAGGGTGTCTTAAGTGCTCCCCATATTTGTAGTTTATTTTGGTGTTTAGGTTATTTTATGTACTGTCTACTGATCCATTGACCTGGTAGACTTTTAGATAATTTTATTCCAGCACTTTTCTTTATTTACCACAAGATGGTGCTGTTACTTTAAGGTCTTTTTAGCCTGTTTGATATTACTTGGTGGTGTCCATGCGCTCCAGGCCTCTTTGTGAGAGAGAGGCTTGGCAGACTTTTTAGTGACAGATGAGTGTTTTACATACAGGAAGCAAGGCTTTCCAAGCCTCGCTTTGGTTACATGACACTTCCTGTTTCTACTCATCGTAGAGTGTCCATGCGCTCCAAGCCTCTTTGTGAGAGAGAGGCTTGGTAGACTTTTTAGTGACAGATGAGTGTTTTACATACAGGAAGCGAGGCTTTCCAAGCCTCGCTTTGGTTACATGACACTTCCTGTTTCTACTCATCGTTTGCATGATACTATTTGTCCCGGATTGGATACAGTGCGAGTTGTACCGTGTATGTAAGTGGCGTTTTAGCCACACATATTTGTTTTTATATATTGCATATTATTTATTTTGTATACTGCTGCATGGCATGTTTGGGTGGGCGTTGAGATGTGGTGTGGGCGTTGAACGCCGCACGTCGTCTCCAACCCACTTTCTCATGGCGGGCTTTTTGAACAAAGGTTATTGGCAGTCGCTTGGGTCCATCTCCAGCTCGGCCTATCATGGTTTGCTTCCTGGGAGGTGCGAACCGTATAGCGAATGTGGTAGGTTGACCTGGAGGTGGAGACTACCCACCTTGGATCTGGTGAGCTGTTTACCCAATCATATGTTGTAATCAATTATCTGTCTGATTGGTTGAGAACCTTGTTAGATTGTATTTGTTCACTATATATATTTCTGCAGTGGAAGAGGTTGGTTGATGCCCCTGTTGAAGAACATTTGTTCGAAACGCGTAGGGCTTGGTACACTACCTCATTCACTGCCCCTTTTTAAACGTTTTTAATGTTTGTGATCACTTTTATGTTGGTTGAATAAACCCTCATTGACCTGCACCATTGGAGCATTCCTTCCCTTCTTTTCTCCTCACATGGGTGGTTGGTCAGGTAATAGCTTCCTTTGGCCACTGGTTACTAATATTCACCGTGGTAAAGAGTCTCCTTGCTGAGTGGCGGTTCCAGTTCCATCGGAGGACCACCTGGATTGGTGTGAAACCCAGAGTCTGCTGTCAAGTCGGGGAGCCTACCGGACAGTCTACATTGGGGACCCATCTGATCCAGTTTCCAGACTAACTGATGAGGAGTGCCACTGGGATTTCGTATGCCTATTTGACCTGCCTAAACCACAGGTCTAATGTTCCGGTAAGAGTATTCTACCTCTCTTTTTCTACAAGAGTTATGTGATGACCCTTCAGTGCTACATGTTCTTTCTTCACAACACAAATTTTTTTCTATGGACACTGTATGGACTCATTATATTGATATTATTTATCACTTTGGTTTGATTGGAGGCCCAAATCATTGGGCTTCATTTCTTCACTTAGCGCTACATCTTCATTCCATGTTTATTAATTTTAGTCACATTTTATGTAGCAGCTTTATTTTTATTCACTATTTTAGATTAGCGCAGTATTTTCTTTCTTTCTTTATATATATATATATATATATATATATATATATATATATTGATGACATGTTTATGTTGTGGACGGCATCAGTAATCATCTCTACCAATCCATGGAAGGCCTTGACAACAACATATACAATATAACCTGAAATTTACAATGGCGTTTAGTCCAACTAAAATTCTTATTTTTGGACACTGAGATCTTCATTAATAATGATGGTTTGGTGGACACATCTTTATATCTGAAGCCCACTCGACATGATATTGCACACAGCCAGTGCACATCATCGTCCATTGCTTTGTGGACTCCCATTCAGCCAATACTTACGCCTAAGAAGAAATTGTTCTAATGACCAGGTTTTAAAAAAATAAGACAATTCACTTAGTTTTAGGCTATTGTTATGAGGATATAGCCAGACCTGTCTTAAAAAAGCCTTTAATAGGACAAAATTTAAATCTAGACAAATGATCCTCCTTAAAAAATCTCAGCCCAAAACTACTGATACAGTTAGGTGTATAACAACATATTCCAATCAGTATGAAAAGATCCGTGAGATCACAAAAAAGTATTGTCACTTGCTACTTGGCGAGCCCATTTTAAATAAACACATTAAGAAATAACCTGAGATCACATACAGACGTTCAGGTTCTGTTAAGGATCGGTTAGTCAAAAGTAGGGATGAGCTTCGAGTTCGAGTCGAACTCATGTTCGACTCGAACATTGCCTGTTCGCCCGTTCGCCGAACAACGAACAATTTGGGGTGTTCGCGGCAAATTCGAAAAGTCTATGGGAGAAATCTAAAGTGCTAATTATAAAGGCTTATATGCAAGTTATTGTCCTAAAAAGTGTTTGGGGACCTGGGTCCTGCCCCAGGGGACATGTATCAATGCAAAAAAAAGTTTTAAAAAACGGCAGTTTTTTTAAGGAGCAGTGATTTTAATAATGCTTAAAGTGAAACAATAAAAGTGAAATATTCCTTTAAATTTCATACCTGGGGGGTGTGTATGATATGCCTGTAAAACAGCGCTTGTTTCCCGTGCTTAGAACTGTCCCTGCACAAAGTGTCATTTTTGAAGGAAAAAAAGTCATTTAAAACTCACTCGCGGCTATAATGAATTGTCGGCTTTTATCAATACATAGAAAAGTCATTGATAAAAAAAAAAAAAAAGTGTGGGGGTTCCCCCAAATTCAATTACCAGGCTCTTCAGGTCTGGAATGGATATTAAGGGGAACCCCGCCGCAAATTAAAAAAAAAATGGCGTGGGGTTCCCCCTAAATATCCATACCAGGCCCTTGAGATCTGGCATGGATTTTAAGGGGAACTCCACCCCAAATTTTTAAAAAAATGGTGTGGAGTCCCCCCAAAAATCCATACCAGACCCTTATCCAAGCACGCAACCTGGCCGGCTGCAGGGGAAGAGGGGGGGACGAGAGAGCGGCCCCCCCTCCCTCCTGAACCGTACCAGGCCACATGCCCTCAACATGGGGAGGATGTCCCCATGTTGATGGGGACAAGGGCCTCATCCCCACAACCCTTGCCCGGTGGTTGTGGGGGTCTGCGGGTGGGGGGCTTATCGGAATCTGGAAGACCCCTTTAACAAAGGGGACCCCCAGATCCCGGCCCCCCCTATGTGAATTGGTAAGGGGTACATTGTACCCCTACCATTTCACGAAGAAAGTGTCAAAAAATGTAAATAAAAACACACAAACACCTTGGAAAAGTCCTTTATTAAAAAAAAAAAACATTCCAGCGATGAAATCCCGATGTCCAGCACTGTCCGTCATTGGTTGTGCCTGTGCGGACCTGATGGGGAACTTTCTCCGCTGTGTTTTAAATGTATAGACCCGCCCCTTCTAAAGTTCCCCATCAGGTCCGCTCAGCGGACCAGATGCGGAACGCGAGAAGGGGCGGGTCTATTCATGTATTACACAGCGAACGAAGTTCCCCATCAGGTCCGCCCCCTCGGTATGTCCGACCCCGCCTACGTCATTGGCCTGAGCGGGGAACTTCCTTCACTGTGTAATTTAAATTTACACAGTGAAGGAAGTTTCCCGCTCAGGCCAATGACGTAGGCGGGGTCTGACATACCGAGGGGGCGGACCTGATGGGGAACTTCGTTCGCTGTGTAATACATGAATAGACCCGCCCCTTCTCGCGTTCCGCATCTGGTCCGCTGAGCGGACCTGATGGGGAACTTTAGAAGGGGCGGGTCTATACATTTAAAACACAGCGGAGGAAGTTCCCCATCAGGTCCGCACAGGCACAACCAATGACGGACAGCGTTGGACATCGGGATCGCCGCGGGACACTGGATTTCATCGCTGGAATGTTTTTTTTTTTAATAAAGGACTTTTCCAAGGTGTTTGTGTGTTTTTATTTACATTTTTTGACACTTTCTTTGTGAAAAGGTAGGGGTACAATGTACCCCTTACCAATTCACATGGGGGGGGCCGGGATCTGGGGGTCCCCTTTGTTAAAGGGGTCTTCCAGATTCCGATAAGCCCCCCACCCGCAGACCCCCACAACCACCGGGCAAGGGTTGTGGGGATGAGGCCCTTGTCCCCATCAACATGGGGACATCCTCCCCATGTTGAGGGCATGTGGCCTGGTACAGTTCAGGAGGGAGGGGGGCCGCTCTCTCATCCCCCCTCTTCCCCTGCGGCCGGCCAGGTTGCGTGCTCGGATAAGGGTCTGGTATGGATTTTTGGGGGGACTCTACGCCATTTTTTAAAAAATTTGGGGTGGAGTTCCCCTTAAAATCCATGCCAGATCTCAAGGGCCTGGTATGGATATTTAGGGGGAACCCCACGCCATTTTTTTTAAAATTTGCGGCGGGGTTCCCCTAATATCCATTCCAGACCTCAAGGGCCTGGTAATTGAATTTGGGGGAACCCCCACGCTTTTTTTTTTTTTTTATCAATGACTTTTCTATGTATTAATAAAAGCCGACAATTCATTAATAGCCGCGAGTGAGTTTTAAATGACTTTTTTTCCTTCAAAAATGACACTTTGTGCAGGGACAGTTCTAAGCACGGGAAACATGCGCGACTTTACATGCATATCATACACACCCCCCAGGTACGAAATTTAAAGGAATATTTCACTTTTATTTTTTCATTTTAAGCATTATTAAAATCACTGCTCCCGTAAAAACGTCTATTTTTTAAACCTTTTTTTGCATTGATACATGTCCCCTGGGGCAGGACCCGGGTCCCCAAACACTTTTTAGGACAATAAATTGCATATTAGCCTTTATAATTAGCACTTTAGATTTCGAACGTTCGAGTCCATTGTATTTAATAGGGTTCTAAAGTTTACACGAACATTCTGTCTGTTCGCAGGTTCTGGTGCGAACCGAACAGGGGGGTGTTCGGCTCATCCCTGGTCAAAAGTCACTACGTTGGGCATTATGCACTACATGGTGAGGAAGCAGGTATCTTCCAATGTGGGGCATGTGATTACTGTGATCTATTGCTTGAGGGTAAATCCTTTGTACTTCCGAATGGCACATACCACACATACCTGGGCTTCTTGCTGCTGGTTGGACACTGGAAGCTGATCCTGTGGGTCCACCATGGAGACGCTACTCAGAAGACTCCTGAAGCGAGTGGAGAGCGCTGGGGGAGAACAGTGGATTCGCTGCTGCCCATCCATCACTGATGAAGAGGACAGACACTGGGAGGAAAACCGGAAAGATGCGTTGGTACTGCCGGGACCAGGGCCGTTGATAAGCCAGTACAACTGGCCCTGTTGTACCGGGCCTGGCCACCAGGGGGGGCCCGGCCAATTTGAACAGAGTGCTAAAAAAAACTCTTTCTCCAACTCCTCCGCTCCTCCCCGATCCCCCCCCTCCTCTCACAGCAGCTGTTTAGCTGCTCTCAATGAGCACTCACTCGGGCTAAACATCTCAGAGGCAAAGCCTGACTGAGATCCTGTAATTTGAGTGGGCAGGAAGGGATGTGGCCAGCTTCGAGGATGATCGTTCCTGGCTTCTTCTGGTGTGCACACATAAGCTGCGTTATGGTGGCATTGGACCAGGATTCTCAGGGGATTGCAGGTTAGCCCAGTCACATTAACTGCAATGTTAAGTCTAATGTCTGTTTTTTTATGTAGCACAGCTGTCCTGACTGAGATATTGGGTTTTAAACTGCACTGCCCAATTTCTTACAGAAGTGCTACATGAAAAAGGAGATGCCATCAATGTCAGCAAACCCCACTTTTTATTACTTCTATCTAAATGTAGCGGCCTCCTCACCCCGACCTCTTTCGCTAGGGGTATGTCGAGCGACAGAGTGAGGTGCGCTACGGCCCATGTCCTCCCCATGCATGTGGGTGAGGTGAAGGCCAATATCAATCTTTTCCTCGGGCCAAATGTGTGCTGGTTATGAGGGTCAGTCCTTCCGTGCCGGAATCTCCCTTTGTTCCCATCAACAGAGTCCATACACCCATCAAAGTCCAAACTCAGGTTTATTGCGTATCTCCACATACAGTCAAATGCAACGGCATGATACGATGGGAAAGCAAGTCGAGGCAATGTACAGGTTCCTAGTCCCTACACTCCCTGTGCTATGACCAGGGGTTGCAGGAGTCTTGATGGAAGCTCCTCCGCTGCGCTGAAGCCCATATCAGGGGAAGATGTCCTCCAAGGGAGTTACTGAAGGCCCATCCGTCACCGGGTTGACGCTACACCGGGTCTTCGGACGGGTGACCCCCCCCAGCCTCCTCACCTCAGATGCGGGTCCCCTCGCAAGGGGCACCCTGGAGCAACTTCACCCTTGCGGGACCCAGTCGGAGTCACCGGGTCCCAGGCCTCCTCAATAGTACCTCACCCCAGGCTGAAGGTGCCCGGGATGGACTCCATCTTCGTTCCGACCAGGCCTTGGGCGCCTAGGCCGGAACCTTGAACCGCCCGCACCCAGGCCTAAGGTGCCTGGGTGCGTGAAGAGATGATCCCCGAAGACAGACCTCGTGGCGAGGGCGTCTCCCACTTTTATCCCCTCCCGACGATACCACGGCGGGTTCCCCGCCCCGGCCGTACCATCTCCAGGAAGGGACAAAGAAGGGTAGCACTCCGGTAGTGATTCTACCCTGAGCCAGTAGGCACACTGACACCCACTGGTCAAGGAGAATATCGCACCACCCAATCCTCCACGAATAACAAAAAGGGGTCTGAACCCTGACATAATTACACACCTGGGTCTCTCTACCCCCAGGTGTATCCCACTAACTTTGAAGACCCCGCTACATAAATTTTTAGATCACTGGTTCACACCATGCCTGGAGCTGAATCACACAGGAACACACTGTGCGTTCCTGTGCAATTCACATGCGGGTCTGTCCAGTGCAATTTCAAGCTCATTCATTTTGAATGGGCTAAAAATGCAATGCACCAAAAGTAGTGTATGCACTCCTTTTTAACATGCACTGCAACCAGATCACATGGTGATCTAGGGCTGGCAGGAGCAGGGCAAACACACTACGACCTGCGACCTGCATTTGAGGTGTCATTAACTTTTTATTGACACCTGCTGCAAATCGCAAAAGCAGTACGTTTTGCATGCAGATTGAATTGTACAGGAATCCACAGCACATTCTTTCACAATTCAGATGCAGGCATGGTGTGAACCGGCCCTTAGACATAATATTACTTCTCATTAAAAGTTTACAAAAAGCTTTTTTTTTTTGTTTGTTTAAAGTGGGCTTAGGTGACATAAATAGCATCTCCTTTTTCATGTAGCACTTTTTGACTGTGAGAAATTGGACAGTGCAGTTTTGAACGCAGCAGTGTCATCTAGACTCTAACCACACCTTTTTAAGCCATGCCCAATAACTAAGCGTAATTTAAACCACGTCTGTTTTTCAGCCCTGTGTGGTGCATATTTTGAAATGAACCACGCTCACAAATTAGCCTTTGAGTATACCCTAGCCTGTCTGTATATCCTAGCCTCTCTGTAAAGGTGGCAGGGACAGGGGTAGGGCTGAATGGGGCCCCGTCAGGTAGGCCATACGGGGCCCCATGATTTCTATCAGAGGCCCTGGCTGGGACCCTCGAGTGACCATCAAGACCCCCCTCTCCTGGAAAACCGGCCGAATTTGGAAGGGAGAATTTATTGCAATTTTATCATTACTTCCTTCTTTGAGGATTTTCTTAGATTTGAAAAAAAGTCAGAGGATAACTCAGGGGAGGATGGAAGAAGGCCTGTCGCCAGATCTTTCTTTAACTGGCTTCAGGTCTTTTGTATTTTTTCCAGCATGGGCGAGAAATTTCCTGACAATTACCTAAACTTAATTGTCCCTCAAATGTCTCTGCCGCCTAAGCAAACACCCTCTGTTACTACTAGTTCAAAATCTCCTTACAGGAATGAATACTGTTTTACCTATAATGAGGGTCAGTGTAAGTGGGGTGCATCATGCTGTTATAAGCACAAATGCTCTTTTTGCTCTGATCCTCATCCCCTGTCTAGTTGTTTCAGAAAATCTACCTCTAATGCTCAGAAAAATATTTTTCACAGGAGGCTGGAAAAAATTCTGCATTGGCTGCTAGTTTACCCAGACAAGGAGAGCGCCAGTCTGCTATTTAAAGGTTTCAGTGAGGGATTTCCTTTAGTGCCGGTTCACACTACAGTGACATAAAAGTCGGCACGACTTTGCGATTCAACTTGAGGCAACTTCAAGGCAACTTCGAGGCAACTTCAAGTCACCTCCAGGACAGGCGACTTTGCCAGTGGCCAATCAAACAATATTCAGCTCTGTGGGAGGCAAGGGTTTCCTGTAAAGTTGCTTCGGTTAAGACACTGTTCCGACTTTGGAGGCGACTTCCATTGAAATCAATGGGTACAAGTCACCTAGAAGTCGCCTTGAAGCAGTACAGGAACCTTTTCTGAAGTCGGAGCAACTTCAGTAGTGTGCATTAAGATGGCTCTCATTCACTTTAATGTAATTTCTCATGTCGCGCGACTTGGGGCGACTCAAGCCGGATCCCAAGTCGCGGTAGTGTGAACGGGCACTTACCAACATTTACCGAATTGGGTTGCTATCCAGTTCAAAATTTGTGGTACAATACCAGGACATCGTTAGGGAAAACAAATCTTGAAAGAAGTTAGGGAAGATTGCGTGGTGAGCCCTCTTCTTTCTCTGCCTTTTGACAACTTTCAAATATCTCCCCTGGGCATTGTGCCCAAGAAAGAACCAAATTCATTCAGATTAATACACCATTTGTCCTTTCCGAAAGGAGATTCCCTAAATGATGATATTGATTCTTCTCTTTCCTCACTTTTCTATTCATCCATGTAATCCATGTAAATTTACATAGTAGGAGATTGTGACTGGCTCTCTATGAGGCCGGTTTCACACATCTCTGGAGTGGCTCCGGTGCGAATTGCAAAGGAGTCCTGTGCATCCTTTGGTCCGTTTGAGGTCCGTATTCAGCCCACAATTCGTGAATGAAGATGTACCGGACTGCTGTGAGCTGCTGCGTTCTCCAGTGTGAACCTAGCCTTAGAAATTTTCACAGACGCGGCTGGCTTCAAAAGGTTTGCAGCAATATGGCACACCCATTGGCTTTATGGTTCTTGGCCCAACTTTTGGGTTTCCAAAAAAGTGACAAAAAACATTGTTTTGTTAAAGCTATTTCCTATAGTGGCGGGCTGGTGGCTTTCGAGATTTGGAGCCTGTACTTTGCTAACAAGAGAATTATGATTCAAACCGATAATAAAGGTGTGCTTTTTACCATAAATTGCTTATCTTCAAAGTCCCATTTTGATATAAAATTTAAATCTTTATTTTGCACTGCTTTGTTTAAGAAATAATACACATTTGTTGTCGGACAATTTGAGAGCATGGCTATCCAACATTTGTTGTCGGAAATTCTGACAACAATTGTCCGATGGAACATACAGATGGTCGGATTATCTGACAAAGCATGTCCATCGGACAATTGTTGTCGGAATTTCCGACAACAAATGTTGGATAGCCATGCTCTCAAATTGTCTGACAACAAATGTGTTCCGTCGGATTATCCGATTGTGTGTACACAAGTCCGTCGGACTAAAATGCAAACTACAAACACGCATGCTCCGAACCAATGCTAACCATCAGACAACATTAGCAGAAGTTGCCCAAAGGGTGGCGCTAAAGAGCTAAAAAACCACGTCGTTTTGTGTATGTTGGCTGAAAAAGTTCTGCCGTCTGTATGCAGAACAAGTTCACGGCCAACGCCCTTCGGACAAAAATCCACGGATTTGTCCGTTGGAAGTCCGATCGTGTGTATGAGGCTTAAGACAAATCAGATGGGAAGAGGTTGTTGGATTCAACTCTATTCTTGTGGCGATTCCGTAATTTGCCCTTCTGTAGTTATTTCAAGGTATTTAGCCATCAGTCCCAGATTGGCTGGTAACTGTTTGATTAGGGTTGCACCGATACCGATACTAGTAGCGGTATTGGTGCCGATACCAAGCATTTACATGAGTACTTGTACTCGTGCAACTGCTCCGATACTTGACCCAATACCTGCGTCGGGCAGCATTCCTTATTTTTGTTGAACCTGAATATCTCTGCCACGGAACCCATCGTTAATATTGTGCTTATGCCATTTATTGCTGAGATGAAAGTATGACTATATTACTCTGACGTTCGCCAGGTCCAGTGCTAAAGTCTTCGTGTTTTTGGTGTAGTGTCACCACACAGCCATTTTAGACTCATTTGGCGTATGCCTTGCTGAGTCCATTCTATCCGGTAAGCCTCATTCCTATCAGTGGTGATGGCTTTTCTTCTATCATCACGTTTGAGTTAACTGAAGATCTACTTTCACTCGTTTGGATTATTACTTCACTCATGCTATTACAGTCATCACAAATTGACTTGAGCAAAGTTTAATTATCATAATTTTTATAATTTTTTTGTATTTTATTCATATGTATATTTACTTATAGAGCCAATATTGTTATTCATTTATATAATTTTTTATGTGTTTAAGACCCTAAACAAGTTTTAGACTTTTTCCGTTACTGTCCTTGTTTAGGACCTGTTCATTTTTAGCGCTGCACTTTTTGTATTACATTTTTCATTTTAGCTTATCTGTAATAGCCATGCTCTGTTTTTCAATCTCCTTCTTGCCTCGTGCCCGCCCAGGGAGTGTCCTTTTGTTACACGCTCGCTTATGCAGGCAAGGTGGGAGCACACATTTCCTATGGATGTATATGCATTTGGAGAGTGTTGACATGTGTATTTATTCTGTTAACCTATGAAAAGTGTAATTTATTCTCTTTATTTATATAGTGAGCATTGTTTGTCCTCTCGCGTGTCCTGAGGAAGCGGACAAGAGAAATGCGTTGACTCACGAGAACTTACCTTTACAAAAGCCTTATATATTTATGAGCCGCAATATAATATCTTTGTATGCTCTTTATGCAACTGGATATTTATTATGTATGTTTTTATTGATGCATGATATACATACTTCTTTTTATTGTTTGTTTATAAATAAAACATAATGATTTTATATGTGTATTGTCCATTGTTGCCTTTAAAGTTCAACCAATCCTATTTTTGCATAACACCAGGTACTATTAACATCACAAGTTTGTTATTATTCAAAAATCATTTATATGACCTTTTAGGCCTTCAAAATAATCTTCTTTGCTCTCCCCTGCCAGAGGTTCCTTTGCCTTCACTTCTTGTATGTTGGTGAAAGCAGTGCACATATATATTGGTCATGTGAACCACTCTGCTGACTCTATCCCATCTGTCTATGCGCAGCTGCACATGCTCCCCTTAGTGTTTACAACATGCTGGTCTATCCTGTAAATGTCTATGAGGGTGACTACATTCCCACATACAGTGGGACGATGTAAACTGAAAGTTACCAACCCCATTAAGGAAATTCCAGCTGGGAAGCTTTCACAATTATTTTTATGGATATCCTGACAAATTCTTCTGTTCTAGCCCAACATATACACTTTTTCAACCTCACTCCCCGGCCTACACATATTGCTGTTCAAATCGAGTATGTGACTCAGTATGTGACTCAGTTTTACTGGGTACATCCCCATGGCTGGGTTGTCATTGGCCCAACAAACCTTGACCTGTCATACTCTGAAGGAATTGCTCTCCACGTTGCATGATCGTCAAGATTTCTTTTTATTTTAGAATCATAGTTACCAAGGTCGATGCAGCATTGGTCCGATGCTGCATCTGTCCCCCGACTCCTCTAAGACTCAGAACCATCTAACACTACTGATCGCTCGGTTCTCAGAGCTACAGTTAGTCAGTTAGCAGCTCTCTGCTCTGCCCCCCTTGCTTACTGGAGCACTGGGCTGTGGAGGGGCGGGAGTGGGGCTCTCAGCGCCTCGCTGATCGGCTGAGCCGGGTGCCAGTCCAGGCATGTTGGCGGATCCTGACCATATGGTTGCAATTCTTCTCGAACCAGGACTGGCTCTGTGACGTCAGCCGACAGCAGCTTCAGCCTGCTGTCTGCTGAAAATGGGTCACAGGAGTGCAGAAAGAACTACACTCCTGTGATTCACAAGAGAAGTACTCAACTGGACTTACAGCAGGAGGAATTTTCCAAACATAGTTAACCACTTGCCGACCGCCGCACGACGATATATGTCGACACAATGGCACGGGCAGGCGTGCGCCTCGTGAGTGCGCCTTGTGAGTGCGCCCGTGGGTCCCGGGAACTCGATGTTCCCGGGCGGCCTATCATTGTGGTCGGCAAAGGCAGAACAGGGGGTGCCTTTGTAAACAAGGCATTCCCCTGTTCTGCCTAGTGACACGTCAGGGATCTACTGTTCCATGTGATCGGGAACAGTGATCGCTGACGCTTCACTGGTAGCTACTCCCCCTAACAGTTAGAATCAATCCCTAGGACACACTTAACCCCTTCAGCGCCCCCTAGTGGTTAACCCCTTCACTGCCAGTGTAATTTTTACAGTAATCAGTGCATTTTTATAGCACTGATCGCTGTAAAAATGACAATGGTCCCAAAAATGTGTCAAAGGTGTTTAATGTGTCCGCCATAAAGTCGCAGTCATGATAAAAATCACAGATCACCGCCATTATGAGTAGAAAAATGTTATAATAAAAATGCCATAAAACTATCCCCTATTTTGTAGACGCTATAACTTTTGCGCAAACCAATCAATATACGCTTATTGCGATTTTTTTCCCAAAAATATGTAGAAGAATACATATCAGCCTAAACTGAGAAAAAAAATTGCTTTTTTAAAAAAAAAATTGGGGGTAGTTATTATAGAAAAAAAGTACAAAATATTTCTTTTTTTTTCAAAATTGGCGCTCTATTTTTCTTTATAGCGCAAAAAATAAAAACCGCTGAGGTGATAAAATACCACCAAAAGAAACCTCTATTTGTGGGAAGAAAGGATGTCAATTTTGTTTGGGAACCACGTCGTACGACCGCACAATTGTCAGTTAAAGTGACGCAGTGCCGAATTGCAAAAAGTGGCCCGGTCATTTGGCAGCCAAATGGTCCGGGGCTAAAGTGGTTAAATGAATGTCAACCTTTAAGCGGGGCACAGACCCTTTCTTGAGAAAGGAGGGCTGTGCCCCGCTAAAACATTAACATTGAATAAACTACATTGGAAAATTCCTCTTGCTGTAAGTCCTGTTGAATGTACCAACTATATGCTGCATATTCTACGTACTTTTTCTCATGGATTGTACCCAGGCAAGGCACTTACAAGCCCATCTCTACACTACATAAACATTGGCTTTAGATATATTTTAATATGGTTCTCTTAGGGTTTGTCTATAAATGTTTTCAATGATAAAGACCATAAGATATCTAGCAATATTAAATTAAGACTAAGTGGACTTATTCACTGTTCATCCAAATGTTTAAATAAGCTGTGAAATAATAATATGTGGGAATGTTTTATCCATTTTAGTTTTTAACTTACACAGGATTCACAATGATTATTAGATAGTACCACAGGGCCATGCCATCTTGTCTCACTCAAAGTGGTGTGGAGATGGAATACTTTTTCAAAAGGTTTGGTAATTCTAAACATGTAATAAAGTTGTCTCAGGCCTGTTAAAATCCAAGGAGAAGTAAGTAGTACAGATCTATAAAACTTTGTATTAACAATTACAAGACTCAACCACACAGGGCAACGTGTAAGAAAAAGAAAGGATAAAACAATTTGTAGCATCACTCTTTACTGGACATTCTAAGAGATTGCTGTAATTATATAGATTCCCTAATTCTGTAAATGTTTGCGTAATTGTTGGTTGACAGAGTAAAATCAATGATTAGGTTTCATACAGACATACCAAATTTTGACTATCAGCAAATACTCTCAACAATTGTTTGAATTTTTCAAATGAAAATTATGTCACTGAGTTTTAAAAATTCAACTCAAGGTAAAAACTGCATTTGTTTTAAGTAAATGTTGAAATGAATGTAGTTCTTGGGCAAGGATTCAAACACTAGATGTACAATTAACACATTGCTAAAGTTATTGACTTATATGGTATCTTCTATACTGTATATATTTAATTTGGATAACCTTCTTATTTAATATCATCATCAAATCCTTGCATGAAATATAATAACCATGCTGTTTACTATTTGAACTTGAAAGAGGATTTAACTTAATTTTGGGTGCCAACAGATGACTACGTGACATAATACAATTGGAATTAATACATGTACAAACAACTGTGAAATATATCTCTAGCTTTGGTAACTAGTGATGTCACAGATTAACAAAAATAACACTTTGTCAAGAATAGGTCTATAAATGGTCAGGAACAATGTTGTTAATTCTTGACATGTTGTGCATTGGCATATTGTAAGGAATAGTGTACCTTTCTAATTTGAAAACAAAGATACAATAAACAACCTTGGGTTTTGTGACTGCATAAAAATAATTACATAACCCTCTATAGTTACTACATTGGGAACATGATGACTTTTTTGATCACTGGGGTCTCCTGGGTTGAGTCCCTACTGTGAACTATACACAAAGGAATGTTTTATATTCTTTCATTGTGTGTTTATCTTTTTAGATGTTCCAATTTCCTTCAACACAACTGAAAATCATACTGGTAGTATAATTCTCTTACACTCCAATTATGTATAATGGTTCAAGGAAAGAAGGGTGTTAGGGACATGTATTTCAAGGTTCCTTAGGAATGAGAAGGACTATTGAGAATGTTTCAGTGATGTCTGTAAAGTGTTGTGGTTAATGTTGTTGCAATAAAAGTGGAAATATAATATATCTAACTCAGAGACCTTAAAGTCCCTGTATTTAAGTTACCCATAGGCAGCTTACTAAGTACAGACATTACAATTAATCATAGGATAACTTTAACTCGTCTTGTTACTGAAATCTGATAGATATGGACCACTGACACTTACAATAACATAATGTCAACTTGGGTTGCATGTGTCAGTCAGCAGAGTCCAACATATTCTGAGCACATCAATGCCCTGCAATTCTATTTTTTGTTCATTAAAAATCAAATTCAATAATAAAAATTAAAACAAAAAAGGTATTGTACTCACACAAATCTTTTCCTCCAAATAAATGTAACTTTGATATTACTATTGTTACATTCTGAAAAATGGAATGGTATAATTTTCTTTATCATGAAGAACAATGCCACTAACAGGGATGAGCCGAACACCCCCCTGTTCGGTTCGCACCAGAACCTGCGAACAGACAAAATGTTCGTGTAAACTTTAGAACCCTATTAAATACAATGAACTCGAACGTTCGAAATCTAAAGTGTAAATTATAAAGGCTAATAAGCAAGTTATTGTCCTAAAAAGTGTTTGGGGACCCGGGTCCTGCCCCAGGGGACATGTATCAATGCAAAAAGAAGTTTTAAAAACGGCCGTTTTTTCGGGAGCAGTGATTTTAATAATGCTTAAAATGAAAAAAATAAAAGTGAAATATTCCTTTAAATTTCGTACCTGGGGGGTATGATATGCATGTAAAGTGGCGCATGTTTCCCGTGCTTAGAACTGTCCCTGCAAAAAATGTCATTTTTGAAAGAAAAAAATGCATTTAAAACTCACTCGCGGCTATTAATGAATTGTCGGCTCCCGGCAATACAAACAAAAGTCATTGATAAAAAAAAAAAAAAGCGTGGGGGTTTCCCAGAATTCAATTACCAGGCCCTTCAGGTCTGGAATGGATATTAAGGGGAACCCCGCCGCAAATAAAAAAAAAAATTGACGTGGGGTTCCCCCAAATATCCATTCCAGGCCCTTCAGATCTGGCATGGATTTCAAGGGGAACTCCACCCCAATTTAAAAAAAATTGAGTCTATACATGTATTACCCAGTGAAGGAAGTTCCCCATCAGGTCCGCCCCCTTGGTAATGTCGGACCCCGCCTACGTCATTGGTCTGAGCGGGGAACTTCCTTCACTGTGTATATTTAAATTACAGTGAGTGAGTGAGTGAGTGAGTGAGTAACTTGTATAGCGCTGCAATTGCGAACTAAATCGCCTCAAGGCGCTTTGCATCCAGTGTCGTTGAGATCGTTAGAAGAGATGGGTCTTTAGTATTTTCCGGAAGGCCCGATGGTTTTCTTCCATGCGGATATTCGTGGGTAGCGCATTCCATAGCCTTGGTCCTTGGACAGCAAACCTTCGTTCTCCCTTGGCTTTGTAGCGGGTCTTGGGGATGTGGAGGAGGTTTTGGTTAGTTGATCGAAGGTCACGAGTAGTGGTGTAGTGTTTTATTTTCTCGCATAAGTATTCAGGAGCGTTACCTTGTGCGCATTTGTGGGTGAGGCAGAGGGTCTTGAATGTGATCCGATCCTTTACGGCTAGCCAATGGAGGCTTTTCAGGGATGGTGCGATTGATTCCCAGGGTTTTTTCCCTGTTACCAGTCTGGCCGCTGTGTTTTGGACGACTTGTAGACGTGCAACTTGGTATTTGGGTAGTCCTAGGTAAAGTGAGTTAGCGTAGTCAAGCCGTGAATTGATAATGGTTCCGACTACTACTGCTCTGTCTTTTTCCGGGATGAACGGGATGAGTCTTCGTAGCAGGCGGAGAAGGTGGTGGGATCCACTGACTACTGATCCTATTTGTGCGTCCATAGTCATGTCTGAGTCAAAGATAACTCCCAGGCTTTTAACTTTGGTGCTTGGGGTTATGTTTTGTCCCAGGATGGTGGGTGGCGTCCATGTGGTCCTGGAGTTTTTCTTTCGGTTAGCGTGGAAAATGAGCAGTTCTGTTTTGGATCCATTAAGCTTGAGGGAGCTCTCTGTCATCCAATTGTTGATCAATGTAAGGCATTTTTCCAGTCCGTAATATTGATCTTTTTTGTTGTTGATGCGAAAGTATAGTTGAGTGTCATCTGCATAGGAGTGATAACGCATGTCCTGTTCACTAATGATTTTGAGGAGTGGCCGAAGGTAGATGTTGAAGAGTACCGGTGACAGGGGTGATCCTTGAGGGACTCCGCATGTATTTGTGCGTGGTGCCGAGGTAAAGGCTCCCAGTTTCACTGTCTGGGATCGGTTTTCTAAGAAGGATGCGAACCATGGTAGGTCCGTGTCTGCGACTCCTGCTACTTCGGTGAGACGCGTAAGTAGGATTTTGTGATCTACTGTGTCAAAGGCTGCACTGAGGTCCAGCAGCACCAGGAGACATGATTCTCCGTCATCTGCTGCTTCTAGTACGTCGTCCCATATTTTGAGAAGTGCCGTTTCCATCCCATGGCCTGGGCAGAACCCCGATTGAAGTGGGTCCAGGAGATTGTGGGTATCCAAATGAAGTTGTAGCTGTTGTGTTACAACTTTCTCGATAATCTTGGAGATGGTGGTCAGGCTTGTTACCGGTCTTCTAAAATTTGGGTCATTCGGGTCGAGGTTGGGTTTCTTTAATAGGGGTTTGATTATTCCTTGTTTAAGGGAAGTCGGCACAATACCTTCTTTGAACGATTGGTTGGTGAAGTGTGTTATGTGGGGTGCCAAGATGTCGGTACATTCTTTCAGCAGTTTTGCCGGAATGATGTCGTTCGGTGAAGTGCTATCTCGGAGGCTTCTGATGATGTTTTTAGTAGTGTCGATTGTAATTGGGACCAGAGTAAATTTCTTTGATTGCAGAATATTTATCTGGTTCTTTTCTTCCTTTGGCTGTGTGGGGTTGTTTGATTTTTCCTGCTGAATTATTTTCCTAATGTTATCAATTTTGTCGATAAAAAAATTGGATAGTTCATTGCAGAATTCCTGTGTTTCGTTTGCTGAAGACTCCAAACAGGTGGGATTCATGGTCTGAGCTACTAGTTTGAAGAGTTCGCGGGGGCGGTTTAGGGCTTTTGCGATGGTGTTTGCGAAATGGTCTCTTTTTGCTTTGAAGATTGCTTTATGATATTTCCTAGTGAGTGCTTTGTAGATTGTGTAGTTCTCCTTTGTTGCATTTCTTCTCCAGGCTCCTTCTGCTCTTCTGCGTTCTTGTTTCAGTAAAGTAAGAGCGTCATTGAACCAGCCTGCATTGTTTTTGCGGATGAGTGCTCTGCGTCTTGGAGCAACCGTATCTGCTGTCTGTAGCAAAGCATTGTTCAGGAAGTTGAGTGTTTCTTCTGTTGAGTGGTTTTGGTTTAGCATTTCCATATTGTTCAACAGCGTGGTTTTGAAAAGCTCAGAGTATAGTTTCTTCTGTGATCTTGTCCAGTGTGTTGTTGCTGATTGTATTGATTTTTGGAGGGCCGTGTTGGTCATTATAGTAAACTTGATGGCATGATGGTCTGTCCATGGTAGAGGCTGGTTGTCCAGTGTGTTGATGTCCATATCTTGTTTGAAGATTAGGTCAAGAGTGTGACCTGATACATGAGTAGGAGTATTTATCAATTGTTGCAAGCCTAGTTTTTCTAGTTGGTCGATGCAGGCAGTGGCGATAGGGTCTTCGGGGGAGTTGGCCCAAAGGCTGAAGTCTCCAAGTAGCAGCAGATTTTTGGTTTTCATGGTGTATGTCGAGAAAAATTCATTTAAATGTGTGAGGAGGTGTGTCTTGGGTCCCGGTGGTCTGTAGCAGAGCAGTATGTGGATGGTATCCTGGGGTGTAGTTTGTAGTTGCAGAGTGAGTGTTTCCATGAAAGGCAATGAGTTCTGTAGAGTTGGTTTGATGAACGTAAGGTGATCTTTGTAAATTACTGCTAGGCCTCCTCCTCTTTGTCCTGTTCTATGCTCCGTTAGGATGCGGTAGTTCTCCGGCACTAGTTCTGCTAGGATGGTATTGCAGTCGGGTGTTAGCCAGCTTTCCGTGATGAAGAGGCAGTCTATGTTGTGTTGGGTTATGAAATCATGGATTTCCTGTCTGTGTTTGACTGCAGATCTGGTGTTGATTAGGGCACTTGATAGATGTTGTAGATGCCATGGTGCTCTGTTTTTTCCTGTTGATAGTCGACTGATTCTTACGATTCGTTCTTTTTGTAATTTTTTTTGGATGGGTGTTGGTAGTGTTGTGGCAAAGTTCTTTAGGCTTTGGATGGTGTCGGCTGAGTATATAATGTTAACCATGTTGAACAAGTGCTGATAATGATGAGGCGATGAGATGATGTTGATAACGATGATGATCCTGATGTTGATGATGATGATGATGAGCGATGCGATGAGAGAGCTGCTGAGGTGTGCTAATGCTTGAAGTTGGTGTTTGATGTTGACAAGGATGATGATCCGATAGTGATGAATGATCCGATAGTGATGATGATCCGATAGTGATGATGATCCGATAGTGATGATGATCCGATAGTGATGATGATCCAATGCTGATGATGATCCAATGCTGATGATGATCCTAGTGATGATGATTCCTTCCTGATCCCTGGAGGCGGTTGGAGCTACCCTGACCTTCCCGCTAATGGCAGGAGTCCGATATACTTACCTGGTTATCAGGTTTGATGGCCGACTGATGATGATGATGATCCTGGTGTAGACGGCGCTGCTCCCCAACTATCTAATCCCCCCGTTGATCCAGAGGAAGGCGAAAAACCCCAGCCAAGCACAGGCCAATAGTGCCAGAGCGGGGGAAAAAATTCCTTCCTGATCCCTCTAGAGGCGATCGGGTCTGCCCTGGATCAGCTAGCTAATGGAGGAGCCCGGTATACTTACCTAGTTGTCAGGTTTGCCAGGACAACTGGTGGTGATGCTGAGAGGAGGATGAGGATGATGATGTGAATGAGGATGAGGATGATGATGAGGAAGATGCTGCTGATGAGGATACCGATGAGGATGATGATGATGATGATGATGATGAGGGTGAAGATGATGGTGCTGAGAATGAGGATAAGGATGAAGATGATGGTATTTGCAGAGTATATTTCCTGCTATACTTTTCTTGGTACTGTCAGGGTCCTGATAGATATGGGCCTAGGTGTACCAAGATGGCCACTGGTGCCTAGATTGAGTCAGGAAGTGCTGAGGCCGGGCGGGTGTACCAAGATGGCCGCCACGGCTGGAAGTTAGGCCGGAGCCGCGGACTGTCCTAAAAAGGACAGGCGGTGGTGGTTGCGGCTTCGGGCCGCTTGGGGGAGCTCCGATGCGGGAGACACGGCTTGCCCGCTAAGGATGGGGGAGAGGGGGGACGATGCTGGGCTGGAGGAGGCCGGAACTAGGCCTCAGCCACGGACTATCTTGCCGGCAGTTGCCGGTCAATGGCGAATGGCGGCCCGGATGGCGTCTTCCGATGGCGAGTGGACGAGCAGTGCTCCGCTCTGGGAGCAGCTGTGGAAGGATAGGGCCGGGTGCCAGGGGCCGTGGCCTGTTAGGCAGCCCCTGTATGGGAGGAAGAACCGCGGAATGTGCCCTGGAAGGCAGAAGGCAGGAGCTCCTGCAACACACGTCCGTTCTCAACTGACAGACAGACAGTGAAGGAAGTTCCCCGCTCAGGTCAATGACGTAGGCGGGTCCGACATACCGAGGGGGCGGACCTGATGGGGAACTTCTCTCACTTTGGTAATACATGTATAGACCCGCCCCTTGTCATGTTCCGCATCTGGTCCGCTGAGCGGACCTGATGGGGAACTTTAGAAGGGGCGGGGTCTATACATTTAAAACACTGAGGAGGAAGTTCCCCATCAGGTCCGCTCAGGCACAACCAATGACGGACAGCGCTGGACATCGGGATCGCCGCGGGACACTGGATTTCTCCGCTGGAATGTTGTTGTTTTTTTTTAATAAAGGACTTTTTCAAGGTGTTTGTGTGTTTTTTTTTTACATTTTTTTATGCTTTCTTCGTGAAATGGTAGGGGTACAATGTACCCCTTACCAATTCACATGGGGGTGGCCGGGATCTGGGGGTCCCCTTTGTTAAAGGGGTCTTCCAGATTCCGATAAGCCCCCCGCCCGCAGACCCCCACAACCACCGTGCAAGGGTTGTGGGGATGAGGCGCTTGTCCCCATCAACATGGGGACATCCTCCCCATGTTGAGGGCATGTGGCCTGGTATGGTTCAGGAGGGAGGGGGGGGCGCTCTCTCATCCCCCCCTCTTCCCCTGCGGCCGGCCAGGTTGCATGCTCGGATAAGGGTCTGGTATGGATTTTTGGGGGGATTCCACGCCATTTTTTTTAAATTTGGGGTGGAGTTCCCCTTAAAATCCATGCCAGATCTGAAGGGCCTGGTATGGATATTTGGGGGAACCCCACGCCATTTTTTTTAAAATTTGCGGTGGGGTTCCCCTTAATATCCATTCCAGACCTGAAGGGCCTGGTAATTGAATTCTGGGGGACCCCCACGCTTTTTTTTATCAATGACTTTTGTATGTATTGACAAAAGCCGACAATTCATTAATAGCCGCGACTTTTTTTCCTTCAAAAATTACATTTTTTGCAGGGACAGTTCTAAGCACGGGAAATATGCGCCACTTTACATGCATATCATACACACCCCCTAGGTACAAAATTTAAAGGAATATTTCACTTTTATTTTTTCATTTTAAGCATTATTAAAATCACTACTCCCGAAAAAACGGCAGTTTTTAAAACTTCTTTTTGCATTGATACATGTCCCCTGGGGCAGGACCCGGGTCACCAAACACTTTTTATGACAATAACTTGCATATAAGCCTTTATAATTAGCACTTTAGATTTCGAACGTTCGAGTCCATTGTATTTAATAGGGTTCTAAAGTTCACACGAACATTTTGTCTGTTCGCAGGTTCTGGTGCGAACCGAACAGGGGGGTGTTCGGCTCATCCCTGGTGAGAACAATAAAAAGATTTCCCCTTTGGTTAATTGTAACATTTCAACTTCCTTTTTCTATACATGCTCAGAGGGCAGGTGGTGTAAAATAATCATTATGGACATCACTGGATATCCATTAGGGATGACCCGAACACCCCCCGGTTCTGTTCGCACCAGAACCTGCGAACGGCCCGAAAGTTCGCGCAAACTTTAGAACCCTATTAAAGTCTATGGGACTCGAACGTTCAAAATCAAAAGTGTTATTTTTAAAGGCTAATATGCAAGTTATTGTCCTAAAAAGGGTTTGGGGACCCGGGTCCTGCCCCAGGGGACATGTATCAATGCAAAAAGACGTTTTAAAAACTGCCGTTTTTTCGGGAGCAGTGATTTTAATGATGCATAAAGTGAAAAAAAAAAAAAAAGTGAAATATTCCTTTAAATATCGTACCTGGGGGTGTCTATAGTATGCCTGTGAAGTGGCACATGTTTCCCGTGTTTAGAACTGTCCCTGCACAAAATGACATTTCTAAAGGAAAAAAAGTCATTTAAAACTGCTTGCGGCTTTAATGTAATGTCTGGTCCTGGCAATATGGATAAAAATCATTGAGAAAAATGGCATGGGTACCCCCCCCCCCAGCCCATTACCAGCCCCTTTGGGTCTTGTATGGATTTAGGTGCACACTGTGCAAAGGACACTAAAGCAAAATACTGCAGCTCCCTGCCTGTATTTGTATCAGAACACCAGCAATTGTATTGAGGTAAGCTTTAGGTGAACACTTTGCAAATGACACTAAAGCAAAATACTGCAGCTCCTTGCCTGTATTTGTATCAGAACACTAGCAATTGTATTGAGGTAAACTTTAGGTGCACACTGTGCAAAGGACACTAACGCAAAATACTGCAGCTCCTTGCCTGTATTTGTATCAGAACACCAGAAATTGTATTGAGGTAAGCTTTTGGCGCACACTGTGCAAAGGACACTAAAGCAAAATACTGCAGCTCCCTGCCTGTATTTGTATCAGAACACCAGGAAGTGTATTTAGGTAAGCTTTTGGTGCACACTGTGCAAAGCACACAGTATACTAAGTGAAACACTGCAGCTAGCACAATCACCTGCCTGCCTGTCAGTATAGAGAATAACAGGATCGGACCTAGCTAAACTGAATACAGTGTGTAAATATATATACAACACCTAGGATGCATATATATCCTCTACACACTGTAACTGCAGCTAACTGACTCGCCTGCCTGCTCTATCTAACTCAAATCAAATTACACTGTCTCTCTCTCTGTCTTTTTCCTTTAACCAACGCCGCAACACACTACACAAGGCCGCCAAGCCGGCAGTCTTATATAGTGTGGGGCGTGTACCTACTCCTCTGAGCCATGATTGGCCAAAGCCACCCTGGCTTTGGCCAATTACGGCTCTCTGTACTTACGGCGATGTGATTGGCCAAGCATGTGAGTCATAGTGCATGCTTGGCCAATCATCAGCCAGCAATGCACTGCGATGCCGCAGTGAATTATGGGCCGTGACGCGCCACTCGAATTTGGCGGGAACGGCCCATAATGTTCAAAATCCGGCGAACAGCCGAACAGGCGATGTTTGAGTCGAACATGAGTTCGACTCGACCTCGAAGCTCATCCCTAATATCCATCACTGGAGACTGTAGACACAAGCCCTTTGCACCCAAAGAAAAAACACCCCTCTTTTGGTCATAGAACTTATTTTTGGTATACTGGTCCTAACCTACCTGAAATTTTGACAATGTTTTAAAAAATAAAAAATAAAACTTATATGAAATAGTCAATGATGGGGAAAAAATGTGTGTAGCCACTAACTGTACAGGAAACAACTGCCTTTTTTGTTACCTACTACCAAGCCTACAGTGCTATGCCTAATGGTAAATCCAGCCTCAATTATGAATCTTAGAAAGCTAAAAGTGAGAAGAAATTGTATACTTTCAATAGTATTTGGGGTTGACTAAAGGCAAATAGGCTGTTTAGTTTGTAACAGAAGTTGCAGTTTGCAAAGGAAGTTTCCCCAGAGCTTAGTAAATGTAGTGTAGCGGCCTCACCCCGACCTCTTTAGCTAGGGGTATGTCGAGCGACAGAGTGAGGTGCGCTACGGCCCATGTCCTCCCCATGGCTGTGGGAGAGGTGAAGGCCAGTACCAATCTTTTCCTCGGGCCAAATGTGTGCTGGTTATGAGGGTCAGTCCTTCCGTGCCAGAATCTCCCTTTGTTCCCATCAACAGAGTCCATACACCCATCAAATTCTAAACTCAGGTTTATTGCGTATCTCCACATACAGTCAAATGCAACGGCATGATACGATGGGGAAGCAGGTCGAGGCACTGTACAGGTTCCTAGTCCCTACACTCCCTGTGCTATGACCAGGGGTTGCAGGAGTCTTGATGAAAGCTCCTCCGCTGCGCTGTAGCCCCTATCAGGGGAAGATGTCCTCCAAGGGAGTTACCGAAGGCCCATCCGTCACCGGGTTGACACTGCACCGGGTCTTCGGACGGATGACCTCCCCAGCCTCCTCACCTCAGATGCGGGTCCCCTCGCAAGGGGCGCCCTGGAGCAACTTCACCCTCGCGGGACCCAGTCGGAGTCACCGGGTCCCAGGCCTCCTCAATAGTACCTCACCCCAGGCTGAAGGTGCCTGGGATGGACTCCATCTTCATTCCGGCCAGGCCTAGGGCGCCTAGGCTGGAACCTTGAACCGCCCGCACCCAGGCCTAAGGTGCCTGGGTGCGTGAAGAGATGATCCCCCAAAAGACCTCGTGGCGAGAGCGTCTCCCCCTTTTATCTCCTCCCATCGACACCACGGCGGGTTCCCCGCCCCAGCCGTACCATCTCCAGGAAGGGACAAAAAAAAAGGGTAACACTGTGGTAGTGATTCTACCTCGAGCCTGTAGGTACCCGCCACCCACAGGCCAAGGAGAATATTGCACCACCCAATCCTCCACGCATAACAAAAAGGGGTCTAATCCCTGACATAATTACACACCTGGGTCTCTCTACCCCCAGGTGTATCCCACTAATTTTGAAGACCCCGCTACAGTAGCAAAATTTCACTTTGCAAAAAAGACCCTATTACATGCAGGGAAAAAAAAATCACTAAGCTCTGGGGAAAATTTTCAACTTCCATTGAAAAGTGAACAGTCTATTTAAATCAACCTCCTTGACTTGTCCAAATATGCTTAGAATTTTTCTGTTTTAATATTTATTATTTAAAAAAAAATATAAATATATATATATATATATATATATATATATATATATATATATATATATATATATATATATATCACATTTATACAAAGGAGCACTGTGCATGTTGGTTATATTGATGTTTAATTGAAGAGATCATACATGGTCCCAACATGTTTCGCCCATCGGGGCTTCGTCAGGGGAAGTATGTCTCTGGTATCGTTTTTTTTGGTGAAAATGGCTAATAAAAGAGAAATACATATTAATATATTACCAATAAACTCATAAAACTTTATGAAGATCAGTCTGTAAACAAATCCACAGTTGACACAATAATGGCGACTTACCACCAAATGGCCCGGGATGGAAGAAAATGGCGGCAAAGCCAAGAGTGACCCCGCACACTAAGAAGGAAGAGAGAATCTCCTCCTAGGTGATGAGCAGAGACAGAGCCCCAAGCAAAACAAACCCTCACAGTGACTTCTCATAAGACCTGGCCAAAAAAGATGTAAAGAAATATATGTATAATATAATAGACACCCAAGAGACTTTTACTTAAAAGTTATTATTATATATATTAGATAAAGCCATCATGATTCTATGCGCATATATATCGCGACTTATAGATCACAGCCTAAGATTGGATTAACAATCCTATTGGCCTAATTAAGTATATAATAGTTTTAATAGTAATTAGATGAATTATATTAAGGATATACTCACGTAAAAACAGCAGTTGAAAAGAAAACAAGGAGAAAGTCAACTTTTCAAAAAGCAAATAGCAAATAGGGAGGGGCCTGGTGATATTAGATCCACAGATTAGAATATACCCAATTAGTCAGAATCCAAGGAGTATGTGCCATCAGGGATTTCAATCCGGTTGTGAAAAAAATCACAGAGAATGGATTGTTGTTCTAAATAAATAAAATTTAAATATACCAATTGATAGTTGAAAAAATCAAGCATCTAGGAATGACAATAGCAGTGGGCTGTCTATCTAAATATAGATCAAGACAGGCTGAGATAGGTTTAAATAGCCACTAATTGGTCAGATAGTTAGCAAAAAACAGTCCATCTAAACCCAATCAGGACAGACTATAAAAAAAAAAAAACATGGCTATTAAACTCAATAAAAAGAAAAAAAAAGAGAAAAAAGGACATCAAGCTTCTAGATGAACACCGGGTTATTACCTTAGATTTGGGATGTGGACACGCATCAGGATGCCTCACCAACTGGCTCTGTTGATCTAAAGCCAGAACTGCCGGCTTATGAGGAGTCACCACTCAGCCGGCGTCTGACGTCCCCGGCTGAGTGCGGACGTGAGAACGTCCGTGCGCATGCGCCCAAAGTTCCAAAGCCGCGTCCAAACTACAAGATCCAGAAAGCCAAGCGCCTGGGGGAGGGCGCTCGGAGCGCGATGGAATTTATAGGAACACCGTGTTCCTATGCGGTAATGCTGGATCACTGGCAATGCCAATAGTAAATGGACTAGGCTTGGTAGTATGTAAGAACCAAAAGGAAAGTGGGAATGCAGAGTCACAACGGAACGTACATGGGCAGAACCGGTAGATAAGTACCGGGTATGCCCCGGGCGTCCATATGAGGGCAGAATGAAGCCTAGTGGCTCGGTCACATCCAAACACCTTGTGGGGGTCATCAAGGGGTGCCGTCGAAAAGGGTATTAGTGGAGTCACATTTTGGTCAATAACGGCGGGGACAACTAACCACAGAAGCCGTCCCAGCCGTTTTCCAGGGAGAAATTTACAGAGAAATCTACAAGAAAAAATTAATATAACTGCTTGAACTGCTAATATGTGAACATATGTATAACAGATTCAATTATTTTTTGAAACAACATACTATTATAAACAGATAAATAAATAAGTATGATCATTATGAGTGAGATAATATATTTCAGAATAGAGCTATGTTACCCAATGTTTATTTTACAGTTGTTTAATAAATGCATATACACAGGAATATATATATAGGGGAAAGGAAAAGAAATAAAGGGGATAAGGGGGAATGGGAGGGAAGGGGAAAGGGGGGGGGGAAAGAGGATTTTTTTAGGGAAAGACAAGGACTTGACTCTAACTACCAACATATAATATCTGAACATACTGAGATGGAGATTATCAATCACTCTTCTCACAAATTATCTGAAGAGGAAAATTCAATCCTCAAACTTGGTTTATCTTTCTGTCCAAATTCTCAGATGGATAAATTCCATGCCATTAAGGATATTCACCTCTTTGCTCGGAGATTGCTATATAAAGTTATTTTTGATAAACCATCTAGTGACCCTTTTTGTGAAATCAATGTGGCTGTTCCTATTGAAAACCTGACTGAACATCAGGCCCTTGAGGATCTGATGGCTTTATGGGAGGAGGGACACGCCGGGGATGACGCCTCCGACATGTTTCCCATGCCGGATGTGTCTGCGGCCGGTGTGTCCTTTCCCCCACCTTCTTCATTTAAGCCAAAATCAAGAACATTTCCTCTACTTTATACGAACCCAAATATCTGGGCGTTTGTCCAGCAAACCACTAGAGAAATTGAAAAAATTAATTTTGACCATCATGGATGTACTAATCTTACTAGAGAGCAGCAAAAGGCAGTTAAAACACTTCAAAAAAACAGTGGCATAGTCATCAAGCCTGCTGATAAATGAGGGAACCTTGTCATTATGGACACTCTGCAATATGAATCTATGTGCAAAGATATTCTATCTAATGACACTTGTTATCGTAAAATCTCGCAAACAGTAATTGAAAACTATGTAAAGCAGTATTGTGGTATTATTTTTAGAGCTTACCAACAGGGTGTCATTGACCTTAATACCTGGAATTTTCTAAACATCAAAGATCCTAAGGTACCCACCTTTTACGCCTTGCCTAAGGTCCACAAGAGTCTTACTCTACCTCCTGGTCGCCCCATTATATCAGGCTGCCTAAGCCTTACCGAAAATGCTAGTGCATTAATTGATGATTATCTGCAACCTCATGTTGCAGCTCTATCATCCTATGTTAAGGACACCATACATTTGCTAAAAATTATTGAGGGAATCACTCTTCCCAAGAATACATGGCTTGTAGCCTTGGACATTGAGGGCCTGTACAACGCCATCCCCCATAATGAAGGGATTGCAGTTGTACAGGACCTTCTACAGGAAAGAGGACCCAATTCAGCTATCTACAATTCTTTTGTCCTTGAGTTGTTGAGGTTTATACTCACAATGTGTTTATGTTCGGACTCTCCCACTTCCTCCAGGTGCAGGGGGTTGCGATGGGGACCAGGTGTGCCCCATCGTATGCCAACCTGTACCTGGGGGGGTGGGAGAGGGAGCTATTTTCTAGTGAGGATTCATCGATGTGCCTGGACAGGATCATATCCTGGTACAGGTACATCAATGACGTTCTCCTGTTTTGGTCAGGTGATAGAGAAGAACTTGATCTATTCCTGAAAGGTATTTCCTTGAATAGATTCAACCTAAAATTCACCATGTCTTGCAGTCAAACAGAGATAAGTTTTTTGGATCTCATGCTGCACCTGGACAGGGATGGGGTTTTACACTCATCCCTCTATAGAAAACCTTCAGCTGGAAATACTGTTTTGCATGCGTCAAGCTTTCATCCTGCACCACTTATAACCAGTATTCCTTACAGCCAATACCTCCGCGTTAAGCGTAACTGCAGTCGAGAGGCAGACTTCAAAAAAGCTGCTGATGAGTTATATGTACGCTTGAAAGAAAGGGGCTACAGCCACTCTGTCTTAAAGAGAGCTTACAACAGAGTATTAGAAAAGGATCGTAGTTCTCTTATCTTTGGTCAAAAATCTACTACTAGAATCGATCAAGTAAGAATTATTACAAGGTATTCAACTGAACACCACAAAATTCGAAAGATAGTGGAAAACTACTGGCCCCTTTTGTCAGCTGACCCAATAGTCAACAAATACATTGGAATGAGACCACAAATAACTTATCAGCGAGCACCCTCTCTTAAGGACAATTTAGTCCACAGTCACTTTGAACCTTCTGCTAATAAAAAATGTTTGAATCCAGGAACTTTCTCATGTGGACATTGTGATATGTGCCCATACATGCTTAACAGCTCTATGTGCACACTTCCCAATGGTCAAACACTCCATGCTAAACATCGGATCACATGTCAGACTCCAGGCATTGTATATATGGCTATTTGTCAATGTGGTGGGTTTTACATAGGGAAAACGAAGTGTCTCTTCTTAAAGCGAATTCGTGACCATATTAAACCCATCTATAAAAAAAGAATGGAGACAGCAGTTAGCCATCATGTAGGGATGTATCATGAATTCGATGCAAAAAAGATACGCTTTGGAGCATATTCCGCTCCATGTAAGGGGAGGAAGTGTTGACAAGACTTTTACAATTGGAAGCTCGTTGGATTTATAATTTGGAGGCAACAGCATTTCCTGGCTTCAATGAAAATCTTAGTTTTAAACCATTTCTCTAGCTGTTCTGTTTCCGTATTGGTAGGTCCCTCCGCACTTCCTCTGTTTAAGGACTGTTGTTGTCTCTCTCTCCCCCCTTCCTCTTCCCCTACCCCCCTTCCTCCTTTTCCCCCACCCCTTTCCCCTTCCCTCCCATTCCCCCTTATCCCCTTTATTTTTTTTCCTTTCCCCTATATATATATTCCTGTGTATATGCATTTATTAAACAACTGTAAAATAAACATTGGGTAACATACCTTATTCTGAAATATATTATCTCACTCATAATGATCATACTTATTTATTTATCTGTTTATAATAGTATGTTGTTTCAAAAAATAATTGAATCTGTTATACATATGTTCACATATTAGCAGTTCAAGCAGTTATATTAATTTTTTCTTGTAGATTTCTCTGTAAATTTCTCCCTGGAAAACGGCTGGGACGGCTTCTGTGGTTAGTTGTAGACTTGTGCACAACGGAAAAATTCGTTCCGTTTCGGTTCGTTTCTTTCCGGTCCTGTTGATTCGTAATCATTCGTAATTTTGCTAGACGGGATTTTTCGTGTTCGGACTCATTCGTATTTTTGCAAGCGACATTTTTCGTTGAATTTTTTGTTGCTTTATAATTCGTACTTTCGGTAGAGTACGTTGTTTTTCGTTGATTCTGGACACAACTCCTACTTTCGTAACTTTTTTTGGGTTCGTTGATTCGTAATTTTCCGTGTCTCTCTCACAACGACGCTGCCTATTATGCCTAATGTGCTTCGAATGGATTTGTACTTTTCTAAATACATTGCGGTTATTTGTAACGATTCGAAATCTCGTATTTTACTTTCGTTTTTAACATGCGGCTATAGGCTCCGCCCCTGTACACCATTTTCAGAGGGTTCAGCACGGTGAGGGAGAAGCAGAGAGCAGAGCAGAGTGAGTGTTATTGTGCTTCGAATGGATTCGAAATCTCGTATTTTACTTTCGTTTTTTACATGCGGCTATAACCTCCGCCCCTGTACACCATTTTGAGAGGGAGTTCAGCACGGTGTGGGAGAAGCAGAGAGCAGAGCAGAGTGAGTGTTATTGTGCTTCGTATGGATTCGTACATTCGTAACTTTTTCATAACGAATTATGCCGAAGACATTCGGGCATTCGCTATTTGCGGTATAATTTATTTCGGATTCGGTCTTATTCGTAATTGCTTTGTTCGGAAATTCGAATGCTTCCGAATGTCCGAAAGTTGCTAAATTCGGACGAATTTCAATTCGTTACGAAACGAATTGCACAAGCCTAGTTAGTTGTCCCCGCCGTTATTGACCAAAATGTGACTCCACTAATACCCTTCGACGGCACCCCTTGATGACCCCCACAAGGTGTTTGGATGTGACCGAGCCACTAGGCTTCATTCTGCCCTCATATGGATGCCCGGGGCATACCCGGTACTTATCTACCGGTTCTGCCCATGTACGTTCCGTTGTGACTCTGCATTCCCACTTTCCTTTTGGTTCTTACATACTACCAAGCCTAGTCCATTTACTATTGGCATTGCCAGTGATCCAGCATTACCGCATAGGAACACGGTGTTCCTATAAATTCCATCGTGCTCCGAGCGCCCTCCCCCAGGTGCTTGGCTTTCTGGATCTTGTAGTTTGGACGCGGCTTTGGAACTTTGGGCGCATGCGCACGGACGTTCTCACGTCCGCACTCAGTCGGGGACGTCAGACGCCGGCTGAGTGGTGACTCCTCATAAGCCGGCAGTTCTGGCTTTAGATCAACAGAGCCAGTTGGTGAGGCGTCCTGATGCGTGTCCACATCCCAAATCTAAAGGTAATAACCCGGTGTTCATCTAGAAGCTTGATGTCCTTTTTCTCTTTTTATTGAGTTTAATAGCCATGTTTTTTTTTTTTTATAGTCTGTCCTGATTGGGCTTTAGATGGACTGTTTTTTGCTAACTATCTGACCAATTAGTGGCTATTTAAACCTATCTCAGCCTGTCTTGATCTATATTTAGATAGACAGCCCACTGCTATTGTCATTCCTAGATGCTTGATTTTTTCAACTATCAATTGGTATATTTAAATTTTATTTATTTAGAACAACAATCCATTCTCTGTGATTTTTTTCACAACCGGATTGAAATCCCTGATGGCACATACTCCTTGGATTCTGACTAATTGGGTATATTCTAATCTGTGGATCTAATATCACCAGGCGCCTCCCTATTTGCTATTTGCTTTTTGAAAAGTTGACTTTCTCCTTGTTTTCTTTTCAACTGCTGTTTTTAAGTGAGTATATCCTTAATATAATTAATCTAATTACTATTCAAAGTATTATATACTTAATTAGGCCAATAGGATTGTTAATCCAATCTTAGGCTGTGATCTATAAGTCGCGATATATATGCACATAGAATCATGATGGCTTTATCTAATATATATAATAATAACTTTTAAGTAAAAGTCTCTTTGGTGTCTATTATATTATACATATATTTCTTTACATCTTTTTTGGCCAGGTCTTATGAGAAGTCACTGTGAGGGTTTGTTTTGCTTGGGGCTCTGTCTCTGCTCATCACCTAGGAGGAGATTCTCTCTTCCTTCTTAGTGAGCGGGGTCACTCTTGGCTTTACCGCCATTTTCTTCCATCCCGGGCCATTTGGTGGTAAGTCGCCATTATTGTGTCAACTGTGGATTTGTTTACAGACTGATCTTCATAAAGTTTTATGAGTTTATTGGTAATATATTAATATGTATTTCTCTTTTATTAGCCATTTTCACCCAGAAAAACGATACCAGAGACATACTTCCCCTGACGAAGCCCCGATGGGCGAAACATGTTGGGACCATGTATGATCTCTTCAATTAAACATCAATATAACTACCATGCACAGTGCTCCTTTGTATAAATGTGATATATATATATATTTCTTTTTAAAAAAAAAAAATTTTGTATTAATTGTTTAAATAAACTATATATATTTTTCTATCAAATGACAATTGAGTTTTCTACTGTTGTATAGACACTAAAATCAGCACCGCTATAGTCCCTCCCATTCTTTTCTTTACATTTTCTCAAAAATTGGGATGAGGTGCGTAAAAGCGGGTGTCTACCCTTAACCAGGCCACAAAACCACTTTTTTTACAGTATAAATATATACAGCAGGTAAAATAAGTATTGGACACGTCACCTTTTTTCTCTGCGAATATATTTGTAAAGGTGCTATTGACATGAAATGTTCAGCATGTCAGTAATAACCCATGCAATCCATAAATATAAAGAAACCCAAACAAATACATTCAGACATTAAGTTATGTGTAATAAAATGGAATGACACAGGGACAAAGTATTGGACACATGGAGGTGCAAAAAGACATGGAAAGCCAAGACACCAGCTGACATCTATCAGTAATTATAAAGCAATCCTGACTATTGTCAGTGCAAATTAATATCAGCTGGTTCAGTCTCAAATGATGGCCTATAAAAAGGTGTCTCATTACCAAAGTGTCACACAAGTAACATTTCACGATGGGTAAAAGCAAAGAGCTCTCTCAAGACCTTTGCAACCTTATCGTTGCAAAATACAGTATACTGATGGCATTGGTTACAGAATGATTTCTAAACTTCTTAATGCTCCAGTGAGCACTGTTGGGGCCATAATCTGGAAGTGAAAAGAACATAATTTCACCATAAACAATCCACAACCTGGTGCTCTTCACACGATTTCTGACAGAGGAGTGAAAGAATTATCAGAAGAGTTATCCAAGAGCCAAGGACCACTTGTGGAGAGCTTCAGAAAGACCTGGAATTGGCCAATACAATTGTTTCAAAGAAAACAATAAGTAATGCACTCAAACGCCATGGCATGTATGTACGATCACCATGCAAGACTGCTGAAGAAAAAGCATGTTGAAACTTGTTTAACCTGTTGTCTACCGCCCACCGTCAAATGACGGCGAGCGGAAGACTCTCTCGTTCTGACAGGATGTCATATGACGTCCTGCCTTTAAAAGGAGCTAGGGGGCATGCGTGCGCCGCCGGCGGTGCGCACGCGTGTGCACCCGCCGCGTTGCTGGGGACCCGATGCGCGTGCCCGGCGGCCGCGATGGCCGCCGGGCACCCGCGATTGCCCAGTAACAGAGCAGGAAAGTGGATCTGTGTGTGTAAACACACAGATCCACATCCTGTCAGGGAGAAGGGACCAATGGTGTGTCCCTTGTACATAGGGACAACCATCGGTCACCTCCCCCAGTCAGTCCCCTCCCCCCACAGTTAGAACACATCTAGGGAAACACATTTAACCCCTTCCTCGCCCCCTAGTGTTAACCCCTTCCCTGCCAGTCACATTTATACAGTAATCAATGCATTTTTATAGCAGGGATCGCTGTATAAATGTGTCTGCCGCAATATCGCAGTCACAATAAAAATCGAAGCTCGCCATCATTACTAGTAAAAAATAAAAAATAAATGCTATAAATCTATCCCCTATTTTGTAGACGCTATAACTTTTGCGCAAACCAATCAATATACACTTATTGCGATTTTTTTTTACCAAAAATATGTAGAAGAATACGTATCGGCCTAAACTGAGGAAAATTTTAATAAAAAAAAATTAAAAATGGATATTTATTATAGCAAAAAGTAAAAAATATTGTGTTTTTTTTTCCAAACTGGACGCTGTTCTTTTGTTTATAGCGCAAAAAATAAAAACCGCAGAGGTGATCAAATACCACCAAAAGAAAGCTCTATTTGTGGGAAAAAAAGGACACAAATTTTGTTTGGGAGCCATGTCATTCAAAGTGTGACAGCGCTGAAAGCTGAAAAATGGCTTGGGCAGGAAGGGGGTTTTCGTGCCTGGTAGGGAAGTGGTTAAAGTTTACTGCACAACATTTAGACAAGCCTTTGAAATACTGGGAGAATATAGTCTGGTCAAATGAGACCAAAATTGAACTCTTTGGATGCCATAATACACACCATTTTTGAAGGTCAAATGGCACTGCACATCACCTCAAAAACACCATACCAACAGTGAAGATTGGTGGTGGGAACATCATGGTGTGGGGCTGTTTTTCAGCATATGGTACTGGAAAACTTCATATCATTAAAGGAAGGATGAATGAAAAAATGTACCAAAGCATTCTTGATAAAAATCTTCTGTCATCTACCGGGATGATGAAGATGAAATGAGGGTGGACATTTCAGCAATACAATAATCCAAGAAAACCCTCAATTGCTTTCAAAGAAAGAAAATAAAGCTGCTAGAATGGCCCAGCCAATCACCTGACTTGAATCCAATAGAAAATCTATGGAAAGAACTAAATATCAGAGTTCATAGTAGAGGCCCACGGAACCTTCAAGATTTGAAGACTGTGTGGAAGAATGGGCCAAAATCACACCTGAGCAATGCATGCGACTAGTTTCTCCATACAGGGGCATCTTGAAGCTGTCATTACAAACAAAGGATTTTGTACGAAGCGTTAAATAAATGTTAATTTTCGTGTTCACAACTTTTTCCCTGCGTCGTTCCATTCTATTAAGCCCTGTACACACAATCGGATTTCCTATGGTTTTTAAACCGATGGATTTTTCCATCGGAAAACCGATGAAGCTGACTTCCATCAGTCTTGCCTACACACCATCAGTCAAAAAACCGACCATTCCAAACACGGTGACATAAAACACTCAGATGAGCCGAGAAAAATTAAGTTCAATGCTTCTGAGCATGCGTCGACTTGATTCTGAGCATGCGTGGGTCTTTTATCAGATGGAGTTCCCCACAGACGATAGTAATTTGCTATCGGTTTTTTAACCATCGGATAAATTAAAAACATGTTCTATTTTTAAACACCGATGGAAAAAAGACCGATGGGGCCCATACACGATCGGTTTGTCCGATGAAAAAAGTCCATCTGAGTGTTTTCATCGGTAAAACCTATCGTGTGTACACGGCTTTACACATAACTTAATTTCTGAACTTATTTTTTGGCTTCTTTGTATGTATGAATTGCATGGGTTGTTACTGATATGTGGTGAACATTTCATGCAGTAACACCCTTAGAAATATATTTACCTAGAAAAATGGTGATGTGTGCAATACTTATTTTACCTGCTGTATGTATATATGTATGTATGTATGTATGTATGTATGTATGTATGTATATATATATATATATACCTAGAATTTTTTTAAATGATCCCTGCAAATGGATTTGTCCAGAGAACACTAAAACGTGATAATATTTGTAATCCAAGGATTATTAGGGAGGAGGAGTATGAGAAAGAGACACTTGTACGTGTATGTGCACTATGCTTCTGCTGATGCCTCATAAATGCAAATCCCAGCCTTTTGTTTTGTGCTTTGTGCCTTATGAAGCCTTAGAATCTAGGAGGTAGTTGATGTCATGTTGAATGTGTTTTAATGCTTATCACGACTTATGGGTATTAAGTGGACATGAACACCCAAATTAAAGGGGTCACCTGCCTCCTCTAGGATCTGTTATTTGATATTTATTTTATCTCTATAGGTAAAATAGTGTCTTTGTCTATGTTCATATTATATATATATTTTTTTTAAGTCTTTAGGAAAGGAAACAGCAATGGGAGGATAACCCACATTCCATCCCATATGTATAGGAATCCAAAAATAGGCAGTTGCAGCACACTTCTGTTTTAGTCCATATAATGCTACACAGTAATAGCAACAGTTTTGAGTATTTCATGCTCTTTATCTAGCATGGCCTGTTTTTGGATTCTTATGTATATATTTTTTTTTATTAGATAATAGGCTCAACTGTTTGCCATTGTTAAAACCTAATCAAGGCCTGAACACCCATGAACATTTGGAGCAGGTTTGTCCTACACTTTTATTCAGAAAGGCAGCACACAAACACAGTTTCAGTACAGGAGGGCTTTGTACAGCATTCCATAGCATAAAAAAAACATCTATACATTCAAGCCACTAACTAAACTCATGTCAGTTAATGACAAACTGAGTGCTCCCCAGTTGGACCCCCTAAACAAACAAGCATTTCTTGTACCTTTCAGGGTTCTGTGAGCAGTCAGCCTTTTCACCTTGCAACAAGCTTTCACAGCAGATAGGGTGAAAGAGCCCTAAAGATCGTTTGGCCCTACAAACAGCTGAGACTAATTAATGAGGTCTGGCTACAAGGTAAGAAGTGGACCAAGGACTAGGGGCTTTTCTTACCCAATTCTCTATAAAACCTTTGGGCTCCAGGACCAGGGGCAAGACTTATGAGGAAAGAAAAAGTTTGTTTCTCCATATCAGGCATTACCCTGGAGCCCCTCACCATGTGTCAGCAAGAAACCTAGTGACACATATGCCCTGTTCACAATTCTGCCAGTCACTGCCTCATCCTCACCTCTTTACTTAGACCTGTGGGAAGGAGCACAATTTGCCAGCATGCAGTGGATGTGTGACAGTCCATTAGCATTTCCTTGCTGGGTCCCTGGCCTATGTTCAACATAAAATTTGAAGTCTTGCAGAGCCAGAAACTCTATTAAGACACTTCTATTGGTCTCTTTGTTCTGAGCCATCCACTGTAGGGGTGAATGGTTTGAAATCAATCAGAACTGTCCAGCCAAAGGGTAATATCTCGATGACTGTAGTACCCACTTTATGGCTAACCACTCTTTTTTTTCACTACATGAAGACCGAGTTATGGAGTGCAAGCAATGTACGGCTGGGAGTTCCATTAGTTGGTTAAATTCTTCTTTCCATGGAGACCTTGGTTCCTTAACACTTTATGTACCCAAACTCTTTAATTGTAGTTCTTCTTATTTCTCTGGCCTTGGGCATCAGAAGCTACTTGAGCCTTCTCAAAGGCAGACTTTAGATTCTTTCAGAGCTGGTCTACACAGCCTTTGTGATTCACAATTTGATCAACAGAAATACCAAAGTCCACATGAGCATATAAGAAGAGTACCCAGTTGCAAAATTTTCCATGCTGTTGTGGGCATGGACAATCACTGAGATGTATCTGCTGCAGTGCTGCTTCTTCTCTGCCATGAGAGTCACAAGCATGTTAATGAGAGTGTGAGTAAATTGCTCAGGCTGTGGGTCTCCTTGTGGATGATAGGGGGTTGTCTTGATCCACGGCATGTCCAGGTACTTCCTAATGAGTCTGTTTTCAAAGTCTTGATCTGAATGGATAATTTGAGGTAACCTTAAGGCTCGATTCACACTAATGCATGTTGCTTTTGAGCGTTTTTGCCTTGCTTTTTGCGGTGCTTGCCGCGTTTTTCAACATGCATTTTTACCGCGTTTTTACCGTGATTTGCGTTTTGCGTTATTTTTTTTTATTCATTTTTATACATAAATTTTTATTTTTATACATTTCCATTAAAAAAATAAAAAAAAATAAACGCAAAACGCGGCAAAATCGCGGCATTTGCGTCTTTGATGCTGGTCCATTGACTTCTATTACATGCAAAACGCTGCTTTTTGCAGGAAAAAAAGTCCCAGACCCTTTCCAAAAACGCAGAGGCACAAAAATGCATTGATGTGAACATGTTCCATAGGAACCCATGTTAAAAAATTTCCATGCATTTTTGCAAAATGCAAAATGCACCAAAAAACGCATTAGTGTGAATCGAGCCTTAATGGACAAAAACACTTCTCTACCATAACTTTAGCCACAGTTGGGAACATCTGGGAGCACAAGCTCTAGCTAAAAGCTTGGTAAGACATTCAATACAAGAGAAAAAACTTCTGCTTGTCCTTTCCTCAGATTGTTCTTATTAGGAGTAGGCAGACAGGTATCTCTGCAAATTGCAGTAGAGCTTTCAGACACCTGTAGCAGTGACCCAATGGCCTCAGCTACTGTTACCCCTCTGGCATATTCTTCTTGTGGGGCTTCATAATTACAAGATCTTCTGCACAAGGCATCAGCCTCTCTACTCCCATTCAATATTTCAGACTCAAGTGAAACCCAGACAGAGCAGCAAACGACTGATGCTCTGTGACATTTACCTTGGTGGTTGTGAAGATGTAGGCGAATGGATTGTTGTCTGTCTTGACTTAGAAATCTGCTTTGTACACATAGTTTTTCAGTTTGTGTACCACTGCCCACTTCAGAGGAAGAAACTTCAACTTGTGAGAGGGGTAATCCATCTCCGAGGCTCCGAAACAAGCTTTAGATTCATTGTCCATAATAGATCTTCAAGTCCAGTCTCCCACAGCAGATAAAGTAGGAGAGCCCTGAGGATCAGTTTGCTTACACATAAAAAGACCTGTGGATAGCTGAGACTAATTAATGAGGCCTGGCCATTAAGTGGGATGTAGAGGCTTTTCCACCCAAAGCTGTACAAAACTTTTGGAGAAGAGGACTTATAAGGATTATAAAATAGCATAGCATAAGCTTAGAGAACCAGTGTATATATATATATATATATATATATATATATATACACATATACAGTGGATGTCAAGGGGTATGAATACTTTTTCATAGCACTATATATATATATATATATATATGTATGTAGCGACCTCACCTCTCACTCCCTCCTTCTCTGTCAATGTCAATGACTCTCGTCTAGGGTACCAGGGAGGAGAGTATGACGCACCGCCAGCTCGTATTCTCTAGTGTGTAGAGGTGTGAGCTATACCCAATTACCTTCGGGTCTGTGCCCCTGTCCAGAGCCAAAGCTCCCCTTGAGGATGATCCTTAAACTCCCAGAAAGCCAAGTTCCAAACCATTGAAAGTCCAACACTTATTTATTCTTTTAGAGCAATAAATAGTCCTTTGAGAGCAGACTGGTTAGACAACGAACAGGCAAGGTGAAGAGGAAGGTCCAGGCACAAACATGAACTTATTACTCTCCTGTTTCGGTATGCGCAAACAGGCTTGGCGCATGGTCGCTGCCACCGACCGTGAGGGTGGTCGCTGCCACCGACCGGGTGAAATAGAATTTGAGGTCTCTGCCACCGACCTGGGTTTCAGTTGGGTCGCTGCCACTGACCATGAGAACGTGGACTACCTTCTTGAGATGCGGCCCCTGTCAGGGGAGTCATCCATCTGGACGGTCACCAGAGGCCTCCGCCGTCACCAGCCAATGCTGCGCTGGATCTCCGGGAAGGTCACTTCTCTGGTCCCCCTCGCCCGAGATTCGGGTGTCCAATACCGGAGGACACCCTAGGAGTCCTCCATCCCTTGCGGGACCCAGTCGAAGGTACTGGGCCCCAGGCCTTCAGAGAGTACCTCACCCCAGACTAAAGGTGTCTGGGGTGGAATCGCAGCTCCATCCCTGGGCCGAGGGCGCCCGGAGACAACCAGCATTCACACCCAGGCTGAAGGTGCCTGGGCGTGGACCCCGAGCGGAAGATGTCTGCCCCATTTATCCCCTCTCCCAGCATGCACAGCAGGTTCCCCGCCCCGCTGTACCACTGCTGCAAGAGGACAAAAAGGGCACAGACTTACAATGGTGGTTCAACCCCGGCCCATGGCGACAGCGCCACCTACAGACCGCAGGGAACTTGTATCCTCCACTGGCATAAATTGGTCCATGAACCCTGACAATTGCTGCATCTGAGCCATTTATCACTCAGATGCCTCCCCTAAATGTAACCACCCACTATATATATATATATATATAAATATACAGTGCCTTGAAAAAGTATTCATACCCCTTGACATTTTTTACATTTTGTCATGTTACAACCAAAAATGTAAATTTATTTTATTGGGATTTTATGTAGACCAACACAAAGTGACACATAATTGTGAAGTGGAAGGAAAATGATAAATGGTTTTCAATTTTTTTTATAAATAAATATCTGAAAAGTGTGGCGTGCATTTGTATTCAGCCCCCCTGAATCCAAACATTTTTTAGAACCTCCTTTTGCTGCAATTACAGCTGCAAGTCTTTTTGGGTATGTCTCTACCAGCTTTGCACATCTAGGGAGTGAAATGTATGCCCATTCTGCTTTGCAAAATAGCTCAAGCTGTGTCAGATTGGATGGAGAGTGCATGTGAACAGCAATTTTCCAGTCTTGCCACAGAATCTCAGTTGGATTTAGATCTGAACTTTGACTGGGCCATTCTAACAAATGAATATGCTTTGATCCAAACCATTCCATTGTAGCTCTGGCTGTATGTTTAGGGTCGTTGTCCTGCTGGAAGGTGAACCTCCGCCCCAGTCTCAAGTCTTTGGCAGACTCTAACAGGTTTTCTTCTAAGCTTGCCCTGTATTTGACTCCATCCATCTTCCCATCAACTCTGACCAGCTTCCCTGTCACTGCTGAAGAAAAGCATTCCAACAACATGATGCTGCCACCACCATGTTTTACAGTGGGGATGGTGTGTTCGGGGTGATGTGCAGTCTTACTTTTCCTCCATTTATATCTGACCTATCTGGTGTGTTCCATGGCCTTCATGATGCTGTTTGTTCACTAAGGTTCTCTAAAAAACCTCTGAGGGCTTCACAAAACAGCTTTATTTATACTGAGATTAAATTATACACAGGTGGACTCTATTTACTAATTAGGTGACTTCAGCAAGCAATTGGTTCCACTAGATTTTAGTTAGGGGTATGTAAAGTGGGTTGAATAGAAATGCACGGCACACTTTTCAGATATTTTATATTTAAAAAAAATGTAAAACCTATTTATAATTTCCCCTTTCACTTCACAGTTATGTGGCACTTTGCGTTAGTCTATCACATAAAATCCCAATAAAATACATTTACAATTTTGGTTGTAAGATGACAAAATGTGTAAAATTTCAAGGTCTATGAATACTTTTCCAAGGCACTATATGTATAGATATATAGATATATCTATATTTATAGTTAGTGATGAGCCGAACACCCCCGGGTTCGGTTCGCACCAGAACCCGCGAACGGACCGAAAGTTCGCACAAACTTTAGAACCCTATTAAATACAATGGATGCGAACGTTCGAAATCTAAAGTGCTAATTATAACGACTATTATGCATGTTATTGTCCTAAAAAGGGGTTGGGAACCCGGGTTCTGCACCAGGGGACATGTATCAATGCAAAAATAAGTTTTAAAAACGGCCGTTTTTCTGGAGCAGTCATTTTAATGATGCATAAAGTGAAAAAAAAAAAGTCAAATATTCCTTTAAATATCGTACCTGGGGGGTGTCTAAAGTATGCCTGTGAAGTGCCACGTGTTTCCCGTGTTTAAAACTGTCCCTGCACAAAATTACATTTCTAAAGGGAAAAAAAGCCATTTAAAACAGCTTGCGGCTTTAATGTAATGTCTGGTCCCGGTAATATGGATGAAAATCTTTAAGAAAAATGGCATAGCTACCCCATCACCCCCCCCCACCCCAGCCCATTACCAGCCCCTTTGGGTCTTGTATGGATATTAAGGGGAACCCCGCACACAAAATAAAAAAGGCCCTATATACTCTGAACAGCCGTATACAGGCGGTGCATACAAGACAGGGACTGTAGGTTTGTTCTTATGTAGAATCTGTTTGTAATTTTGAACAGGTACATTGTTTAAGTGTAGCTCCAGCCAAAAAATATATTTTTAAGCTTTTTGGAAAACATAGGGAAGGGTTATCACCCCTGTAACATTTGTTTTGCTGTCTGTGCAGTGTGCACCTGTTCAGAACAGTTCACCTCACTTTCCGTCCTAATGACAAATGTTTTTTGAAAATTTGGGTTTTTTATTGAAACAAGAATTGGTGATAAAGAATCAGTGGAGAGGAGACACTTTTTTTCCCATATTAACTCTTACAGGAGAAAATTTGCCTTCCTAGGGGTAGATTTCCTCTCACTTCCTGTTGTATCCTTCCGTTTGCAAGGAGGAGTCGTTTGTAAGTTGGATGTTTGAAAGTAGGGGCCTGCCGTATATACTCAGCTGAAATTTGCCCCTTACATGTTGGTGTTGCCACAACACTGTGAGCCCTCACAGTTACTCTTGATGGGCGCATGAATGGGCCCTGCTGTGAATTATTAGATCAAGAATTGTAATTGCATGCCCCTGTTGAACAGGGGCTGAAAAATTGGGCCTTAGGCACTGGTGCCAAAACACTGCAACCCCTCACAGATACTGTACTTGGAGCACAGCAATGAGCCCTGTTGCAAAGTATTGCATCAAAAATTGTAATTACACGCCCCTGTTAAACAGGGGCTGAAAAATTGGGCCTTAGCCACTGGTGCTGGTGCTACGACACTGCAACCACTCCCAGATACTCTAGTTGGAGTGCAGGAATGAGCCCTGCTGCAAAGCATTGCATAAAAAATTGTAATAACACACCCCTGTTAAACGGGGGCTGAAAAATTGGGCCTTAGCCACTGGTGGCGGCACCCAGAAACAAAAATGTTCTTCCAAGCTATCATCGTCAATCGGATCATTGAGGAGGAGGAGGATAGTCAGTCAACATAACAGGACAAACTCTCAGCATCAGCATCAGTCTTGAAGGGATGTGACATTTGAAAATAAATTAGTCTGTTATATCAGCTTCAGGTGTTTGGTAGCTGGTGGTGATCCAAGACTGGTTCATCTTTATGAAGGTCAGTCGATCAACAGAGTCGGTGGACAGGCGCACCCTGTGATCCGTGACAAATCTTCCAGCAGCACTGAATGTGCGTTCTCAAAGAACGCTGGATGCAGGACAGGCCAGTAGCTCAATTGCATACTGTGCAAGCTCTGGCCAGTGATCCATCCTCAAGACCCAGTAAGCCAGAGGATTTTCGGTGGGGAAGGTGTCCAAGTCTGACCTTGCCCCTAGGTATTCCTGCACCATGTATATCAGACGCTGGCGATGGTTGCTGGAACCGATCATACCTTGGGGCTGCGGACTAAAGAATTGTCTGAACGCTTCGGTCAGACGGCCACCTTCCCCACCGCTCCTTCTTTGACTGACCGAAGCCTCAGCAACTCGTTGTCCAAGACCAGGAGTTTGTAACCTCCCAGTCTCTGGGAACGCGTTGCACAGACCTTTCTGCAAGGCCTCCCGGAGTTGTCTCATCCTCTGCTCCCTCTGCGACGATAAGATAAGGTCCGCAACCTTACCCTTGTACCGTGGATCAAGGAGAGTGGCCAGCCAGTAATGGTCCCTCTCCTTGATCCGAAGAATACGAGGATCCTTCCGCAGACTTTGCAGGATCCGGGAGGCCATGCAGCGTAGGTTAGCTGAGGCATTCAGTCCGGAGTCCTCTGGGTCACTAAGGACGACATGATCCGCAGCCACCTCCTCCCAGCCACGTACAAGTCCACTGGTTTCTTGGGACTGTAAATCATCCCTAAAAGACTGCTGCTGATGATGCTGAGTGCCAGGCTCCACCTCCATGCTGACACAATCCTCCTCCTCCTCCTCCTCCTCCTCTTCTTCCTGTGCGATGGGTGGGACAGAAGGAACACTGTCTGGGTAAAGGGGGCCTTGAGAGGCAAGGAAGTCCTCCTCTTCCTGCCTCTGTTCTGCCTCAAGTGCCCTGTCCATTATTCCATGCAGCGTATGTTCCAACAGGTGGACAAGAGGTACAGTGTCACTGATGCATGCACTGTCACTGCTCACCATCCTCGTGGCCTCCTCAAATGGTGCCAGGACTGTGCATGCATCCCTGATCATGCCCAACTGGCGTTGTGAAAAAAACCCGAGCTCCCCTGACCCTGTCCTGGTGCTGTAGTCGCACAGGTACTCATTGATGGCCCTCTGCTGCGTGTGCAGCCGCTGCAGCATGGCCAACGTTGAGTTCCACCTGGTGGGCATGTCACATATAAGGCGGTTCTTGGGCAGGTTCAACTCCTTTTGCAGCTCAGCCAGGCGAGCACTGGTATTATAAGATCTGCGGAAATGCACACAGACTTTCCTGGCCTGCCTCAGGACATCCTGTAAGCCCGGGTACCTGCCCAAGAACCGCTTCACCACCAGGTTAAGGACGTGAGCCACACAGGGCACATGGGTCAGTTGTCCCTGTCGGAGAGCGGAGAGGAGGTTGGTGCCATTGTCGCAAACTACCATTCCTGGCTTAAGCTGGAGTGGTGTCAACCACCTCTCGGCCTGCCCCTGCAGAGCAGACAGAACCTCTGCCCCAGTGTGGCTCCTGTCCCCCAAACACACCAGCGCAAGCACGGCATGGCATCTTTTTGCCTGCGTACTTGAGTAGGCCCTTGAACGCCTACGGAGCACCGCTGGTTCCGAGGACAAAGCACAGGAAGAGGCCACGGAGGAAGAAGAAGAGGGGGTGGAGGACAGAGGTGTGTCACAACCAGTAGTAGCATTTTGGAGGCGTGGCGGTGGAACAACCTCCAACACTACTGCACCTTGTCCTGCATCCTTCCCAGCTGCCAAAAGAGTGACCCAATGGGCCGTGAAAGAAAGGTAACGTCGCTGTCCATGCCTGCTGGACCATGAGTCAGCGGTAATATGCACCTTACCGCTGACCGCCCTGTCCAGCGAGGCCAAGACATTGCCTTCCACATGCCGGTAGAGAGCCGGAATCGCCTTCCGTGAGAAAAAGTGGCGTTTGGGAACCTGCCACTGAGGAACCGCACATTGCACAAACTCACGGAAGGGGGCCGAATTTACCAACTGAAAAGGCAGCAGTTGAAGCGCTAGCAATTTAGCCAAGCTAGCATTCAACCGCTGGGCATGTGGATGGCTGGGAGTGAACTTCTTTCGACGGTCCAGCAGCTGGGGCAGGGAAATTTGCCTGCTAGAATCGGACGTTGGTGTACTGCTAGCAGAGTGCCCGCAAGTACTTGGCTGTGACACACCTAATTCTACACCTTCATTCCTCTCAGAGCAGGTTTCAGAGAGGACTGAAGGTATAGTGGGGTTGGAGATCCCAGCTGATGCGGTGCAAGAAGAGGTCAGCTTTGTTCTTTGGTGTGGGTCTTTAAGGTAGGCTTGCCAACGAGCTGCATGGCAGGTCAACATATGTCTGGTCAAGCATGTGGTGCCCAAGCGGGTGATGTTTTGGCCACGCGATATACGCTTGAGACATATGTTGCAAACAGCAGCTGTGCGATCTGATGCACTCGACTCAAAAAAGGCCCACACCAAAGAACTTTTTGAATAACGGGCAGAGGCAGCGCCTTGCACAGGCGGAGATCTGCGGTGTGATTCCGTCGGTGTGCTGCCCTTACGCTGGCCCCCCGAGGGCATCCTGCCTCATTGGAGATGTGCCTCCTCCTCATCCTCCTCCTCCTCCTCTCTCCTATTAGGCACCCACGTGGAGTCAGTGACCTCATCATCCCCTCCCTCCTCATCACTGGAGCCAATCTGGCAGTATGCTGCAGCTGCTGGAACATGACTGCCAGATTGGTGTCCTTCTTGAGCATCCCCTCTCTCTGCTCTCACGCTACTGCCTTCCTCTAGCTGGGTATCATCACCAGACCCTTCGAAACGCTGGGCATCCTCCTGGAGCATGTACCCAACACTGTGCTCAAACAGTTTGGGGGACTCCTCAGGAGGACATGGTTGGTCTAGGGAAGGAGTGACTGATGATGACATTGATACTAGGGAAGAGGACGCTTTGGCAGCTGCTTTGCCAGTACCCTGAGCCTGGGTGAGAGAGGATGAGGAGGATGAGGAGGGCTTGGTCATCCACTCTACCAAGTCTTCGGCATGATGCGGCTCAACACGTCCAGCTGCTGAAAAGAAGGACAAGCGTGTCCCATGGCCACGTGCTGATGGCGATGCACCGCGTCCACGACCAGCACTGTTGTCTCTAGACACAGAGCCTGCTTGCCCTCTTTTTTTGGCTCCTGACTGTCTGTCTCTCCTTGTTTGCCTTCCAGACATTCTAATGGCCTGCAGGGAAATGGGAAAAGCAGCAATACAGGCTAAGTTAAGGTGTAATATGGTCAGGAGGCACACTCCGCCCGCTGTAAGTGCTGCAAAATCCTGTTTGTGTAACACACCAGGAAAAAGCAGCAATACAGGCTAAGTTAAGGTGTAATATGGTCAGGAGGCACACTCCGCCCGCTGTAAGTGCCGCAAAATCCTGTTTGTGTAACACACCAGGAAAAAGCAGCAATACAGGCTAAGTTAAGGTATAATATGGTCAGGAGGCACACTCCGCCCACTGTAAGTGCCACAAAATCCTGTTTGTGTAACACACCAGGAAAAAGCAGCAATACAGGCTAAGTTAAGGTGTAATATGGTCAGGAGGCACACTCCGCCCGCTGTAAGTGCCGCAAAATCCTGTTTGTGTAACACACCAGGAAAAAGCAGCAATACGGGCTAACTTCAGGTGTATAATGTGCAGGAGGCTTAGCAACAATGACACTGACACTGTCCCCTGCCTATCCTTCTCTCTCCCTGCACACAAGGTTTATCAAAGTATATGACACTGACACTCTCCCTGCCTATCCTTCTCTCTCCCTGCACACAAGGTTTAGCAAAGAATATGACACTGACACTGTCCCCTGCCTATCCTTCTCTCTCCCTGTACACAAGGTTTATCAAAGTATATGACACTGACACTCTCCCTGCCTATCCTTCTCTCTCCCTACACACAAGGTTTAGCAAAGAATATGGCACTGACACTCTCCCTGCCTATCCTTCTCTGTCCCTACACACAAGGTTTAGCAAAGAATAGATTTGACAAGATTTGACACTGTCCCTGCCTATCCTTCACTTTCCCTGCTCCGGAACACACTACACAAGGCCGCCGCGCTGGCGGCCTTTTATAGTGTGGGGCGTGTACTAAACCCCCTCAGCTATAATTGGCCACAGGCATCCTGCCTGTGGCCAATCATTGCTCTCCTCGCTGCCGGCGCTGTGATTGGCCAAGCATGCAGGGTCACAGTGCATGCTTGGCCAATCACAGCGCCGGGATTACACTGCGATGGCGCAGTGTATTGTGGGCCGTTCGCGTCACTCGAATTTGGCGCGAACGGCCCAAATCGTTCGTTGTTCGCCGAACACGCGAACAGCCGATGTTCGAGTCGAACCTATGTTCGACTTGAACACCGAGCTCATCCCTATTTATAGTATATGTTCTTATAGAGAGAGATGAGAACTCACAGGTCCGGAAGAGGATTTATGATGTACAGTACAAAAGTTAAAAAAACTTTACAAAGGGTTCTATTTATAAAAAATAATACCTCCAATATTTATATATTTGCGGCATGTGCCACATTTCCTTTCTAGGCTTGAGTCACCTTGGGTGCCCTTTATTATGAGATCTACAGTATTGATATAGTGTAATTATATACTTATTTCTATCAGAAAGCACCACTTCTTTATCCCCCTTGTCCGCCGCGAGGGGTAATTCAGGCACCCACGTGTCCCAGTGAACGTCCTATGGTGAGCAGATATTATGACATTGGCTAATTATGTTATTGTTATTGTACTAAATACTACTGTATTATGTTGCTTATGCTTTTTCTGCTAGTTTATATACAAATGTTTCAATTATGTTTGTATAGACCCTCCTGAAGAAGCGGTGCTAACCGCAAAACCGGTTGAGGTTCACTGCCCTCTCCACTCCAAATAGACGGTCGGCTTCGCTACCTTTATATACCTTTATATACTGCTATTTTCTGTTGTGGGGTCGGCTCATGTTTTTAATGTAATTGTAATTGATTTTTCTTTATGTAATAAATATATTTTATATAAGACTTCAGTATCGTTCAATCAGTGCCTAGGAAAATCCAATCTCTCTCCTTTTGATCATCTATGGGTAGTATGGTACTAGCAGCCACCACCCTTTGCTCACTAGGTCTTTCTTCTCTTACTTGATTTGTTTTTCTAAAAAAAATTATAAAAAAAGTTCACTGTTTTAGAAAGAAAAATGTGTTCTTCAATAAATCACCACCTGAAGCATATTTTGGAAAAAGTAAATGTATAGATGTAGCCTGATGAGCTCAGAAAGAAATTTGTTTCCAATCTGGAGGCTAATTGGGTTACCATTTACTATATTTTGCCTGTCATTTAGTCATCTGGGTTTTCATTTGAAAGGTTAAAGTTGATGGACACATTGTTTTTCAGTCTAAGCCAATCTGAAGTCATAGTTTTCTCATGACTCCTGAAAGGAATTTTTGCATAGTTATGCATGACTACAAAACTGCCATCTTAGTAGCTTTGGGTTGGCAGAATTATTCCACATAGTAATACTAATTCCCGTAAGCTTTGTCTTTTTAGTTAATGAAGAGCTTGAAAGGAATGATGACTATTTAAAGAGTCTTACTGTATAATTGGCAATCAATGAGTGACAGATTGTTGTGTTACATATAAAGGGAGTGTGTAATTAGGAAGATGTTAATTCTTTCTGTGTTTTAAATAAAAGAAGATAAGCTTATTTAATTGGGAGAAAGGACAATCTGTTTGACAGACACCTGGGAGAAGCATTGGAAATTATTATAATTATTGTTTACAGCCGAGGTCCGCCGAAAATAAAATATTAAAAGCCAGCAGCTGCAGCTACAGCAGCTGCTGACTTTTAATATTAGGACACTTACCTGTCCTGGAGTCCAGCGACGTCCGCAGCAAAGGACGAGCAATCGCTCATCAATCTGTTGCCCCCACCGCCATCCTCACTGCCCGGTTCCCTACGGCGCATGCGCGAGTCGCGCTGCGCAGTTCTGACTGGTCCCCGTATGTTCTGGGAGCTGAGTGTCTCCCAGAACACAATGGGTACTCTGCGGGAAGTGACGGGCTTCCCGCAGATTTCTCGCAGAGAGGACTCCCGGAAGTGGGTGAAAATACCTGTCTTAGACAGGTATCTTCACCCCCCCCCCCCTCTGAAAGGTGTCAATTGTGACACCGGAGGGGGGGAGGGTTCCGATGAGCGGAAGTTCCACTTTGGGGTGGAGCTCCGCTTTAACATGAAAGTTAATAAGTGATGCTCTGTATTGGCAAACTTCAGTTATTAACCACTTGAGAACTGCGCTATAGACGAAAGACGTCTGCAGCGCGGCTCTCAAGTGCCGGGTGGACGTCCCTGGACGTCCTGCTGTGTTACATCCAACCTCGCCGCCGAGGGCGCACGGTGGGGAACAGCTGTGCCCGCCGCGTCACGTGATGCCGATGCGCGTGCCTGGCGGCCGCGATGTCCGCCAGGTACACGCGATCGGCTGTTACAGAGGCAGGACGTGGATCTCTGTGTGTAAACACAGAGATCCACGTCCTGTCAGGGAGAGAAGAGACCGATGCTGTGTCCCTTCCCCCACACAGTAAGAATCACTAATAGGGAACATATTTAACCCCTTGATCGCCCCTAGTGTTAACCCCTTCCCTGCCAGTCACATTTATACAGTAATCAGTGCATATTTATAGCACTGTTCTCTGTATAAATGTGAGAGGTCCCAAAATAGTGTCAAAAGTGTCCGATATGTCTGCCGCAATATCGCAGGCCTGACAAAAATCGCAGATCACCGCCATTACTAGTAAAAAAAAATATATAATAAAAATGTCATAATTCTATCCCCTATTTTGTAGGCGCTATAACTTTTGCGCAAACCAATCACTATACGCTTATTGCAATTTTTTTTTACCAAAAATATATAGAAGAATATGTATCGGCCAAAACTGAGAAAAATTTTAAAAAATAAATAAAAAATTGGGATATTATTATAACAAAAAGTAAAAAAATATTGTGTTTTAAAAAAAAAAAAAATTCAGTGTTTTTTTGTTTATAGCGCAAAAAATAAAAACCACAGAGGTGATCAAATACCCCCCAAAGAAAGCTCTATTTGTGGGAAAAAAATTATAAAAATATCATTTGGGTACAGCGTTGTATGACCGCGCAATTGTCATTCAAAGTGCGTCAGCGCTGAAAGCTGAAAATTGGTCTGGGTACGAAGGGGGTTTAAGTGCCCAGTAAGCAAGTGGTTAAAAATGCAAGATTTTGGGACAATTTTATACATACTATCCCAAAGGAGAGATATAAATTATCCCAAAAGCTTACATCTTTAAAGCGATTGTAAACATTTATTTTTTCAAAATTAAAATAAAAAAGATGGTATACTTACCTGCTCTGTGCAAGGGTTTTGCACAGAGCAGCCCCTCACTGCCTTTTCAAGGGCCCCCCTCAGGCGCTCCTCCTCTTCTGCGTGTGCCCCCATGGCAAGCCGATTGCTACGGGGGTACATGTTTGTAGGTGGGGAATACTTTGCCCTACACCCGGGGGGTACTTATCGTGCAGAATGCACGCATCAATGCCCAGGACCAGTCGGAGACTGCGGTCATGGTGAAAAATCTAATATTAAGGCACTTTGAAATATACCTTAACTGTGTTCAGTAGTAAAACATACAGAGTTCCTCCATGAAGTCTATTGTCCCCTGTCACCACACACTGTACCTCTGTTACCCCACTCCCAGTAACAGTATGGGGTCCTGCCATGCACATAGCGCAGACTTCATTCACGCACTTGTTAACTCCTTCACTTCTGTACCCATGTGATCAGACCATGAATCTATGTCATATGGGTTCAGTTCTGGTTGCTACTGAAAACTGATCGCTAAGGAGGGAGCCAGTACGTTAACCCACTCGCTACTGAGGCCTTATCACTTTACCAGGTACCACGCTTAATGACTGTCCTTGAGGAAGCACAGTCCTTGAGGAGACCGCAAAATGTATCGGTTCTCCAAGTTTCATTAAATATATGTAGCGCCCTGCTCCTAATGACCAGACGCTATGTTTAAATTTAATGGGTGTCTGAGCTGGTAATTAGCTCAGACTTTGATGATTAAGGCTAAAACAGTCTCTATCCGGCTATGGCTGTGCTTGGAGGGATTTCCCATTGTTTGCCTGAAGGTAGCGTTACCGCCGCGGGTGGGTGTTGGAGCACGGGCAGGCCGGAGTGTATTGGGTGTTTTTCCCCGGGGAAAGCCCAGTGGGAGTGGTCTCCCCGCTGGGCATGCTGGGGAAGGGTACTTAGGGGGCAGACGCCAATTTTCGGGGCTCTCTTTGGCTCGTGGCCCTCCTGGCTCGAGGTATGTGACAGTGAGATTTCAGCCGCAGAGCCATGTTGGCCCGAGGCTGCGTCTCTGCCAGGTAGGCCCAGTTGTCCTGACTGGGGCCTGCACTGTGAAGGTGGTCCTCTGCTGTCTGTCCTGCTGGAGGAGGCCACTCAGTGGGGGGGGGACCTGTCCTGGAGAGGACCGGGCGGAGGGCTGGTGTCTCTGGGAGGGCCTGGTGACCTTGTTGGAGGATGCACCGTAGCTTATGTTACCTTACAGTGTACCGTGTTGGCTTAAAGGCTCTAAAACTGTAAGGCTGGTATCCAGGTACTAAAATCCTGTGACAGACGATTATTGAACAGTTCATCTCTATCGTCCTAAAGTCTGTGGCAGAGACTGTTATTTCTTCATTTTGTTCGTGCATCATCCCAGCTGCTAGGCCAAGTGAGAGGGGCCTATCCGGGTGAGCAACACCCACTTGAAGGAAAGTGGTGAGTGTGACTTTTGAAGCTTAGAAGTTCCCCCAGTAATCTGCATCGTGTGCCTGAACCTTCCCCTGACCCTCCATCCCTCTACCTGTGCAAGTTTGTGTGAAATAAAACCTAACGAAAAGGATTTATAACTTGTGTGGACATTGAAGTTTCTATAGACTCTCATCCCCTAGACAACGAACGGTGAGGTAACGTGCAAGGCCCAAATCTAAACCAGCAGCTCCTACGGGGGTAGTGCTACATATAGATGATCTCTCGGTTGGTCCAGACACAGGGACCAAACTTTGATTGTTTGGATGTTTGTCCAAATGCTGCACCTTCTGTCCATTCGGCAGGAGCCAAACATCATATATAATAGTGTATTTTTCTCCCACTACTATATATGACAGCTTCATTCTGTTGTGAATGGCTGTTAAGGAAGAGGCAGTGCTGACATAAGTGTCTGGTATAGATGATTATAACAAACATCTCTATTCTTACCTGCTCTGAAGGAAATTCCCAGACATTTTGTTTGAAAACAGAAATAGGTGTCAATTGCAGGCAATTTTCAAATGATTATAAAGGATTTATTTTTATTTTTTACATAACAAACATCTCCATTCTTACGTGCTCTGTGCAATGGAATTGCACAGAGAAGCCCCAAACCTCTTCATTCGAGTCCCCTGCCGGCGCTCCAGGCCCCTCCTCTCTGTCCAGTGCTCCCATTGGAAGATGCTTCCCATAAGGGCACCTGTGGGTGCTCCCTCCCAGGCCCTGCTGCTGCATCCATTGACACAGACAGTGGGACCCCCCACTCCCTTATCACTGGCTTTGATTTACAGCAGTGCCCCAGCAAAACCATTGAGACATGGAAGTGGGGTGATAGAAGAGCTGCAGACGTGCATAGTGCTGGATCGAATGAGGGCTCAGGGTGAGGAGCTAATACTGATGCATAAATATTTTTTACCTTAATGCAAGGAATGCATTAAGGTAAACAATGTTTAGGCTTTAGAACCACTTTAAATGTTATTGTATTTTCTTTGTAAGTATAGGTTGCATACATTTAGCAGAAAAGTCACAGGCAGGTTAAGAGCATCCCCCAGGTTTGTTATTTAAAGGAATTTTGTATTTTTAATGTTCCACTCTAAGTATTATTAAACACGCCAAATAGAATTTTTACTTTTTTTTTGCTTTGGTGCCCAGCCCCCCAGGCCATTTGTTTGACAATCTCTTTCCTATTAGCATAGATAATAGCCAGTAGCCAGAACTGATTTTTACCAGCTTCCTTTGACTTCAGTATGGTTCAGATTTGACACCCTGATGAATCTGCCTTGATCCAAACCCAGATAAGTTCAGCTCATCCCTTTCACTTAGGAACACTGAAGGCTAGGACCACAAAGTGGCAGTAAAATATCAAGACTAGGGATGAGCTTCGTGTTCGAGTCGAACATACGTTCGACTCGAACATCGGCTGTTCGATCGTTCGACGAAGATCGAACGATTTGGGCCGTTCGCGCCAAATTCGAGTGACGCGAATGGCCCACAATGCACTACGCCATCGCAGTGTCATCCAGGCGCTGTGATTGGCCAAGCATGCACTGTGACCCCGCATGCTTGGCCAATCACAGCGCCGGCAGCGAGGAGAGCAATGATTGGCCACAGGGAGGATGCCTGTGGCCAATTATTGCTGAGGGTGTTTAGTACACGCCCCACACTATAAAAGGCCGCCAGCACGGCGGCCTAGTGTAGTGTGTTCCGGAGCAGGGATAGAGCAGCATAGGCAGGGACAGTGACTGTTATTTCTTTCTTGCTTAACCTGGATTCCTTTAGTTTAGGGAAAGAGAAGGATAGGTAGGGAGAGTGTCAGTGTGTTTTGTGCTTGTGCTATAGTGTGCTTAAAAAAAACATTTATTCTAGGGACAGAAAACTGTAGGTAGGGACAGTGTCAGTTTCTTTCACTCTGCAAGTCCTTGTTTCCAGGGACCTGGAAGGACAGTGAGTGAATTGTCCTTGTGCTATATTGTGCTTAAAAAAACATTTATTCTAGGGACAGAAAACTGTAGGTAGGGAGAGTGTCAGTTTCTTTCACTCTGCAAGTCCTTGTTTCCAGGGACCTGGAAGGACAGTGAGTAAATTGTCCTTGTGCTATATTGTGCTTAAAAAAAACATTTATTCTAGGGACAGAAAACTGTAGGTAGGGAGAGTGTCAGTTTATTTCACTCTGCAAGTCCTTGTTTCCAGGGACCTGTAAGGACAGTGAGTGAATTGTCCTTGTGCTATATTGTGATTAAAAAAAACATTTTTTCTAGGGACAGAAAACTGTAGGTAGGGAGAGTGTTTTTTTTCTTTCACTCTGCAAGTCCTTGTTTCCAGGGACCTGGAAGGACAGTGAGTGAATTGTCCTTGTGCTATATTGTGCTTAAAAAAAACATTTATTCTAGGGACAGAAAACTGTAGGTAGGGAGAGTGTCAGTTTATTTCACTCTGCAAGTCCTTGTTTCCAGGGACCTGTAAGGACAGTGAGTGAATTGTCCTTGTGCTATATTGTGATTAAAAAAAACATTTTTTCTAGGGACAGAAAACTGTAGGTAGGGAGAGTGTTTTTTTTCTTTCACTCTGCAAGTCCTTGTTTCCAGGGACCTGTAAGGACAGTGAGTGAATTGTCCTTGTGCTATATTGTGCTTAAAAAAAACATTTATTCTAGGGACAGAAAACTGTAGGTAGGGAGAGTGTCAGTTTATTTCACTCTGCAAGTCCTTGTTTCCAGGGACCTGTAAGGACAGTGAGTGAATTGTCCTTGTGCTATATTGTGCTTAAAAAAAACATTTATTCTAGGGACAGAAAACTGTAGGTAGGGAGAGTGTCAGTTTATTTCACTCTGCAAGTCCTTGTTTCCAGGGACCTGTAAGGACAGTGAGTGAATTGTCCTTGTGCTATATTGTGCTTAAAAAAAACATTTATTCTAGGGACAGAAAACTGTAGGTAGGGAGAGTGTCAGTTTATTTCACTCTGCAAGTCCTTGTTTCCAGGGACCTGTAAGGACAGTGAGTGAATTGTCCTTGTGCTATATTGTGCTTAAAAAAAACATTTATTCTAGGGACAGAAAACTGTAGGTAGGGAGAGTGTCAGTTTATTTCACTCTGCAAGTCCTTGTTTCCAGGGACCTGTAAGGACAGTGAGTGAATTGTCCTTGTGCTATATTGTGATTAAAAAAAACATTTTTTCTAGGGACAGAAAACTGTAGGTAGGGAGAGTGTTTTTTTTCTTTCACTCTGCAAGTCCTTGTTTCCAGGGACCTGGAAGGACAGTGAGTGAATTCTCCTTGTGCTATATTGTGCTTAAAAAAAACATTTATTCTAGGGACAGAAAACTGTAGGTAGGGAGAGTGTCAGTTTATTTCACTCTGCAAGTCCTTGTTTCCAGGGACCTGTAAGGACAGTGAGTGAATTGTTCTTGTGCTATATTGTGATTAAAAAAAACATTTTTTCTAGGGACAGAAAACTGTAGGTAGGGAGAGTGTTTGTTTTTTTTCTTTCACTCTGCAAGTCCTTGTTTCCAGGGACCTGTAAGGACAGTGAGTGAATTGTCCTTGTGCTATATTGTGCTTAAAAAAAAACATTTATTCTAGGGACAGAAAACTGTAGGTAGGGAGAGTGTCAGTTTATTTCACTCTGCAAGTCCTTGTTTCCAGGGACCTGTAAGGACAGTGAGTGAATTGTCCTTGTGCTATATTGTGCTTAAAAAAAACATTTATTCTAGGGACAGAAAACTGTAGGTAGGGAGAGTGTCAGTTTATTTCACTCTGCAAGTCCTTGTTTCCAGGGACCTGTAAGGACAGTGAGTGAATTGTCCTTGTGCTATATTGTGATTAAAAAAAACATTTTTTCTAGGGACAGAAAACTGTAGGTAGGGAGAGTGTTTTTTTTCTTTCACTCTGCAAGTCCTTGTTTCCAGGGACCTGGAAGGACAGTGAGTGAATTCTCCTTGTGCTATATTGTGCTTAAAAAAAACATTTATTCTAGGGACAGAAAACTGTAGGTAGGGAGAGTGTCAGTTTCTTTCACTGTGAAAGTCCTTGTTTCAAGGGACAGAGAAGGACACCTGAAGGTAGCCCTTATTGCTTTTTTCCCATCTCCCTGCAGGCCATCTATTAGAATGTCTGGAAGGCAAACAAGGAGAGGCAGACAGTCAGGAGGCAATAAAAGAGGGCAAGCAGGCTCTGTGTCTGGGGGCAACAGTGCTGGTCGTGGACGCGGTGCATTGTCATCAGCACATGGCCATGGGACACGCTTGTCCTTCTTTTCGGCAGCTGGACATGTTGAGCCACATCATGCCGAAGACTTGGTAGAGTGGATGACCAAGCCCTCCTCCTCCTCCTCATCCTCTCTCACCCAGGCTCAGGGTACTGGAAATGCAGCTGCCAAAGCGTCCTCTTCCCTGGTATCAATGTCAGACTCATCATCAGTCACTCCTTCCCTAGACCCACCATGTCCTCCTCCTGAGGAGTCCCCCGAACTGTTTCAGCACAGTGTTGGGTACATGCTCCAGGAGGATGCCCAGCGTTTCGAAGGGTCTGATGATGAAACCCAGCTAGAGGAAGGCAGTAGCGTGAGAGCAGACAGAGGGGATGCTCAAGAAGGACACCAATCTGGCAGTCATGTTCCAGCAGCTGCAGCATACTGCCAGATTGCCTCCAGTGATGAGGAGGGAGGTGATGATGAGGTCACTGACTCCACGTGGGTGCCTAATAGGAGAGAGGAGGAGGAGGAGGATGAGGAGGAGGCACATCTCCAACGAGGCAGGATGCCCTTTGGTGGCCAGCGTAAGGGCAGTACACCGACGGAATCACACCGCAGAGCTCCGCCTGTGCAGGGCGCTGCCTCTGCCCGTCATTCAAAAAGTTCTTTGGTGTGGGCCTTTTTTGAGGCTAGTGCATCAGATCGCACAGCTGCTGTTTGCAACATATGTCTCAAGCGTATATCGCGTGGCCAAAACATCAGCCGCTTGGGTACCACATGCCTGACCAGACATATGTTGACCTGCCATGCAGCTCGTTGGCAAGCCTACCTCAAAGACCCACACCAAAGAACAAAGCGGACCTCTCCTTGCACCGCATCAGCTGGGATCTCCAACCCCACTATAACTTCAGTCCTCTCTGAAACATGCTCTGAGAGGAATGAAGGTGTAGAATTAGGTGTGTCACAGCCAAGTACTTGCGCCCACTCTGCTAGCAGTACACCGACGTCCGATTCTAGCAGGCAAATTTCCCTGCCCCAGATGCTGGACCGTCGAAAGAAGTTCACTCCCAGCCATCCACATGCCCAGCGGTTGAATGCTAGCTTGGCTAAATTGCTAGCGCTTCAACTGCTGCCTTTTCAGTTGGTAGACTCGGCCCCCTTCCGTGAGTTTGTGCAATGTGCGGTTCCTCAGTGGCAGGTTCCCAAACGCCACTTTTTCTCACGGAAGGCTATTCCGGCTCTCTACCGGCATGTGGAAGGCAATGTCTTGGCCTCGCTGGACAGGGCGGTCAGCGGTAAGGTGCATATTACCGCTGACTCATGGTCCAGCAGGCATGGACAGGGACGTTACCTTTCTTTCACGGCCCATTGGGTCACTCTTTTGGCAGCTGGGAAGGATGCAGGACAAGGTGCAGTAGTGTTGGAGGTTGTCCCACCGCCACGCCTCCAAAATGCTACTACTGGTTGTGACACACCTCTCTCCTCCACCCCCTCCTCTTCTTCTTCCTCCATGGCCTCTTCCTGTGGTTTGTCCTATGAACCAGCGGTGCTCCGTAGCCGTTCACGGGGCTACGCAAGTACGCAGGCAAAAAGATGCCATGCCGTGCTTGCGCTGGTGTGTTTGGGGGACAGAAGCCACACTGGGGCAGAGGTCCTGTCTGCTCTGCAGGGCCAGGCCGAGAGGTGGTTGACGCCACGCCAGCTTAAGCCAGGAATGGTGGTTTGCGACAATGGCACCAACCTCCTCTCCGCCCTCCGACAGGGACAACTGACTCATGTGCCCTGTGTGGCTCACGTCCTTAACCTGGTGGTGCAGCGGTTCTTGGGCAGGTACCCGGGCTTACAGGATGTCCTGAGGCAGGCCAGGAAAGTCTGTGTGCATTTCCGCAGATCTTATAATGCCAGTGCTCGCCTGGCTGAGCTGCAAAAGGAGTTGAACCTGCCCAAGAACCGCCTTATATGTGACATGCCCACCAGGTGGAACTCAACGTTGGCCATGCTGCAGCGGCTGCACACGCAGCAGAGGGCCATCAATGAGTACCTGTGCGACTACGGCACCAGGACAGGGTCAGGGGAGCTTGGTTTTTTTTCTCCACGCCAGTGGGGCATGATCAGGGATGCATGCACTGTCCTGGCACCATTTGAGGAGGCCACGAGGATGGTGAGCAGTGACAGTGCATGCATCAGTGACACTGTACCTCTTGTCCACCTGTTGGAGCACACGCTGCGTGGAATAATGGACAGGGCACTTGAGGCAGAACAGAGGCAGGAAGAGGAGGACTTCCTTGCCTCTCAAGGCCCCCTTTACCCAGACAGTGTTCCTTCTGTCCCACCCATCGCACAGGAAGAGGAGGAGGAGGAGGAGGAGGAGGAGGAGGAGGATTGTGTCAGCATGGAGGTGGAGGCTGGCACTCAGCATCATCAGCAGCAGTCTTTTAGGGATGATTTACAGTCCCAAGAAACCAGTGGACTTGTACGTGGCTGGGAGGAGGTGGCTGCGGATCATGTCGTCCTTAGTGACCCAGAGGACTCCGGAGCGAATGCCTCAGCAAACCTACGCTGCATGGCCTCCCTGATCCTGCAAAGTCTGCGGAAGGATCCTCGTATTCTTCGGATCAAGGAGAGGGACCATTACTGGCTGGCCACTCTCCTTGATCCACGGTACAAGGGTAAGGTTGCGGACCTTATGTTACCGTCGCAGAGGGAGCAGAGGATGAGACAACTCCGGGAGGCCTTGCAGAAAGGTCTGTGCAACGCGTTCCCAGAGACTGGGAGGTTACAAACTCCTGGTCCTGGACAACGAGTTGCTGAGGCTTCGGCCAGTCAAAGAAGGAGCGGTGGGGAAGGTGGCCGTCTGACCGATGCGTTCAGACAATTCTTTAGTCCGCAGCCCCAAAGTATGATCGGTTCCAGCAACCATCGCCAGCGTCTGATAAACATGGTGCAGGAATATCTAGGGGCAAGGTCAGACTTGGACACCTTCCCCACCGAAAATCCTCTGGCTTACTGGGTCTTGAGGATGGATCACTGGCCAGAGCTTGCACAGTATGCAATTGAGCTACTGGCCTGTCCTGCATCCAGCGTTCTTTCGGAACGCACATTCAGTGCTGCTGGAGGATTTGTCACGGATCACAGGGTGCGCCTGTCCACCGACTCGGTTGATCGACTGACTTTCATCAAGATGAACCAGTCTTGGATCACCACCAGCTACCACACACCTGATGCTGATATAACAGACTAATTGATTTTAACATGTCACATCCCTTCAAGACTGATGCTGATGCTGAGTGCCTGTGCTGTTATGTTGACTGGCTATCCTCCTCCTCCGAGTCCTCAATGATACGATTGATGATGATAGCTTGGAAGATCATTTTTGTTTATGGGTGCCGCCACCAGTGGCTAAGGCCCAATTTTTCAGCCCCTGTTTTACAGGGGCGTGTAATTACAATTTTTTTAGCAATAATTTGCCATAGGGCTCATTGCTGTGCTCCAAGTACAGTATCTGTGAGGGGTTGGAGTGTTGTGGCACCAGTGCCTAAGGCCCAATTTTTCAGCCCCTGTTTAACAGGGGCGTGTCATTACAATTTTTGAAGCAATACTTTGCAACAGGGCTCATTGCTGTGCTCCAAGTACAGTATCTGTGAGGGGTTGTAGTGTTGTGCCACCAGTGCCTAAGGCCCAATTTTTCAGCCCCTGTTCAACAGGGGCATGCAATTACAATTCTTGATCTAATAATTCACAGCAGGGTCCATTGCTGCACCCACCAAGAGTAACTCTGAGGGCTTACAGTCTTGTGGCAACGCCACCACCACCACCACCACGAAAGGCCCAATTTTTCAGCCCCTGTTCAAAAGGGGCATGTAATTACAATTCTTGATCTAATAATTCACAGCAGGGCCCATTGCTGCACCCACCAAGAGTAACTGTCAGGGCTTACAGTGTTGTGGCACCAGCACCACCATCAAAGCCCCAATTTTTACTACCACTGTTCAACAATTATATGTAATTAAAATTCCTGATATAATAGTTGACAGCAGGGCGTTCCAGCACCAACCAAGAGTAACTGAGTGCTTACAGTGTTGTGCCAACACCAACAACTAAGGGGCCTATTTCTGCAGAGTATATACGGCAGGTCCCTACTTTCAAACATCCAACTTACAAACGACTCCTACTTGCAAACGAAAGAAGACAACAGGAAGTGAGAGGAAATCTACCCCTAGAAAGGAAAATTCTCTCCTGTAAGAATAAATATGGGAGAAAGGGGTCTCATCTGTACTGATGCTTTATCAGCAATCCTTGTTTCAAGAAAAACACCACATTTCAAAAACAGTTGTCATTGGGACGGAAAGTGAGGTGAAATGTTCTGAACAGGGGCACAGACAGCAAAACAAATGTTACAGGGGTGATAACCCTTACCTATGTTTCCCAAAAAGTTTAAAAATAGATTTTTGGGCTGGAGCTACACTTCAACAATGTACCTGTTCAAAATTACAAACAGATTCTACATAAGAACAAACCTACAGTCCCTGTCTTGTATGCACCGCCTGTATACGGCTGTTCAGAGTATATAGGGCCTTTTTTATTTTATGTGCGGGGTTCCCCTTAATATCCATACAAGACCCAAAGGGGCTGGTAATGGGCTGGGGTAGGGGGGGGGGGTCATGGGGTAGCTATGCCATTTTTCTTAAAGAATTTCATCCATATTACCGGGACCAGACATTACATTAAAGCCGCAAGCAGTTTTAAATGGCTTTTTTTTCCTTTAGAAGTGTCATTTTCTGCAGGGACAGTTCTAAACACGGGAAACACGTGGCACTTCACAGGCATACTTTAGACACCCCCCAGGTACGATATTTAAAGGAATATTTGACTTTTTTTTTTTCACTTTATGCATCATTAAAATGACTGCTCCCGAAAAACGACCGTTTTTAAAACTTCTTTTTGCATTGATACATGTCCCCTGGTGCAGAACCCGGGTTCCCAAACCTTTTTTAGGACAATAACATGCATAATAGTTGTTATAATTAGCACTTTAGAATTCGAACGTTCGCATCCATTGTATTTAATAGGGTTCTAATGTTCGTTCGAACTTTCGGTCCGTTCGCGGGTTCTGGTGCGAACCGAACCCGGGGGTGTTCGGCTCATCACTAATCAAGACACAAGATGCAAACAGGGACTGATATGACGCAGGCAGGCACAGGGTGACAACAGATGCAAGAGAGACAGGATACTTCAAAGGATGAATAGGAACAGAACTCTAAGCCAGTGGTTCTCAACCTGGGGTCGGGACCCCCTCGGGGGTCAAAAGATGATTTGCCAGGGGCCACCGAATCTTGGGCTGTTCCTGAAGCCCGCACCGCTCTCCCAGCCTTTTTGCGGCCGCCCAGCAGGGCTGTCCCTGGAGCCTGTGGCCACCCAGCTGGGATGTTCCTGGAGCCCGTGGCCACCCACTCAGCCTCTTCGCAGCCACTCATTCCGTTCACGGAATGGCTCGGGGCAGAGACTAGAGGTCAGCTGACTTGTGAAGAATGTGAAGTGGGAGGGGCTGGAGGAGACCCTATCTCCAGATTTCGGCACAGGTGTCACTGCTACGAGACACCACCAAGTCGTCACTACCTGTGATTATAGTGGGGAATTTTAATGGCAACTACAGTTCTCAGATCAGCAGACCTTGATCAAGAGCACCTAAGTTGGCTGATCAGAACTCCCCCCAGCATTGCCACTTATCCCATTCCCCCCCCGCCAAGGAGTATCAGAGGAATACAAATTGAGAATACATGGAAGAGAGAGGAAAAGAGGGGGAAGAACAAAGAAAAAGGGAGAGAAAGAATAAGAGAGCAAGAAAGACAGCTAGAGAGAGGGATGGGTGGAAAAAAAAAAGAAATCAGGATAGAGAGAGATAAAAGGGAAAGAAAGGAGAACAAAGAGAAAGAGTGGAACATCCTAAAATGTACCATAAGGGGTTTTAATACTGTAAGAGTGTAAGGGACTCAGGGGGCGCTAAATGTCTATGGGTTAGGGGCGCAAATTACTTGTCTTGCCTTGGGTGCTGACAACCCACGCTACGAAAATTATTTTACTGTTAGAATTTCCCAAGTTGTGGGGACCCCTATCAAGGGGTCACGGCACTAGAAGGTTGAGAACCACTGCTCTAAGCAGAGTCAAGAGCGCTAAGATACAGAGTCTAAGGAGCCACCTGGTTTTCACCAGAGTACTCCACAAGGGAGATTGGCTTTGCTGTAGGAGGGCTCCCAGGTTGAGGCCTTCTGACCCACCAAAACAGGCAACTACAGGGCTGGAAGATTAATCTATGAGAGCACTGGGGGGCTGGGAGCACATAAGAGTATACTGGAGCACTACAGTGCTGAGATCACAAGAACATGGTCACTTGGACCACAGGAAGCTCACATGGAGTACAAAGGAGTCCTAAACAGGTGCCAAATGCCAGAACAAAAGAACTAGCACTGTGTTTGGGGATGTGGAAAGCCAAAGGGGCATACAGGATTCTCCAGGAAGCAAGCGTCAGCCTCTGGAGACACAGGGAGCTCAGCAGCTAATGTTCTGACGCATTGTTTGCGAGCAACACTTGTGCTAGCACTTGAGCTAAGTGTCTTTGGCTATTTTACAGACTTTTTCTATGTTTGTACAGGCAGTTTTAAGCAATGCTATGGGCATCTAAGGCTTGAGAGTCTTTTTTAATTATTTTGAGCCAATAGAAAGCTGGTTACTGGTTGGAAAAGTACATGTCAGGCAATCCCATTGAAGTCTACTGGGGCCATAAATACTTAAAGCTTATAACTCAAAAGGATGTAATTTTTCAAGCTACATGCTTCAAGCAACACTTTGCTCACTATTTATGAGAGTTTTTAGACGTTGAGTGTTTTAGAGCTTCAGTCTACAAAATGCTCAGGTAGGAATGGGGCCTTAAAGAAGCATTTGGACATCTGAATAAAAATTTTTAAATAAAAATTCCTTCATACACACAAACTATTTGGGACATTGTATTCTGACAGAGTGACCCACTATTGTCAGAATACACTGATCAACGGCTGCAGCTGATTGGCTGCAGCCACTGATTGCCAAAAGTTTTCCAGCGTGTCTCTTTGATGGAAGTTGAACAAATGATCGACTCTTGTCCAGCAGGGATGGCCACACACTGATCAAAATTTGTCTGGTCCCTACTAAAACATATACATTTTGATCAGTGTATGGCCAGATTAACCACTTCGATAACAGGCACTTTCACCCCCTTCCTGCCCAGGCCAATTTTCAGCTTTCAGGGCTGTCGCACTTTAAATGTCAATTCCACGGTCATGCATTGGTGTACCCAAACTAAATTGTTATCATTTTTTTGAGGCAGGTAGAGCTTTTTTTGGTGGTATTTAATCATCACTGGGCTTTTAATTATTTGCTAAACAAACAAAAAAAGACCAATATTTTTGAAAAAAAAACTTTTTTTAGTTTCTGTTTTAAAATATGACATCCACTCAGAATGGGAAAACCGTCATTCTGCTATAGAGTGGTATAAGTGATTAAAAAGCAGAAGAAGAAGACTGCCTATTTCCTTCTTTCTATCAGCTTGCTCATTGCTAGTGTATGAGCAATGCAGCACAACTGATTGGCTTCTTCTGCTGCTTCTCTCTTTCCCTCTCTGAGTTCTTCTACACAAGTACTGAAACATGTTGACATCAAGTAAAGTGAAGGTACTTGATATCAAGTTAAGGTACTTACACTGCTTCTGCTGCATTTAAGAAAGAAAATACATTTAAGGCCCTTTCAGAACACTACACTGTCTTAACGCATGGTAACGCACATTAGTGCAATGTGGTGCCATTTATTCTAAATATCATTACAATATACCTTGCTAATAGACTAACACACATTGCTGTGCTGCACACTGCCAACAATGCCGTTGCAGTTTTTGGGTTATTTTGGTGCATTACAAACTATCCAATCTGCAAAAACTCATTTCAGGGAGGTGGCAAACTCATTTCAGTGAGGTGGTGCTTCGCGCCTGCATCCCCCCCGCAGCAAAATAATGGTATGTGGCAGTGGACGGTGTCAGTTGTTTTTTTATTTTTAATAATAGATTTAAAAAAATAAAAAAATAATTCACAATGCTTTTTGGGGGTTGGGGGTTGGGGCAATGGACAGTGTTGGTAGGGTAGGGGAGAGCGGTGTCAGTTTTTTATTTATTTTTTTTACACTTTTTTTCATTTTTTAGAATTCTTTTACAATTTTTTTTTATATTTTTTGTGGGGGGCTTTGGTGAGATGTCAGGGGTCTAAACAGATCCCTGACATCTCCCCTTTGAGACGGACAAAGGGACTGAGGACACAGATTCCCCAGTCCCTTTCTCAGCACTAAAGATGAATGAACAGGAGACAGAGGCTGTAGGAGGGCTGCTCATTTATAAACTGAGCAGAGTAAACACAGTTTACTCTGCTCAGTGTTATCACAGGACACAGGAGCGATCTCGCTCACTGTGTCCGATTCCTGACAGTTCCCCCCACAGCCGGCAGGAGAGGAGAGGAGGGGAGCCGGCTGCGGGGGACGGGGGGGGAGCGGAGGAGGAGGACAGGAGGGGCGGAGGAGAACACAGGGCTGGCGGTGAACGGGGGGGGGGCTAAGAAGGACACAGAGGAGGCTGGGGGAGGAGCACACAGGAAGAAACAGCTGGGAATGTTTGGTGCGGCAGGGAACAGCTGTGAACACCGATCTCCAACGGATGTCAGCTAAAAATCTTTACTAGGGAGATCGGTGTTCACAGCTGTTCCCCGCCGCACCGTGCATTACCAGAAGATCGCGAGGCACTTGCGGGTGTGCGGGAGCCGCCGCAGAAATGCGGGAGACTCCCACACCTCGCGAGTGACTTGAGATGTATGCAGGGCCGCTGATAGAAATCATGGGGCCCCGTACAGTCTACCTGACGGCTGGATGATTATTTTTTTTACATTAAATTACTCTACTGATTAGGTTGCCTGGGCCCCCCTGCTGGCCGGGCCCGGTACAACAGGGCCAGTTGTACTGGCCTATCAGCGGCCCTGGATGTATGGCATTAGGCCTCTCATGCAAATTAATGGGCTGATTTAATGTAATAATGCAAAGGCATAATGCAGCATAATATTGTGATTGGGCCCTTACTGAATCAGTGAATAGAGAGCAGCAATAATTTGTTTCTTTTATATCTGCCTAAATTGCAAATGTTATAATTTTTCTATACAAATACATAAGCATGGAATTTATATTGGCTCTAAATAATACAGTGGACCTGCAGATGCATGCCGATGTGGTTTCCTTGCCTCCTTTGTGCCTCCCTAAACCATGACTGGATAAAACCTAAATATAGATATTTAAATAAAAAATTGGAAGCATTTACGCACGAAAATGTAAATACAAACATTCCCTATTACAGCTTGCGACACGTCCTGATGTTTTCTCTCACTATTTATATAATATAGGCGGAAACAAACACAGTCTCCCTCTAGAAATGAGAAGCTTTAGTACACCTAATCCCTATCTTGCTATTTAGAATATGGCTTGACAGAAAAGAAAGTTTTATTCTTGCTTGATGTCATACACACAGTCATCAGCAATGCATTCTCATAAAATCCCACTCCTCCCACGTCATTTATCTTTCCTTTCAGCCCAGCACAGGTGTTATGCATAAATGAATACATGGAATTGCTTTCTGGAGATTTGTGAGGTACTGTCCCCACCTTTGACACACGTCTCAACGAGCTTGGTGTGCCTGAAAAAGCTTTATTTAATATGGTCTCCGCCAACATACTAGGGGCTGGTAAGTAAAGCACTGACTGAAGGGGATGTAGTCAGTTGCGGTGATGGCAATACAGGCTACTCCTTCCTATGACGTTGATCTGATCCATAGTTTCCACACTTACTCAAGCATTGACGCCATTGTCATTCTCACCCAAGCATCATTTATAAATGATGTTATGATGCTGAGTTGTTGTTTTTTAAGTTCTAAACTGAAAATCTGTAGGTGGAGAGGTAGTAAAAGCAAACAGAACATTATGTGGATTATTAATGAGTTTCATGACAACACTTTCAGGTAGTAAATAGAGATGAAAATAACAATGATTTACGTCAAGATATCTTGTTGTCTACACAGTGGATGACATTAATTAAAAGACAACTTCACTTTTAATGAAGTTTTCCTATAAATCTTCCTACAACCCCTCTCAGTGAAAACCACATATACAAATGCATGCCATTCTTATGGCCTTTATGATCCAGCCATATAAATTACTTAATGAGTGGTACACATGCGCAATAGAAGCTGTATGCAGATGGGACATTATTAGGTACAGGCAGTGTGGTACCAGGCAGGGACTGAAGGGGAGTATTTAGGTTTGTGGCTTCCACTGGGAGAAATGAGGGGAAGATTAAAAGCAGCCCTCAAAATTTCCATTTGCCTGCTCACACTAGGCGAGTGGAAATAAGCTGCGGGCAAGTGTGGAGCAGGGGTGGACTGACCATTTGGGCCAGTAGGGGGCCCCATGACAAGTCCCACTGCGAATATACCCATCAATCACAGGTAGCTGATGGGTAGATCGGGCCCCTGCTCCCTGCTAAGAGGCTTTAATTATACCTTTAATGGCGCGCTCCTCCCCGCCAACCCCTCCTTCTCTCCCGTCCACCCCAGGTGCTTGTATTTGACATTGCCTTGGACAGACGAGAAGAGAGGAGGGGCCGGTGGGGAGGAGCATGCCACAAGAGTTCTAATTACAGCTGCTTCCCACGCTTCTCTGCATGTGAAGGAAACTGCAGCTGCTTGTATCCTTCTGTGTGCCCCGCTGTGTGCCCCAAGCCCTGCTCTGTGCCCCATGTCCCGCTGTGTTCCCTAGCTGTTTGCCCCATGCCCTGCTGTGTGCCCAGCTGTTTGCCCAATGCCCTGCTGTGGGCCCCTTGCCCTGCTGTGTGCCCAGCTGTGTGCCTCATGCCCTGCTGTGTGCCTAGCTGTGTTTGCCATGCCCAGATGTATGCCCCATGCCCTGCTGTGTGCCCCATGCCCTGCTGTGCCCCATGATTTGCCCTGCTGTGTTCCCCATGATGTGCCCTGCTGTGTGCTACAGAGATGTGTCCTGTGCCCAGGGGGGAAATCCCATGATGTGTCCTAGGCCCTATTGTAAACCCAATGATTTTGCCCTATGCCCTACTGTGTCCCATTAAGTGTGCCCTGCTGTGGACCCTGTGATGTGACCCATGCTCTACTGTGTGCCCCATGATGTGCCCTATTGTGTGCCCCATGATGTGCCCTACTGTGTGCCCTGCAGTGTGCCCGATTCCCTACAGTGTGCCCCATGCCCTACTATGTGCACCACTGTAAGCCCTATGAAGTGCCCTACCGTGAGCCCTGTGCCCTGCTGTGTGCCATGTGATGTGTCCTACTCTGTGCCCTGCAGGTTGCCCCATGATGTGCCCTGTGCTATGCTAACCCTCATAATGTGCCCTGCTGTGCCCCATAATGTACCCCTCTCCCCCCATGTAATGTGCCCTACTGTGCCCCATAATGTTCCCTGCTGCCCCCTATGTAATGTGTCTAACTGTGCCCCCCCTTTGTAATGTGCCCTGGTGTGCACCATTATGTGTCCTGCTGCTCTCCATGTAGTGTGCCCTCCTGCCCCCCCCCACATATTGTGCCTTCCTGACCCCCTGCACTCTGACCTGCTGACTCCTATACTTTGCCATGCTTCCCCCCATGCTCTGTCCTGCTGCCCCTGTGCACTACTTATCTCAGGTTCGACCCAGAATTGAGCATCTTCGCAGAATGATGCAAGCACAAGTTTCACATTAGTTTTAATATTGATTACATTTTTTATGCTATTTCTAAAAACAATTGTTATATCAACAGCTCGCTGATCATACCAATATTCTGAAAGCTGTAGAAGTGAACAATATTTCAGGAGTTCCCTGAGATTTTAAACTGTTTGCCAAGAGTTCCTTGGTAAAAAGGTTGAGACACTCTGCTTTATTGGGTCTCCAGCTTTAAGTCTCCGCTTCTCTAGACACTCCTCAGCGCTGCCCCACCTCTTTAGCCTGTCCTGAACCAACAAGTTTTGATCCTGCGGAGAATGTGTCCACGCACTGCAAGCTGTGGGTGAGGCTTTGTGTGGGTGTGGCTTGAGTGTGGGCAAGGATACAGGGGGCCCCATGATCTCCTGTTGCCCAGGGGTCCCATGAGTTGTCAGTCCAACTTTGGTGTGGAGCCGAATAAGAGGGGGGTGGGACGGGCGCCACCAGCAGGTGGGGTTGAACGGGAGCCAATTCTCCTCCCAGCTTCCATCCCCTGTCATTCTCTTAGCAGGACCTGGCATACAGCAGGAGTTGGCAAAGAACTAGATGAAGCGGGGGTGGGGTGGGAGCTGTGAAAGTTTATTTTTACTATTAACAAGCTGGTTATTGGTTGCTCGGACTGCCTAGCAACCAATCACCAGCTTCTTAATAGGAAAAGTGAACTTTGCCAGTGCCCGCTCTCCTGTCCAGTGCTGTGCTCCGCTGTAGTCTCTCTGCATCCCAAATCAGTGAAAGTGTCATTCATTGTGTGAGGGGGTTAGCTCGGCAGCGGGTGTGTGTGACCCCCGGGATGGGCTCCCCACACAAAAACAGGCCCAGCAAACGGAGGTTGTGGTTTTCAAAATCAAAAAAAAGGTGCGGTTTATTTTCTATTTACAGTGACAAAACACAGCAAAGCCAAAAGAAACATATAAACAAAATAAATCCTGGTCAACTTGACCTCTGACTAAACATACAGGTTTCCTAACTAACAACTGGGATCAGCCTAGTGCTGTCCTAGTCCCTAAGTCCCTGGTTTTAAATGTCCAAGCAAATAGCCACACAGGCTTTTTCTCACCGCACAGGGGTTCCCTCTCCCTAGACAGTCCACACAGGTCTGGTTCCAGGCATGAGCTAACATCTAATGAAGCTGGGAGTTCTTATAGAGGCCTAAATGAGCTGACAAGCTTCAGCTGGCCTCATCAACTCCCTGTCTGTACGACGCCCAGCCCTCTCCCTAGAGGTATGAGTCATCCATGAGCCCACTAGCCTTAGCTGGGCTTATACAACTCTCCACCTAGTTGTATAAGTCGGCGTAAAGCCTGAATCTGGGCGAAATATATCTACCCCCCTGGATGCAACCAGGTGACTTTACCTTCCTGCTGTCACATACCCCCCCCCTCTTGTTTTAACCTCGGGGTTGGAACACCAGCAATCAGGCATTCATGTACTCGAGACAAAGCATCCACATTCCCCATTTGAACGCCAGGGCGATGCTTTACTGTGAAGTTGAATTCCTGGAGGGCCAGGAACCACCTATTCACTCTTCTATTTGTTTCCTTGTTTTGAGCCATCCACTTTAACGGAGCGTGATCCGTAACCATGTCAAAGTGCCTACCTAGCAGGTAGTACCGAAGGGAATCTAGAGCCCACTTCACCGCTAAACACTCCTTTTCAACGGTGGCGTAATTTACCTCATGGGACTTCAACTTCCTGCTGAGGTAAATGACTGGGTGCTCTTCCCCGTTCCAGACCTGGGACAATACTGCTCCTAACCCCACATCTGACGCATCACTTTGTACGACAAAGTCTTTAGAGAAGTCGGGTGAGTACAACACTGGCTGGCTACATAAGGCTTGTTTCAAGAATTGGAATGCTGCCTCAGCCTCGGGGGTCCATTTAATCATGACCGACCCTTTCCCCTTCGTTAGGTTGGTTAGGGGCACAGCCTTAGAAGCAAAGTGGGGAATGAATCGCCGATAATACCCAGCGATTCCCAGAAAGGCTCGTACCTGCTTCTTGCTGTTGGGACGTGGCCAACTCTGGATGGCCTCGACTTTGTTGAGCTGGGGTTTTATTACTCCCCTCCCAATGGTGTACCCAAGATATTTGGCCTCCTCCTGCCCAATGGTACACTTCTTGGGGTTAGCCGTAAACCCCGCTTCCCGAACAGAGTCCAGGACTGCTTGCACTTTTGGCAGATGTGAGGCCCAATCTGTGCTATGGACAATTACGTCATCCAGGTAAGCCGCAGCATACTTCCGATGGGGCCTCAGCATCTGGTCCATTTTCCGCTGGAATGTGGCCGGCGCATTCTGTAACCCGAACGGCATTCTTTTATATTGGAACGCCCCGTCTGGGGTTACAAATGCGGTTTTCTCTTTGGCCAATTTGGCCAGGGGGATTTGCCAATACCCTTTTGTGAGGTCAAGAGTCGTCATGTATCGGGCTGTTCCCAGCCGGTCGATCAACTCATCTATACGTGGCATGGGGTAGGTGTCAAATTTTGTAACTTTGTTCAACTGACGAAAATCGTTACAAAATCGCCAGCTCCCATCCGGTTTAGGCACCAACACAATGGGACTAGACCAATCACTTTGGGACTCCTCTATCACCCCTAAGTTCAGCATTTTCTGTACTTCCTCCCGTATTGCCTCCCGTCGGGCCTCTGGGATCCGATAGGGTTTTAACTTCACCCTTTCACCGGGCGGGGTAATGATGTCATGCTCTACCCCAAATGTTTGTCCCGGCAGCTCAGAGAATACCTCCTTGTTGCGAAGCACAAACTCCTTAACCTCCTGTTGTTGGGGTTGTGACAAGGTGGCTGCTATTCCAACCTCAGGAATCACGCAACCAGTTTGAGCTGGTGACCAAGTGTCTGCGACTAGGGACTCTCTATCCCTCCAGGCTTTCAACAGATTAACGTGATAGATCTGTTCGGGCTTTCGCCTTCCTGGTTGTCTGACCTTGTAATTCACTTCACTCACTTTTTCCATTATCTCGTAGGGGCCTTGCCATTTGGCAAGGAATTTACTTTCAACCGTAGGGACAAGTACCAGTATCCTATCCCCCGGGGAAAAGGTACGGGTCTTGGCTCCACGGTTGTACACTCTCTGCTGTGCTAACTGCGCTTGGGCCAAATGTTCCTTCACGATGGGCATTACCTGTGCAATTCGGTCTTGCATCAGGGCGACATGCTCAATCACACTCCTGTGGGGAGAACTCTCACTTTCCCAAGTTTCCTTGGCAATATCCAACAGCCCTCTTGGGTGTCTCCCATACAGTAACTCAAAGGGGGAGAATCCCGTAGAGGATTGGGGCACCTCCCTAATAGCAAACATCAGATAAGGAAGTAGACAGTCCCAATCCTTTCCATCTCTATCCACCACTTTCTTCAACATTTGTTTTAGGGTTTTGTTGAATCTTTCAACCAGCCCATCGGTTTGGGGGTGATACACAGATGTACGTAATTGCGTCACTTTGAACAATTTACACAGCTCCTTCATAACCCGGGACATAAAGGGTGTACCTTGGTCCGTAAGCAGTTCTTTACAAATACCCACCCGGCTAAACACAAGAGATAGCTCTTTGGCTATGGTTTTGGCCGAGGTATTTCGGAGAGGGATCGCTTCTGGATAACGGGTGGCATAGTCCATTATAACTAATATGTACTGGTGCCCCCTAGCGGACTTGATTATAGGACCTACCAAATCCATGGCGATCCTCTCAAACGGGACCTCAATGATGGGTAGAGGGACCAGCGGGCTACGGAAATGTGGCATCGGGGCCGACCTCTGACACACAGGGCAGGAGGAACAATAATTTTCTATGTCCTTCATCACCCCCGGCCAATAGAATCTCTGTAATACCCTCTCTCGGGTTTTCTCTGTCCCCAGATGACCTCCAAGAATGTGCCCATGGGCCAACTCCAACAACAACTTCCTGTAAGGTTTGGGCACCACAAGCTGCTCAACGGTTTCTTCTGCCCTTTTTGCCACCCGATACAGTAGGTCCTTCTCTACGCTGAAGTATGGGTAAGTGCAGGTATTATCTGGGTTCACTAACTCGCCATCTATTTTCACTACGTTTTCGCGTGCCTTTATTAGGGCGGGGTCTTTCAACTGTTCTGTGGCAAAGTTTTCCCTGTGAACCTCAAGATCAGAAAACTCCACAGACGGTAGGTTTTCGTCTGAGGAGGTGGGCTCCTCTCCAGTTTCTTGAGTCTCCCCTGCCAATACTGATAAGGGAAATTCCGGAGAGTCCTCACCACTCTCAGGGGAGTTCTGGCTATCACATTCCTGGTACATAGGGGCACCAGTGGGGGGCTCAGGATCATCCCACAGTTCCCAGAACTTCGGAAAATCCCTTCCCACAATGGCGTCATACGGTAACTGAGATACTAAGCCCACTGGATGAGAGAGGGTACCTTTGGGGGTCTCGAAACACACTGTAGTCACTGGATACTCTCGGGTGTCCCCATGCACACAAATAACAGCTACCTTGCTATTCCCAGAGACCTCTGTTTTAACTAACTCAGCCTTTATCAGGGTCACAAGGCTACCTGAATCCAGCAATACCACAACATTTCTACCATTAACACACATTTTGCATAAATGTTTCTCAATTCCTCGAATGGCAGTGCATGCGACTGTCGCACACAGCGACTGACGTCTGCCCGTCAGAAAGTCACACTGCATGGGTTCCTCCACAACCGGGCAATTGGCTGCAATATGTCCCGCTTGCCGGCAGCGGTAGCAAACGATCCTTCTTGCCGCCTCTTGAGCCGCTGATTTCCCAGGCTGTTCTCGCCAAACTTGGGGTAGAGCTCCCACCCTCTCACTCTCTCCACCCTTACCCCTTGGAATCCTCTTATCCGCCCCTGGGGATGGTCTGGTCTTAGGGTGGAAAGTCCGAGTGTCTCTGGAAGAGGCCGTCAGGTTCTCTGTAGCCAAGTATTTCTCCACACGATCCACAAGACCATCGGCCGTCTCTGGGTCTCCATGGCTTACCCAGTTTTGGATGGCAGTAGGAAGAGCTCTCAAAAACCGATCCATTACAACACGTTCCACAATCTTTGGTGCGGACAAAGTCTCTGGCTGTAGCCACTTTCTGCTCAGGTGAATGAGATCATACATTTGAGACCTGGGGGGTTTTCCAAGCTGGAAAGTCCAGTTATGCACACGCTGAGCCCGGACAGCCTGGGTGACACCCAGCCTTGCCAATATCTCAGCTTTTAGCATCACATAGTCTTTTGCTTGGTCAGGCTCTAGGTCATAGTAAGCCTTCTGCGATTCACCAGTTAACAGAGGAGCCACCAGTCCAGCCCACTGCTCCTCAGGCCACTTTTCTCTTTCAGCAGTCCTTTCAAATGTGGTCAAAAATACCTCTGGATCATCCTCTCCAGTCATTTTTGTCAATAAACGACTCACCCCAAAGGACGCGGTATTAGTGGGACGGCTTTCCTCACTGGTCTGCGGACGTTGCTGCATTACTGCTTCCATTTGTTGTAGTCTCTGCTCTTGCTTCTGTAACAGGTCTATGAAGCGGGCCTCAGATTGCTGCTGGGCTTGTTGCTGAGCTTCCAGACTCTGTTGGTGAGCTTGCTGCTGGGCTGCAAGGCTCTGTTGATGAGCTGCAAGGCTCTTTTGCAAACCTGCATTTGTCTGCTGTTGATTGGCATTTGCTAGAGCCAGCTGCTTCAGTATCTCCTCCATGCTGGCTTAAAAAAACTGCCACTGGTTCTCCACCAACTGTGAGGGGGTTAGCTCGGCAGCGGGTGTGTGTGACCCCCGGGATGGGCTCCCCACACAAAAACAGGCCCAGCAAACGGAGGTTGTGGTTTTCAAAATCAAAAAAAAGGTGCGGTTTATTTTCTATTTACAGTGACAAAACACAGCAAAGCCAAAAGAAACATATAAACAAAATAAATCCTGGTCAACTTGACCTCTGACTAAACATACAGGTTTCCTAACTAACAACTGGGATCAGCCTAGTGCTGTCCTAGTCCCTAAGTCCCTGGTTTTAAATGTCCAAGCAAATAGCCACACAGGCTTTTTCTCACCGCACAGGGGTTCCCTCTCCCTAGACAGTCCACACAGGTCTGGTTCCAGGCATGAGCTAACATCTAATGAAGCTGGGAGTTCTTATAGAGGCCTAAATGAGCTGACAAGCTTCAGCTGGCCTCATCAACTCCCTGTCTGTACGACGCCCAGCCCTCTCCCTAGAGGTATGAGTCATCCATGAGCCCACTAGCCTTAGCTGGGCTTATACAACTCTCCACCTAGTTGTATAAGTCGGCGTAAAGCCTGAATCTGGGCGAAATATATCTACCCCCCTGGATGCAACCAGGTGACTTTACCTTCCTGCTGTCACAATTGGTTTTCATTTTTTTAATGCTATATTTATTATAGCATTAAAATATTTACTTAACAAGGCAGTAATGATGGGTACAGTGCCTATAGTAGCCAATCATATTTTATCCTTATTTTATTTATCACAGCCAGATCAACGACATATGCTTTATGATAATATTGTTAAAGTTGTTGTTAATATTTATTTTTGTAACTTAATTCTGCATAAAACATTTAAGAGTGTAATTTCATGAGATATTTTATGAGGGCATGTTTAAGGGTGGAATTAGGGGCTGGGCAGGGTAGGGGTTGGGTGAGGCAGCTGGTGGTGAGTAACTCTTAAAGGAGAAGTATGGGAATGCAAAAATAGGTGGTACATGCTCCCCTCATACCTGCATTGAATAGTCTTTTGAAGAGTGCAGAATCAGCCTCTAACAGTTTTTTCTCAGTTCAAACGTTTCCAGGGGGTGGAAAGATCTCCACAATCCAGCCCCTCCTTTACTCCCTCCCTCTGGAGGACATGTGGGTGTGTTTGGTGAAGAGGTACACACCCAGGCTGCTATCTAAAGTGTGCACGTTGTTCATATGTCTCTGTTTCCATGGCAGCATGTCCCCAGCTAAAACCCGGAAGCAGCATGACAAAAGTCTATACAAATTCTCTGCTGCTAAAAATCCCCATGGGAACTTCCTGTTTTTTTGTATGCTTTTGGCTTATGCAGCTTTGGGGGCTCCCCTATTGTGTTTTCCTTTCTATACTGCCACTGATGTCATCCCTATCCTCACCATGTAGGTAGGGATGAGCCGAACACCCCCCAGTTCGGTTTGCATCAGAACATGCGAACAGGCAATAAATTAGTTCGAACATCCAAACACCGTTAAAGTCTATGGGACTCGAACATGAAAAATCTAAAGTGCTAATTTTAAAGGCTTATGTGCAAGTTATTGTCATAACAAGTGTTTGGGAACCCGGGTCCTGCCCCAGGGGACATGTATCAATGCAAAAAAAACAGCAGTTTTTTCGGGAGCAGTGATTTTAATAATGCTTAAAGTGAAACAATAAAAGTGAAATATTCCTTTAAATTTCGTACCTGGGGGTGTGTATAGTATGCCTGTAAAGTAGCGCTTGTTTCCCGTGCTTAGAACTGTCCCTGCACAAAGTGTAATTTCTGAAGGAAAAAAAGTAATTTAAAAGAACTCGCGGCTATAATAAATTGTCGGCTAAGGTTTCAAAAACAGCACCACAGGCCTGTTTATCCCATCAGCAGCCTATCCAGAGCCAATCTCTGGGGAGTTCAACCAATGCTGCCATATGTTGGTAAATTTGTTTGGCAATTCCTATGTTGATATGTGTTTTTTTCCCGAATAAGAGTAGCGTTGACCATCTGGAGCCACTGCGCCTCCCTTGGGGTGCGTGCTGATAGACAAAAACGGGCAACCAGCTTCCTGGCTAAGTATAGGAGCCTTGTGAGGGCAATGTATACCGTAGGGAGGTACAAGTCCTCGTCTAGGCCACCTAGCAAACACATTAGCGGTTCAACCGCAAGCTGAACTTGGTATACACTATTTATTCTTGTAACAACACTATTCCAGTACCTCACCAGCTTGGGGCAACGCCAGAGCATATGAATCAGATCACCCGGATGGGCCTGGCATTTGGGACAAATGGGGGAATCACGCCTACACCATTTATGCAACTGCACAGGAGTGCGGTATACTCTGTGTAGTATAAACAGGTGGGATAGTCTCTGTGCCGCTGATACCGATACTAAGGGGCCCACACCCAGGACCCGACTCCACTGCTCACCATCCATAGGGCCAACATCTCGCTCCCACCCCTCCCTACATGGTAACAAGTCAGGGGCTTGGACGTGTGATAATAGGTGGGTATATATTCTAGAAATGATTCCCTTCTTCTCATGGTCGGAAAATATGGACTCAAGGAACGTGGATTCCTCTAGTTGCAAATTAAAATGTCTACTTTGGTATCTAATGGCATGCTGCAGTTGTATATATTGAAAGCGGTGGCCTTTGAGTGCAGGGAGATCGCTTACTAACTGGGAAAACGATTTCAAGACAGGTCCATCGAGTATTTGGATAAGGAATTTAACCCCTGCCCTTTCCCAGAGCGACCAGTTGGGCACCCTGATCAGGTCTGTGTAGAAGCGGTTATGCCATATAGGAGTCTGACGTAGAAAGCCCGTCAGTTCCAACGTGATCTTAACCCTCTTCCAGATTTTCATCAGTGACTGGACTGTGGGGCAAGTGGAGGGAACCCTAGGGAGGCCCATCTCCATATTAGATAGGGCAGTATATTCAGTCTCAGGGCCCAGGAGAAGAATTCTGAAGGGGTCTGACACCGTCCCGAGATCCCAGCCCGTGAAATGTTGCAATTGTGCAGCCAGGTAGTACATTAGAGGATGCGGAACCGCCATGCCTCCTTGGTCCTTAGGGAGTTGTAGAGTGGCCAGTTTAATTCTCGCCACAACACCTCTCCATATAAGAGCTCTAAACTGCGAGTCAATACGCCAGAACCAGTACTGTGGTATCCAGATCGGGGCATTGTGCAGAATGTACAACAGCTGTGGTGCCCAGATCATTTTTATGAGGTTTACACGACCAGTCACTGACAGCGGTAGCCTACTCCAACTGGCCTGCTTCTGTTGGAACTTTTGTAGTATGGGTTTCAGGTTTAGAGATATATAGTCCCGTGTGTCCCCGGTCACCACTATTCCCAGGTATTTAAAGGAGGTTACCACTTGTATGTGAGATACGTCCACCGGCAAAAGCGCCGGTAACGGATCCAGGGGCAACAGAGCCGACTTATGCCAGTTAATGGCAAAACCCGACAGCTGTCCAAACTGATCTATTAGTTGCATAACTGCTCTCAGGGAGTGTCCAGTGTCCCCCAAGTACAACAGGGTGTCGTCCGTATATAAGGAGATCTTTTCCTCTCCCTGTCCTCTGCGGAAGCCTGTGATGTTAGGGGAGGCCCGCACCATAGCCGCCAGAGGCTCCAGTGCAAGGGAAAACAGCAGGGGCGACAAAGGGCACCCCTGCCGAGTACCACAAAACAAAGGGAAGGGCTCCGATAGGGAGTCATTTATCCTCACTCTGGCCATAGGAGCAGCATACAGAAGCTGTACCCAGGAGATAAATTTATCCCCCAGCCCAAAGCTCCGCAAAACCTCCCACAGATATTTCCACTCCACGCTGTCGAAGGCTTTGGCAGCATCGAGAGAAAAGATGGCTCGGTTGCCGGGGTTATCTACTGGGATTTGAGTGTTAAGGAATAGTCTTCGAATGTTCAGTGCCGCAGATCTAGCAGGAATGAATCCGGAATGGTCTGAATGGACCAGTCCTGCCACAACTCCCGAAAGTCTAGTGGCCAATACTCATGCCAATACTTTGACGTCTGCATTAAGCAGTGAGATAGGCCTATAGGAGTCCGGTTGTAACAGGTCCTTGCCTGGTTTTGGAATCACAATAATAATAGCCTCATTCATGGAAGCTGGTAGACTACCTTCCTGAAGGGCATTGTTTAGGGTTTTCAGTAGGTTGGGTAGAAGAGTATCCCCATATTTACCATATGTTTCCGTGGGTAGACCGTCAGCCCCCCCGAGATTTGTTGTTGGCCATCTGTGCGATTGCCAGTGATAGTTCCTCCAGTTTCAGTGGTGCATTAGGGGCAGCCAGACCCTGCTGTGACACCCGGGGGAGGGAGCACTGGTCCAAAAAATGGGCCAGTTCCCCGTGTGTGGGATGTACCTTAGATGTGTAAAGGTCCCTAAAGAAGTGTGAAAACACGTCCGGGATGTGGGCCTGGTCAGTAACTGTCACTCCGTCTGCATTTTGAATGGCTTCTATATGAGTCGTGCTCCGCTGTGCTTTGGCTATCATTGCTAGTAAGTGACCCGTGTTTTCCCCTTCGTTAAAGTACTTTTGCTGCAAGAAGAACCTCTTGTTCTCTGCTGCATTGGTGGAGACCTGTTGGTATAGGGCCTGTGCTTCCTGCCAGCTATGCTCCGATTCCGAAGAAGGGGCAGCAATGTACCTCTCCTCCGCCCTGGCAGCCTCTCCCATCACCAAATTCTCCCACTCCTTAGTCCTAGTTTTAATGGTGTTAATCTGCCTAATTAGCAGGCCCCGTAGATGAGCTTTCAGAGCATCCCAGACCACCGCAGGTCTGGCTGTGTCCTGATTAAAGCGTACAAATTCTACCAGAGCCCTGGGAATGGGATCAGTGTTCGGAAATATTGTGAACCAGAAGGGATTTACCTTCCAGAGCTTACATTGTGGGTTAGGCGAGATTGCTATGCTAGCGCTCACAAGGGAGTGATCCGATATGTTACGCGGAGCATATTTCACAGAGGTAGTCAGTGCATGTGCCAAGTCATTGGTTAGACATAAATCTATGCGGGATAGGCATTTGTATGATGCTGAGTAACACGAGTAACACTGCACCGTAGGATTCTGGTCCCTCCACACATCCCGCAGACCAATTTCAGCTAGAAATCTAGCAAAGGAGGTAGGGCCTCCCGGCTGGGGAGTACTGCCGGGCCTGGATGGGAATTTATCTAGTTTCTTATCCATTAGATTATTGTAGTCCCCCAACACCCAAACAGGGACGTTGGGGCATGAGGCTATGAATTGGGCTAAGTGTTTCAGACTATCAAAAGAGAAGGGTGGAGGGACATAAATGTTTGCAACTATACACGTCAGCCCCGTCAATTTGCAGAGTAAAAAGATATGCCGTCCCTGATCGTCAACCAGGGAGTGCAGTAGCTGAAAGGTGACAGCACTCAAAATAAGTATGCTGACACCTCTCGAGTAAGCTGTGTGGACAGAGTGGAACTGGGTGGGGTAGCCATGGTGTTTGAGTGTAGATATAGAGTTGGTCTGCAGGTGAGTTTCCTGCAGGCACACCACCGAGGGTTTGTGGGCCTTCACCGTGGAGAAAAATGCCACCCGTTTCACTCCATCCCCCAGCCCCCTCACATTCCATAAGGCTATAGTACAAACACCAGACATAGCAATGCATATTGACAATCATTGAAAGGGTGCCACGTCAGGTGCAGAGGGTCACCAGGGGACACTCAACACCTCCACCCGGCAGGGTCAAAAAAAAAACAGGTGCTCCAGGCAGAGTTCAGAAGAGCAAGTGATGGTATCAGGCACATAGATACATCTCTGGTTGGAAGAACTGAAAAAAAAAAAAACTACTCCCCCTGCCAACTGCAGAGGGCAGTATGAGCAAAAAAAAAAAAGGGGGTGGGAAAGGGGGGGTCTGTGCATCCCGTAAACAGTAAGGAAGCGTAGCAGAGGAAAAAAAATAAAAAATTGGGGGGGAAAACAGTTTTTCATGTCCACGCAGGTTAAGTGAAGGGGGGGGGCCCAACGTCTCAGTTCAACTCTGATTCAAAGGGACTTGCGATTCCAAGTCAACAGATAAAAGTAGTGCAAATAACATACGTCCTCCACTCCGCCTGTCAGGGAGGTTACGAAAAAGGAGTAGTGTGCCCAAATCTCCTCACAGGGCAGTCACATCATCCAGTAGAAGAGGGGAAAGACAGATCATCATCAGGCCACAGATGCCGGTGCTTTCTTGAGTGTGTGCTCCACACGATCCAGCCACATAGATGCATTGTCAGGATTGTCAAAGAACTGCGTTTCACCATTAGCGGCGATCCTGAGTTTGGCAGGGTATAGCATAGCATAGGCAACATCATATCTGCGGAGGCGTTTCTTAACCTCAGTGAACTTGGCCCTGCGACGCTGCAGCTCAGCAGAAAAGTCAGGGTAGAACGATATGTGAGCATTATCCATTCTCATAAGGGCACCCCTGGTCCTGGCTTGATATAGGATGGCATTGCGGTCTTTAAAGTTCAGCATTTTGAACAGGAACGGCCTGGGGGGCTCGCCTGGTTTAGGCGGCCTAGGTGGGACTCTGTGGACACGCTCCACCGCAAACATAGGAGAAAAATAATTAGTGTATGTATGGGGTGAGTGGTGCTCCCAGTGGAGAGTGTGTGTTATATAAATCAAGGTAAAAATCCGTGTAAGCCTGGTGTGAGGGGGTTAGCTCGGCAGCGGGTGTGTGTGACCCCCGGGATGGGCTCCCCACACAAAAACAGGCCCAGCAGACGGAGGTTGTGGTTTTCAAAATCAAAAAGGTGCGGTTTATTTTCTATTTACAGTGACAAAAACACAGCAAAGCAAAAGAAACATAAACAAAATAAATCCTGGTCAATTTGACCTCTGACTAAACATACAGGTTTCCTAACTAACAACTGGGATCAGCCTAGTGCTGTCCTAGTCCCTAAGTCCCTGGTTTTAAATGTCCAAGCAAATAGCCACACAGGCTTTGTCTCACCGCACAAGGGTTCACTCTCTCCAGGAAGTCCACACAGGTCTGCTTCCAGGCATGAGCTAACCCCTAATGAAGCTGGGAGTTCTTATAGAGGCCTAAATGAGCTGACAAGCTTCAGCTGGTCTCATCAACTCCCTGTCTGCACGACGCCCCACACTCTCCCTAGAGGTATGAGTCATCCATGAGCCCACTATCCTCAGCTGGGCTTATACAACTCTCCACCTAGTTGTATAAGTCGGCGTAAAGCCTGAATCTGGGCGAAATATATCTACCCCCCTGGATGCAACCAGGTGACTTTACCTTCCTGCTGTCACATACCCCCCCCCTCTTGTTTTAACCTCGGGGTTGGAACACCAGCAATCAGGCATTCATGTACTCGAGACAAAGCATCCACATTCCCAATTTGAACGCCAGGGCGATGCTTTACTGTGAAGTTGAATTCCTGGAGGGCCAGGAACCACCTATTCACTCTTCTATTTGTTTCCTTGTTTTGAGCCATCCACTTTAACGGAGCGTGATCCGTAACCATGTCAAAGTGCCTACCTAGCAGGTAGTACCGAAGGGAATCTAGAGCCCACTTCACCGCTAAACACTCCTTTTCAACGGTGGCGTAATTTACCTCATGGGACTTCAACTTCCTGCTGAGGTAAATGACTGGGTGCTCTTCCCCGTTCCAGACCTGGGACAATACTGCTCCTAACCCCACATCTGACGCATCACTTTGTACGACAAAGTCTTTAGAGAAGTCGGGTGAGTACAACACTGGCTGGCTACATAAGGCTTGTTTCAAGAATTGGAATGCTGCCTCAGCCTCGGGGGTCCATTTAATCATGACCGACCCTTTCCCCTTCGTCAGGTTGGTTAGGGGCACAGCCTTAGAAGCAAAGTGGGGAATGAATCGCCGATTAATACCCAGCGATTCCCAGAAAGGCTCGTACCTGCTTCTTGCTGTTGGGACGTGGCCAACTCTGGATGGCCTCGACTTTGTTGAGTTGGGGTTTTATTACTCCCCTCCCAATGGTGTACCCAAGATATTTGGCCTCCTCCTGCCCAATGGTACACTTCTTGGGGTTAGCCGTAAACCCCGCTTCCCGAACAGAGTCCAGGACTGCTTGCACTTTTGGCAGATGTGAGGCCCAATCTGTGCTATGGACAATTACGTCATCCAGGTAAGCCGCAGCATACTTCCGATGGGGCCTCAGCATCTGGTCCATTTTCCGCTGGAATGTGGCCGGCGCATTCTGTAACCCGAACGGCATTCTTTTATATTGGAACGCCCCGTCTGGGGTTACAAATGCGGTTTTCTCTTTGGCCGACTTGGCCAGGGGGATTTGCCAATACCCTTTTGTGAGGTCAAGAGTCGTCATGTATCGGGCTGTTCCCAGCCGGTCGATCAACTCATCTATACGTGGCATGGGGTAGGTATCAAATTTTGTAACTTTGTTCAACTGACGAAAATCGTTACAAAATCGCCAGCTCCCATCCGGTTTAGGCACCAACACAATGGGACTAGACCAATCACTTTGGGACTCCTCTATCACCCCTAAGTTCAGCATTTTCTGTACTTCCTCCCGTATTGCCTCCCGTCGGGCCTCTGGGATCCGATAGGGTTTTAACTTCACCCTTTCACCGGGCGGGGTAATAATGTCATGCTCTACCCCAGATGTTTGTCCCGGCAGCTCAGAGAATACCTCCTTGTTGCGAAGCACAAACTCCTTAACCTCCTGTTGTTGGGGTTGTGACAAGGTGGCTGCGATTCCAACCTCAGGAATCACGCAACCAGTTTGAGCTGGTGACCAAGTGTCTGCGACTAGGGACTCTCTATCCCTCCAGGCTTTCAACAGATTAACGTGATAGATCTGTTCGGGCTTTCGCCTTCCTGGTTGTCTGACCTTGTAATTCACTTCGCTCACTTTTTCCATTATCTCGTAGGGGCCTTGCCATTTGGCAAGGAATTTACTTTCAACCGTAGGGACCAGTACCAGTATCCTATCTCCCGGGGAAAAGGTACGGGTCTTGGCTCCACGGTTGTACACTCTCTGCTGTGCTAACTGCGCTTGGGCCAAATGTTCCTTCACGATGGGCATTACCTGTGCAATTCGGTCTTGCATCAGGGCGACATGCTCAATCACACTCCTGTGGGGAGAACTCTCACTTTCCCAAGTTTCCTTGGCAATATCCAACAGCCCTCTTGGGTGTCTCCCATACAGTAACTCAAAGGGGGAGAATCCCGTAGAGGATTGGGGCACCTCCCTAATAGCAAACATCAGATAAGGAAGTAGACAGTCCCAATCCTTTCCATCTCTATCCACCACTTTCTTCAACATTTGTTTTAGGGTTTTGTTGAATCTTTCAACCAGCCCATCGGTTTGGGGGTGATACACAGATGTACGTAATTGCGTCACTTTGAACAATTTACATAGCTCCTTCATAACCCGGGACATAAAGGGTGTACCTTGGTCTGTAAGCAGTTCTTTACAAATACCCACCCGGCTAAACACAAGAGATAGCTCTTTGGCTATGGTTTTGGCCGAGGTATTTCGGAGAGGGATCGCTTCTGGATAACGGGTGGCATAGTCCATTATAACTAATATGTACTGGTGCCCCCTAGCGGACTTGATTATAGGACCTACCAAATCCATGGCGATCCTCTCAAACGGGACCTCAATGATGGGTAGAGGGACCAGCGGGCTACGGAAATGTGGCATCGGGGCCGACCTCTGACACACAGGGCAGAAGGAACAATAATTTTCTATGTCCTTCATCACCCCCGGCCAATAGAATCTCTGTAATACCCTCTCTCGGGTTTTCTCTGTCCCCAGATGACCTCCAAGAATGTGCCCATGGGCCAACTCCAACACCAACTTCCTGTACGGTTTGGGCACCACAAGCTGCTCAACGGTTTCTTCTGCCCATTTTGCCATCCGATACAGTAGGTCCTTCTCTACGCTGAAGTATGGGTAAGTGCAGGTATTATCTGGGTTCACTAACTCGCCATCTATTTTCACTACGTTTTCCCGTGCCTTTATTAGGGCGGGGTCTTTCAACTGTTCTGTGGCAAAGTTTTCCCTGTGAACCTCAAGATCAGAAAACTCCACAGACGGTAGGTTTTCGTCTGAGGAGGTGGGCCCCTCTCCAGTTTCTTGAGTCTCCCCTGCCAATACTGACAAGGGAAATTCCGGAGAGTCCTCACCACTCTCAGGGGAGTTCTGGCTATCACATTCCTGGTACATAGGGGCACCAGTGGGGGGCTCAGGATCATCCCACAGTTCCCAGAACTTCGGAAAATCCCTTCCCACAATGGCGTCATGCGGTAACTGAGATACTAAGCCCACTGGATGAGAGAGGGTACCTTTGGGGGTCTCGAAACACACTGTAGTCACTGGATACTCTCGGGTGTCCCCATGCACACAAATAACAGCTACCTTGCTATTCCCAGAGACCTCTGTTTTAACTAACTCAGCCTTTATCAGGGTCACAAGGCTACCTGAATCCAGCAATACCACAACATTTCTACCATTAACACACATTTTGCATAAATGTTTCTCAGTTCCTCGAATGGCAGTGCATGCGACTGTCGCACACAGCGACTGACGTCTGCCCGTCAGAAAGTCACACTGCATGGGTTCCTCCACAACCGGGCAATTTGCTGCAATATGTCCCGCTTGCCGGCAGCGGTAGCAAACGATCCTTCTTGCCGCCTCTTGAGCCGCTGATTTCCCAGGCTGTTCTCGCCAAACTTGGGGTAGAGCTCCCACCCTCTCACTCTCTCCACCCTTACCCCTTGGAATCATCTTATCCGCCCCTGGGGATGGTCTGGTCTTAGGGTGGAAAGTCCGAGTGTCTCTGGAAGAGACCGTCAGGTTCTCTGTAGCCAAGTATTTCTCCACACGATCCACAAGACCATCGGCCGTCTCTGGGTCTCCATGGCTTACCCACTTTTGGATGGCAGTAGGAAGAGCTCTCAAAAACCGATCCATTACAACACGTTCCACAATCTTTGGTGCGGACAAAGTCTCTGGCTGTAGCCACTTTCTGCTCAGGTGAATGAGATCATACATTTGAGACCTGGGGGGTTTTCCAAGCTGGAAAGTCCAGTTATGCACACGCTGAGCCCGGACAGCCAGGGTGACACCCAGCCTTGCCAATATTTCAGCTTTTAGCATCACATAGTCTTTTGCTTGGTTAGGCTCTAGGTCATAGTAAGCTTTCTGCGATTCACCAGTTAACAGAGGAGCCACTAGTCCAGCCCACTGCTCCTCAGGCCACTTTTCTCTTTCAGCGGTCCTTTCAAATGTGGTCAAAAATACCTCTGGATCATCCTCTCCAGTCATTTTTGTCAATAAACGACTCACCCCAAAGGACGCGGTATTAGTGGGACGGCTTTCCTCACTGGTCTGCGGACGTTGCTGCATTACTGCTTCCATCTGTTGTTGTAGTCTCTGCTCTTGCTTCTGCAACAGGTCTATGAAGCGGGCCTCAGATTGCTGCTGGGCTTGTTGCTGAGCCTCCAGACTCTGTTGCAAAGTTGCGTTTGTCTGCTGCTGGGCTGCAAGGCTCTGTTGATGAGCTTGCTGCTGGGCTGCGAAGTTCTGTTGTTGAGCTGCAAGGCTCTGTTGATGAGCTGCAAGGCTCTTTTGCAAACCTGCATTTGTCTGCTGTTGATTGGCATTTGCTAGAGCCAGCTGTTTCAGTATCTCCTCCATGCTGGCTTAAAAAAAACTGCCACTGGTTCTCCACCAACTGTGAGGGGGTTAGCTCGGCAGCGGGTGTGTGTGACCCCCGGGATGGGCTCCCCACACAAAAACAGGCCCAGCAGACGGAGGTTGTGGTTTTCAAAATCAAAAAGGTGCGGTTTATTTTCTATTTACAGTGACAAAAACACAGCAAAGCAAAAGAAACATAAACAAAATAAATCCTGGTCAATTTGACCTCTGACTAAACATACAGGTTTCCTAACTAACAACTGGGATCAGCCTAGTGCTGTCCTAGTCCCTAAGTCCCTGGTTTTAAATGTCCAAGCAAATAGCCACACAGGCTTTGTCTCACCGCACAAGGGTTCACTCTCTCCAGGAAGTCCACACAGGTCTGCTTCCAGGCATGAGCTAACCCCTAATGAAGCTGGGAGTTCTTATAGAGGCCTAAATGAGCTGACAAGCTTCAGCTGGTCTCATCAACTCCCTGTCTGCACGACGCCCCACACTCTCCCTAGAGGTATGAGTCATCCATGAGCCCACTATCCTCAGCTGGGCTTATACAACTCTCCACCTAGTTGTATAAGTCGGCGTAAAGCCTGAATCTGGGCGAAATATATCTACCCCCCTGGATGCAACCAGGTGACTTTACCTTCCTGCTGTCACACTGGGTATTGCCAGAGTGGTTGGAAACCCAGGGCAATAAACCAAAAACAAAAACAAAAAACACACAAATAACAGTGAGTAGGTCAATAATGACCTCTCCCTGACCCCAAATGTGTATTAGAAAATGAATTAGTGCTAGTATAAGAATTCTAAAATGCTAGGTGCATAGGTGCATATTTGCCAGCCACTATGAGAGTGACAAAAAATAAGGGGGGGGTAAAAACCCTCATATTTGATTAGGCCAAACTACTATGTGATATATATTAAACCATACCACAAACAGATATATATAAAAAAATATAAACAAAGTAATTATCCCGGTGTAGAACAGTTAAACAGAATAGTCCACCATATCAATGTGTATGGAATCCTGGTAGTTAGTACAGCATATGATTTAGTGTGTAAATTTTCCACAGTAATGTCCAATCAGGAACAATTCAACAGGTGACTTGTGTGAGGGTCCTTGCATCTAGTACAATCCAGGTGACACTTGTGCTCCCCCTTAAGATACCCTACTCACCAAAAGATGGAACCCCTGCAGGGGTACAAAGCGTGTGGGTGAGTGGTTTGATGACTTGGGGTAGTGCCGTGGGTCTCTCCTGGTCCTGGGATTCCTATGCGTCCCTGGTCTAACCGCTCCAGCACACAGCAATACTCCTCAGGGAAAAAAGAGCAGGAGCCACCATAGCGTAATCCAGATTTATTTAAAAAAGGAGTAAACATCCATAGTAAAAACCAACATCTAGCAGGTAGATATGTATTGAACAAAAATGAAAATAAAAATAAAAAATAAAAAATAGACCGGATCTAGGTCCAAGTACTGATCTATAAACCTTCACTGCTGAAGGTAAGAGGTTTAAAATTCCCGCACTTGGTCCCTGCGTCTATCGGAGCAGCGGTGTATGTTCGGCGTGCGTTCCACCCAGGGCCGATCCGCCCTATACGCTTGCTACGCAAGCTGCGTAGGGCTCCAAGTAATTACTAGGGGCCCCCGAATCTTCGCCGCCGCCGCTAGAGGTCCGCGGGTCGGGCGGAGACAATGTCTCCGCCGGCCGTCATTTTCTTGTAGACCAAGAGGAGGGTCAGGGTGGCTGCCAATAGGAATTGAGCTGCGGCACCGCCCACCTCCCGCCCCGCTGATGTCTGTCTGTGTGTGAGGGAAATGTGGGAAAGGGCGGATGTGGGAAGGGGCGGGGGTGGGCGGCGGCGGCGTCGCAGCTTAATTCCTATTGCCAGCCACCCGGCCGGCTCCTCCACTGTCCCCTCTGCATAATGGCGGCGGAGAGAGTCTCTGCTGCAGGGGCATCACACCTGGTGTAAGGGGGCCTCCACTGGGAATGCCTGATATAAGGGGGCCTCCGCTGGGAATGCCTGGTGTAAGGGGAGCCTCCGCTGGGAATGCCTGGTGTAAGGGGGGCCTCCGCTGGGAATGCCTGGTGTAAGGGGGGCCTCCGCTGGGAATGCCTGGTGTAAGGGGGGCCTCCGCTGGGGGAGGCCTGGTGTAAGGGGGGCCTCTGCTGGGGAGGCCTGGTGTAAGGGGGGCCTCCGCTGGGGAGGCCTGGTGTAAGAGGGGCCTCCACTGGGAATGCCTGGTGTAAGGGGGGCCTCCGTTGGGAATGCCTGGTGTAAGGGGGGCCTCCGCTGGGAAGGCCTGGTGTAAGGGGGGCCTCTGCTGGGAATGCCTGGTGTAAGGAGGGCCTCCGCTGGGGAGGCCTGGTGTAAGGGGGGCCTCCGCTGGGAATGCCTGGTGTAAGGGGGGCCTCCGCTGGGAATGCCTGGTGTAAGGGGGTCCTCCTCTAGGGAGGCCTGGTGTAAGGGGGTCCTCCGCTAGGGAGGCCTGGTGTAAGGGGGGCCTCCGCTGGGGAGGCCTAGTGTAAGGGGAGCCTCCGCTGGGAATGCCTGGTGTAAGGGGGGCCTCCGCTGGGAATGCCTGGTGTAAGCGGGGCCTCCGCTGGGAATGCCTGGTGTAAGGGGGGCCTCCACTGGGAATGCCTGGTGTAAGGGGGGACTCTATTGGGAATGCCTGGTGTAAGGAGGGACTCTACTGGGAATGCCTGGTGTAAGGAGGGACTCTACTGGGAATGCCTGGTGTAAGGAGGAACTCTACTGGGAATGCCTGGTGTAAGGGGGACTCCGCTGGGAATGCCTGGTGTAAGGGGGACTCCGCTGGGAATGCCTGGTGTAAGGAGGGACTCGGGGCTTCCACTGATTCTGCATTATGGTGAGTTGAATAATTTCATTCTATATTACAATGTAATAATAGAAATAATGCGCTTCAGTCATCCTGACACCATAACAACCATGGTGCCGGGATGATTGAAGCGCTAACACCAGGTGTTTGGAGTATCTTTATCTGCTGATTTGTTAAACTTTTTGGAATACACATATTTCTATTGTGGTGTAGGATCTGGGCCTGCTGTCCCTCCACCCCTCTTTTTTTCTTTCTCTCCCTCTCTCTTTCTTTCTCTCTTTCTCCCTCCATCCCTCATTCATCTCCGACTCTAACCACACCCCCTCAGAGCCACGCCCATGTAAGCCACGCCCACTATTCCACGTAAACCACACCCATTTTTTGCCACCGTAAAGGGCCCCTTAGCAGAATTTTGCTTAGGGCCCCAGGGAGGTCAGGATCGGCACTGTTCCACCGCTCAGAACCAGGGAACCGGAAGTGACGTATCGGCGTATCGACGTGAGTGGACCAATCAACTGACGCGTTTCATCATGTGACTTCTTCTGAGGTGATTCAGTCCCCTCACATTACACGCCTAATATAGCGAGCGGCCGGCGGATTCCTCCCATAGGTGGGGCTACGGAGCGTCACTTGGAAAACCCAGGGAGTCCAATAATTGGGCTAGAGAGTATATCTCATGCCGTGACGCCACCCTTTGTGAATCTTTCTCTACTCCTATGTAGAGCCCTCTTGTGGCCAAATAGATAACTACTCTCTGCGGGCCGCTGGCTGTACTTTTGCTACCTTATCAGGAAAATATCTGTGATTAAACATAAATAGGCATGTTCTCCCTGGTGTACCTTAATAAATGGGAGTAGAGGAATATGAACATTACCATATAATAAACATAAAATAACATAAAATTAGAAATAGTAATGGACATGGGGATTGGCACCAATTTTATAGGTTACCGTTTTAAATGGAGCAAGATGGAAAAATCTAATAGAATATAGTAAAATATGATTGAAAACGCAGTGTGAGCTTTATTTTGGGGCTTTTTTGCTTTCTTAAGTGAGCAGGTGTATAGATCCCCTTAAGATGGACCATATAATATTCTATGCTTACTAACCCTCACCCTGGTGGACTAGCACTGGCCCCAGGGACTCAAGTTAGCATTCATATCATCCAATCTGATTGTGCACATTTGAGTGGAAATGGATATAGCTAGTGATTATAAGGATATATTATATATATATATCAAAGAGTCCTATGTGGAAGATGTGTGGAGTAATCCCAGGTAGGGAGATAATTAGTAAGAAGGTTTTATAGAGTGTGGAAGGTTTGGATAAACAAACCCCAATTCCCCCCCAGTAGCTCCCAAGGCCGGAGACCATTGGGGACCTTATAGGAACCTTGAGGGGGAGGGGAAAATTACAGATAATTTGGCCTAATTATGCCATTTATGCTATGAAGATGGTCAGACAGGGAGGGGAGGGGGGGGAAGGGGAGGAACTTAAAAATTGGAAATAAAGCAATTTAAATCAATATCTAAGTTGAGTCCCTTAGGCGCAAGCGTTCCCAAAGTGTGTATCCATTTGGTTTCGTTCTTGGAAACCATGATCCGCTTATTAGGAGAAAAAGAATCCTTGCCAAACGTGCTGGTCAGCCAGTTCTCAATAAATGCCACAGGATTCTTGCCCCAGCCCTCTCCGGTATGCCTACCGCGCGGACATTATTGCGCCTCTGCCTATTTTCCATATCTTCCAAACGGGCCGTGTGACCAGTAATAATAGATTGCATATGGCGGACTTCTCTCTGCAGGGGGGCAACATCATCCTCCACAGTGCTCACTCTGTCTTCAAGTGCAGCTGTGCGATCACGCAGCTTCTGCATGTCCTGTCTAACCATATTCAATTCCAGTTTCACCCCTTTAATCTCATTAGTCATTATATTAATGGATGTTTTGCAGGATGTCACAACTGCAAAAATGTAAGCCACGCCCCCCGATTTAACCACTTTAGCCCCGGAAGGATTTACTCACTTCCCACTTCCTGACCAAGTAATTTTTCCGATACAGCACTGCTTCATTTTTACTGAAAATCACGCGTTTGTGTGACGCTGTACCCAAACAAAATTGATGTCCTTTTTTTCCCACAAATAGAGCTTTCATTTGGTGGTATTTGATCACCTCTGTGTTTCTTTGTTTTTTGCGCTATAAACAAAAAAAGAGTGGCAATTTTGAAAAAAAAAAAACTAATTTTTTTTTTTTCTGCTATAAAACATTTCCAATAAAAAAAAAAATTAAAAAAAATTATTCATCAGTTTAGGCCGATATGTTTTCTACTACTGTACAAATTTTTGGTAAAAAAAATATCACACTAAGTGTATATTGATTGGTTTGCACAAAAGTTATCGCAAAATAGGGGATAGAATTATGACATTTTTATTATTATTTTTTTATTTTACTAGTAATGGCGGTGATCAGTGATTTTTTGCGAGACTGCGACCAGTGACATTATTACAGTAATCAGTGTTAAAAATTGCACTGTTTTTGTACTAATGACACTGGCATGGAAGGACTTAACATCAGGGGCGATCAAGGGGTTAAATGTGTTCCCTGTTTGTGTTTTCTAACTGTATGGGGGACTGTGTGACTGGGGAAACACACAGATCCGTCTTCCTGCATAGCAGAAAGACAAAATCTGTGTGATCTCACCTGTCAGAATGCAGACCCCTGTCCTGTCACTGCGGGGACTCATTGGCTCTCCCGCTGGCCAATGGGAGCACGCGCGCCCACAAAAGTGAGTTCCCACGCCGACGTACAGCTACGGCGATTTGCGGGAACAAGCCACCTTGCCGCAGTATAATGACGGCGGCTGGTCGGGAAGCAGTTAATGTACAGTATATGTAAACCCTAGCAGTAAACCTTCCTTTTGGTCTGTTAAATGTACTATTGAAAATGTTCTGTCTTATCTGTTCAATAAGTGCAAAAAAATTACCTTTGATCTTGTCAAAAATCCAATGAGCTCATAACCTCCTGTGTAATATTATCTATTAGCAGTATTCCCTGCTGCCTTGGTGAACTACAGAACACCTTTCCCCCAGAGTTAGGTTCTTGTGAGCATGCCTGTATTCCATAGCCTGTTCAGTCCGAGGCAATATTCAGGCTTTTATTGGCCAGGGGTCTGAGCAAGAGGAAGACTCTGATTGGCTGGGGGTTTGCTGGTTGAACAGACAGTGGTATATAGGCACGCTTTGTGTCTGCACAGAATTCTGTGTCTCCAGAAAGCAGCCCAAGGATGTAAACTGACTATGTAAGCATAGATCAACTTCAATGTTTTTGTAGTCAGTTTAGAATAAAGAAGAAAGTTAACTGGTAAAATCAACTAGGTACTTCAGATAAAAGTAGTACACTAAAATGTTAGAGATTAAGTTGTGCATAATGGGTCAACAGAAACCAGGGCAGGGTCAGAGAACAGTAAATTGAAGGTCAAAGGCAAAGGATCCCTCTTGGAGAAGAGATATTATAATCTTTTATGTTGTTCAGAACGTGAGGACTGGGGGCAAAGCTGGAAATAAAAAGTCCTAGTGGAAAATCACCTCTAAAATGGTCAGATAATGGAGTTTTTGACCCAGGTGAAGGGGCCAGTGATGCGGTAGCATTGGGGGGCTGGATGCAGCTGGAAAGCCTGGACTGTGAGTGTTTGGACTTGGCAGGTCAGCTCACAGAGTTCAGAATAACTGGCCCTGTGTAGGACTGGTATGAAAGGGGGGGGGGGGGTTGCATGCTTGCTGCTCCTCCCTTTTCTGGCCAGCCAGACTGCATGAGATTCTGGTAGATATTTTTAGGGGGACCCCATTCCAGTGTCCCACTGGTCCAGTGGATGTGGGGATTGGCAGGGGGAGCTTTTTTGGAATTGAGAAGACATGAGTTGTTCCCCAGATATCTGGCCTACCACATGGATGGTACCCCCTTTTCCTTGTTCATTAAAAAAATGTACATGTTAAATAAACACATAGTGTACATAAAGTCCTTTATCCAAAAAAACAAAAAAAACCCTAATGCCTAATTCTACCTTCAATCATGCCATCCAGTGATGTATATCCATCATCAGTTACGATAAACAACACTACTTAGAACTGCTGACAAAAACGTGACAATCCTGCTCTCAACAGTCTCTCATCGCAACGGAGAGCCTCCAGGACAGCACCAGGGCAGCTGCTTAATGTAAACAAGCTGGCCTGTGATGCTTTCTGACATATTTTACCAAATTTGGTGACTTATATTTGGTCAATGTCATCACTAGGGAAACCTGCTGGCTTGCTTACTGCATGAAACAAGCCAGCCGTCGATCACAGAAGTCATTCCCCAGTGGCAGTAGTGCTATCACACAGCTAAAATAATGAAGGCTTAGCATAGGTGAACGGCCAGATCTGTCCATTTAGTTTGCCTTTTCAGAGAACCTTGAACAGTTAGATTTTGGGTTGAACCCCCTGTCAGTCTGAACCCAAAGCTGATTTCTATTGGTAAAGAACCCGGTACAGTGTTAGAAGAGTGCCCTTCTTCTGGGCACCACTTTTGAAGCATATTTGCTAATCAGCATGGTAAGGGCCAAGATGTTCATGGCTCTCGATCCGCAGAAATAACCCTTTTGATTTCTGTGTGAAAAGAGACTTACACCACCTCATTCTGAACATTTGAATTCAAGGGGCCTTATTTAGTAAAGAGGTTTTCTTAATTCCAGTATTCCAAAACAACTAGTCATAGTTTGCGCTGGTAAAATCAGACCACATCTGATTTCAAGGAAACCTGTCATTCGAGAATCATGTAAACCGCCATTGTTGGCTGTCATGCTATAGGAAATATCTCAAAATGTCTAGGCAGGAACTTAAAAATTGTTCCCTTTGTTTTGAATTCCTCCATAAAATAGCAGTGCGTTTCTTGTTAGGTGAGTGCACCTATGCACTCCTGTGCCCACGGCCTTATAGCTGTATATCTACAGTATGAGATCTGAGGCTTTGTGTTTCTAGTCTTAGGAGATTTGGAGAGATATTTCATGGTGTTTCTACCATGCTTCTCATTGTTTTCCTTGATAAAGACTCAGACATGAAGAAGCAAACCCTGTTACTACCAAGATGGCCACCACCACACAGTGTTAAATAAGGCATGACAAGTCAATAAAGATCAGCTGCCAGTTGACCTTACTGATGACTAGCCATTTACCCTCTACCAGCCATAAATTGAGCACAGCTTTCAGAGATTTGTTCCACTTTAGCAATGGCAGCCCCCATATTGCTCCTAGCACAGATTTACTTTAAAGTGGGTGTAAACCCACTTAAAAAAAAAAAAATAATAACACCTGCAAGAAAACCCACTTAAAAAAAATAAAAATAATAACACCTGCAAGAAAAATGCATAATGAGCTAGTATGCTATGCATACTAGCTCATTATGTGGCACTTACCTCAGATCGAAGCCTCTGAATCGCTCCACGCCCCCCTCCGCCGCCATGTCCCCTCCGACCGTCTTCCGGGTATCGCTGCTCCGGCGCTGTGATTGACCGGAGCGGTGATGACGTCACACGCATGCGCGCAGGGCCGGCATGCTCCCATTTAGAAAACCACATGATCCCATTCATAAAGCCGGCCCGCTAGTGAGCCTGCGCCGTTGACATCGGTGCAGTGTTTTCAGCTAATATCTCCTTAACCGTGTAGGTTAAGGAGATATTTCTTGCACCTACAGGTAAGCCTTAATCTAGGTTTACCTGTACAGTAGGTGCAAGTTGTGTGGTTGGGTTTACAACCACTTTAATATGTTGCCTAACTGCGTGTATTAAAAAAGGAAAAAAATATATACTTTGAAAAATAAAATACATTTTGTTTTCAAAATATTATATATTCCTTTACTGTAACCATTGCAAAGAGATTTTCTAATATATAATATTTGTGTGATATAGAACTGTAATTACATGTTTTCTACCATAACAAGTTGTGTCTCTATCAATGGTAATAAGTATCAACTGTTTCATGCTGCTTGAGTGTCTATCAACATTGAGTGGAATGTTTAAAATGTTGATTTACAGAATGTGCTGTTTATAGACATGAGTTACTTAGAAAGAGCGTGCAGATTGATGCCTCTCTACATAAATCTTAAGGAGGTTCTGCAAATGTATCTTTGGTAGGCAGCTTATTCTTGTGGTATTTGTGAAGGAAGAAGTTTTACCCTTTAATTGTTACATGCTCAAATATTCTCATAAATAGGGTGACACTCTATTCTGTATATTATCCAAATTAGGTTAAAAAGCAACAACTTTTATGAACAGCTACAATATTAGATCCCCAATGTTTCCTCTGCCCTCCAAACCAGTTAATCAAGCACACATTGTGCTTAATTGAGGAGTTAAGGAAGGGGGGGGGTGGCACATCACAGCACTGTAAAAGTGATTGGGCAGCTGTAGAGCCTCCCAGATTACGTTTACTAAACAGTCGGTCAGCAGATGAAAATGACTCAAAGATTATGTTTGCAACTGTAGCCGTTATCTTGGTATAACCATTTGCTGACAGGACATTTGGTCAGAAAGTGCTTAATGGTCAAATCAAGACAAAAAGTCAAAGCATCCTGTAAAGACACTTCACAGTGTGTTGGATAGCATGGTTCCTCCTGCTGGCTTATCATGTAGGGGTTGGCAGTAGGGATGAGCTTCGTGTTCGAGTCGAACATACGTTCGACTCGAACATCGGCTGTTCGATCGTTCGACGAAGATCGAACGATTTGGGCCGTTCGCGCCAAATTCGAGTGACGCGAACGGCCCACAATGCACTACGCCATCGCAGTGTCATCCAGGCGCTGTGATTGGCCAAGCATGCACTGTGACCCCGCATGCTTGGCCAATCACAGCGCCGGCAGCGAGGAGAGCAATGATTGGCCACAGGCAGGATGCCTGTGGCCAATTATTGCTGAGGGTGTTTAGTACACGCCCCACACTATAAAAGGCCGCCAGCACGGCGGCCTAGTGTAGTGTGTTCCGGAGCAGGGATAGAGCAGCATAGGCAGGGACAGTGACTTTTATTTCTTTCTTGCTTAACCTGGATTCCTTTAGTTTAGGGAAAGAGAAGGATAGGTAGGGAGAGTGTCAGTGTGTTTTGTGCTTGTGCTATATTGTGCTTAAAAAAAACATTTTTTCTAGGGACAGAAAACTGTAGGTAGGGAGAGTGTGTCAGTTTCTTTCACTGTCAAAGTCCTTGTTTCCAGGGACCTGGAAGGACAGTGAGTGAATTCTCCTTGTGCTAAATTGTGCTTAAAAAAAAACATTTTTTCTAGGGACAGAAAACTGTAGGTAGGGAGAGTGTGTCAGTTTCTTTCACTGTCAAAGTCCTTGTTTCCAGGGACCTGGAAGGACAGTGAGTGAATTCTCCTTGTGCTAAATTGTGCTTAAAAAAAACATTTTTTCTAGGGACAGAAAACTGTAGGTAGGGAGAGTGTGTCAGTTTCTTTCACTGTCAAAGTCCTTGTTTCCAGGGACCTGGAAGGACAGTGAGTGAATTCTCCTTGTGCTAAATTGTGCTTAAAAAAAACATTTTTTCTAGGGACAGAAAACTGTAGGTAGGGAGAGTGTGTCAGTTTCTTTCACTGTCAAAGTCCTTGTTTCCAGGGACCTGGAAGGACAGTGAGTGAATTCTCCTTGTGCTAAATTGTGCTTAAAAAAAACATTTTTTCTAGGGACAGAAAACTGTAGGTAGGGAGAGTGTGTCAGTTTCTTTCACTGTCAAAGTCCTTGTTTACAGGGACCTGGAAGGACAGTGAGTGAATTCTCCTTGTGCTAAATTGTGCTTAAAAAAAACATTTTTTCTAGGGACAGAAAACTGTAGGTAGGGAGAGTGTGTCAGTTTCTTTCACTGTCAAAGTCCTTGTTTCCAGGGACCTGGAAGGACAGTGAGTGAATTCTCCTTGTGCTAAATTGTGCTTAAAAAAAACATTTTTTCTAGGGACAGAAAACTGTAGGTAGGGAGAGTGTGTCAGTTTCTTTCACTGTGCAAGTCCTTGTTTCAAGGGACAGAGAAGGACACCTGAAGGTAGCCCTTATTGCTTTTTTCCCATCTCCCTGCAGGCCATCTATTAGAATGTCTGGAAGGCAAACAAGGAGAGGCAGACAGTCAGGAGGCAATAAAAGAGGGCAAGCAGGCTCTGTGTCTGGGGGCAACAGTGCTGGTCGTGGACGCGGTGCATTGTCATCAGCACATGGCCATGGGACACGCTTGTCCTTCTTTTCGGCAGCTGGACATGTTGAGCCACATCATGCCGAAGACTTGGTAGAGTGGATGACCAAGCCCTCCTCCTCCTCCTCATCCTCTCTCACCCAGGCTCAGGGTACTGGAAAAGCAGCTGCCAAAGCATCCTCTTCCCTGGTATCAATGTCAGACTCATCATCAGTCACTCCTTCCCTAGACCCACCATGTCCTCCTCCTGAGGAGTCCCCCGAACTGTTTCAGCACATTGTTGGGTACATGCTCCAGGAGGATGCCCAGCGTTTCGAAGGGTCTGATGATGAAACCCAGCTAGAGGAAGGCAGTAGCGTGAGAGCAGACAGAGGGGATGCTCAAGAAGGACACCAATCTGGCAGTCATGTTCCAGCAGTTGCAGCATACTGCCAGATTGGCTCCAGTGATGAGGAGGGAGGTGATGATGAGGTCATTGACTCCACGTGGGTGCCTAATAGGAGAGAGGAGGAGGAGGAGGATGAGGAGGAGGCACATCTCCAACGAGGCAGGATGCCCTTTGGTGGCCAGCGTAAGGGCAGTACACCGACGGAATCACACCGCAGAGCTCCGCCTGTGCAGGGCGCTGCCTCTGCCCGTCATTCAAAAAGTTCTTTGGTGTGGGCCTTTTTTGAGGCTAGTGCATCAGATCGCACAGCTGCTGTTTGCAACATATGTCTCAAGCGTATATCGCGTGGCCAAAACATCAGCCGCTTGGGTACCACATGCCTGACCAGACATATGTTGACCTGCCATGCAGCTCGTTGGCAAGCCTACCTCAAAGACCCACACCAAAGAACAAAGCGGACCTCTCCTTGCACCGCATCAGCTGGGATCTCCAACCCCACTATAACTTCAGTCCTCTCTGAAACATGCACTGAGAGGAATGAAGGTGTAGAATTAGGTGTGTCACAGCCAAGTACTTGCGGCCACTCTGCTAGCAGTACACCGACGTCCGATTCTAGCAGGCAAATTTCCCTGCCCCAGCTGCTGGACCGTCGAAAGAAGTTCACTCCCAGCCATCCACATGCCCAGCGGTTGAATGCTAGCTTGGCTAAATTGCTAGCGCTTCAACTGCTGCCTTTTCAGTTGGTAGACTCGGCCCCCTTCCGTGAGTTTGTGCAATGTGCGGTTCCTCAGTGGCAGGTTCCCAAACGCCACTTTTTCTCACGGAAGGCTATTCCGGCTCTCTACCGGCATGTGGAAGGCAATGTCTTGGCCTCGCTGGACAGGGCGGTCAGCGGTAAGGTGCATATTACCGCTGACTCATGGTCCAGCAGACATGGACAGGGACGTTACCTTTCTTTCACGGCCCATTGGGTCACTCTTTTGGCAGCTGGGAAGGATGCAGGACAAGGTGCAGTAGTGTTGGAGGTTGTCCCACCGCCACGCCTCCAAAATGCTACTACTGGTTGTGACACACCTCTCTCCTCCACCCCCTCCTCTTCTTCTTCCTCCATGGCCTCTTCCTGTGGTTTGTCCTATGAACCAGCGGTGCTCCGTAGCCGTTCACGGGGCTACGCAAGTACGCAGGCAAAAAGATGCCATGCCGTGCTTGCGCTGGTGTGTTTGGGGGACAGAAGCCACACTGGGGCAGAGGTCCTGTCTGCTCTGCAGGGCCAGGCCGAGAGGTGGTTGACGCCACGCCAGCTTAAGCCAGGAATGGTGGTTTGCGACAATGGCACCAACCTCCTCTCCGCCCTCCGACAGGGACAACTGACCCATGTGCCCTGTGTGGCTCACGTCCTTAACCTGGTGGTGCAGCGGTTCTTGGGCAGGTACCCGGGCTTACAGGATGTCCTGAGGCAGGCCAGGAAAGTCTGTGTGCATTTCCGCAGATCTTATAATGCCAGTGCTCGCCTGGCTGAGCTGCAAAAGGAGTTGAACCTGCCCAAGAACCGCCTTATATGTGACATGCCCACCAGGTGGAACTCAACGTTGGCCATGCTGCAGCGGCTGCACACGCAGCAGAGGGCCATCAATGAGTACCTGTGCGACTACGGCACCAGGACAGGGTCAGGGGAGCTTGGTTTTTTTTCTCCACGCCAGTGGGGCATGATCAGGGATGCATGCACTGTCCTGGCACCATTTGAGGAGGCCACGAGGATGGTGAGCAGTGACAGTGCATGCATCAGTGACACTGTACCTCTTGTCCACCTGTTGGAGCACACGCTGCGTGGAATAATGGACAGGGCACTTGAGGCAGAACAGAGGCAGGAAGAGGAGGACTTCCTTGCCTCTCAAGGCCCCCTTTACCCAGACAGTGTTCCTTCTGTCCCACCCATCGCACAGGAAGAGGAGGAGGAGGAGGAGGAGGATTGTGTCAGCATGGAGGTGGAGGCTGGCACTCAGCATCATCAGCAGCAGTCTTTTAGGGATGATTTACAGTCCCAAGAAACCAGTGGACTTGTACGTGGCTGGGAGGAGGTGGCTGCGGATCATGTCGTCCTTAGTGACCCAGAGGACTCCGGAGCGAATGCCTCAGCAAACCTACGCTGCATGGCCTCCCTGATCCTGCAAAGTCTGCGGAAGGATCCTCGTATTCTTCGGATCAAGGAGAGGGACCATTACTGGCTGGCCACTCTCCTTGATCCACGGTACAAGGGTAAGGTTGCGGACCTTATGTTACCGTCGCAGAGGGAGCAGAGGATGAGACAACTCCGGGAGGCCTTGCAGAAAGGTCTGTGCAACGCGTTCCCAGAGACTGGGAGGTTACAAACTCCTGGTCCTGGACAACGAGTTGCTGAGGCTTCGGCCAGTCAAAGAAGGAGCGGTGGGGAAGGTGGCCGTCTGACCGATGCGTTCAGACAATTCTTTAGTCCGCAGCCCCAAAGTATGATCGGTTCCAGCAACCATCGCCAGCGTCTGATAAACATGGTGCAGGAATATCTAGGGGCAAGGTCAGACTTGGACACCTTCCCCACCGAAAATCCTCTGGCTTACTGGGTCTTGAGGATGGATCACTGGCCAGAGCTTGCACAGTATGCAATTGAGCTACTGGCCTGTCCTGCATCCAGCGTTCTTTCGGAACGCACATTCAGTGCTGCTGGAGGATTTGTCACGGATCACAGGGTGCGCCTGTCCACCGACTCGGTTGATCGACTGACTTTCATCAAGATGAACCAGTCTTGGATCACCACCAGCTACCACACACCTGATGCTGATATAACAGACTAATTGATTTTAACATGTCACATCCCTTCAAGACTGATGCTGATGCTGAGTGCCTGTGCTGTTATGTTGACTGGCTATCCTCCTCCTCCGAGTCCTCAATGATACGATTGATGATGATAGCTTGGAAGATCATTTTTGTTTATGGGTGCCGCCACCAGTGGCTAAGGCCCAATTTTTCAGCCCCTGTTTTACAGGGGCGTGTAATTACAATTTTTTTAGCAATAATTTGCCATAGGGCTCATTGCTGTGCTCCAAGTACAGTATCTGTGAGGGGTTGGAGTGTTGTGGCACCAGTGCCTAAGGCCCAATTTTTCAGCCCCTGTTTAACAGGGGCGTGTCATTACAATTTTTGAAGCAATACTTTGCAACAGGGCTCATTGCTGTGCTCCAAGTACAGTATCTGTGAGGGGTTGTAGTGTTGTGCCACCAGTGCCTAAGGCCCAATTTTTCAGCCCCTGTTCAACAGGGGCATGCAATTACAATTCTTGATCTAATAATTCACAGCAGGGTCCATTGCTGCACCCACCAAGAGTAACTCTGAGGGCTTACAGTCTTGTGGCAACGCCACCACCACCACCACCACGAAAGGCCCAATTTTTCAGCCCCTGTTCAAAAGGGGCATGTAATTACAATTCTTGATCTAATAATTCACAGCAGGGCCCATTGCTGCACCCACCAAGAGTAACTGTCAGGGCTTACAGTGTTGTGGCACCAGCACCACCATCAAAGCCCCAATTTTTACTACCACTGTTCAACAATTATATGTAATTAAAATTCCTGATATAATAGTTGACAGCAGGGCGTTCCAGCACCAACCAAGAGTAACTGAGTGCTTACAGTGTTGTGCCAACACCAACAACTAAGGGGCCTATTTCTGCAGAGTATATACGGCAGGTCCCTACTTTCAAACATCCAACTTACAAACGACTCCTACTTGCAAACGAAAGAAGACAACAGGAAGTGAGAGGAAATCTACCCCTAGAAAGGAAAATTCTCTCCTGTAAGAATAAATATGGGAGAAAGGGGTCTCATCTGTACTGATGCTTTATCAGCAATCCTTGTTTCAAGAAAAACACCACATTTCAAAAACAGTTGTCATTGGGACGGAAAGTGAGGTGAAATGTTCTGAACAGGGGCACAGACAGCAAAACAAATGTTACAGGTGTGATAACCCTTACCTATGTTTCCCAAAAAGTTTAAAAATAGATTTTTGGGCTGGAGCTACACTTCAACAATGTACCTGTTCAAAATTACAAACAGATTCTACATAAGAACAAACCTACAGTCCCTGTCTTGTATGCACCGCCTGTATACGGCTGTTCAGAGTATATAGGGCCTTTTTTATTTTATGTGCGGGGTTCCCCTTAATATCCATACAAGACCCAAAGGGGCTGGTAATGGGCTGGGGTAGGGGGGGGGTCATGGGGTAGCTATGCCATTTTTCTTAAAGAATTTCATCCATATTACCGGGACCAGACATTACATTAAAGCCGCAAGCAGTTTTAAATGGCTTTTTTTTCCTTTAGAAGTGTCATTTTGTGCAGGGACAGTTCTAAACACGGGAAACACGTGGCACTTCACAGGCATACTTTAGACACCCCCCAGGTACGATATTTAAAGGAATATTTGACTTTTTTTTTTTCACTTTATGCATCATTAAAATGACTGCTCCCGAAAAACGACCGTTTTTAAAACTTCTTTTTGCATTGATACATGTCCCCTGGTGCAGAACCCGGGTTCCCAAACCCTATTTATGACAATAACATGCATAATAGTTGTTATAATTAGCACTTTAGAATTCGAACGTTCGCATCCATTGTATTTAATAGGGTTCTAATGTTCGTTCGAACTTTCGGTCCGTTCGCGGGTTCTGGTGCGAACCGAACCCGGGGGTGTTCGGCTCATCACTAGTTGGCAGTAGGAACCACAGTGTGTGCCAGATGTGTTTTTTTTTCTAGTGCCCTTCAAAAATGCAAGTAAATTACCTTACTGGTTGTCATAGATAAAACTTCATAAAGAGTGTCATAATTACTAGGAATATTTCTTCCGGGAGTGCGACAAATGACGGAACTTGGAACAGATTCATGTCTATGTCGGTAAGGTGTATATCAATCTGCCTCAACTCTGACAGAAGTGTCACAAGCATTACTCCTGTAAAGTTGGTAGTAAAATACTGCGCTGCCTCAGTATATGTGCTAATATATGATTATGATAAGGTGATGTAAACTTGCTGCTGCAACTAACTATGTGAGATACACACACTATAAACAATTGGAAAAAATATAGCTGCGCTGCAATGTACAATTAAATAACATAAAGTAATACAAGGTATAATATGGTGTAATGCAAAAATTATATGGATGATAAAAGCTGTGATATATCCCCTAAAATCCAAAAAAGGTGGTTGAACACAGTATGGAATTAACAAGTGTGCCCCTCCATATGTCCATATCACTGTATTCAATGAATAGCAAAAAACTGTGAGTTGCACTCCGAAGGGAACACAGTTCTGATAACAGTCCTTCAATGTGTTGATCAACGGTGACTTCAAACAAATATACACCCAAGAAGAAGTGATGAGATGTTATAGAAAAGGGTCCTCCACCTCTTATATCAAATTTGCTTACCAGCTACACAGGGGCGTACCTAGAGCATTTGGCACCCGGGGCGAATCCTATATCTGGCACCCCCCCACATTAAAATGTAAAAACACCCCACTGTGCCCCCGGCATACCTCTGCATCAACAAATATCTCTTTGTCACTACTGTGTACCCCCTCTCCACAACTGCACCTCTGGACCCCTTTACATTACACAGCACCCTGCATCACTGGACCCCTTTACATTACACAGCACCCCGCATCTCTGGGCCCCTTTACAATACACAACACCCTGCACCTCTGGACCCCTTTACATTACACAGCACCCTGCACCCCTTTACATTACACATCACCTTGCATCACTGGACCCCTTTACATTACACAGCACCCTGCACCTCTGGGCCCCTTTACATTACACAACACCCTGCACCCCTTTACAATACACATCACCCCGAATTTCTGGACCCCTTTACATTACACAGCACCCTGCATCACTGGACCCCTTTACATTACACAGCACCCTGCACCACTGGACCCCTTTACATTACACAGCCCCCCTGCACCCCTTTATATTACACAGCCCCCGTCACCACCTCTGGACCCCTTTACATTACACAGCACCCTGCATCACTGGACCCCTTTACATTACACAGCACCCTGCACCACTGGACCCCTTTACATTACACAGCCCCCCTGCACCCCTTCACCACCTCTGGACCCCTTTACATTACACAGCACCCTGCATCACTGGACCCCTTTACATTACACAGCCCCCTGCACCTCTGGACCCCTTTACATTATACAGCCCCCAGAGCTCTGGACCCCCTGCATGTTACACAGACCCCCTTCAGTTCACATCCCCCTTCAGTGCAGACACCCCCTTCAGTGCAAGACCCCCCAGTGCAAACCCCCCCCAGTGCAACCCCCCCCAGTGCAAACCCCCCCAGTGCAAGACCCCCAGTGCAACCCCCCAGTGCAAGACCCCCAGTGCAAACACCCCCTACAGTGCAGACACCCCCAGTGCAAGACCCCCCAGTGCAAGACCCCAAAGTGCAAACACCCCTCGGTGCAAACACCCCCCAGTGCAAGACCCCCAGTGCAAACACCCCCCAGTGCAAGACCCCAAAGTGCAAACACCCCTCAGCGCAAACACCCCCCCAGTGCAAGACCCCCCTCAGTGCAAGACCCCCCAGTGCAAACACCCCTCAGTGCAAACACCCCTCAGTGCAACACCCCTCAGTGCAAACACCCCCCAGTGCAAGACCCCCCTCAGTGCAAGACCCCCGAGTGCAAACACCCCTTAGTGCAAACACCCCCCAGTGCAAGACCCCAAAGTGCAAACACCCCTCAGTGCAAACACCCCCCAGTGCAAGACCCCCCTCAGTGCAAACACCCCCCAGTGCAAGACCCCAAAGTGCAAACACCCCCCAGTGCAAGACCCCCCTCAGTGCAAGACCCCCCAGTGCAAACACCCCCAGTGCAAGACCCCCCAGTGCAAGACCCCAAAGTGCAAACACCCCTCAGCGCAAACACCCCCCAGTGCAAGACCCCCCTCAGTGCAAACACCCCCCAGTGCAAACACCCCCCAGTGCAAGACCCCAAAGTGCAAACACCCCAAAGTGCAAACACCCCTCAGTGCAAGACCCCAAAGTGCAAACACCCCTCAGTGCAAGACCCCCCTCAGTGCAAGACCCCCCAGTGCAAACACCCCTTAGTGCAAACACCCCCCAGTGCAATACCCCAAAGTGCAAACACCCCTCAGTGCAAACACCCCCCAGTGCAAGACCCCCCTCAGTGCAAACACCCCTCAGTGCAAGACCCCCCTCAGTGCAAACACCCCCCAGTGCAAGACCCCCCAGTGCAAGACCCCTCAGTGCAAACATCCCCCAGTGCAAACACCCCCCAGTGCAAGACCCCCCAGTGCAAACACCCCCCAGTGCAAGACCCCCCAGTGCAAGACCCCAAAGTGCAAACACCCCCCAGTGCAAGACCCCCCTGTGCAAACACCCCTCAGTGCAAACACCACCCAGTACAAGACCCCCCTCAGTGCAACTCCCCCTCCCCATTCAGTACCTCAGATCAGCACAGCGGCGGCACATGGACAGAAAGTCGGGTCCCCTCCCCCTCCGTACACATAAACAGAGAGGAGGGGGAGGCGGCTTCATTCGGCTGTGCTTCTGTGAAGTTAGTCACAGGTGAAGCAAGTGCCACTGTGCCGAACACCGCTCACAGCCCGCGGCCGTGAAAGGAGGGGATGAATGGTGCAGTGGTGTCACCCCGCACCCCTCCCCCCCTGTATCGCCGCTGACTGCCGCTGCCTAAGTCCCACGGCGCTGATGCTGTCTGTGCGCTTAAGTCACGGGGGGCGCCGGCCTGACACCCCCCAGTGTGTGGCACCCCGGTGCGGCCCGCCCCCCCGCCCCCCACTTAGTACGCCTCTGCAGCTACATAGATCTCTTGTCAGGAGATCAAAACAGCCTGTGGCTAATTACCCCAACCCTGGGTCTCTCAATGGTAAACTGCAAACACTCCTGTCTGCTCCACGTCTGGAATCCATGGTATTTCTCCAGAGTAAGTGGTCCCCATGCAAATACAAAGGCTACCATAGTGTGATACTGTATGGATATTTATTGTAAAAAATGAGGATGTACACTTACAATTACGATGTAGTTAAAAAGCATGTCTAAAATTCAAGCCGGCCAGCTCTCACTATCCGCCCGTTCCTTCCGGGACTGTAGCGTTGTATCGCGGTGACATCAGCACGCCGCTCCTCTCTATGCCGTTTCGTCACAGATTACGTCGTCCAGGGGCACTACAATTTACAATAAATATCCATACAGTATCACACTATGGTAGCCTTTGTAGTTGCATGGGGACCACTTACTCTGGAGAAATACTGAGGATTCCAGACGTGGAGCAGACAGGAGTGTTTGCAGTTTACCATTGAGAGACCCAGGGCTGGGGTAATTAGCCACAGGCTGTTGTGATCTCCTGACAAGAGATCTATGTAGCTGGTAAGCGAATTTGATATAAGAGGTGGAGGACCCTTTTCTATAACATCTCATCACTTCTTCTTGGGTGTATATTTGTTTGAAGTCACCGTTGATCAACACATTGAAGGACTGTTATCAGAACTGTGTTCCCTTCGGAGTGCAACTCACTGTTTTTTGCTATTCGTTGAATACAGTGATATGGGCATATGGAGGGGCACACTTGTTAATTCCATGCTGTGTTCAACCACCTTTTTTGGATTTTAGGGGATATATCACAGCTTTTATCATCCATATCATTTATGTATTACACCATATTATACCTTGTATTACTTTATGTTATTTAATTGTATATTGCAGCGCAGCTATATTTTTTCCACTCCTGTAAAGTGGCAGAGAAGCCATTGAGAGAGATTGGGAAAGTAACATAAACGTGTCAAATATCCATTCCGGTGGAATATAAAGACAAACTTTATTGCAGAATTTGCTCAAAGATGTGATACAATAATTACACGTGCAGCACAATCAACAATTGACTCCAACATGGAAGAGATCCTATTTGCCTCCACTTTCCTTAAAGTGGAGTTCCTACTAAAATAAAAATATTAAAAGTCAGCAGCAACAAATACTGCAGCTGCTGACTTTTAGGCTCGGTTCACACCTATGCGAATTGGATGCGGCTTACAACGTATATAATTCGCAAGACATTTTAAAATACATAGTTTTGTATGAGGCTGGTTCACATATCTGCGGGGACTTCGCACTGCACAGTTCAGAAAAAACATGTGCATTTTCTAGGCAGTGCGGTCCGGCTCAGGTCCGAATTCAGGCCTATTATCTTCTATGGACACGTATCTGATTCACAGATGCATTCCGTTGTGAACAGGCATTCTCTCCCCCTGCTCACTACACCTCCCCCCTCTCCCTGCTCATCTGATCCGCAGCTACAACACAGAGGAAGCACTGAACAGCTGCTTCTTCTCTTCGCACAGAGAACGGAGCTGGAATTCACACCGGACTGGTGTGAACCCAGCCTAAATAATTGGACACACACCTGTCCCAGGGTCGAGCGATGCGGGGGAACAAAGCCCAGCTCGTCTCCCCCTCCTGTCCGCAGCGCCGGCTTCACTACTGTGGGCGTTCGGCTGTGGCTTCACAGCTGGGCACGCACTGCGCATTCGCACCATGATTGGCCAAGCAATCATCTGGGACCTGTGACGTGACCCCCAAAAAAATGACATGCCAAATGTGACATGTCAGGGGGTCACCTTCCCTTAAAGTGGTTGTAAACCCTTACAGACCACTTTTACCTACAGGTAAGCCTAGATTAAGGCTTACCTGTAGTTGCAAGAAATATCTCCTTAACCTACATTGTTTAGGAGATATTTGCAAAAAAGACAGCACCGATGAGCGTGCCGTTTATGAATGGGATTGTGCCGTCACTGGATGCTCCCGCGCACATGCACGGGAGTGAAGTCATCGCGGCTCCGGCCAGTCACAGCGCAGGAGCCGCGATACCCGGAAGTCACTCCGGGAGACATGGCAGCGACGGAGGAGGGGAAAGAGGACCGCTGCGGGGGCTTCAATCTCAGGTAAATAATTCATAATGAGCTAGTATGCTATGCATACTAGCTCATTATGCCTTTGTCTTGTAGGGTGTATTTTTTATTTTTTTCAGAGGGTTTACTTTCTCTTTAAAGTGTAAGTTAAATTTTTGGGTGGAACTCCACTTTAACACTATGACAATATTTTTTTATGAATTTGTCACAAATATAGACCTTGCCAGAAATGTGTTGCAAACGCCTTACTGAATTGTCCCCACTGTTTTCACGGCTATGCAAAGGAAAGTTTTCCTAAATGCCTATCAATTTGTTTTTAAGCTTCGTAGTGAGATCCCTGTGCAGCTCTTCAAAAGCATCTCACAAAGTTTACATGGAGGAAACATGGATATATTATTACACACAAGAGACTTGTCAAATGATTCAAGTGACAGGATATAAGTTGTCAACATTAAAAACACATTGCACAGAAAGTAAATGTGGTCTTGTTTTCCTGTTGTGTTGAATGTTGTTTCCTTCGTTGGTTTCTAGGCCACTGTTTGCCAGCAATAAATCCCACAAGAACGTATAAATGATCTGTAAAAACTGTGTTCACATCATAACGAATATACAGACCATGATGTGGCATTTGTGTGCTTTAGAAAACAGAACACCTTGAGTACCTACCTTTGGTGGTCCATATATATATGCAAAAAAAATTCTGCCCTATTCCCCTTTTGTAATTTTCAGTCATGTATTTAGACTAGATTGTGTTTCACCTTTCATCCCAATAAATGGCTTTGCACTTCACAACTGAACCCAATCAAGATCCAAGTAAATTATGATAAAATTGCAAATAGTAAAATATCTGCTAAATGGTACACAGTTGTTACAAAAGGTGAAATTGCTACATAACTGTAAACTAAATTGCGCTGAATTTTTTTGATAAATGCTGGAGAGTAAAACCACACAACAGTTTAGGATTTGTCTCTCAAATTAAATTTCTGTGCATTAGTTCCTGGGCCTGCAAACTTTTTGTAGCACTCATATAAAGTAAATATGAAATAAAAAACCAATACAAAATCCAACAGGAAGACTGGGTTCCAAGTCAAGATTTTTTTGCTTGCTTAAAACAAAAAAAAATATATTTACCAAAAAAATAGATTTTTGGCTGTTGTGTGCAATTTTTATCACGGTGGCTGAACTCTATTGTACACCACTTCTCACTAAATGTGAAAATGCTGTGCTAGGACATTGCTTGCAGCTTTTTTTCAACATGCTATCCGTCAACATATTCATCTGACAATGAGTCAACGGCTTGCAATAGTACAAATATATAATAGAAAAGTCAGATTACAATGTGACAAATGTGCAAATAAAACAAAAATGTCCTTCTCAACTAAAATGGGCACAATGCAAAAGACTCTTATTCAACATCTCCCAACTCTGTCAGAAAAATGAAATGTTAGCTATGAGATGTGCCTTAAAAGAAGAGTAAACTCTTGCTGCCTACACCACTAAACACCATTACAGTAAGGATAAATTGCCAATGAAAGTTTCTTCTAAAAATTACATTTTTGGTAATGCCCATTTTCTGAGTCCCTTGCAGTGCTTGGTCGTTTCCCGTGATGACCCCAACATCACTACTTTGTACCCTGTACATAGCTTAGATTAGAAGAGAAGCAGCACAAGTAGCCACTCTGCTATGCCTCAGTGAGTTTATGTTCTAAGAAGAAGCATGCTGATAGGAGGAGAGAGCAGAGAGATGAGCAAAAATAAAAAAAATATTACTTTTTAGAAACATTGCGACATTAACCAGCTGGAGCCACAATACTATATAAAAACAAACAAAAATTATTATATATATATATATATATATATATATATATATATATACCGTATATACTCTGCATTTAGCGTAGACTAGATATTCAGTGTAGACTCTATATTCAGTCAGTGCAGGCAGTGTATTTGATAAGGGGAACCCTGTGCCAAAATGTAAAAATAAATGGTGTGGGCCCCCCCAAAATCCATACCAGGCCCTTCAGGCCTGATATGGATTTTAAGGGGAACCCATACGAAAATAAAATACGATTATGGCTGTAAAATAGGAAAATGTTAAACTAAGGGTGCATGGCATGTTTTTGTTAAAATGGTGAGAGGTGGTAGTGTGGATGGGAAGAAAGGGCATGTGACATAGCACTGGGCAAAAACAAAAAAAATTATTCTAAAAAACTACCACCAGTAAAAGCAAGGGAATAAGGGGGTTTGTTTTTGTCATTCATCTCTCAAAGTGTACCCATTGTATGGACTGTTTTGAACTATACAATATTTTTATATAATAATGTTGTTGCATTTTAATTTTGTATATTTTCTTGCCCCTCTCGTTATGAAATAGAACAGATTTAACCATATAGGTATCTATTTATGTGTATATTTATGATTTTTTCTCAATAATATAATATAGTTATGTATATAAGTACCTAAAAAATAATAATAATAATATAAAACAATTATGTGAATATAAAATATACAATAGACCATAGATATGCTAACTATCTTAAAATATTTAAACCCCTATCCCGCACATACTTCATTTAAAGTCCCGCCCTTTTTGTCACCTGTTTATGTCACCGGATGGCCCCACCCTTGGCTATATAACAGCTGTTAAAGCGAAAAGACGGCAGTCGGCGGGACGCCTCCCATGGAGGCTGACTTTTTCAGTTTTTTGGCTGGGTTTTTCTCTGGACCATCTGCACCGTGATTGAAGATTGATGGACATCATGGGACAATTTAAAAAAAAAATTGTTTAAAAAAGGAATTGTCAAAAACTGTCTCCTATCGTTTTTACTTTTTTACACTTTTTTGGTGAATGGGTATATAGGGGGGCCGGATCTGGGGACCCCCTTGTTAAAAGGAGCTTCCATATTCCGATAAGCCCCTGCCGCAGACCCCCACAACCACCGGGCAAGGGTTGTGGTGATGAGGCCCTTGTCCCCATCAACATGGGGACAGGGTGCTTTGGGGGGACCCCCTTTTCCTGCTGCCTGCCAGGTGGCATGCTCGAAAAAGGGCCTGGTAATGGACTTGGGGGGGGGGGGCCACATAGTTTTTTTCAATGATTTTTTATGTATATTGCTGGGATTCGGCAATACATTACAGGCGCAAGCAATTTTAAATGACATTTTTTCCTTTAGAAATGTAATTTGGCGCTACTTCACAGGTAGACTAAGGGGACCCCCAGGCACGATTTTTAAAGGAGTATTTCATTTTTATTGTTTCACTTTAAGTATTATTAAAATCACTGCTCCTGAAAAAACGTCAGTTTTAAAAACGTCTGCAATGATACATGTCCCCTGGGGCAGTACCCGGGTCCCTATACACTTTTTATGGCAATAACTTGCATATACCGTATATACTCGAGAATAAGCCGACCCGAGTATAAGCCGAGGACCTAATTTTACCACAATAAACTGAGAAAACGTATTGACTCGAGTATAAGCCTAGGGTAGGAAATGCAGCAGCTACTGTAAGCGGAAAAGAGGGTCAACAATGCCCATTTGCACGCCTCACTGTGCCCATTTCAAACCTCACTGTGCCCATTGCAGTCTCACTGTGCCATACCTCACTGTGCCCATTGTAACCTCACTGTGCCCATTGCAGTCTCACTGTGCCATACCTCACTGTGCCCATTGCAACCTCACTGTGCCATACCTCACTGTGCCATACCTCACTGTGCCCATTGCAACCTCACTGTGCCATACCTCTGTGCCATACCTCTGTGCCATACCTCACTGTGCCATACCTCACTGTGCTATACCTCACTGTGCCATACCTCACTGTGCCCATTGCAACCTCACTGTGCCATACCTCACTGTGCCATACCTCACTGTGCCCATTGCAACCTCACTGTGACATACCTCACTGTGCCCATTGCAACCTCACTGTGCCATACCTCACTGTGCCCATTGCAGTCTCACCATGCCCATTTGCAACCTCACTATGCCCGAGTACCTGAATTATTGACAGGCGTCCATTTTTTAAAAGTCGCTTCCTCTTGGCGTTCCGTTCCGTGATAGGCATTTGACATTGTGTTCCCCCTATCACGGAGCTCCTCTCATTCTCGGACTCAGTTTCCCAGCAGACACTCTGTTCAGTGTTCTGCCAATCACGGACATTCTTTCATCCTCGGACAAGAGGATGTCGATGATTGGCGGAACACTGAACACAGTGTCTGCTGGGAAACTGTTCGAGGATGAGAGGACCTCCGTGATAGGCGGAACACAGTGTCAAATGCGTATCACGGAATGGAACACCAGGAGGAAGCTGCGACTTTAAAAAAAATGGACGCCTGTCAAGAATTCAGGTACACTGACTCGAGTATAAGCCGAGGGGGGTATTTTCAGCCCTAAAAAAAGGGCTGAAAAACTCGGCTTATACTCGAGTATATACAGTAAGCCTTTAAAATGAACACTTTTGATTTTTCATGTTCGTGTCCCATAGACTTTAACAATGTGTGCATGTTCGTACAAATTTTTTGTCTGTTCGCATGTTCTGGTGCGAACTAAACCGGTGGGTGTTCAGCTCATCCCTACCACAGAACATAAACTACATCAAATCAACAATAAATATGTGCAGCACTATTAATAGTGCATGTGCAGCACTAATCAAGCCATGCTTTAATAAATATTATTAACATTTTTAAAATTCAGGCAGAAAATGTGCACCAAAAATATTAACCACTTGCCGACCAGCGCACGACTATATACGTTGGCACAATGGCTCAGATGGGCAGATGGGCGTACATTGTGGGCCAGCCGCCGTGAGCTCCGTGAGTGTGACTGCGGGTCCCGCAAACTCGATGTCCGCCGGGAGTCCCGCGATCATCTCACGGAGAGGAAGAATGGGGAAATGCTGATGTAAACAAGCATTTCCCCGTTCTGCTTAGTGACAGGACACTGATCACAGCTGCCTGTGATCGGGAGCGGTGATCAATGTCGTGTCACACGTAGCCCACCCCCCCCCCACAGTTAGAACACATCCCAAGGACACACTTAACCCCTTCAGCGCCCCCTACTGGTTAACCCCTTCACTGCCAGTGTCATTTACACAGTAATCAATACATTTTTATAGCACTGATCACTGTATAAATGACAATGGTCCCAAAATGGCGTCAATAGTGTCCGATGTGTCCACCATAATGTTGCAGTCATGCAAAAAATCGCTGATCGCCACCATTACTGGTAAAAAAAAAAATATTAATAAAAATGCCATAAAACTATCCCCTATTTTGTAGACTCTATAACTTTTGCGCAAACCAATCAACAAACGCTTATTGCGATTTTTTTACCAAAAATATGTAGAAGAATACGTATCGGCCTAAACTGAGGAAAAAAATAGTTTTTTTCTATATTTTTTGGGGATATTTATTATAGTAAAAAGTAAAAAATATTGCTTTTTTTTTCTAAATTGTCGCTCTTTTTTTGTTTATAGCGCAAAAAATAAAAACCGCAGAGGTGATCAAATACCACCAAAAGAAAGCTCTATTTGTGAGAAAAAAAGGACGTCAATTTTGTTTGGGAGCCAGGTTGCACGACCGCGCAATTATCAGTTAAAGCGACGCAGTGACGAATCGCAAAAAGTGCTCCGGTCTTTGGGCAGCCAAATGGTCCGGGGCTGAAGTGGTTAATATATGTGTAAAAAGTAAGTGTGAATTCACAATATATATGCACTCTACAATTCCATCAAAAAATAGAATTGTGCAAATAACCAGTCCTTAAATCTTTCCAAGTATTGTGCACTGAAATCAATAGTGATCTTCCACTTGTAGATCTGTGAATTCATCATCCAACACCACCTCATCCACTATTTGTGAGTCTGCCCAACTTGGAACTAACCTTAGGTGTATACAGTAAGACAGAGGTGCCCAACTTTTTCAAGAGCGAGGGCCAGTTAAGCGGCTTGGTACCCGGTCGTGGGCCACAATAAGTGGAGGGGGTGGATGATGGGTCTGTGTCCACTCTGCATATGCAGATTGGACATGGACACGGCCCACTATACTCTATGGGCCCTCTGATCCGATCTGCCCAGATGGAAGGGGATGGATCTCCCCTTTATCAGATTGAATTGGAAGTGGGTGGGTATATGGCCACAAGTCCGTTTACATCTGTGGCTCAAAAGAGGTGACCCAGGGGTCCGATTGGGTCAGACTGATTGTGTCAAAGGGGCCTAAGGCTGCTTTCACACTGATGCGCTGTGGTTTACCCACACCGAGGGTGCAGCACAGTGCACCTGTGGCTTTTCTGTGGGTTAGCTGCACTTTGCCATAGACTTCTATGATATCCTCCAAGTGTGGTGCACATTCTGAAGTGCACCAAACCTGCAGGTAATAATAGAAGTGTATGGCAAAGTGAAGGTAACCCACAGGTGTTCTGCAGTGCACCTGCAGATCAGTTTGAAAGCAGCCCACTAACCACTGCAGAACAGATATGCCCAAATATACACTTTGGTTTTAGTAATAAACTTACCTTTAATAACAGACTTCCATTCAGGTATCGCCAGCTATTGGTGTCCCAGGTAGAGTGCATTTGATATCACGCCGCCTATGACAGGAGTTGGTGCTTTACAGAAAGCATTGGCTTATGTGGCTCTGCAGCCGCTTAATGTACAACACTGATGCTCTGGGATGGTGGTTCGGCAACCCACAATCTGGGCTTGCCAACCTGCCATCCCAGAGCAGGAGGTCGCGGGCCACATCAGAGGGCTCCGCGGGCCACATGTGGCCCCTTGGGCCACTGGTTGGGTACCCCTGCAGTAAGAGTTCAAAATGAGGCATTATATGATAGGAATAGAAAGCTGCTCGATGCCTCCGCCCTTAATAGAAGTTGGGATCGCCCAAAAAAATCTCCTCCAGGCCCATCCACAGGTTATTCGGTTAAAAACCTCAAATGCCTCCCAAAATAATAAAGCCACATCTCAGTTTAAGACATGTTAATAAAAATTACCAAGCAATCCAATCTACTCACATAAAGAGAATAGATTTAATTCATCAAATACATTCACTTATCTGGAGGTCTTGAACAGGCTCAGTCAAAAACATGTAAGAGAATGATTATGTAGGTAATACAGTAACAGACACTCAAAATAAAAATTGGTCATCACACATAAATCAAAACAGAAAAGCAGAAGCAAGCTTGCCAAGTATTTTGGATATGTTTTATTATAACATGTACATTACAAAATTGCAAAAAATTTCTGTCAAAATGTCTGAGATTTATAGACATTTAAGTCCATTTTTTATTAGACATGCTAATCTGTGTAAAACATTATTTGTAAAACACTCTAACATTTTGAGAAGAAATGTTCCACTTAAGAATATAATAAAGGCACAAATGTCAATGTCAGGTATTTAGATGAGAAGTATGTGCTGAGTAAACACTGCTGCTGTTTATGGCATGTTCAGAATTCCTCTGGTTCAGTGGCAACTCCTGAGACAATGGATTAACATATCAGCAGGGCTGCAGCCATAATGTACTTTTATAGCTTCTAGGCGTTACCTTTACATTTTTTTGTTAGCTCTCAAACGTCATTGACTACCCAAACTGCAAAGTGAGTGGTCCAGTCTGTAGAGATGAATGTTTTGGAATATAACATATTGAGGTATAGGCCTGCCCTATCTTTCACTTAAGCCCTGTACACACGATCGGATATCCTATGGATTCTGATCCGATGGTTTTGTCCATCGGAAATCCGATGAAGCTGACTTCCATCAGTCTTGCCTACACACCATCACTCAAAAAACCGACCGTTCCAAACGCGGTGAAGTAAAACACTCAGATGAGCCGCGAAAAATGAAGTTCAATGCTTCTGAGCATGCGTCGACTTGATTCTGAGCATGCATGGGTTTTTTATCCGATGGACTTGCCCATAGACGATCGGAATTTGCTATCGGTTTTTGATCCATCGGAAAAATTTAAAACATGTTCTATTTTTTAAAACCGATGGGAAAAAGACCGATGGGTCCCATACACGATCGGTTTGTCCGATGAAAAAAGTCCATCGGACTGTTTTCATCGGTAAAACCGATCGTGTGTACAGGGCTTAAGGATGTGACCAAGATTTAAGCTTGTAGCAGATTGCCCTATTATGTTGTTACATAATACCCCTGGTTGGGTTCTGGGTAAGAAATGCCACGAATCTTTGATCAATATTATGATTTTCAGATGTTTTTCATACACAGATTGTTCTAGGATCAGCGTCATTTTAGTGCAGAGCCTGAATGGCACAGTAACTCTTGGAGCAGGAAAAGGTGAATAAGTGCAAGAGGGGCTTGTTTACACTAGTGGTGTCCTCTGAAAAGTGATCCAAGGCAACAAGGAAATATTCTGTCGCCCCATCATTGCCTGTTTTAAACCCTAAAGCCCTGCACCACCATGCCACAACTGCATGTATTGGACAGTGCAGTCTCCAGTAATCTAATAGCTTGAAGGAGGGATGATCAAGGAGGAGGTAGGAGCAGGAAAGTACCTTGCCATCCTAGGCTACAGGGCTGTGTGTTTCTATTGATGCACACAATGTAGGGAGATGCAACCCTAGTTCCTGCATGCAAGGGTGAATTCATAGGATGCAGCAAAAAAAGGAATCAGCCTGATACCAGAAACCTGAAACTGAAGTATAGACAAGGACTACAAGGATAAAGAATCTGCAAGCCCAGTAAGTGAATGAAGTGCTTAAAAAGCTGAAGGTTTAATATCACTTTATAGGCTTAATTAGGAGTTCAAGTTAATGTGTTCCTTAATCATATACTTGCATAGAACTTCAACTGCCAATCTCTCAATCTAGTGATTATTTTTTTTAAATCTGATAATTATTTATTATATGCCTAGTTTAACCGCTTCAGCCCCGGACCATTTGACCATTTTGTTGCTAACGGACCAGGCCCCTTTTTGAGATTTGACACTGCGTCGCTTTAACTGACAATTTTGCGGTCATGCAACATGGCTCCCAAACAAAATTGACGTCCTTTTTCCCCCACAAATAGAGCTTTCTTTTGGTGGTATTTGACCACCTCTGCGGTTTTTATTTTTTGACCTATAAACAAAAATAGAGCGTCCAATTTTGAAAAAAATGCAATATTTTTTACTTTTTGCTATAATAAATATCCCCAAAAAATATATTAAAAAAAACATTTTTTTTCCTCAGTTTAGACCTATACATATTCTTCTACATATGGTAAAAAAATCGCAATAAGCATATACTGATTGGTTTGCGCAAAAGTTATAGCGTCTACAAAATAGGGGATAGTTTTATGGCATTTTTATTAATATTTTTTTTTTACTACTAATGGCGGCGATTTGCGATTTTTATCGTGACTGCGACATTATGGCGGACACATCGGACAACTTTGACACATTTTTTGGGACCATTGTCATTTTTACAGCGATCAGTGCTATAAATATGCACTGATTACTGTGAAAATTACACTGGCAGTGAAGGGGTTAACCTCTAGGTGGCGCTGTAGGGGTTTAGTGTGCCCTAGTGAGTGATTCTTACTGTAGGAGGGCATGGCTTGGCGTGACACGTCACTGATCGCTGTTCCCTGTGACAGGGAACAGACGATCACTGACATGCCACTAGGAAGAACGGGGAAAGGTTTGTTTACACTTACCTCTCCCCGTTCTTCAGCTCTGTGACGCGATCGCGGGACACCGGCGGCGATCCGGTCCACGGGTCCTGCGGGCGCGGTCATGGAGCTTCGGACCGGGTCGCGAGCGCGCGACCCACGGCTGGGATCTTAAAGGGGACGTACCTGTACGTCCTTGTGCCCAGCCGTGCCATTCTGTCGACGTATATGGTCGTGCGGCGGTCCTTAAGTGGTTAAATAGCCCGGGTTTCTGACAGGTTCACTAATCTATTACCCCAAACACAAAAATGTTATATTTTGCAGATTAAATGCTCACTCGCTGAACTGTATCTATGAAGGAACAGTGTTGTTGCCCTCGGAAAAAGGTGTGATAGGACTCCAGAACAGTTTCCTTTAGCTCTATCACCATAATATAGCTAGGGAAATGTTCTGTAGTGGATAAACTGGGCAGGGATGATAACAGTTCTCAAGATAAGACTGTAAAATGCACAGAACATCATTGGATCTCCAGCAGGAACTTTTTTGGCCCTTATCGAACAGATAAAAAATGTTTACAGGCCAAAAGAGGTTTACTTGCATTCTATGCATTAGGGTGAAAAACCTTCTGTGCTGCAGCTCCCCCCCCCCCCCCCAGACCCCCTTTTTCTTACCTGAGCCAGTCCAGCGATGTGCACAATGTGCTGTCGCTCTCCTCATTAAACAGTTTGATAGCAGCAGGAGCCATTGGCTCCCTCTGCTGTCAATCAAAAGCTGTGACACTGTAGCGGGGGGGCGAGGCCAAGTCCCGCTGTCTGTGTCAATGGACACAGTACATCCATGTCTGCTCAGTATCTGCAGACCAGACACGGACAGAGCCACTGTCTGTTTACACCTGGCTACCTCCGATCTACTTCACCTTAACGAAGAGGAAGGAGTCCTCTCCTGTTTTATTTAGTGGGTCTGATCGGACCCAGAGGTAGGCAGGTGTAAACAGAAGTCTGTTTACACCCACCTGTTCATAGGGATGAATGGACCTTCTGATCAAGTCCTGAAAAACCGATAGGTGGATCTGATTGGAACGCTCATCTGAAAGGAGCTAAAGAGGAGGGGTATGAAAATTTACAACACCTGTTGTAAAGTGAAGTTAGACTTTAGGGAAAGAATTTGTTACAAAAGTAGTATTAAAGGGACATCTATTTTATAAAAAGTACAATTTCCAACATCTGTAAAGTGAGGTGGCGTAAGATTAGGGAAGCAATGAAAAAAAGCAAAGCACTAAAGTTCAAACAAGTGTCTTTGATGGTGACAGTGGTCATAATACAGACCAATGAAATGGTTGAGACACAATGGCTCATCTGCTACTTCTATTGCTTTGCTGTATGATCAAATTACGGAGACTATGGCATGCTCCCAGGAATTCTCACTGTGTCTCTAGTTGCATGCTAGTGCCAACATGTAGGTCAGCAGCAATGGCCAGGGACAACACTTGTCTTTCCCAGCTTGCGGAGTTAACTTAATAAGTGGCAGTGATGACAAAGCACCACAACAATGTTGGCAGGGAAACGTTGGACAAGGAACTTATTTGTATTTTTCTGTGCTTGGAAAATACTACTGTAATCTAATTGGCCATGGTGGATAGCACTCTCAATGTCATTTCTCTTTGTACACATGAAGATAATTTTTTTAATTTTCTGCCATGGATTTGTGTTGTCTAAGATTGGACAGTTTAGTGCTAGAACATCAACAACAACAAAAAAATAAAAATATCACAGACGAAGATATGAAGTTTTGTTGAAGCTTGTTAATAAGTCTCTGAAGGCAGATTGTGATAGCATTTAATAGTGGAACATATAGTTTTCCTTGTCAAAGTAATTTTATTGATTGAATAAGCAAGTAAATTACAATACAGTCGAAAAAAATATTACAATGAGCCATACATGTTTAACAGATATGGAAAAACTCTAGGGTCCAACAGTAAACTACCGATAGGTAGGTTATTTAACTACTATAGAAAAATAAAAAGTACATTAGTTAATAAAACGTGAGATAACTAACTGCGGTGGAAACTATGCTACCATAAGAGGTAATATCTTGGACCAGAACTATTAAAACCGTTAAGTAGAATATTACTTTATAACTCTTCAGAAAATAAGGAAAAAAATAAGATAATACCAAAAAAAAATTGTAAAAGAAAGGAACATATAGTTTTCATTTTGGAAATCAAAATTTAGGTCAGATATTACCTAAGAGATTAGGAAGCATAGACATAAGTTCCAGACTGATTGTTTCAATTAGCTTTAGCTAACTATTCTGTTGGAACTCTTCAAATATCTATTGCATCTTGGATCAATACTGTGTGACATGAAACAATAAGTTGTAAAACTTATTTCAATGTCTGTACATGCAAACACAATGCCACCAATGTTAAGAGTTTAACAAAAAAAAAGAAAAAAGATTCTTTGAAAGCTAATCATAAGGGACACCGATCGTAAACTTGTTCATGGAAAGTATTTGAATAAGCACAAGACATCAGAAGTGTACAGCTATCAAATATTTGCAATATGGCAAAAATAACTTAATGGACTGTTTGGCTTGAGTCTAAACAGCACATTATTATTTAAAAATAAATTGTGGCGTTTTTGCTTTTGAAAACTTACAAAATCTGTTTCATGTATGTCCAACTCGTAAGATGCTTTCACTTGAAGTGTGACACAAAATGAACTTTAGAAAGACAAATGAGCATTGCAGCTGCTGCTTATTTGTAACTGATGTGATCTCCTTGGACACGATAACAAATGGTCTGTGCATGAAATCTCACAAAAGCCTATGATAATGTGTTGTGATATGAATTACATGAATGTGTCAGTGACATTTCACCTACCACAGTGTAAGGCTTGTTGTTTTTGAGATGAGAACACCACAGTTGATAGCTGGTGATCACTTTCTATGTCAAATAATTCAGTGATGGATAGAGATTTATTACCAGTACGCTTCTCTACGGGCTTGCAAATAGCAAACTCTTCCAGTTTTAAGACGTTGCTGAAATACATGTTTAAAGGTACCAGAAGGCCAACAATGGAAGATTGGAATCTGCAGGTCCTGTCTTGCTGTATGCAAGCTTTTCTGCTATTTTTATTTCAAATCTAAAGGCTTAGGTTAGATGAGATGTAAAGTGAATGCAATTTATGTTGTAATGTAAAGGGAAACTATAATAAGCTCAACGCTATTTAATCTCATTTGGGTTTTCTTCTTTTCTTTTTTTTTTTTTTTACTGATCCTGTATATTACTTTTTATCTTTGTTGATGAAAAAAAAAAAAAAAATTCCAAAAAGAAATGCAACCACTTCCTGCCGGGAGGGCGTACATGGACGTCCTCCCGTTTCAGTGTTTATATCGGGATGATGCCTGCACCTACAGGCATCATCCCGGTATCGTTATTTTCAGGCAGCGATTCTGAGCAAGGCAGAAGTCATCTTAATGGGTAATTAGCCACTCGATCACTTCTGCGGTGGCGGAGGGGGTCCCACCCCCCTCCTGCCGCCGCCTCTAAAGCCTCGTACACACAGTCGGACTATAAACAAACTTTTCCATGGATTTTTGTCTGAAGGGAGTTGGCCGGGCACATCCATAACATACACACGGCAGGACTATTCTGCAAACTTTCCCAAAACGTTCCCAACATCATGTGGTTTTTCTGCTCTTTACCGCCACCCTTTGGTCAACTTCTGTTATTGTTGGTTGATTTTAACATTGGTTCTGGGCATGCGTATTTTTACTTCGGACAAAAGTCTTATGGATTTCTGTACACACAATAGGACTTTGCACCGTATGACTTTTGTTGCCGAAAAGTTTGTCCGTTTGCAGAGCAAACTTTTGTCCGATGAAAACCAAAAAAGTTTGTCCGATGGAGCGTACACACGGTAGGATGATTTAGAAAACTTGCTCATTTTGAAGTTTGTTGTCGAAAAGTCCTACCGTGTGTATAGGGCTTAATGAAGCAGCTGTCAGCGATGGCTGCCCTGTACCGAGAGAGAGGAACTGGCATCGTTCCCCTCTCTCTGTAACCCTGGAAACGGGGAGCAACAAGCAGTTAGCCACTTCCGGTTCCGCCCCTTTGTTTACCTGGCGAGCAACGGCTAGGTAAGTAGCCGTTTAGAACGATCTGTGTCTGATCGGCTACATGGGAGGCCAGAGAAGAGATCTGGGGTCTAATAGAGGACCTGTCACGGCCCATGCTATCACAAGGGATTTTGTTAATCCCTTGTGATAGCAATAAAGTTAGTACAAAAAAAAGTATAAACAAAAATATTTTAGTAAAAAATAAATAAAGAAATGCATTTTTTTCTTGTTTTTTTTTTTAAAGCACCCCGTCCCACCGTGCTTACGCGAAAATGCGAATGCATACATTACTCCTGCACGCATATGAAACTTTGATCGAACCACACATGTGGAGGTATTGTCGAGAATATCAGAGCCAGAGCAATAATTCTAGCACAAGACCTCCTCTGCAACTCTAAACTGGTAACCTGTAAAGTCATTTAAAGTGTCGTATATGGAGAACTTTAAACACTGTAGTTTGCCACCATTCCACGGGCAAACGCAATTTTAAATCGTGACATTTTCGGTATCTTTTTACTCAGCGTAAAATCATCTTTCACATTACGCCAAAAATTGGGCTAACATTAGTGTTTTTTTAATTCATGAAAGTGTTTTTTTTCCCCAAAAATTGCGTTTTAAAAACAGCTGAGCAAATACCATGTGACATAAAAAATTGCAACACTCCCCATTTTATTCTATAGGATCTCTGCTAAAAAAAAATATATAGTGTTTGGGGGTTCTACGTAGTTTTCTAGTAAAAAAAAAGTTGATTTTTACATGTAGCAAAGTGTCAGAAATGGCCCAGATGGCAAGTGGATAATAAAGATAAAATAGTTTTTGCAGAGCATTCTGGGTTTTCCCATGAGATAACATGGAAATAGTTTTTCTTTTGTCTGTAAAGTCCTTTTTAGAATTGTGTTTTGCAGAAACCTTAGCTAAACTGTGCCTGTTAATGCATGTTACTACAAAGCATGGCAGCACACCTGTTCTATGCGTGGTGCCATTCATTATGAATGGCACTCCAATACATTATACAGTAGTACAAAACTTACTGCAGTGCACCACAATGCACATAGCATTCAATGTAGTGTGCCGCCTTAAAAAAGGGTCATGTATATTTTTTCTTCTGTTGTGGTTCGTTGACAAGCAACTCATAATACATAGACATCCTTAAAGCAGTATTAAACCCAAAAGCAAACATTTGGTATATTGTGGCTTACCAATTCTTAGATTTGATGGCTCCATTTGTTTTCTTTTTTTAGGCTTTCTTTCTTTTATTTCCATTTGGTGATTCTGCCAGTAAGTCTGATGTTTTTCAAAAGAACAAGCTCTCCTGTAGATGTCACAGTTACATGGATGAGACAAATGATTTACTGCTGACAGAGGTGCTTACAATGATTAGCTTTTACTTATCTATGTAAAACCCTTTTTCCCAATAAGGAAAAACAGTTTGCTCTCGCTGTTTATAAAATATTAGCTGGAGTTTGGCTTCAAGTTGTTGAGTTGAGTTGAGAGGTATCTTAATATAGCGCGGTCTTACCCCGAAATGTCCCGACGCGCATAGCAGATTTCCTGGGAAAAGAGGACACAGGAACCAGAAGCAGCACAGAGCGGCAGAAAGGGTGGAAGAGAGAGGCTACGCAGGGAAGGCTTGCGTGAAAAGCCAAGTCTTCAGTAACCCGCGAAGGACCGGAATAGTAGGGGCCTCATGGAGCTCGTCAGGGAGGCTATTCCACAAAACAGCACCCTGGTGGGAGAAGGCCCGACCACCACGCCGGATCTTCTTGGGCACCGAGATGTGGAGGAGATCTCTGCCGGTAGATCTAAGTGATCTAATAAAAGCTTGTTTATGAAAACGAGAGCAGAGATAGCTTGGGACCAGGCCTCTCATTATCTTAAACATAATACATCCAGCCTTAAATAAGGTGTGATAGTGGACCGGCAGCCAATGCAAGGTGCAGAGGACAGGGGTGATATGATCCCTCAGCGGGACATCCATGAGTAACCTAGCCGCAGCATTTTGAATAAGTTGAAGCTTCTGCACTAGGGATGAGCTTCGTGTTCGAGTCGAACATACGTTCGACTCGAACATCGGCTGTTCGATCGTTCGACGAAGATCGAACGATTTGGGCCGTTCGCGCCAAATTCGAGTGATGCGAACGGCCCACAATGCACTACGCCATCGCAGTGTCATCCAGGCGCTGTGATTGGCCAAGCATGCACTGTGACCCCGCATGCTTGGCCAATCACAGCGCTGGCAGCGAGGAGAGCAATGATTGGCCACAGGCAGGATGCCTGTGGCCAATTATTCTTGAGGGGGTTTAGTACACGCCTCACACTATAAAAGGCCGCCAGCGTGGCGGCCTTGTGTAGTGTGTTCCGGAGCAGGGAAAGAGAAGCATAGGCAGGGACAGTGTCATTTTTTTTCCTTTACTAATCCTGGATTCCTTGTGTTTAGGGACAAATAAGGATAGGTAGGGAGAGTGTCAGTGTGTTATTCTGTGCTAAACCTTGTTTGTAGGGACAGAGAGGTACAGTGAGGGAAAGTGTCAGTGTGCTATTCTGTTCTAAACCAATCTTGCTGAGCCATATTTGAAATCCTTGAGTTTAGGGACAGAGAGGTACAGTGAGGGAAAGTGTCAGTGTGTTATTCTGTGCTAAATCTTGTTTGTAGGGACAGAGTAGGACAGTGAGTGAAACTGACAGTGTGCTATTCTGTTCTAAACCAATCTTGCTGAACCATATTTGAAATCCTTGAGTTTAGGGACAGAGAGGTACAGTGAGGGAAAGTGTCAGTGTGCTATTCTGTGCTAAATCTTGTTTGTAGGGACAGAGTAGGACAGTGAGTGAAACTGACAGTGTGCTATTCTGTTCTAAACCAATCTTGCTGAACCATATTTGAAATCCTTGAGTTTAGGGACAGAGAGGTACAGTGAGGGAAAGTGTCAGTGTGCTATTCTGTGCTAAATCTTGTTTGTAGGGACAGAGTAGGACAGTGAGTGAAACTGACAGTGTGCTATTCTGTTCTAAACCAATCTTGCTGAACCATATTTGAAATCCTTGAGTTTAGGGACAGAGAAGGACACTCGTGGAAACTATCAGTGTGCTATTCTGTGCTAAATCTTGTTTGTAGGGACAGAGAGGTACAGTGAGTGAAACTGACAGTGTGCTATTCTGTTCTAAACCAATCTTGCTGAACCATATTTGAAATCCTTGAGTTTAGGGACAGAGAGGTACAGTGAGGGAAAGTGTCAGTGTGCTATTCTGTGCTAAATCTTGTTTGTAGGGACAGAGTAGGACAGTGAGTGAAACTGACAGTGTGCTATTCTGTTCTAAACCAATCTTGCTGAACCATATTTGAAATCCTTGAGTTTAGGGACAGAGAAGGACACTCGTGGAAACTATCAGTGTGCTATTCTGTGCTAAATCTTGTTTGTAGGGACAGAGTAGGACAGTGAGTGAAACTGACAGTGTGCTATTCTGTTCTAAACCAATCTTGCTGAACCATATTTGAAATCCTTGAGTTTAGGGACAGAGAAGGACACTCGTGGAAACTATCAGTGTGCTATTCTGTGCTAAATCTTGTTTGTAGGGACAGAGAGGTACAGTGAGTGAAACTGACAGTGTGCTATTCTGTTCTAAACCAATCTTGCTGAACCATATTTGAAATCCTTGAGTTTAGGGACAGAGAGGTACAGTGAGGGAAAGTGTCAGTGTGCTATTCTGTGCTAAATCTTGTTTGTAGGGACAGAGTAGGACAGTGAGTGAAACTGACAGTGTGCTATTCTGTTCTAAACCAATCTTGCTGAACCATATTTGAAATCCTTGAGTTTAGGGACAGAGAAGGACACTCGTGGAAACTATCAGTGTGCTATTCTGTGCTAAATCTTGTTTGTAGGGACAGAGTAGGACAGTGAGTGAAACTGACAGTGTGCTATTCTGTTCTAAACCAATCTTGCTGAACCATATTTGAAATCCTTGAGTTTAGGGACAGAGAAGGACACTCGTGGAAACTATCAGTGTGCTATTCTGTGCTAAATCTTGTTTGTAGGGACAGAGAGATACAGTGAGTGAAACTGACAGTGTTCTATTCTGTTCTAAACCAATCTTGCTGAACCATATTTGAAATCCTTGAGTTTAGGGACAGAGAGGTACAGTGAGGGAAAGTGTCAGTGTGCTATTCTGTGCTAAATCTTGTTTGTAGGGACAGAGTAGGACAGTGAGTGAAACTGACAGTGTGCTATTCTGTTCTAAACCAATCTTGCTGAACCATATTTGAAATCCTTGAGTTTAGGGACAGAGAAGGACACTCGTGGAAACTATCAGTGTGCTATTCTGTGCTAAATCTTGTTTGTAGGGACAGAGTAGGACAGTGAGTGAAACTGACAGTGTGGTATTCTGTTCTAAACCAATCTTGCTGAACCATATTTGAAATCCTTGAGTTTAGGGACAGAGAAGGACACTCGTGGAAACTATCAGTGTGCTATTCTGTGCTAAATCTTGTTTGTAGGGACAGAGAGATACAGTGAGTGAAACTGACAGTGTTCTATTCTGTTCTAAACCAATCTTGCTGAACCATATTTGAAATCCTTGAGTTTAGGGACAGAGAGGTACAGTGAGGGAAAGTGTCAGTGTGCTATTCTGTGCTAAATCTTGTTTGTAGGGACAGAGTAGGACAGTGAGTGAAACTGACAGTGTGCTATTCTGTTCTAAACCAATCTTGCTGAACCATATTTGAAATCCTTGAGTTTAGGGACAGAGAAGGACACTCGTGGAAACTATCAGTGTGCTATTCTGTGCTAAATCTTGTTTGTAGGGACAGAGTAGGACAGTGAGTGAAACTGACAGTGTGGTATTCTGTTCTAAACCAATCTTGCTGAACCATATTTGAAATCCTTGAGTTTAGGGACAGAGAAGGACACTCGTGGAAACTATCAGTGTGCTCTTCTGTGCTAAATCTTGTTTGTAGGGACAGAGAGGTACAGTGAGTGAAACTGACAGTGTGCTATTCTGTTCTAAACCAATCTTGCTGAACCATATTTGAAATCCTTGAGTTTAGGGACAGAGAGGTACAGTGAGGGAAAGTGTCAGTGTGCTATTCTGTGCTAAATCTTGTTTGTAGGGACAGAGTAGGACAGTGAGTGAAACTGACAGTGTGCTATTCTGTTCTAAACCAATCTTGCTGAACCATATTTGAAATCCTTGAGTTTAGGGACAGAGAAGGACACTCGTGGAAACTATCAGTGTGCTATTCTGTGCTAAATCTTGTTTGTAGGGACAGAGAGGTACAGTGAGTGAAACTGACAGTGTGCTATTCTGTTCTAAACCAATCTTGCCGAACCATATTTGAAATCCTTGAGTTTAAGGACAGAGAGGTACAGTGAGGGAAAGTGTCAGTGTGCTATTCTGTGCTAAATCTTGTTTGTAGGGACAGAGTAGGACAGTGAGTGAAACTGACAGTGTGCTATTCTGTTCTAAACCAATCTTGCTGAACCATATTTGAAATCCTTGAGTTTAGGGACAGAGAAGGACACTCGTGGAAACTATCAGTGTGCTATTCTGTGCTAAATCTTGTTTGTAGGGACAGAGTAGGACAGTGAGTGAAACTGACAGTGTGCTATTCTGTTCTAAACCAATCTTGCTGAACCATATTTGAAATCCTTGAGTTTAGGGACAGAGAAGGACACTCGTGGAAACTATCAGTGTGCTATTCTGTGCTAAATCTTGTTTGTAGGGACAGAGTAGGACAGTGAGTGAAACTGACAGTGTGCTATTCTGTGCTAAACCAATCTTGCTGAAGCATATTGCAAATCCTTGTGTTTAGGGATAGAGAAGGATAGGCAGGGGACAGTGTCAGTGTCATTGTTGCTAAGCCTCCTGCACAGTATACACCTGAAGGTAGCCCTTATTGCTGTTTTTCCCATCTCCCTGCAGGCCATCCATTAAAATGTCTGGAAGGCAAACAAGGAGAGGCAGACAGTCAGGAGGCAAAAAAAGAGGGCAAGCAGGCTCTGTGTCTGGGGGCAACAGTGCTGGTCGTGGATGCGGTGCATTGTCATCAGCACATGGCCATGGGACACGCTTGTCCTTCTTTTCGGCAGCTGGACATGTTGAGCCACATCATGCCGAAGACTTGGTAGAGTGGATGACCAAGCCCACCTCATCCTCCTCATCCTCTCTCACCCAGGCTCAGGGTACTGGCAAAGCAGCTGCCAAAGCGTCCTCTTCTCTGGTATCATTATCTTCATTAGTCAATCCTTCCCTAGACCCACCATGTCCTCCTCCTGAGGAGTCCCCCGAACTGTTTGAGCACAGTGTTGGGTACATGCTCCAGGAGGATGCCCAGCGTTTCGAAGGATCTGATGATGATACCCAGATAGAGGAAGGCAGTAGCGTGAGAGCAGAGAGAGGGGATGCTCAAGAAGGACACCAATCTGGCAGTCATGCTCCAGCAGCTGCAGCATACTGCCAGATTGGCTCCAGTGATGAGGAGGGAGGGGATGATGAGGTCACTGACTCCACGTGGGTGCCTAATAGGAGAGAGGAGGAGGAGGAGGATGAGGAGGAGGCACATCTCCAACAAGGCAGGATGCCCTTGGGTGGCCAGCGTATGGGCAGCACACCGACGGAATCACACCGCAGAGCTCCGCCTGTGCAGGGCGCTGCCTCTGCCCGTCATTCAAAAAGTTCTTTGGTGTGGGCCTTTTTTGAGGCGAGTGCATCAGATCGCACAGCTGCTGTTTGCAACATATGTCTCAAGCGTATATCGCGTGGCCAAAACATCAGCCGCTTGGGCACCACATGCTTGATCAGACATATGTTGACCTGCCATGCAGCTCGTTGGCAAGCCTACCTTAAAGACCCACACCAAAGAACAAAGCTGACCTCTTCTTGCACCGCATCAGCTGGGATCTCCAACCCCACTATACCTTCAGTCCTCTCTGAAACCTGCTCTGAGAGGAATGAATGTGTAGAATTAGGTGTGTCACAGCCAAGTACTTGCGGGCACTCTGCTAGCAGTACACCGACGTCCGATTCTAGCAGGCAAATTTCCCTGCCCCAGCTGCTGGACCGTCGAAAGAAGTTCACTCCCAGCCATCCACATGCCCAGCGGTTGAATGCTAGCTTGGCTAAATTGCTAGCGCTTCAACTGCTGCCTTTTCAGTTGGTAGACTCGACCCCCTTCCGTGAGTTTGTGCAATGTGTGGTTCCTCAGTGGCAGGTTCCCAAATGCCACTTTTTCTCACGGAAGGCGATTCCGGCTCTCTACAGGCATGTGGAAGGCAATGTCTTGGCCTCGCTGGACAGGGCGGTCAGCGGTAAGGTGCATATTACCGCTGACTCATGGTCCAGCAGGCATGGACAGGGACGTTACCTTTCTTTCACGGCCCATTGGGTCACTCTTTTGGCAGCTGGGAAGGATGCAGGACAAGGTGCAGTAGTGTTGGAGGTTGTTCCACCGCCACGCCTCCAAAATGCTACTACTGGTTGTGACACACCTCTCTCCTCCACCCCCTCCTCTTCTTCTTCCTCCATGGCCTCTTCCTGTGGTTTGTCCTCGGAACCAGCGGTGCTCCGTAGGCGTTCAAGGGGCTACGCAAGTACGCAGGCAAAAAGATGCCATGCCGTGCTTGCGCTGGTGTGTTTGGGGGACAGGAGCCACACTGGGGCAGAGGTCCTGTCTGCTCTGCAGGGGCAGGCCGAGAGGTGGTTGACGCCACGCCAGCTTAAGCCAGGAATGGTGGTTTGCGACAATGGCACCAACCTCCTCTCCGCCCTCCGACAGGGACAACTGACCCATGTGCCCTGTATGGCTCACGTCCTTAACCTGGTGGTGCAGTGGTTCTTGGGCAGGTACCCGGGCTTACAGGATGTCCTGAGGCAGGCCAGGAAAGTCTGTGTTCATTTCCGCAGATCTTATAATGCCAGTGCTCGCCTGGCTGAGCTGCAAAAGGAGTTGAACCTGCCCAAGAACCGCCTTATATGTGACATGCCCACCAGGTGGAACTCAACGTTGGCCATGCTGCAGCGGCTGCACACGCAGCAGAGGGCCATCAATGAGTACCTGTGCGACTACGGCACCAGGACAGGGTCAGGGGAGCTCGGGTTTTTTTCACCACGCCAGTGGGGCATGATCAGGGATGCATGCACTGTCCTGGCACCATTTGAGGAGGCCACGAGGATGGTGAGCAGTGACAGTGCATGCATCAGTGACACTGTACCTCTTGTCCACCTGTTGGAGCACACGCTGCGTGGAATAATGGACAGGGCACTTGAGGCAGAACAGAGGCAGGAAGAGGAGGACTTCCTTGCCTCTCAAGGCCCCCTTTACCCTGACAGTGTTCCTTCTGTCCCACCCATCGCACAGGAAGAGGAGGAGGAGGAGGAGGAGGAGGAGGATTGTGTCAGCATGGAGGTGGAGGCTGGCACTCAGCATCATCAGCAGCAGTCTTTTAGGGATGATTTACAGTCCCAAGAAACCAGTGGACTTGTACGTGGCTGGGAGGAGGTGGCTGCGGATCATGTCGTCCTTAGTGACCCAGAGGACTCCGGACTGAATGCCTCAGCTAACCTACGCTGCATGGCCTCCCTGATCCTGCAAAGTCTGCGGAAGGATCCTCGTATTCTTCGGATCAAGGAGAGGGACCATTACTGGCTGGCCACTCTCCTTGATCCACGGTACAAGGGTAAGGTTGCAGACCTTATCTTACCGTCGCAGAGGGAGCAGAGGATGAGACAACTCCGGGAGGCCTTGCAGAAAGTTCTGTGCAACGCGTTCCCAGAGACTGGGAGGTTACAAACTACTGGTCCTGGACAACGAGTTGCTGAGGCTTCGGGCAGTCAAAGAAGGAGCGGTGGGGAAGGTGGCCGTCTGACCGATGTGTTCAGACAATTCTTTAGTCCGCAGCCCCAAAGTATGATCGTTTCCAGCAACCATCGCCAGCGTCTGATATACATGGTGCAGGAATACCTAGGGGCAAGGTCAGACTTGGACACCTTCCCCACCGAAAATCCTCTGGCTTACTGGGTCTTGAGGATGGATCACTGGCCAGAGCTTGCACAGTATGCAATTGAGCTACTGGCCTGTCCTGCATCCAGCGTTCTTTCAGAACGCACATTCAGTGCTGCTGGAGGATTTTTCACGGATCACAGGGTGCGCCTGTCCACCGACTCGGTTGATCGACTGACTTTCATCAAGATGAACCAGTCTTGGATCACCACCAGCTACCACACACCTGATGCTGATATAACAGACTAATTGATTTTAAAATGTCACATCCCTTCAAGACAGATGCTGATGCTGAGTTCCTGTGCTGTTATGTTGACTAGCTATCCTCCTCCTCCTCCTCAATGATCCGATTAATGATGATAGCTTGGAAGATCATTTTGGTTTATGGGTGCCGCCACCAGTGGCTAAGGCCCAATTTTTCAGCCCCTGTTTAACAGGGGCGTGTAATTAAAATTTTTGATGCAATACTTTGCAACAGGCCTCATTGCTGTGCTCCAAGTACAGTATCTGTGAGGGGTTGCAGTGTTGTGCCACCAGTGCCTAAGGCCCAATTTTTCAGCCCCTGTTCAACAGGGGCATGCAATTGTAATTATTGATCTAATAATTCACAGCAGGGCCCATTGCTGCGCCCACCAAGAGTAACTGTCAGGCCTTACAGTGTTGTGTCAACACCACCACCACCACCACCACCACCACCAAAGGCCCAATTTTTCAGCCCCTGTTCAACAGGGGCATGCAATTATAATTATTGATCTAATAATTCACAGCAGGGCCCAATGCTGCGCCCACCAAGAGTAACTGTCAGGCCTTACAGTGTTGTGTCAACACCACCACCACCACCACCACCACCACCAAAGGCCCAATTTTTCAGCCCCTGTTCAACAGGGGCATGCAATTATAATTATTGATCTAATAATTCACAGCAGGGCCCATTGCTGCGCCCACCAAGAGTAACTGTCAGGCCTTACAGTGTTGTGTCAACACCACCACCACCACCACCACCACTAAAGGCCCAATTTTTCAGCCCCTGTTCAACAGGGGCATGCAATTATAATTATTGATCTAATAATTCACAGCAGGGCCCATTGCTGCGCCCACCAAGAGTAACTGTCAGGCCTTACAGTGTTGTGTCAACACCACCACCACCACCACCACCACCAAAGGCCCAATTTTTCAGCCCCTGTTCAACAGGGGCATGCAATTATAAGTATTGATCTAATAATTCACAGCAGGGCCCATTGCTGCGCCCACCAAGAGTAACTGTCAGGCCTTAAAGTGTTGTGTCAACACCACCACCACCACCACCACCACCAAAGGCCCAAATTTTCAGCCCCTGTTCAACAGGGGCATGCAATTATAATTATTGATCTAATAATTCACAGCAGGGCCCATTGCTGCGCCCACCAAGAGTAACTGTCAGGCCTTACAGTGTTGTGGCACCAGCACCACCATCAAAGGCCCAATTTTTACTACCACTGTTCAACAATTATATGTTATTACAATTCCTGATATAATAGTTGACAGCAGGGCATTCCAGCACCCACCAAGAGTAACTGTGAGTGCTTACAGTGTTGTGCCAACACCAACACCTAAGGGGCCAATTTCTGCAGAGTATATACGGCAGGTCCCTACTTTCAAACATCCAACTTACAAACGACTACTACTTGCAAACGGAAGAAGACAACAGGAAGTGAGAGGAAATCTACCCCTTGGAAGGAAAATTCTCTCCTGTAAGAATTAATATGGGAGAAAGGTGTCTCCTCTCTACTGATGCTTTATCACCAATCCTTGTTTCAATAAAAACACCACATTTCAAAAACAGTTGTCATTGGGACGCAAAGTGAGGTGAAATGTTCTGAACAGGGGCACAGACAGCAAAAAAAATGTTACAGGGGTGATAACCCTTCCCTATGTTTTCCAAAAAGCTTAAAAATAGGTATTTGGCCTGGAGCTACACTTAAACAATGTAGCTGTTCAAAATTACAAACAGATTCTACATAAGAACAAACCTACAGTCCCTGTCTTGTATGCACCGCCTGTATACGGCTGTTCAGAGTATATAGGGCCTTTTTTATTTTGTGTGCGGGGTTCCCCTTAATATCCATACAAGACCCAAAGGGGCTGGTAATGGGCTGGGGTAGGGGGGGGTGGGGGGGGTTGATGGGGTAGCTATGCCATTTTTCTTAAAGATTTTCATCCATATTACCGGGACCAGACATTACATTAAAGCCGCAAGCAGTTTTAAATGGCTTTTTTTCCTTTAGAAATGTTATTTTGTGCAGGGACAGTTCTAAACACGGGAAACACGTGGCACTTCACAGGCATACTTTAGACACCCCCCAGGTACAATATTTAAAGGAATATTTGACTTTTTTTTTTTCACTTTATGCATCATTAAAATGACTGCTCCCGGAAAACGTCGGTTTTTAAAACTTCTTTTTGCATTGATACATGTCCCCTGGTGCAGAACCCGGGTTCCCAAACTCTGTTTAGGACAATAACATGGATAATAGTCGTTATAATTAGCACTTTAGAATCCGAACGTTCGCATCCATTGTATTTAATAGGGTTCTAATGTTCGTGCAAACTTTCGGTCCGTTCGCGGGTTCTGGTGCGAACCGAACCCGGGGGTGTTCGGCTCATCACTATTCTGCACTAACATCTTTGGCAATCCCAGATAAAGAGAGTTGCAGTAGTCTAGGCAGCTACCTATCGTGGCGCAGATGACAGTTTTTCTGTCCGAGATATCCAAATATTTAAACATGTTATGCCCTTAAACAATGTTATGTCCTGTACACACGATCGGAATTTCCGATGGGATAAAATTAGATGGAATTTTCCGTCGGAATTCCGTTCAAGCTGTCTTGTATATACACTGTCAGACCAAATTCCGACCGTCCAAGATGCGGTGACGTAAAACACTACGACGAGCCGAGAAAAAGGAAGTTCAATGCTTCCGAGCATGCGTCGACTTGATTCTGAGCATGCGTGTTTTTTTTCTCCGTCAGAAGTTCCACACAGACGATCGGAATTTCATGTTCTATTTCTAAACTCCGACAGAAAAAAGTTAGATGAGGCCCACACACAGTCGGAATATCCAATGAAAAAATTCCGTCTGACTTTTTTCATCGGAAATTCCGATCGTGTGTACAAGGCATTCGTGTATTTAAATCTGCTAGTACATTTAACACCCCCTCCCCCCCATTAACAATGCTTCTGTCAAGGGGTGCCCCTGTTCTACTTTATCCAGAGTGGGGGCACTCTAATAAATGAGGTGTATTATTGGCCAGGTGAAAACAGAGGGGGGAAAATGCGTAAAAAAAAAAAAGAAAAAAAATTCAGCCACAACATCTAATGACTGGTAAGCTGAAATATGTTACATTTTTGGTTTGTGGTTTAATACCACTTTAACACAATGCATAATGATGCATGCCATTACATACAGTCAGGTCCATATATATTGGGACATCTACACAATTCTAATCTTTTTGGCTCTATACACAACCCCAATGCATTTGAAATGAAACGAACAAGATGTCCTTTAACTGCAGACTTTCAGCTTTAATTTGAGGGTATTTACTAGACTTGTGCACAACGGAAAAATTTGTTCCGTTTCGGTTCGTTTCTTTCCGGTCCTGTTGATTCGTAATCATTCGTAATTTTGCTAGACGGGATTTTTCGTGTTCGGACTCATTCGTATTTTTGCAAGCGACATTTTTCGTTGAATTTTTTGTTGCTTTATAATTCGTACTTTCGGTAGAGTACGTTGTTTTTCGTTGATTCTGGACACAACTCCTACTTTCGTAACTTTTTTTGGGTTTGTTGATTCGTAATTTTCCGTGTCTCTCTCACAACGACGCTGCCTATTATGCCTAATGTGCTTCGAATGGATTTGTACTTTTCTAAATACATAGCGGTTATTTGTAACGATTCGAAATCTCGTATTTTACTTTCGTTTTTTACATGCGGCTATAGGCTCCGCCCCTGTACACCATTTTGAGAGGGTTCAGCACGGAGAGGGAGAAGCAGAGAGCAGAGCAGAGTGAGTGTTATTGTGCTTCGAATGGATTTGAAATCTCGTATTTTACTTTCGTTTTTTCATGCGGCTATAGCCTCCGCCCCTGTACACCATTTTGAGAGGGAGTTCAGCATGGTGAGGGAGAAGCAGAGAGCAGAGTGAGTGTTATTGTGCTTCGAATGGATTCGTACATTCGTAACTTTTTTCATAACGAATTATGCCGAAGACCTTCGGGCATTCGCTATTTTGCAGTATAATTTATTTCGGATTCGGTTTTATTCGTAATTGCTCTGTTCGGAAATTCGAATGCTTCCGAATGTCCGAAAGTTGCTAAATTCGGACGAATTTTGATTCGTTACGAAACGAATTGCACAAGCCTAGTATTTACATCCAAATCAGGTGAATGGTGTAGGAATTACAACAGTTTGTATATGTGCCTCCCACTTTTTAAGGGACCAAAAGTAATGGGACAGATTAACAATCATAAATCAAACTTTCACTTTTTAATACTTGGTTGCAAATCCTTTGCAGTCAATTACAGCCTTAGGTCTGGAACGCATAGACATCACCAGACGCTGGGCTTCATCCTTGGTGATGCTCTGCCAAGCCTCTACTGCAACTGTCTTCAGTTCCTTTTTCCCTTCAGTATTGTCTTCAGCAAGTGAAATGCATGCTCAGTCGGATTCAGGTCAGGTGATTGACTTGGCCATTGCATAACATTCCACTTCTTTCCCTTAAAAAAACTCTTTGGTTGCTTTCGCAGTATGCTTCGGGTCATTGTCCATCTGCACTGTGAAGCGCCGTCCAATGAGTTCTGAAGCATTTGGCTGAATATGAGCAGATAATATTGCCTGAAACATTTCAGAATTCATCCTGCTGCTTTTGTCAGCAGTCACATCATCAATAAATACAAGAGAACCAGTTCCATTGGCAGCCATACATGCCCACGCCATGATACTACCACCACCATGCTTCACTGATGAGGTGCTATGCTTTGGATCATGAGCAGTTCCTTTTCTTCTCCATACTCTTCTCTTCCCATCACTCTGGTACAAGTTGATCTTGGTCTCATCTGTCCATAGGATGTTGTTCCAGAACTGTGAAGGCTTTTTTAGATGTTGTTTGGCAAACTCTAATCTGGCCTTCCTGTTGTTGAGGCTCACCAATGGTTTAATCTTGTGGTGAACCCTCTGTATTCACTCTGGTGAAGTCTTCTCTTGATTGTTGACTTTAACACATATACACCTACCTCCTGGAGAGTGTTCTTGATCTGGCCAACTGTTGTGAAGGGTGTTTTCTTCACCAGGGAAAGAATTCTTTGGTCATCCACCAAAGTTGTTTTCCATGGTCTTGTTAGAGAAATTAGAAATTATACTTTAAATGTCAACTATGAATATGCATATTAATATGACTATATCTTCTAAAGTTAAAATGTTTGCTTTATATAACTCTATTAATACTTAAATATGCTGAATAAGCTCTAATAGCCCTAATTACTGGAATAAGTCATATGACCATATTCTATTGTGCAAAGATGTGCTGACTCTTACATCTGTCAAATATGGGCTGCGAACCATGGAATAATTTATGTGTTCATTGTATGAAATTTCCTGTCATAAGGTGTTGGCTGAAAAAGGATATTCTCATCTTCCTGCTAAAACGTCAGAATAAAAGTTGAAATTATACACGTGATCAGGACGTTACGAACAGGAAGGGGGAAGGTTTAAGGGTGATAAAAGCAGCATGTAAACTTATGACAGGCAGAAATGGATCTCTGAAGCAGAAAATATACATTTAACCATTTCTCTTGCATATGCAATAAAATATCTTGACTTGTAACGAGAGTTGGTCCAAAATTACTTGACATTTTGGTCCTTCGAAAACGGAAGTCCAAATTCCTGGAAAGCACTAGCCAACAACCCAGTGAACCGATGTCCGTACGGCAAAAAACTGTAAGTCCTCCGTCTTAAATTTGACGTTAACAGAGGCCGGCTCACTGAACTAGTGCCTCCCGGGCAGCGACTTACCGGATCAGCACAAGAGACCGCTCTCGGGGCAAGGTAAGATATTTTCATTTATTATATTATACTTTTAGGCCTAAATGTGATTAGGGATTTAATGAATTAAGGGATTTTGTTACATACATCTAATATAGAGATTAATTGAATGTTTATCTGTTGTGTATATGTTTTGCTTTATCCAAGTTGAGGGAATATAAGTAGATACGTCCGTAGTTTAAATCCCTTTGATATAGGAGTATGGTCCCATTCCAATACCCGGGTGCAGATAAAGGAAATTTGTCGACAAAGGACCTAGGTCCTGACAGACTTGTAAACTGCAGGAATTCCCGTGGGGGACACATAAATATTCCTACATCAAAAACATGAACCCCTGTTGATACAAAGGTATGGCCTGATAGATTTCCAGGTAACAAATAGAGGTAATTTGACGAGCCCTTGCGCTCAGCCAGCCTCGTATGTTGTGTAAAAAACCTGTACAGGCATTTATAAATACCGTTGAATCAACAAATATTAATGTTTTGATAAAGTGTGGGAACAACAGTCGAGAGAAATTAAGTCTCTTTTGTAATTCTGTTCATGCTCCCTACAGTTTACTGAAATATTAATGTTTTGATCAGGGGGGGTTGACCAGTCAGGTGAATTTACGTTCGCCTTGTAATTCTGTTCATGCTCCCTACAGTTTACTGAAATATTAATGTTTTGATCAGGGGGGGTTGACCAGTCAGGTGAATTTACGTTCGCCTTGTAATTCTGTTCATTCTCCCTATAAATGAATAAAACATTAAGTAAGAAGACAAGACACCAGTATTATAGCAGCACACAAGATCAATAATCTAGAAGTGATATGTCACGACTAGAAAGTTTGTGAGTAGCTGCAGAAGTGATAAGATACTGTGTGCAGGTATTGTGTCAGTGTGAGAAGACCTTACAAAAAAAACTCTGTGTGCACGTTAAAATGAGTATGATCCATGGAAAGTCTGATGGTTTGAATGATGATGCAAAGTATATGTGTAGTCTAGACAAAGAGAATGTGAAACTCCTTAAGACATGGAAAACAAAGTATGATTTTGATGCATTTTTAAATAAGGATTGTTGTGTAATACTGTGTTGTGTAGAAAGCTTAAAAAATAAATAAAAATTATGCCGGCATGTATGTATGTATGTATGTATGTGTATATGTATGTATGTATGTATGTATGTGTGTATATATATATATATATATATATATATATATATATATAAAAAAAAGAAAAGAAAAATAAGGAAACAGAATAAATTAGGTCTTCCCCAGGCAAAGAAATGGCTTGAGGAGGCTAACTGTAGGTTAAAATCATAAAAAAAATCATAAAAAGACTATGTTTTTAGACAAAGAGGAGGACAATAATATGACCGTCCTCCGAAGTTTAGTGCAGCAAGTATTGACTGAACAAAATGCGACAAACCTAATGCACCCGACAGCCCCTACACACCCTTTAGAGGACTCTCCAATCCCACCGACAGACGCTGCTCCCCCTCTGACTTCACCACCTGCTCCCAATTCCCTATTGCAGACCTGCAGTCCCCACCACCAGATGGGACAGAGGTATGCAACAAGTTACCCCGCTGACCCTCCTTACAGCAATCCCAAGGTCCACATAGCTCAATACAGGGATGGTATCATGGGAATGGTTGCTAGCTATCATCTCAATGTGAGGGAAATAGAGCAGGTCACCAGACAGGTACTGGGACCTGACTGGCATCATGTAGTGGGAGATTGGAGTGGATTAAACAACCAGGGAGGGGTGTTGCCTCAGGATGATGCAGCACTCAAAAACAGAAGAAATGCTCTTATAGCAAAGATAGAGAGAGGATAGATGGATACGTCAAGCCGACTGGTCCATTATAAATCAGTGTATATGGGGAGAAGAGGAAACAGTGGATAATTTCATTGTTAGGATAAAGAAGAATTTTAATAACCACTCTGGGATAGAAATCCAAGTAGATCAAGTGAACGATAGCCCATATGAACAACAGCTAAAGAATGCAATCCTGAAGGGGCTGCTAGTCCTTATATCAAGTTTTGTTAACGAACACATGATTAACCATAGGATCTGCAGACTCTAGGAGCTAATCAAGTATGTGAGGCATGCTGAGGGGCACTTCCAACCAAAAAAGAAAGTAAAGAAAATGATGAGGGGGGAGTGTTTCCTGTATGGTAAAAGTGTGTCTGCAGAGAGAGAAGCAGAAGGATGGGAAAGAATCTGATATTTTGGATGTGTGTAATGTTGAAACTTGTTTGCATGCTGAAGCCAAGCCAGAAATAACCTGGGTTGCAAAGAGTAGTCTCTGTGACACTGGGACTTGTAGGACCCTGATACACCCGCTGGATATGCCACCAGGGGTACAGGGAAAAGGTTTAGTATATGTAAAATCTGCAAATGGGTTGATGCACCAGGAGGCCGTGTCTGAAGGCCTTACTGTGGAAAATCCACAGACAGGTAAAAAGGCTCAGTGTAAAATTGTAATGTCAACTAAATGTCCTGTTAATTCGTTGGGTAGAGACATGTTGCATGCTCTTGATATTTCTGTCGTACCAGTGGAGGGGGGCCTCAAAGCCCATCGGCTGTGTGAAAAACAAATCACAGCTGTGGATAATGAGCCCTGATACTGGTACAGCTTGGATTTACAAACTGAGGGATTAAAGATGCCCAAAACCCTGACAGAAATAATTGAAGAGCCTGTGAGGAAAGGTACAAGGTCCAGATGAACCTCTATTGCACTATCTACTACAAAAAGACCACTGGGCCTGATAGGTCCTATGAGAAACAGTTAATGAGTTGCACTAACACTGAAGTGCTCTTAAGATACCTGTACTGTGATAAGGAAGGAAATAACATGGCTACTTGTCTCCTACCACAGCCTATTCTGCAAATATACAGGCAGGATACTGTACCTCATGTTTCGGTCACGCGGAACTCTGAGGTATCATGGCATGAGCTAGGAGAACTTATCACAGACTGGGTCAAATTAACAGATGAGGAACTGAAATCCAGAGGGAATCAGAGGTACAGATTAGCCTGGTTTGTTGAATGTACAACCAGAACTTGCGTGATTGAAGTTTTGACAAAAGACAGTGACTGACACTTTTTGACCAAAGGGGAAGGGGATGCCTTAAAAGACATCCCCGATTTCTTGTGATCAAAAGGAAAGACAGACGTAGGGCTAATTAAGACAGACAGTCAGTTCTGGTTTGCACTTATGTACAAAGGAAAACTCACAAGAAATGTTCAATGCTTTGTCTCGAGTTGTACCTCCCAGTGGGAGTCAAATTCTCTTGTATGTGGATGACATTCTGGTAGCGGCTCCTCTGGAGCGACAATGTAAAATTGACACCTTGGCTCTGATGCATTTCCTCGCAGAACAAGGTCACAAGGTTAGCAAAATAAAATACAACTTTTGAAAAACAAGGTGAAATACCAGGGTTACATTATATCTCAAAAAGGCAGACATCCAGATGAGATCCGAAAAGAGGCCATCCTTCAAGCCCCCAAACCACGTAAAAATAAAGAAATGATGTAATTTCTTGGCATGGCAAATTTTTGTAGAGCATGGATAGCTAATTATGCTACGGAGGTGGTGCCTCTTTCTGATCTCATCTATGGTACACAAATGTCTGCAAAAGGTTCCATCCAGTGGAATGTGCAAGCAGAGGATGCATTTACAAAGGTGAAGCACCTCATTGTGGGTTCTACTGTGCTTAGCCTACCCAATTACAGTAGAAACCCTTTAGCAGACTGTAGATTGTAAAGAGGGGTACATGACTTCTGCTCTCACTCAGGTTTATGAGAACGAACACAAACTAGTTGCATTTTACTTAACTAATTTGCCCCACTGTGTACAAGCTGTAGTAGCAGCCTCATTGGCCATACGGTCATCTGCATTGATAGTATTGTTCCACCCCTGGTACTTAAAGGTCTCACATGTTATTTAGGTGATCTTACTATAAGACAGAATCTCCTATTTATCTCCAGTCAGGCATTTATCATGTATGACTACACTTCTGGGACAATCACACGTTACAATCAAGAAGTGTACTACATTGAATCCTGCTACACTAATGCCAACACCTGGTGATGGGGATCCACATGATTGTGCAGCTCAAAATTGATGAACGGGTACTCCCTAGGAAGGATCTCACTGATGTTCCCTTTCTAGATGCTGACATTACAATCAAACGGCTTATGCTATAGTAACACATGACCAGGTCATTGAAGCTAGACCCTTTCCCAGTTCCTATTCTGCACAACAAGCTGACATTATAGCCCTGTCAAGGGCCTGCAGTCTAGGGGAAGGGAAAAATAAATAGATATTTATACTGACAGCCAATACGCTTTCTCTACACATATTTGCCCAGCAATGGAAAAAAGGGGTATGATTACGTTGCCATGGGAAACCGATCACACAGAGATCTCATTCTTGCCCTTCTAGAATATGTACAAAAACCAGCACAAGTGGCTATTTGTAAATGTGCGGCACATAGAAAGGGAACAGATCCAATTACCCTAGGGAATGCACTAGCAGACAAGACAGCAAAGGAAGCTTCTGAAGGACAGCAATGACAAACATATACAGTTCCCAAGTAAATGATGAGGTACAGAGAGCTATTGATGAAACATGGTTATCAGAAATGCAGAAAACATCACCGGCAGGTGAAAATCAAAGTGGTTATATACAGGGTCAACACTGGTCAATGGTATATACACATGTACAGAAGGTAAACCTAACTTATCTACATCACTATTCACGTATGCTGTGTTATTGAGTCATGGGTAGGCCCATACCTCAAAAGGAGGGATGGTACTGGGTATACACAACATATGGGTTTACAAAACTACTCTGAAAATTTTGTCTCACATATCCGATTTGTAACAGATACCATGCACAAGGTGCCCTAAGAGCCTTAAGGGGTAATTTGAAATTTCCCACAACCCCCTTATCCCTTTCACACAATATGCATGGATTTTATTGAATTGAACAAATGTGAGAATAAGTACTGTCTGGTTATTGTGTACAGGTTTATAAAGTGGGTGGAAACTTTTCCTATGGCGCACACGGATGGACAGTCAGTAGCCAAAGTACTAATCAAAGAGGTGATTCCACGACAAGGGATCCCCGCGCTGATTTACAGTAACAATGGCTCCAATTTTGTAAACTAAACAATACAACTAATTGGTATATGGTACAATATCTGACCTACTAGGGAGAATCACTATTTAGGTTGTAACCCCTGGTCAGAACACCCCAGCCCCCGAGCCAACTCAGTTTCAACTTAATACCTCTTTGTTTAAAACAGATTTTACTTACAAGGAACAATTAAGTATAGAAACAGGATTTGGAGACAAAAATTAGTGGATAGAATGGGTCAGATACACAACTCAATCTAAGGGGTTAAGTGATTGTATTTCTTGTGCAAACCCAAGACCACAACTAGCTACCATTCCTCTCCCTGAAGAGGAAACAGATTTAGCTTGCATAATAAGACTGTTTTCAGAAAATATTACTGGGTCTGAATGTGCAAATGAGAAAAAGAGATACCCTAAAACTAAAATGCAAAGTACACCCCCTTCACTACAAGCATTACCAGGAAATTTTTCTAGTTTCTCTAACAAAGATAAGGATGGTACAAAGGTTGGCACTCTATCTCCTGAATACTGTGCGACCACAACATCAACTACAGACATTAAGTATCAACTAAAATGGTTTCAGGAACAGAAACGGCAACTAGCTGATGTTTGGTGGCTGTGTGGGGACAAGAAACTAAGGCTCAGACTGCCACCTAGATGGGAGGGTAGTTGTGCCCTTACCCGCCTGTTGCTTCCCTTTTATATTGTTCCTATGACTAATAAATTGATGAGACTAACAGGTAAACACTATTTTAAGAGACTTAAGTGTCCAGAATCATTTTGACAACCAGGTATATATAGACTCAATAGGTGTTCCACGAGGAGTTCCGGATGAATTTAAAGCACAGAATCAAGTAACAGCAGGACTCACCTCACTCTTCCTATGGGTACAGCCCAATAAGAATGTCGACTGGATAAACTACATTTACTACAACCAGCAGAGGTTTGTGAATTACACCGGAGATGCTATCAAAGGTATAGCAGCACAATTGGACGCCACCTCTTTGACAGCGTGGCAGAACCGTATAGCATTGGATATGTTGCTGGCAGAAAGGGGCGGGGTATGCGAAATGTTCGGCACCTTCTGCTGCACTTTTATTCCAAATAATACGGCACCTGATGGAAGTATCACCAAGGCTTTGCAAGGCCTACAAATGTTATCCCAGGAACTAACTGAGAACTCTGGTGTAGAGAACCCCTTAACAGGACTCTTTGAAAAATGGTTTGGTAAATGGGGTGATCTTGCAAAAGGTTTGCTCATCTCTGTTGTCATGGCAGCCACGGTCCTTACGCTGTGTGGATGTTGCTGCATTCCTTGTATTAGAGGAATTCTTCAAAGACTGATTGACACATCACTAACAAAGACTATGTTTTTTCAGAACAACACTGAACTATACCCGGAACCTGATGAAGATGAACTTACAGTCCTTTCAAAAGACTTATTTGTCTAAATGATAATACCTGGTAAAATAAAAAACCTGGATATTTGAATTATTGACATTATAAGTATAAAAGGGAGCAGCTGTTAGAGAAATTAGAAATTATACTTTAAATGTCAACTATGAATATGCATATTAATATGACTATATCTTCTAAAGTTAAAATGTTTGCTTTATATAACTCTATTAATACTTAAATATGCTGAATAAGCTCTAATAGCCCTAATTACTGGAATAAGTCATATGACCATATTCTATTGTGCAAAGATGTGCTGACTCTTACATCTGTCAAATATGGGCTGCGAACCATGGAATAATTTATGTGTTCATTGTATGAAATTTCCTGTCATAAGGTGTTGGCTGAAAAAGGATATTCTCATCTTCCTGCTAAAACGTCAGAATAAAAGTTGAAATTATACACGTGATCAGGACGTTACGAACAGGAAGGGGGAAGGTTTAAGGGTGATAAAAGCAGCATGTAAACTTATGACAGGCAGAAATGGATCTCTGAAGCAGAAAATATACATTTAACCATTTCTCTTGCATATGCAATAAAATATCTTGACTTGTAACGAGAGTTGGTCCAAAATTACTTGACAGGTCTTCCGGGTCTTTTGGTGTTGCTGAGCTCACCACTGCATTCTTTTTTTTTTTTTAAGGATGTTCCAAAAAGTTGATTTTTGCTATCTCTCTGATGGGTTTGTTTTGTTTTTTCAGCCTAATGATGGCTTGCTTCACTGATAGTGACAGCTCTTTGGATCTCATATTGAAAGTTGACAGCAACAGATTCCAAATGCAAATAGCACATGAAATGAACTCTGGACCTTTTATTTGCTCCTTGTAAATGGGATGATGAGGGACTAACACACACCTGGCTGTGGAACAGCTGAGCAGCCAATTGTCCCATTACTTTTGGTCCCTTAAAAAGTGGGAGGCACATATACAAACTGTTGTAATTCCTACACTGTTCACCTGATTTGGATGTGGTGGGGTAGGACTTTGGCTACCTATTCACCAAAATTTGGGGTCTCTGTGAACCTTGGTCACTGAGCTACGACCCTTGAAGCTTGATCGCTTTTTTTTATGTTCATGGCAGGTGAGGCTTCTGACAGGCTGTGCAGATCCTGCCTCCCCTGAATGCACGTCCCTGCTACAATGCACTGCAATGTAAAGTTGGGGTGTGAAAAGGCCCTAACCAAAAGTTTGCATGGAGTCCAGCAGGACATGAGGCATTGGGTAAGCCGATTTTCTGGCTCATGCAACGTTATGTGTAATTTAAGCCCCAGCTATTCATTATTGTTAAAAACTGTTTTTTTAAGCAAAGAAATTAAGATTAGTGTGTTATACATATATTTGAAAGGAGTCTAGAGTTCCACCTGCTGACTGGAGCATAAGTTGTTCACACCATTGGCCTTATTCCATAAAGTATTTTATTCTTTAAACTAGATGTAATCTAAAATTACATATAATCTTTAAAACCTTAATGTAATTTCAAAAGTGTGCTGCAAATCTACAGGTTTCATAAAATAACATCTGATTGTACAGGCTATTTTCTATAGCGTAACAGCATACTGTTTTTTATAAGTAGCAGTGATGAGAATGCACCACAATGTTGGCAGGGAAATGTTCAAAAAAAAAAAAGTCCTTTAATTTTTCTGTGCTTGAAAAACACTATTGAAGTCTAATTGGCCAGAGTGGAAAACAATCTCAATCTCACTTGTAGATCATATTTTCATTTTCTGGATTCTTGCAGTGAGAAATTGAACAGTTTAGTGCAAGAACAAAAAGTAAAAATAGGATCTCAGACAAAAAAAATGCAGGTTTGATGAAGCATGTTAATAAACATTGCACGTCTCTGAAGACACAGTGTAATAGCATTCACTAGTAAAACATATAGTTTTCATTTTAGAAAGGAAAATTTCAGCCAAGCATCACCTAAGAGATTAAAAGCATTGACATAGATTCCAAACTGATTGTTTCAATTCTCATCAGTTAACTATTCTGTTGGAACAATGAAGGTCCTTGTACAGGCATTTTTTAATAGGGTGACAACATACTGTTGCTATTTCCTAATTGCTCCCCTGCATTGTCATGCTGTCACATGCACCGTCAGCATACATTGTGCAGGCATATTTTACTGTTGTCGCCATCAGGAAGCCCATCTTGAAAGAAATGACATGCAGCTGCCTCTGGAATGAGTACATGTAGACAGGAAGTAGCTGAAAAAGATTGGAAAAGGTCACTTAGATATCAAAATAATTACTAAAAAAATACTGAAAACACTACTTTCTAAAATTAAAAAAATATATATCAATTGTTGATTATCAACATCAATTGTTTATAATACACAGCTTTAGGCCCCTTTCACACTGGGGCGGGCAGGAGCGGTGGCGGTATAGCAGCGCGATTTTCAGCGCTGCTATACCGTCGTTCTTACCGCGGTATGCGGTCGCTAGGGGGGTGAATTTAACCCCCGCTAGCGGCCGAAAAAGGAATAATACCGCCTGCAAACAGCGGCTATTGCCGCGGTTTGCGGGCGGTATTACCGCGGTGTCCCATTGATTTCAATGGGCACCCGCGGTAAAGGAGCGGTGAACACACCGCTCCTTTACCGCTGTAAAGAAGCGGCTAGCAGGACTTTTGGAGCGGTCCTGCTAGCGCACCGCTTCAGTGTGAAAGCCTTCGGGCTTTCACATTGAAGGCACAGGGCAGGAATTTTTCATGCGGTATAATAGCGCTATTATTAGCGCTAAACCGCATGAAAAACGCCCCAGTGTGAAAGGGGCCTAAGCAAACAAAATATCATCCATTTAAGTTTTACATCTACTTTTGCACTAGGTTCACACCTATGTGTTTTTCTATTTGCAGAAAGACACTATAGTCCATTTAACATGGTTTACTAGGGTATACGTTACTTCCTTATGCGTTTTTCTGCCGGTGGGATTTTGGAAAGGGACAGGGACTTTTTTCCTGCAGCAGATTGTGTTTTGTGTGTAATAGACTTCAATGGACCTGAACCAAAAACAAAAGTGTTGCGTTTTTTTTATGCGTTTTGTTTTCTTTTTTTTTTCTCCACAACGAACTGTAAATAGCTGGTTGGTAAGGAGCGAGCTGGGAAGCCGGCCAATGAGCCGACCAATGAGTCATCAGCTGTCAGCTGAATGTAAAAAAAAAGAACTGCCGGCAATAAAAGAATCTGAAAAAACGTGTCAAAAAAAGTGTCAAATTCTTTCTACTCTTGGGCCATTTGGGGCTATCTGGGGGCATTAGCGAGATTTACCCTCACTTACTGTAACAGTGACAATGGTTTCACCAGACAGGAAGTTAGGGTAAATCTCAAACAAATGCCTTTCTTTAGTAGAGTCGAGGAAGGATAGAACCTCTGTCAGATATTTATTTATGTCTGTGCTCCTATTGCAGATTTTTTTCACTTCCCATTTGGTAAATCTGATGCAAATAAGTCAGGAAGTGAATGAAGATCTCTCTCACAGAGCCCCTGCTAGCGGTGAAACCAAACAATTCCCCAAAACTAGAAAAAAAAAATGTTGGGCTTGCCATACACCTTAATAGCTATTTCTTATGTGCAGTAACCCATAACAACCAATCTAAGTTTAAAAAAAATCAGACTAGCACAGGATGCATTTGATAAGCTGTTATAAATTACCACCATTTTTTGAATATGAACTCTTAAGGCTACATATTTTTTTAAAATAGGCTGATTTTATAACATAGGGACATGTAGGGTTTGTTGTCTGTCTGGGTTTAATGCCTGATACATGTTTGCCATTTGCTTCTTTGTATACCGTTTTCAATAAAATCTTTTTTGTGAATCTAGTGCAATTTGTTTTTACCTGAAGTTCTCACCAGTAAGAGCACTTCCAGTTGCAGGCTGAAAATGTACTGCCTCGCAATTAGCAGCAGTTTTAACCGTCAACTGTGCAAACTCCTTCAGTTTCAAATTGGGGTGTCTTTAAAGTCTAAACTAAACTCCTGAATGAATTGCCTCCCTCGCCCCTCAACTGTACTAAATAAGTATCCTAAATATTCAAGTGCGTGCGAATATGCGTCGCCGGTGCCTTCTAGGTATGTAGGACGTGGCAGCACATATGCACATGTGCTGCAGGATTTCTGCACGTGCGTACAAAGGCTGCTAGCTTTTAAATGATTGCCACTATACAATTTTGTGTGCTCACGCACAAATCTGCCATGAATACACAGTTGAGTATTAACATACTGCCTCATGCGATAGATATGATGTAGCAATCTCAGGAGACAGCAGGGCCCATCCTAGCCTGGAAACCCAGAAGTGATGCTTTGCAACACCAAAAGAAGTACAATGTTAAAAAGAAAAAAGAAAAATTAAGCATTTATGTAAAATGAATGGGGAAAGAATAAAAAAGGTTGTTGCACATTTTTTTCTTGAAAATTACCAAAACAATATGAGGTCAAACCTAAATGCTTTTAATTTGTGTGCAATCAGGCACCCTGTTGCGCTATATAGTTGAAGGTAAATCTAAAGCAATTTGAATGAGAAAAGGCTGTACTTTAAAAAAAAAAAACATGTTATACTTACCTGCTTTGTGTAATGGTTTTGCCCAGAGCAGCCTAATCCTCTTACATTTGGGTTCCACAGCGGTGGTTCTGGCTCCTCCCTCCTGCCAAGTGCCCCAATAGCAAGCTTCTTGCTGTGGGGGCCCTGGAGCAGGCTCCCTCCCGAGTCACGCTTCTGTGAATGAACATTGTCCATTTACACTGCGTGGCTCGGTCCCACCCCCAGATCTCTCCTTATTTGCTCACTGCCTGTGATTGACAGCAGCAGGAGCCAATGGCTCCCACTGCAGTGTGAGCCAATGAGGAAAGAGAGACCGAGGAGAGACGCTGTTCTCATCCACATTGCTAAATCGAGAATAGGCTTAGGTTAGTATAAGGGGGGGGGGGGCAAGCTGCACCCAGAAGGTTTTTTACATTTGAGGTACAAGGTGAAGGCCTGTTAGACCAAGGGGCTCAAACCCAAGGGAACACCAGCGCAAAAACTAGTGTGTAAAAAGCAGAACATAATCATACGCAGGGGGCGGGGCTTTTAAACGGTTGTTCCCATAGGTATTATAATATATAAAAAAATACATATAAATTATTTTACAAATATAAAAAAAGTTTTTATTATCACAAACAAAATTGCATGTTAACACGGTAAGGGTAGAAATAAGCCCACACCCATAAAAACACAGATACTGTAACATATGTCATACGGAAACTGCCAACATGTTTCTTCAGGGCTTTGTTGTCCATATCTAATTTAAAGTATCTAATATATATAACCAAAATTTAAATTATTAAAAATCATACATTTTCACACAGATCTCAAAAAGCACACACATATATATATATATATATATATATATATATATATATATATATATATATATATATATATATAAACATATGTGAAATCAATGCTCTGTCCCCTGGCAGGAAAGAAAGCCAAGAAGAAGAAAAAATAGGGGAAGGAGAGGACAAAAAAAACAAAACATTTGCAAAAATATATAAATATTAAAACATGTATTGAATGTGTTTGAGCTAAGGGGAGTGCGTTAGGTCCAGCATCAGATATAATATCTGTTTAAAAACAGAAAGAATATATAAATATATATATAAACATAGGCGTGCGCACACCCTAATCACCCCATGTACATTAGCATTATCCATGGGTGGCACCAGATGGGTGGTTGGGGGTGCCAGTGGCCAGTGTAAATGCCCCCATTATAATAAAGGCTAGGTTCAAATTTAGGAACCCATTACACCCGTATTTAGGGTGTAATGTAATATGCTCCCAATCAACTGTCTCCTACCAACAGAGCCTCCTCCCTGTAACAGCAGGTGGTGTTCATGTGTGTTTGAGCTTTGGGGTGCACACCCTAATGCAATAGGCTGCGCACACCTATGTATATAAAGAAACAGAGCCATAATCCACCAGGCATATTCCCAAATCCAAGGGATAGACTAACCAACATGTAAGCATAAACAACATACTCTAACCTGTATAGGAAAAAGACCCGGCTGAGATAGTCTGAGAAGGGACCAAGATCTATATAGACCATCAGTGTCTAAGATGTAGTGCCACTATAAAATGCAAAAAGCCAAATAAGTAAGAACTACTTAGTTTAACCAAGAGAAGTCCCAAATTTTTGTTGTGTTTTTGAAGTTTTGAAAGTACACCAAGAATTATTGTTAAATGTCCATGAATGTATTGTTTTTCTAGTGGGAAGTGCTTAAAGGGAAATGATGTAGATAAAATGATCTGCTTTGAGGCATTGTTAGGTTGTGGGCTGATAGCTGGCATTTTTGTGAATTCTCTGCAAGATGGATTTGTATACTTTGATGTCTTTGACACTTGGCTTGGTACGACTCTCAATCTAGGGATAATACCCGCTTGGTGACTTGTTGCCAGATCTGTTTTTGCATGCATCACAATAGCTTGAGATACTTTGGTCGTGTAATTTTGGGAGCTGTTCCATCTCTGATACTGATACTCATGTAGCGGGTGTCTCACAATATAACCCGCAAAATCTCGCCAAGTTGGCCAGAGCAATGTACACAGGCTTTCCAGCTTCAGTTAGGGAGAAGTTGCCTGTCTGTTTTTTTTCCACCCCTCCTCTTTCCTCTTTTCACAGACTTGAGGGAGTGTAATATGAGCTGACACACACACAGCTCTGGATTCAGTGACTTCTATTGTGTTCCTATTGCTGGAGAGGAAAACCAATTAGCAGCAGAGTTACAACAGCCAATGGAGGAGATTGTACAGAACTGAGGAGAGCAGCAATGGATTCTGGGACATGAAGTTCTCACACCAAACGGCCCCATAGACTGGTACACAGGGAGAACTACAAACCCGCACTGCAACTGTGCTACCAGAATGCAGTGCGCCACCGCAAGTCCTGCTGGGGAATCTGATATAGGGACAAGCAAGGCCTCAGCGCGCTCTCTCGGTACGCCATCTTCAACAGGCAAGAGGCCTGCTGTGTGCGCGCCTAGGCCGGAGAAGCCTGGGCCTAAAGTTACAGTGAGAGAGGATCGCCTGACGGAGGGATCCTTGCGGACAGCCTCGCTGATCGAGCCAGAGAGGGAGCGGTCTACACTTCACAGCATCTGGAGTCACCTATCCACCGGCACCTTGTAAACAGCTGCGCGGAGGACCAGAGGCCTCGTGTTACAGAGAGACTGAGAACAAGGAGAGGTTCCAGACGGAGTGTACCGGCGAGGCGAGCCCTCATTTGGTGATAAGGCACTTGCCTATCAACATAGTTAACTGGGTCGCAGGAAGGTGGTTTCCATAGTTCCACGTGTACTTGCTGGCATCTGCAGTGCCACAAGTAGGGATACGTTACACCTGAGAGGGATACAGCGGCTAGGAAGAACTAGTGTTTGTTCTGCCTATACACTACTTGCATCAAGTGATTGTAATTTATCTTCACACTGTTTATTGGAATACAAATAGATAAGTGCACCAACGAAGCTAGCGGAAGACTAACTGACATTTGAAGGAACAGTCATCCGCTTACTTTATTTCCGGAAGTTCTACAACGGGACACTCACCAGTTGAACTGTCCACTAGGGGGAGCCATATAGCTTATGATCTTATATGTTCAGTATAACTGTTTGCATCACTTTGTTATTTCGCTGTCGGGTGAGTTTTGTGGGACTTGGTGGAGAGGTGCCCCAGTGCTGGTGCCATTGCATTGGGAGATTCCTCCACCATACACCCACTCAGATCTGACCCCAGGTCATGTTATTTATGTCTGGGAGCAGAGACATTCTGTACCAGTTGTGTCACATTGACTTTTGCAGGGAGCCGTGAGTAGTCAATCTTGTCTGTCTAACCATCGTCTTATTCTTTTGCCAAGTAAACACATTACCACTGGTTAAGCTACATCTTGTGTGGGACTCTGTCTATTGCAGCTGTGGGGCAGGTGACCAGCATCAAGGTAATAATATTTAAATATATATATATATATATATTACTGTGTGGTATTATTGTGATTCCTTATTGCCATTGGGCTCCACAATCATATTATTGTCCAGTTGTGCCAAGGAGGGGATCGAGCTGAACTTTAGGGGTTGACAGGCAGAGTGCAGACCCAAAAATATAACCAGCAGCTCCTACGGGGGTAGTGCTACACTCAGTACTGATACATTAAAGTGACTGTAAAGTCTCTTTTTTCCTTTAACCAGTTGTCAACCGGCCGCCGTGAATTGACGGCGGCAGGAAGACACTGTTATCCCGGGCGGACGTCATATGACGTTGCGCCTTTAAAATCCACTAGGGGGCGCGCCCGCGCGTGTGCGCCGTGTCGCTGGGCACCCGATGCGCGTGCCCGGTGGCCGCGATGGCCGCCGGGCACCCGCGATTGCCCAGTAACCGAGCAGGATTGTGGATCTGTGTCTGTAAACACACAGATCCACGTCCTGTCAGGGAGAGGAGACCGATGGTGTGTCCCTTGTACATAGGGATAGCCATTGGTCACCTCCCCCAGTCAGTCCCCTCCCCCCACATTTAGAACACATCTAGAAAACACATTTAACCCCTTCCTCGCCCCCTAGTGTTAACCCCTTCCCTGCCAGTCACATTTATACAGTAATCAATGCTTTTTTATAGCAGGGATCACTGTATAAATGTAAATGGTCCCAAAAATGTGTCAAAGGTGTCCGATGTGTCCGCCGCAATATCGCAGTCACGATAAAAATCGCAGATCGCCGCCATTACTAGTAAAAAAAAAAAAAATTATATAAATCTATCCCCTATTTTTTATCTGCTATAGCTTTTGTGAAAACCAATCAATATACGCTTATTGTGATTTTTTTTTACCAAAAATATGTAGAAGAATACGTATCGGCCTAAACTGAGGAAATTTTTTTTTTTTTTTTTTTTAAATGGATATTTATTATAGCAAAAAGTAAAAAATATTGTGTTTTTTTTCAAACTTGACGCTCTTCTTTTGTTTATAGCGCAAAAAATAAACACCGCAGAGGTGATCAAATACCACCAAAAGAAAGCTCTTTTTGTGGGAAAAAAATGACGTAAATTTCGTTTGGGAGCCATGTCGCACGACCGCGCAATTGTCATTCAAAATGTGACAGCGCTGAAAGCTGAAAAATGGCTTGGGCAGAAAGGGGGTTTTTGTGCCCGGTAGGCAGGTGGTTAAAGATAACAAACATACTAACCTGCCCTATGTAATGGTTCTGCACAGAGCAGCCCAGATCCTCCTCTTCTCGGGTCCCTCTTCAGTGCTCCTGGCCCTTCCCTCCTGTTGAGTGCCCCCACAACAAGCAGCTTTCTATGGGGGCACCTGAGTCGAGCCACAGATCCCTGTGTCCAGCTCTCCTCATTGGGTGACTGACTTTGATTGACAGCAGCGGGAGCCAATGGTGCTACACTGCTATCTCAGCCAATGAGGAGGGGGGACTCGGGCAGCTGATACACTCCTACAACATCACTTAAAGTGTTACTAAATCAAAAAAAAATTTAAGGTGAAAAATGTTTTCCGTCTACCTATGCCCACTCTTCCCTGTGCAAAGGGGAAGAGAGGGGAGAAGAGATCAGTGCTGTGCAGGGCTGCATCTTTTCTCCCCTTATTTCCACTTTACACTGCATTCGAGCAGCAGCAGGAACCATTGGCTCTTGCTGCTGTCAATCAGAGAAAGTGGGGGGCAGGCCTAAGTCCCACTGTATATGTCTATGATAGCATGGCTCCATAGACACACAGCTCGGGAGTGCGGGGGCTGCCTCTCCCCATAGCCAGCGGCTGGCTATGGTAGTCCCACAGAAGAAGAGGAGGGGCCAAGATCACCACTGAGGACCCCAGAAGAAGAGGATTGGTGCCGCTCTGCTCTGTCCTATTTCTCTATTTTTTCCAAGTGAAGCAGAATCTTTACATTTTGGGAATACCTATATTAGCAGCATGAAATTCCCATAAATAGATCTAAATCTTGAACTGGTAACTATAAATCAAGAAAAAAAACATACTTTTTGTCAGGTCTTGTAAGGATTGGAGTGGGAAATATATTCAAGTTTGCATTTATCGGTTCTTTATTTAAAATTTTAATTTTGAACATTACATGTCACAGTTATTTGGGTTTAATTGAATCCAGCAGTTCATGCTCGGGCCTGCTCATGCACTCAGTTTTCCAAGGTAGTTGTTTTTCCAACATCAACAATCAGCTCATGCTCCAGTCTCTGTGTTAAGAAGACATATGTTCATGTATTTTCTGCCTCAAGGACTATGTTCACCTAATGTTGACTGACTGCAATATTCGGGCTTAGTGTCAGTGAGTCAATCATGTATTAAAATGTAAGCATTTAAGAGAAGCATAGCGATGTCTGCGTAAAATCTTGATGGTTTTAAGGCATCTAAAATATGCTTGGAATGTTATATTGAAAAAGGTAGCTTAATGTAAAAAGTCATGAATAAACATGCTTTTTTTTTAGCAGAAAATGTAGTGCCTATGAATTTTTATTGTTTAACTCAAGTGTTTAGCACATACCGTCCTTTCTGAAAAGTAATACTGAACTTTGTAAATACCTATCATAAACACACTTTATGTATTTTTTTAGCACTTTTTTTTTACACAACAAGCGTGTGATTTTTTTTTCTCCTAATATATTATATGTATATATATATTTATACACTATAATATATTACAAGTCATTTCTCTCAGGAAATAGGTTAACCAGTTCCCATCCAATATATTTAAAAGGCCACATGGGAGTTTCCACAATGCAAGAGGGTGTATACATGTGGCCTTCTGCATCGGCAGCTCATGCGCGGCTCCTAGAGTGCACAGCACAGCACTGAATGCTGCATCCCTTGAAAAAACAGATATCAGGTCCAATAAAATTTTGCACTTAAAGGCTGTATGACTGTAGGAAACTAACTAACTAAAGTACTAAGGGACTGGGACTGCAGTAAGCCCCCTCACACCAGTGCAACTTGTCATATGATTTGACAGTTCCAAATCGAATGACAAGTCACACCCCATTGTTGGCAATGGAACCGTTCATATCGCCGCAACTCATGTTGCAGCGATTATAAAAAAGGTTCCTGCACTACTTTTTGCTGATTTCATGGCTTAGTACTGGGATCTGTCATATGCATCTGTGTTTTTTAACTTAAAATATGTACCCTTGTATAAATGCCATCATCATGTACAATTGCTGGCTGCTCTTATATCTGTGTATGTAAAAGTAGCCAGCCATTGCCTCTGATCACTGCCACAATAGTACAATAGTTCCCAATCACCACTGCACCAATCCCAGTGTCACCATAAGGCCTTGTTCATGTGCGGGGCTCTTTGAAGATATAGCCAACTTTAGATCACTTTTCAGAGAGCATTTGACAGGCAGCAAGGAGGCATTGTATCAATGCCTGCTTAACCCCTTGGACCCCACACACAAGCTCCCCTATTCACTTGAATGGGTCACGATTGGTGAGTGCTAGACCCACCAAAGTGTCAGGGGGTATATTTCCCGCCAAGTCTGAAAAGCAAAGCATTACAGCCTTGCCATGTGTACACCCCGGGCCTCTGCAACTAAGGGCTCAACAGTGAGCTTTTACTGCTTCCAACCTCATGTCAGTCACAGTGTTTCTGATCACCACCACACCAGTCACAGTGTCCAAAAATGTGATAGGTAGTCAGGAAATCAGATACAAAATGTATGCCCCTAGAAAGCCTGAAATTGCTCCTTGAATTTTTTTTCCTGCAGCAGATGGGGCAGTGAAATTTGTCAACTATAGTCTACAACTGGGGGTGTGCTACTGAGACTGAGGCTGCGGTGCATACTAGCTCATTATGCCTTTTGCCTTACAGGTATGAAAAAAATAAAAAATACAGCAGCGGGTATACAACCGCTTTAAATGCCTTGTCAAGCATGTGTACCCAAATGGCTGGTGTTTTTGCCATGCTTGATCTGCTTGAGGCAAAGTTTGCAAATTGCAACAGTGTGATCGGCTGCATATTTGCTAAAAAAGACCCAGACAGCTAAGCTGTGGGAAGTGGGTAGGGAGAAAACAGCTCCACAATCTGGAGGAATAAGGTGGCTGCTCTCTACTCTTCCATGATGGCTGCCTTATTGGGGTTGTGCCTCACCCTCACTTTCCTCCTCTGCTCTATCCGGCGCACAAGTCGCGTCAGTGACCTCATCATCATGATCCTCTCCATCCTCAATATCACTGGAGCTAACTTGCCAATACTCTGCGGCACTGGAACATGACTGCCAATTTGTTGTTTACCAGTGTTCTCCCCTCTCTGTAGGCTCATGTTCCTACCTTCCTCAACCTCAGAACCAGGATCTGAATCAAGTAATGGCTGTGCATCGTCAAGGGGCTGATGCTGTGTTTAAATAACTCAGCTGACTCCTCCATGCTGGATGCTTGGAATAAGACAGGGGTAGCTGTGAACAAGGACTCAGAATAAGCCATACTGGCAGCTGTGGTGGACTGCGCAGTGCGCACTAGTCTCTGCTTGGGTGATGGAGGAAGAGGAGGATGAGTATGATTTAGTAAGCCAGTCCACCACCTCCTCTGCATGCTGTGGCTGGATAGCACAGGCAACATCACTAAAGAGAGGAAATTATGCCCTGCCTGAGGACGGACCATGTACACCTTAGTTTTGTTTCGTTTTGATTAGTTAATCTAGTTATTTTGTTTAGTTAAATTTGGTTGTTCCATTCAATTAGTTTTCGGAATTTCGTATTTGGAATTTTTTAATTTTCTTTGAATTTACCAATTTTTTTTGTTTCGAATCGATCAAATCGATAAATTTGAAACAAAAATGTTATATTGTTTTCGATTCAAATGCAGCAAAGTGAACAAACAAAAGAAAAATCTATATCAAATGATTACAACGACTCTTTAAATCACCTTTGGCTTAACAAAAACAATATTATTTCAAAATGGTACTCTAATAACACACACAGTCTTTGATTTCAGCAATATGTGTAGTGAGTAGGGATGAGCTTCGAGTTCGAGTCGAACCCATGTTCGACTCGAACATTGCCTGTTCGCCCGTTCGCCGAACAGCGAACAAATTGGGGTGTTCGCGGCAAATTCGAAAAATCTATGGGAGAAATCTAAAGTGCTAATTATAAAGGCTTATATGCAAGTTATTGTCCTAAAAAGTGTTTGGGGACCCGGGTCCTGCCCCAGGGGACATGTATCAATGCAAAAAGAAGTTTTAAAAACGGCCGTTTTTTCGGGAGCAGTGATTTTAATAATGCTTAAAATGAAAAAATAAAAGTGAAATATTCCTTTAAATTTCGTACCTGGGGGGTGTGTATGATATGCATGTAAAGTGGCGCATGTTTCCCGTGCTTAGAACTGTCCCTGCAAAAAATGTCATTTTTGAAAGAAAAAAATGCATTTAAAACTGACTCGCGGCTATTAATGAATTGTCGGCTCCCGGCAATACATACAAAAGTCATTGATAAAAAAAAAAAAAAAGCGTGGGGGTTCCCCAGAATTCAATTACCAGGCCCTTCAGGTCTGGAATGGATATTAAGGGGAACCCCACCGCAAATTTAAAAAAAAATTGACGTGGGGTTCCCCCAAATATCCATTCCAGGCCCTTCAGATCTGGCATGGATTTTAAGGGGAACTCCACCCCAAATTTAAAAAAAAATGGCGTGGAGTCCCCCTAAAAATCCATACCAGACCCCTTATCCGAGCACGCAACCTGGCCGGCCGCAGGGGAAAAGGGGGGATGAGAGAGCGGCCCCCCCTCCCTCCTGAACCGTACCAAGCCACATGCCCTCAACATGGGGAGGATGTCCCCATGTTGATGGGGACAAGGGCCTCATCTCCACAACCCTTGCCCGGTGGTTGTGGGGGTCTGCGGGCGGGGGGCTTATCGGAATCTGGAAGACCCCTTTAACAAAGGGGACCCCCAGATCCCGGCCCCCCCTATGTGAATTGGTAAGGGGTACATTGTACCCCTACCATTTCACGAAGAAAGCGTAAAAAAATGTTTAAAAAAACACACAAACACCTTGAAAAAGTCCTTTATTTAAAAAAAAACAAAAAAACATTCCAGCGGTGAAATCCAGTGTCCCGCGGCGATCCCGATGTCCAGCGCTGTCCTTCATTGGTTGTGCCTGAGTGGACCTGATGGGGAACTCCCTCTCAGTATTTTAAATGTATAGACCCGCCCCTTCTAAAGTTCCCCATCAGGTCCGCTCAGCGGACCAGATGCGGAACATGAGAAGGGGCGGGTCTATACATGTATTACCAAAGTGAGAGCAGTTCCCCATCAGGTCCGCCCCCTCGGTATGTCGGACCCGCCTACGTCATTGGCTTGAGCGGGGAACTTCCTTCACTGTGTAATTTAAATTTACATAGTGAAGGAAGTTCCCCGCTCAAGCCAATGACGTAGGCGGGTCCGACATACCGAGGGGGCGGACCTGATGGGGAACTGCTCTCACTTTGGTAATACATGTATAGACCCGCCCCTTCTCATGTTCCGCATCTGGTCCGCTGAGCGGACCTGATGGGGAAATTTAGAAGGGGCGGGTCTATACATTTAAAATACTGAGAGGGACTTCCCCATCAGGTCCGCTCAGGCACAACCAATGAAGGACAGCGCTGGACATCGGGATCGCCGCGGGACACTGGATTTCACCGCTGGAATGTTTTTATTTTTTTTTATTTTTTTTAAATAAAGGACTTTTTCAAGGTGTTTGTGTGTTTTTTTTTAACATTTTTTTACGCTTTCTTTGTGAAATGGTAGGGGTACAATGTACCCCTTACCAATTCACATAGGGGGGGGGCCGGGATCTGGGGGTCCCCTTTGTTAAAGGGGTCTTCCAGATTCCGATAAGCCCCCCGCCCGCAGACCCCCACAACCACCGGGCAAGGGTTGTGGGGATGAGGCCCTTGTCCCCATCAACATGGGGACATCCTCCCCATGTTGAGGGCATATGGCCTGGTACGGTTCAGGAGGGAGGGGGGGCCGCTCTCTCGTCCCCCCCTTTTCCCCTGCGGCCGGCCAGGTTGCGTGCTCGGATAAGGGGTCTGGTATGGATTTTTAGGGGGACTCCACGCCATTTTTTTTTTAAATTTGGGGTGGAGTTCCCCTTAAAATCCATGCCAGATCTGAAGGGCCTGGAATGGATACTTGGGGGAACCCCACGTCAATTTTTTTTTAAATTTGCGGCGGGGTTCCCCTTAATATCCATTCCAGACCTGAAGGGCCTGGTAATTGAATTCTGGGGAACCCCCACGCTTTTTTTTTTTTTTTATCAATGACTTTTGTATGTATTGCCGGGAGCTGACAATTCATTAATAGCCGCGAGTCAGTTTTAAATGCATTTTGTTCTTTCAAAAATGACATTTTTTGCAGGGACAGTTCTAAGCACGGGAAACAAGCGCCACTTTACATGCATATCATACACACCCCCCAGGTACGAAATTTAAAGGAATATTTCACTTTTATTGTTTCATTTTAAGCATTATTAAAATCACTGCTCCCGAAAAAACGGCCGTTTTTAAAACGTCTTTTTGCATTGATACATGTCCCCTGGGGCAGGACCCGGGTCCCCAAACACTTTTTAGGACAATAACTTGCATATTAGCCTTTATAATTAACACTTTAGATTTCGAACGTTCGAGTCCATTGTATTTAATAGGGTTCTAAAGTTTACATGAACATTTTGTCTGTTCGCAGGTTCTGGTGCGAACCGAACAGGGGGGTGTTCGGCTCATCCCTGGTAGTGAGAATTCGACTGAAGTTCAATGTAAAATTTGATTCGAATTTCAGTCCGAATTTCCAAAATTCAGACAAATTTCGTTACGTTATTCGGTAAAATTCATATATATTGTAATTCAGGTATTCGGATAAATCCAAATCTCCCAATAATGAAAAATTTGTCTGAATATTAATTTGGAACGAAACAAACCTCACATGTCTACTATAAACACAGACGCTGCTGGCCCCCTCACAGTACCATGGGATCATCTGCCTCTCCTTGTTGGCCGCCCAGACATTATGCGGGGGGGGACTAATTAACCGGTTAACGACCGGCTCCTGTAAATATACGTTGGCAGAATAGCACGGCTGGGCAGAGTAACGTATTTTTATGTCAATTTAAAAGTCGCGCCGTGCGGGCCCCTACCGCGAGCTCCGTGACCGTGCCCGCGGGACCCGCAGACTCAATGTCCGCCGGTGTCCCGCGATTAGGTCACAGAGCTGCAGAACGTGGAGAGGCAAGTGTAAACAAGCATCTCCCCGTTCTGCCTAGTGACACTGTCACTGATCGTCTGCTCCCTTTCATCGGGAGCAGCGATCAGTGATGTCACTCGTAGCCACGCCCCCTAACAGTTAGAATCACTCCCTAGGGCACACTTAACCCCTTCAGCCCCCCCTACAGGTTAACACCTTCACTGCCAGTGTAATTTTTACAGTAAACAGTGCATTTTTATAGCACTGATCGCTGTAAAAATGACAATGGTCCCAAAATGGTGTCAAAAGTGTCCGATGTGTCCGCCATAATGTCGCAGTCACGATAAAAATCACCGATCGCCGCCATTACTAGTAAAAAAAAAAATATTAATAAAAATGCCATAAAACGATCCCCTATTTTGTAGATGCTATAATGTTTGCGCAAACCAATCAACAAACGCTTATTGCAATTTTTTTTTACCAAAAATATGTAGAAGAATACGTATCAGCCTAAACTGAGGAAAAAAAATTGTTTTTTTCTATATTTTTTGGGGATATTTATTATAGCAAAAAGTAAAAAATATTGCTTTTTTTTCAAAATTATCGCTCTATTTTTGTTTATAGCGCAAAAAATAAAAACCGCAGAGGTGATCAAATACCACTAAAAGATAGCTCTATTTGTAGGAAAAAAAGGACGTCAATTTTGTTTGGGAGCCACGTCGCACGACCGCGCAATTGTCAGTTAAAGCGACGCAGTGCTGAATCGCAAAAAGTCCTTTGGTCTTTGGCCAGCCAAATGGTCCGGTCCTTTGGTCTTGGCCACCGTGCTGCAACTGAGTTTTAGGGTCTTGGGAATGTTCTTATAGCCTAGGCCAGGGATATGCAATTAGCAGACCTCCAGCTGTTGCCAAACTACAAGTCCCATGAGGCATAGCGAGACATTTGACAGCATCAAGCATGACACCCAAAGGCAGAGGCATGATGGGACTTGTAGTTTGGCAACAGCTGGAGGTCCGCTAATTGCATATCCCTGGCCTAGGCCATCTTTATGTAGAGCAACAATTCTTTTTTTCATATCCTCAGAGAGTTCTTTGCCAACATGTGTCATGTTGAACGTCCAGTGACCAGTATGAGAGTTTGAGAGCGATAACACCAAATTTAACACATCTGCTCCCCATTCACACCTGAGACCTTGTAACACTAACGAGTCACATGACACCAGGGAGGGAAAATGGCTGATTGGGCCCAATTTGGACATTTTCACATAGGGGTATTAGATAGAAAGAAATCCTGGACTGCCGCACTCCATCACTCGTGTGATGCTTACTCATAGCTATGAGTAAGCATCACACGATGTGAAACATGTCAGCAATTTTTTTCCTGTTGTTCACTTTATTTGGACTGTATCGTTTTGGTTGTTTTTGGATTTTACCTGCCCAATAAAGACGTCGTTTTATGGAGTGCGGCAGTCCGGGATTTCTTTCTATCCAATGCACCTGTGCATAGCCAGCACCTTGTGGTTTAGTGGGACGGAAGCCAAGCCAAGGAATTTGTAGTTTTTGGAGCGGTATCATCTCTCACTTTACATAGGGGTGTACTCACTTTTGTTGCCAGCGGTTTAGACATTAATGGCTGCGTGTTGAGTTATTTTGAAGGTACAGAAAATTTAGACTGTTGTACAAGCTGTACACTCACTACTTTACATTGTAGCAAAGTGTAATTTCTTCAGTGCTGTCACATTAAAAGATATAATAAAATATTTACAAAAATGTGAGGGATATACTCACTTTTGTGAGATACTGTGTGTGTGTGTGTGTGTGTATATATATATATATATTATCGCTGTGGCAGTGATTATGTACAATGGCAGGCTGCTCTGATTTCACTGTATGTCAGGGTCACCAGCCATTATCTCTGATCACCGCCACGGCAGTACAATGTCCAGACCAGTGCTGTCAGTCAGTATCCCTAATCACTGCTGCACCAGACTGTGTCCCTAATCACCGCCATCCACACACAGTGTCCTTAATCACTGCAGTCCACTCACAGAGTCCTTAATCACTGCTATCCACTTACAGTGTCCCTAATCACTGCCACCCACTCAGTGTCCCTAATTGCCACCGCCCACAAACATTGTCCCTAATTAAGGCAAACCCACTCACAGTGTCCCTACTTACCGCTACACCAGTCATATTGTCCGTGATCATCATTAAACCACTCATATTGTCCCTAATTACTACAACACCAGTCATATTGTCCTTGGACTTCCTTGGATTTTGGGCCCCTCTATACGTGAATACAGTATATAGGCTGTGAAAAGTCTCACACATCTGGTATTCCCACATGTAGCAAATATGGGATTTAATTCTAAGTATGTGTGTTAGATAAATATCTTATTAACCACTTGACGACCGCTCACTGTATATATACGTCGGCAGAATGGCACAGACAGGCACAATCACGTACCTGTACGTGCCTGCCTTCGTATAGTTGGGGGGTCCCATCAGACCCCCTTTCTATACAGTGAGCGGTGGTTATCGTCCCGGGAGCGATCCGTGATGAGGGGACGGCCATTCGTTTCCGGCCACCCCCTCGCGATCGCTCCCGGCGAATGAGAATCTTCCTCTGCCTGTGTAATGTAAACACGGGCAGAGGAAGTGATGTCATCTCTCCATGCGGCGGTCTTTTCGATCCGGCGCGAGGAGAGAAGACATCTCACAGTAAGTGCACCAACACTACACTGACACCAGTACACGTAGGCACACTTACACCCCCCAGTCACCCCCAGATCACCCCCCAGATCACCCCCAGTACCCCCAGTCACAGTGCACCGTTTGCATTGGTCATTTTTTTACTGATCACTGCAATCATTGTCATTTGTGACAGTAAAAAGTTGCAGGGCAGTTAGGTTTAGGTCTCTTTAGGTCCAGGGTAGCCCCCTAACCCCCCCAAATAAAGGTTTAACCCCTTGATCGCTCCCCAGGTAACCCTTTCACCCCCTAACGCCAGCGTCACTAAGCGATCGTATTTCCGATCGCTGTATTTAGTGCCGGTGGTGCCCTAGATAGCCAGTTATTTATTTTTAGGTTTGCCGCAGGTTTTTATAGCGTCAGGTACCCCCATATATTATTTTAACCCCCTGATTGCCCCTAGAGTTAACCCTTTCACCAGTGATCACTGTATAAGTGTCACTGGTGACACTGGTTAGCCAGTTAGTTATTTAGTTATTTAGGTTACCCGTTAGGTTTTTATATAGCGTCAGGTACCCCCATATATAACCTAATACAGGTTTTAACCCCTTGATTGCCCCTAGTTAACCCTTTCACCAGTGATCACCATATAAGTTTTACGGGTGGCGCTGGTTGGTTGGTTGGCTTTTTATAGCATCAGGGCACCCGCCGTATATAACCCAATTAAGGTTTAACCCCCTGATCGCCTGGCGGGTGAGATCAATTAGGTTTTAGCGCCAGAGAGGGTCTGCGTCGCCCCAGACAGCGTTAGGTTAGTGCCAGTAACGCTAACATCCACGCGCAAAGCATACACCTCCCCTAGTGGTATAGTATCTGAACAGATCAATATCTGATCTGATCAGATCTAAACTAGCGTCCCCAGCGGTTTAGGGTTCCCAAAAACGCAGTGTTACCTGCTAGCACCTGCGTTTAGCCCCTCCGCCCAGCCCAGGCCACCCAAGTGCAGTATCGATTGATCACTGTAACTTACCAAACACAACACACATAACTGCAGCGTTCGCAGAGACAGTCCTGATCCCTGCGATCGCTAACAGTTTTTTTTTAAGCGTTTGATACATTTGCTGACAGTCAGGTGCTTTTTTACCTGTGAATCTGGAAATGTCCGACCGTGTGTATGCGGCATAACTTTTTTGCGGGAGGATGCCCCCATGCGTCGGCATATATAAATGGTGCATGTATGCCCATCATTAGAAGTGCGTGGATGAAGGGAGGTATTCTAATGGTGGGCATACCCACCAATCAATCTCTTTTTTTCGTTTAAGCCAACAGGCTGCATGAAAAAAAAGATTACAATACATGTCCAACAAGGACCAACAACGTACTGGTATGTTGCTGGACTTTGAATGTTTATACCAGAATGATGCCTGCGGGTTTAGGTATCATCTTGGTATCATTCATTTCAGCCAGCGGCCGGCTTTCATGTAAAAGCAATACTAGCAGATAATTAGCCTCTAGACTTCTTTTACAAGCAGTGGGAGGGAATGTCCCACCCCCCGGATATAAACAGCGCCATTGGGAAATTGGGAAAGCATTTTATCACACCGATCTTGGTGTGGTCAGATGCTTTGAGGGCAGAGGAAAGATCTAGGGTTCAATAGACCCCAGTTTTTTCAAAAAAAGAGTACCTGTCACTACCTATTGCTATCATAGGGGATATTTACATTCCCTGAGATAACAATAAAAATGGTAAAAAAAAAAAATATGGAAGGAACAGTTAAAAAAAAAAAAAAGCACCCCTGTCCCCCCCTGCTCTTGCGCAAAGGCGAACGCAAGCGTCGGTCTAGCGTCATATGTAAACAGCAATTGCACCATGCATGTGAGGTATCACTGCGAAGGTCAGAGTGCAGTAATTTTAGCAGTAGACCACAGTAGACCTCCTCTTTAAATCTAATGTGGTAACCTGTAAAGGCTTTTAAAGGCTTTTAAAAATGTATGTAGTTTGTCGCCACTGCGTGTTTGTGCGCAATTTTAACGCATGTCGTGTTTGGTATCCATGTACTCGGCCTAAGATCATCTTTTTTATTTCATCAAACATTTGGGCAATATAGTGTGTTTTAGTGTATTAAAAATAAAGTGTGTTTTTTCCCCAAAAAATGCGTTTGAAAAATCGCTGCACAAATACATGTACTGTGTGGGGAAAAAAAATGAAACACCCACTATTTTAATCTGTAGGGCCTTTGCTTTAAAAAAATGTATAATGTTTGGGGGTTCAACGTAATTTTCTTGCAAAAAAATGTTTTCATGTAAACAAAAAGTGTCAGAAAGGGCTTTGTCTTCAAGTGGTTAGAAGAGTGGATGTAAGCTTCCTAATGTTGTGCATAAAATGCCAGGACAGTTCAACCCCCCCCCCCAATGACCTAATTTTGGAAAGTAGACACCCCAAGCTATTTGCTGAGAGGCATGTTGAGCCCATTGAATATTATTTATTTTTTTGTCCCAAGTGATTGAATAATGACAAAAAGAAAAAAAATATATGTACAAAACAGTTTGAGGCCATGGAATGCCCAGATGGCACAACCCTCCCCCCCAAATGATCCCATTTTGGAAAGTAGACACCCCAAGCTATTTGCTGAGAGGTATGTTGAGTATTTTGCAGATCACGCTTTTTGTCACAAAGTTTTGAAAATTGAAAAATGAAAAAAAAAAATGTTCTTTCTTCATTTTTAAAAATAAATGAGAGCTGTAAAATACTCACCATGCCTCTCAGCAAATAGCTTGGGGTGTCTATTTTCCAAAATGGGGTCATTTGTGGGGGTTTTGTGCTATCTTGGCATTTTATGGCCTTCAAAACTGTGATAGGTAGTGAGGAGTGAAATCAAAAATTTACGCCCTTAGAAATCCTGAAGGCAGTGCTTGGTTTTCGGGGCCCCGTACGCGGCTAGGCTCTCCAAAAGTCCCACACATGTGGTATCCCCGTACTCAGGAGAAGCAGAAAAATGTATTGTGGGGTGCAATTCCACATATAACCATGGCATGTTTGAGCAATATATCATTTAGTGACAACTTTTTGTACATTTTTTTTTCTTTTTGTCATTATTCAATCACTTGGGACAAAAAAAAAATATTCAATGGGCTCAACATGCCTCTCAACAAATAGCTTGGGGTGTCTACTTTCCAAAATGGGGTCATTTGGGGGGGGGGGGGGGTTTGTGCTATCTTGGCATTTTATGGCCTTCAAAACTGTGATAGGTAGTGATAGGTAGTGAGGAGTGAAATCAAAAATGTATGCCCTTAGAAATCTTGAAGGCGGTGCTTGGTTTTTGGGGTCGCGTATGCGGCTAGGCTCCCAAAAAGTTACACACATGTGGTATCCCCATACTCAGGAGAAGCAGAAGAATGTATTTTGGGGTGTAATTTCACATATGCCTATGGCATGTGTGAGCAATATATCATTTAGTGACAACTTTGTGCAAAAAAAAAAAAAGTTTGTCATATTCCCGCAACTTGTGTCAAAATATAAAATATTCCATGGACTCAACATGCCTCTCAGCAAATAGCTTGGGGTGCCTACTTTCCAAAATGGGGTCATTTGGGGGGGGGGTTGTGCTATTTTGGCATTTTATGGCCTTCTAAACTGTGATAGGTAGTGAGGAGTGAAATCAAAAATTTGCGCCCTTAGAAATCCTGAAGGCGGTGCTTGGTTTTCGGGGGCCCGTACGCGGCTAGGCTCCTAAAAAGTCCCACACATGTGGTATCCTCGTACTCAGGAGAAGCAGCAAAATGTATTTTGGGGTGCAATTCCACATATAACCATGGCATGTGTGAGCAATATATCATTTAGTGACAACTTTTTGTAATTTTTTTTTTGTCATTATTCAATCACTTGGGACAAAACATTTTTTTTAATGGGCTCAACATGCCTCTCAGCAATTTCCTTGGGGTGTCTACTTTCCAAAATGGGGTCATTTGGGGGGGGGGTTGTACTGCCCTGCCATTTTAGCACCTCAAGAAATGAGATAGGCAGTCATAAATTAAAAGCTGTGTAAATTCCAGAAAATTTACCCTAGTTTGTAGACGCTATAACTTTTGTGCAAACCAATAAATATACGCTTCTTGACATTTTTTTTACTAAAGACATGTGGCTGAATACATTTTGGCCTAAATGTATGACTAAAATTGAGTTTATTCGATTTTTCTTATAACAAAAAGTAGAAAATATCATTTTTTTTCAAAATCTTCAGTCTTTTTCCGTTTATATCACAAAACAAAAAAAAAATCGCAGAGGCAATCAAATACCATTAAAAGAAAGCTCTATTTGTGGGAAGAAAAGGACGCAAATTTCGTTTGGGTACAACATTGCATGTCTGCACAATTTCCAGTTAAAGCAGCGCAGTGCCAAATTCTGAAAGCACCTCTGGTCTTTGAGCTGCATAATGGTCCGGGGCTTAAGTGGTTAATAGAAAACTGTATGTATAAAAATAAATTTTTATTTTCGTTCCTACAATTTACAAAAACTTGTGGAAATTACATTTTTAAAAGATTTATTATGCCTTTCAAAAAATATTTTGGAGTGTTTGCTCTCCAAAATGGGGTACTTTTTTGGGTGTTTCCACTGTCCTGGTGCTCCAGGACCTCCAAAAATGTGATAGGTAGTCGGGAAATTTAGATGTGTAATTTATGTGCTTTGAAAGCCCAAAGGTACTCCTTGAATTTTGGGTCCCTGTATGCATCTAGGCTGTGAAAGAGTCTGACACATGTGGTATACTCATACTCAGGAGGCATAGCTGAATGTGTTTTGGTGTTTTGGGGTGTAATTCTAAGTATGTCTATCCCCTGATGAAGTCACGTGACACGTGACGATACGCGTAGGGATTGGAGGTTTGCTGACAGACCAGGACCCGAGCAGGTAGACGAGCAAGGCGCTCGTAGGAAATCCTGCAGTTGTTTTTCAAAATTCATGTGAGTGTTACATTTTTATTGTCTATTTTTTAATAAAATCTTATGGTACGGGATCACGCTATGGTTGCCATATATTTTCTATTCCATTGAATACGCTGTTCATCTGAGACACCACTATACTGGGATCCACACAAAGCTACAGATAACTAGAGGGACGACGAGTTCAGTGCTTGTGGAGATGTGTCCATATCCTTTAGATGTAAAGTGAGTACCTGTCTGGCGTGTGTGTGTATCTCCGAATACTGGCGGTATTATACTATGATCCATCTCCTTTGATTTTATATATGATACTTGGGAGGATCGCAGCAACAAAAATCATCCAAGCTACTGCCCACCAGTTTGGAATTAACCTGTGACCTGGCTATGCTAAGCTTAATTAACAACAAGGTAAGCTGCTCACAGGCACAGAGGTGGAGCACTGAAGAGGAATCAAGTTTTTGAGCACTGAACTAATGTGTGTTTTATATATATATATTTTTTTACTCTTTTTTTGGTGATGGGAATCACTTGTAATATATTTTTGGACTGCATGATCTAACTGGATTTACTTGGACCTTTCAATTATATATATATATATATATTGAATTTATTAGCACATTTTCTTTTGGATTTATCACGATTGGACAATTTGGATATGGCTACACGATCACGTTGATTCACATGATTGTATTTTGAGTTTATTAAGTATTTCATACAAGGTCACAATATCATTTAGGTCCATTGTGTTATCAGTCACACTGTTCCCAGCTTTCCCACTTTCTTTGTTTAAACACAGCGCTGACACCATCACTGTTTTAGACTAAGTATGTCTATGCTGTGTGTGAGAAATAATAATTGTTACAGAAAAAACTACAACTTCAAAAAACTCACTATGCTTCTTACTAAATACCTTGGACTCTCTATTTTCTAAAAAGTGGTCCTTATGGGGGGTATTTGTACTATCCTGTCATTTTAGGGCCTCAAGAAATTAGGTAAGTAGTCAGTACATAAGGAATGGTCAATTTTCAAATATACTGTATATATACACACCATATTTTGTAGACTCTATAACTTTAACACAGACTAAATAATATACACTAATTTGGGTAATTTTTGCCAAAGAAATGTAGTAGACTACATTTTGGGCTACATTTAGGAATAAATATTATTTATTTGAAAAATGTTATAACAACAAACTAAGAAAAAAATAATTCTTCAAAATTTTTGGTATATTTTTATTTATATAGGGGAAAAAAACAGCATGATTAAATACCACCAAAAAAAGCTTTATAGGTGTTGCATGACTGAGTTATTGTCATTCAAAGTGTTACAGCGCTGAAATTTGAAAATCGGCCTTGGCAGGAAGACAGTGAAAGGGACTGGTATTGAGGTGGTTAAGAACATGCTATTCAATAAGTCAGAATGTCAAACATACTGAGAAATAAATTTAAAGTTGGCATACACTTTTATTCTGGCATCTATAAATAGGTATACACTTTAGGAGAATTATGAAACATTTGCCCCACTGAGCATCTGCACAGCCTGAATATTAACCTATTTTACTGTGAACAAATATTGAAATAAGATTTTTGAGGTTTCAACTTTTTTTGTAGGGGTAGCAGGAAAGTCTTCCCTATTGACTAATATACACCCCTTTTGATCGACCTGTACAAAAGGGTACTGAGGAAAATATGGGACAAAATGTTTATTTTGTGTTGTTAATTTTTCAGTGGGTTTCAGTATTTAAAATAAGTGTGCACAAACATGGCTACCCTTTACACTTAAAGAATAACTAAAGGAAATGTTTTTTTGTTTGTTTTTTAGTTATGAATAGGGTGGTGAGGTGTTAAGACCCTTCACATTTTTTTTGCTACTGTCTGTGTCCCTGTTAGGGGGATGTACTCACTTTAATTGTCCTGATTACCAATGCTACTGGAATATGAGGGTAAATCAAACATTCTGAGTTGCTATCAGAAAGGAAAACATTTTGAGTTGCTATCAGAACAGGAAAAGAGAAGGAATTGTGATCAATGTGTCATAAAAGCAAAGCACAAGTTCCTGCATTTTTTTTTCCTCAGTCCACATGGAGTTATGGACCTGCTGTATGGAGCTGGAGTAGGTAAACAATCAACTACAAGTGTGATGTCAACACCCTGCTGCTGGCTGTGGGTCCCTCTGCTGCAGTGGGGAATAGGACAAGTATTCTTCCCATGCACAGGTCCCGGTGAATGGACGATGTGGTGATGTTGGTGGAGCCATGAATATCCATACTAAATTTAAAACAAAGAGATGTCTACATAGAGAAGTACTAAGTGATTTAAGTAAGTTGGAGGCGTTTTGAGGGTGGGTAGGGGTTTAGGCTGAGGAAGGTAGCCATGTTTCATAATACACCCTAAATATGGGTGTAACACAAATGTAACGTTAAAACCTAATCTCCTTGACCTTCACTTAATCCTTCAAATTAGCATTAACATTTATCTCCAACCCTACTGCTTAATCGTAATTTAGAACCTTACATTTTTCCTCTAAAACATGACTTTAATATTACCCTTTAATCCAAACCTCTTAATCATGACTATAACTGTAATCTAACCGCAACCGCTAACACTAACTAAACACCTTAAAAAAATACTTATCTTGTTAGCATTAAAAGTATCATCTATTACCAGGATCGGGGCCAAAGCAACATGGCCCCTGTTTCAAAATGAAGCTGCACAGATATGCAGATTCCAAAATTAGCTGATTCAAAATTCATATAATGACCTTGACAATTATAATCTTTTGTTGTTGCTGTGGCCAGTTGAATTGTTCACCAGCTGTGCACAGATGTGTTAGTTGCTATGACTAAGGCAAGCCAAACGTTATACATTTTTTTTCATTTAAACAGTGGGTTAAACAAAAAAATAATGTGCCAATTACCCCATCCAAACATTCGATATGGATAGGGAATCACTCCCGCAACGCTACTGTGTTCTGTCGGTCACCAAATACAATGAGAGAGGGCAAAAAAAATCCTTAAAGGCTGGTTGTACAGAATTTTTTTGAGAGATCTACTTCTGTAAGACTAGCCTGGCTGTAACGTACCTTAGGTGTGAGCCTGACTTCCGGAGAGGGACCTCTCGTACAACCCCGGCTCGGAGACCACTGGAGTGGGGACAGTGGTGGTAAGAGCACGGTGAGGTAAGGGTGCCTGTCTGATCCTCACTGCTTGGAGTGGTGGAGCCGAGTGCAGACTGGAATGGCTGGTTCCGGAAGCAGCGAATGCAGGTCAGCAGGTGCAGCTTGCAGAGCAGAGGATGCAGGTCAGCAGGTGCCTATTTGCAGAGCAGGGATGCAGGTCAGCAGGTGCAGGTTTGCATTGCAAAGGATGCAGAAAGCGTGTGCAGCTCGCAGAGCAGAATATACAGGTAAGCTGGTGCAGGTTTGCAGAGTCAGACAAGCCGGGGCATACACATCAAGGTAAACATCATAAGTGGCAGGCAGAGAGTAGTCAAAGTCCAGGCCGTATCTGGGCAACAGGCAGACTGGCAGATAACTGAGCAGGGTCAAACGAGCCGAGGTCAGGACTGGAGACAGAAGCGTGGTTAGGAAGCCGGGTCAAACACAGGAACAGGATACAAGCACAGAATCAGGAACTCAGGGAACAGAAGCAGATCAAACCGCAAGGGGCAACATCTCTGGAATGTCTTTTATAGGAAGTACATGGGAGGAGCAAGGGATTCAGAGTTCAACAGTAATCAAGACACCAAGCAGAGTAGTCTAATGGATCAGATAGGTTATCCAGCAGATCGGGCAGAGAAATGTCCAGCATCTCAGATAGCTCCGTTGGAAGAGTCAATGCCAGACACAGAACAGGTCCCAGGTTCAAGCCCAGCACGTCCCTGACAGTGCCCCCCCCTTAAGGGCAACCTCTGGGTGCCCAATAGAGCTCTTTTCTGGGGGTGACTGCGAAAAAAGGCCTGGATTAACTCTCGGGCGTGGATGTTCTGTTGGGGTTCCCAGGATTTCTCCTCCAGACCGTACCCCTTCCACTTGATCAGGAATTGAAGCTGGTTCCCTCTTCTTCGGCAGTCCAAGACGGCTTCCACCTCGAATTCCTTATCACCGTCAATGATTACAGACCCGGGTGGTCCCGATCCCCTGTCTGGGAACGGGTTTGGGCACTGCGGGTTTCAGCAAGGAAATGTGAAAGACTGGGTGAATCTTCAATGACTCCGGTAAGGCAAGTTCATAGGAGACCTCGTTTTAACCACTTGACAACTGGGCACTTAAACCCCCTTCCTAACCAGACGAATTTTCAGGTTTCGGTGCTCTCACATTTTGAATGACAATTACTCAGTCATACAACACTGTACCCATATGAAATTTTTGTCCTTTTTTTCACACAAATAGAGCTTTCTTTTGGTGGTATTTAATCACTGTTGGGTTTTCTATTTTTTGCGCTATAAGAGAAAAAAGACTGAAAATTTTGTAAAAAAATGAATTTTTCTTTGTTTCCGTTATAAAATTTTGCAAATTAGTATTTTTTCTTCATAAATTTTGGCCAAAATTTATACTGCTACATATCTTTGGTAAAAATAAGTACAAATTGGTGTATATTTTTTGGTCTTTGTGAAAGTTATAGAGTCCACAAGCTATGGTGCCAATATCTGAAAATTGATCACACCTGAAGTACTGACGGCCTATCTAATTTCTTGAGACCCTAACATGCCAGAAAAGTACAAATACCCCCCAAATGACCCCTTTTTGGAAAGAAGACATTCCAAGGTATTTAGAAAGAGTCATTGTGAGTTTTTTGAAGTTGTCATTTTTTCCCACAATTCTTTGCAAAAATCAAGATTTTTTTTTCTTTTTTTTTTTTTTCACAAAATTGTCATATTAGCAGGTTATTTCTCACACACAGCATATGCATACCACAAATTACACCCCAAAACACATTCTGCTATTCCTCCCGAGTATGGCGATACCACATGTGCGAGACTTTTACACAGCGTGGCCACATACAGAGGCCCAACATGCAGGGAGCACCTTCAGGCGTTCTGGAGCACCCAGGCCAATTCTGACATTTCTCTCCTACATGTAAAAATCATCATTTGTTTGCTAGAAAATTACATAGAACCCCAAAACATTATATATGTTTTTTTAGCAAAGACCTTAAAGAATATAATGGTGGTCATTGCAACTTTTTATCTTGCACGGTATTTGCGCAGCAATTTTTCTAACGCGTTTTTTTACGGAAAAAACTGTTTTGTGCTTAAAAGAAAAAAAAAACAGTAAAGTTAGCCCAATGTTTTTGCATAATGTGAAAGATGAAGTTACGCCGAGTAAATAGATACCTAACATGTCACCCTTCAAAATTGCACACGCTCGTGGAATGGCGCCAAACTTCGCTACCTAAAGATCCCCATAGGCAACGCTTTAAATATTTTTACTGGTTACATGTTTTGAGTTACAGAGGAGGTCTAGGGCCAAAATTATTGCTCTCGCTCTAACGTTCGCAACGATACCTCACATGTGTGGTTTGAACACCGTTTTCATATGTGGGCGGGGCTTACGTATGCGTTCACTTCTGCATGTGAGCTCGCGGGGGCAGGGGCGCTTTAAAAAAATATATATATTTTATTGTTCATTTTACTTTATTTATTTTAGTTTGACATGTTTTTCCGCCCCAAATCTTTTTTTGATCACTTTTATTTCTATTACAAGGAATGTAAACATCCATTGTAATAGGAATATGGCATGACAGGTCCTCTTTACAGTGAGATATGGGGTCAATAAGACCCCACATCCCACCTCTAGGCTGGGAAGCCTGAAAAAAAAAAAAAAAAAAAAAAACAATCTTGGCTTTGATCGTAGCGGTGAGTCGGTAGGAGCACCGGAGGGCAGCGGGAGGGGGGGGGGGCATCCCCTCTCACCTTCCGTAAGAGTGATCAAGCGGTGGAACAGCCACTATGATCGTTCTTATGGTGCAGGGAATCGCCAGCTGAAAAAGCGAATATCTGAATGATGCCTGTAGCTGCTCCCATCATTCAGATATCCCCGCATAAAGTTAAGGACGTCATATGACGGCCGGCGGGCGGGAAGTGGTTATTGCAGAGTATTGCCGGGTATTGAGGAGTATTGCAGGGTATTGTGGAGTATTGCAGGGTATTGTGGAGTATTGCAGGGTATTGTGGAGTATTGCCGGGTATTGTGGAGTATTGCCGGGTATTGTGGAGTATTGCCGGGTATTGCGGAGTATGGCAGGGTATTGCGGAATATGGCAGAGTATTGCACAGTATGGCAGGGTATTGCACAGTATGGGCAGGGTATTTCAGAGTATTGCACAGAGTATTGCACAGGGTATTGCAGAGTATTGCACAGGGTATTGCACAGAGTATTGCACAGGGTATTGCACAGAGTATTGCACAGGGTATTGCAGAGTATTGCGCAGGGTATTGCAGAGTATTGCACAGGGTATTGCAGAGTATTGCGCAGGGTATTGCAGAGTATTGCGCAGGGTATTGCAGAGTATTGCGCAGAGTATTGCACAGGGTATTGCAGAGTATTGCACAAGGGTATTGCAGAGTATTGCGCAGGGCATTGCAGAGTATTGCACAGGGTATTGCAGAGTATTGCGCAGGGTATTGCAGAGTATTGCGCAGGGTATTGCAGAGTATTGCGCAGAGTATTGCACAGGGTATTGCAGAGTATTGCACAGGGTATTGCAGAGTATTGCACCAGGGTATTGCAGAGTGTTGCACCAGGGTATTGCAGAGTATTGCACCAGGGTATTGCAGAGTATTGGTTTGCAGTGTATTGGCAGGGTGTATTGCAGAGTATTGCACAGGGATGGCTGAGCAGGGATGGATGGATGGCTGGATCTGTGACTGCAATTGTCACAGATCCAGCCCACAGCTGACATGGGGGAGGGAGCGGACATGATCCGCTCCCTCCCCTCTCCTCTCACACTGTACCGATCGGTACAGAGAGGGGAGGGAGGAACCGGCGTCATCACATGACGCCGGTCTGTTTACAAGTGATCGCTCCGTCATTTGACGGAGCGATCACGTGGTAAACGGCCGCGATTAGCGGCCATCTACCGTGATCCGTGATGCGCCGGGTCTTCCGGACCCGGCGGTCACGGTCATATCCTGAGCGCGCCCCAGGGAGCGCGCGGGAGCAAGATTCTGTGAGGACGTCCCTGGGACGTCCACTCAGGATAACTCGACCGCGCTGTGGACGTCTTTTGTACATGGCGCGGTCGGCAAGTGGTTAATTTCCATTTTACTGGGAAAGGACCGATGAACTTGGGTGCCAGTTTCCTTGCGGGGCAAGCCATCTTAAGGTTGGTGGTCGATAACCATACTTGGTCACCCTGTTGCGGGCATAATTCCCCTCTCCTTTTCCTGTCAAAGATCCTTTTATTGGCTGCTTGTGCCTTAGTCATGGCTTCCTGCAATATCCTGCTGTTACGGGTCAGGAAATCAACGATACTCTGGACCGCAGGGACTGTTGAATCAGGGATGAGATCAGGTAAGAAGGTCGGGTGAAACCCGTAGTTGACAAAAAATGGTGATTGACCTGTAGCTGAATGACTGGCGTTGTTAAAGGCAAACTCTGCCAAGGGTAGTAAAGCTACCCAGTCGTCTTGAACGAAGGTGGTGAAGCATCTGAGGTACTGTTCGAGCGTCTGATTCGTTCTTTTTCGGTTTGCCCGTTAATTTGGGGGTGATAGGCCGAGGACATGGATAACTCAATCTTCAGGACCTTGCACAAAGCCTTCCAAAAGCAAGAGGTGAACTGCACCCTTCTATCAGAAACGATGTCCGCAGGGACCCCATGTAGCCTTACTACTTCCCTAATGAAGACCTGGGCAGTTTCCATGGCAAAGGGCGTGCCTTTGAGAGGCACAAAGTGGGCCATCTTGGATAGACGGTCAACCACTACAAAGATGGCTGTGCAACCTTCAGACGGGGGGAGTTCCACTATGAAGTCCATGGCAATCATTTTCCAGGGACGGTCAGGGACTAGTAAGGGTCTGAGCAGACCCCAGGCCTTGCTTCTAGTGGTCTTGCTACGGATACAGGTGGCACATGAACCTACATATTCCCTGCAGTCTTTTTCAAGATCCGGCCACCAAAACGTGCGTTGAATCAGTTCAAGGGTTTTATGCATTCCAAAATGGCCTGCCAGGGGATAATCATGACACAAGTTTAACACTGTGACTCGAACTTCTTCTGGCACAAAGATTTTGTCATTCTTCCAAAGTAACCCGTCCTTGGGTACCAGAGTAATTCCAGAGGGACCAGACACACCTGTAGAAGCTTGCTTCAAGCCAGACATCAGGCTAGTTTGTAAAAGTAAGAAGTTGCCTTCCGATAGAATGGTATCTGGAGCTGACACCTCTTTTGGATCATCAAACATGCGGGAAAGAGCGTCTGGTTTGGTGTTCTTGGAGCCTGGCTGGTAAGTTATGTGGAACGAGAACCTAGAGAAAAATAGTGCCCAACGTGCCTGGCGTGGTCTCAGACATTTGGCAGCTCTCAGATATTCTAGGTTCTTGTGGTCTGTGTAAATGAGTATAGGATGCGCTGCTCCCTCCAACAAGTACCTCCACTCCTCAAGGGCAGATTTAATGGCCAGGAGCTCCTGGTCTCCAACATCATAATTCCTCTCGGATGGGGTAAGCTTACGGGAGAAGAAGGCTACCGGGTGTATCAAGTCCTTGAGACCTTGGCGCTGGGAGATAACAGCTCCAACCGCTGTGTCTGAGGCATCTACCTCAAGTAGATACGGTAGGGCAGGATCGGAATGACTTAGGATAGGAGCAGACGTAAAAAGTCTTTTTAGGTTTGTGAAAGCAGCCTGTGCTTCAGATGTCCACTGGAATCGAGCATTTTGCTTCGTTAGCTGCGTAATCGGGGAAACAATAGCAGAGAATCCCTTGATAAACCTCCGATAAAAATTGGCAAAGCCAACGAAGCGCTGCACCCCCTTTTTGTCTGAAGGTGCAGGCCAATCCAGAATGGCTGAAACCTTCTGTGGGTCCATCTTGAATCCCTCTGTAGAGATCACTAGGCCAAGGAACTGGATACTCTGTCGCTCGAATTCACACTTTTCTGGTTTTGCGTACAGTCCATGCTGGCGGAGACGACAGAGTACACCCTTGACGTGTTTCCGGTGCTGCTCGAGAGAGGAGGAAAAAATATCTAAATATCATTAAGATAGACAACTACATAAATGTCCAGACAGTCTCTGAAAACATCATTGACTAGATGCTGAAAGGTGGCAGGGGCGTTATATAGGCCGAAGAGCATTACTAGGTATTCGTAATGGCCGCAGGTCTAATTTGGTAAACACAGAGGAATTCCTGAGTCTTTGAAAAAGTTCAGGTACCAGAGGCAGAGGGTACCGGTTCTTGACCGTGATTTTATTTAATTCCCGGTAATCTACACAGGGCCGAAGAGAATGGTCTTTTTTCTCCACAAAGAAGATTCCTGCCCCTGCTGGAGAAGTGGAAGGACGGATGAAACCCCTCTTAAGGTTCTCATCAACGTATTCTTTCAGTACCTCAAGCTCCCGTTCAGATAGGGGGAAGATCCGTGCAAAAGGAATCTCAGCACCGGGAAGAAGCTCGATTGGACAATCGTAAGGACGATGAGGCGAGAGGACTTCGGCCCCTCGCTTGCTGAAGACGTCCAGGAACTCATGATATTGTTTGGGTACAAAAGATCATATCTCTGGATTTGAATCCAGGCATAACAGAGGCCCAGAGGTGCTGGGTAGGGATGAGCTTCGAGTTCGAGTCGAACTCATGTTCGACTCGAACATTGCCTGTTCGCCTGTTCGCCGAACAACGAACAATTTGGGGTGTTCGCGGCAAATTCGAAAAGTCTATAGGAGAAATCTAAAGTGCTAATTATAAAGGCTTATATGCAAGTTATTGTCCTAAAAAGTGTTTGGGGACCTGGGTCCTGCCCCAGGGGACATGTGAAAATGCAAAAAAAAGTTTTAAAAACGGCCGTTTTTTTAGGAGCAGTGATTTTAATAATGCTTAAAATGAAACAATAAAAGTGAAATATTCCTTTAAATTTCGTACCTGGGGGGGTGTGTATGATATGCATGTAAAGTGGCGCATGTTTCCCGTGCTTAGAACTGTCCCTGCACAAAGTGTAATTTTTGAAGGAAAAAAAGTCATTTAAAACTCACTCGCGGCTATAATGAATTGTCGGCTTTTATCAATACATAGAAAAGTCATTGATAAAAAAAAAAAAAAAGCATGGGGGTTCCCCCAAATTCAATTACCAGGCCCTTTAGGTCTGGAATGGATATTAAGGGGAACCCCGCCGCAAATTTAAAAAAAAAATGGTGTGGGGTTCCCCCTAAATATCCATACCAGGCCCTTGAGATCTGGCATGGATTTTAAGGGGAACTCCACCCCAAATTTTTTTTTAAAATGGCGTGGAGTCCCCCCAAAAATCCATACCAGACCCTTATCCGAGCACGCAACCTGGCCGGCCGCAGGGGAAGAGGGGGGATGAGAGCGCGGCCCCCCTCCCTCCTGAACCGTACCAGGCCACATGCCCTCAACATGGGGAGGATGTCCCCATGTTGATGGGGACAAGGGGACATCCTCCCCATGGAGGACCTGATGCGGACCTGATGGGGAACTTCCTCCGCTGTGTTTTAAATGTATAGACCCGCCCCTTCTAAAGTTCCCAGATGCGGAACAAGAGAAGGGGCGGGTCTATTCATGTATTACACAGCGAACGAAGTTCCCCATCAGGTCCGCGCCCTCGGTATGTCCGACCCCGCCTACGTCATTGGCCTGAGCGGGGAACTTCCTTCACTGTGTAATTTAAATTTACACATGGTGTAAATTTGTCCTATGGTGCTTGTATTGGTCCAGCAGTGCACCAACACCTTTGCTGCCATTGTGCTACGCTGGGTGTTTGGTGTGCTCCTGTACCTTTTAAGGAGGGGTGGCTCCCCTTCAGTCCACCTGCCCTCATCTAACCATCAGAATGCATGTGCCTCCATTGTGGGGACACTCAATGTTAGTGTAGGACCACAGACTCCAGGGGGCCTTGGCGTGGCTCTGTGGCTCACGCATGCGTTTGCAAATGCGTGCGGACAAACCCCTGTTTTTAACGCATACTGTTAGACAGGTTAATTGGTTGTCAACGAGCTGGTCAGTAGTAAGTAGGCTTGGTTTTTCCCTGGGCATTCCCCAGGCCATGTTGTTATCTGCTTTAGCCTTCCAATGCTACTTACCGTGATAGCCAGCTATAGATGGGGGCGGTGGACATGTTTTTGTTTTCACCTATGGTGCTTGTATTGGTCCAGCAGTGCACCAACACCTTTGCTGCCATTGTGCTACGCTGGGTGTTTGGTGTGCTCCTGTACCTTTTAAGTAGAGGTGGCTCCCCTTCAGTCCACCTGCCCTCATCTAACCATCAGAATGCATGTGCCTCCATTGTGGGGACACTCAATGTTAGTGTAGGACCACAGACTCCAGGGGGCCTTGGCGTGGCTCTGTGGCTCACGCATGCGTTTGCAAATGCGTGCGGACAAACCCCGGTTTTTAACGCATACTGTTAGACAGGTTAATTGGTTGTCAGCGAGCTGGTCGGTAAGTAGGCTTGGTTTTTCCCTGGGCATTCCCCAGGCCATGTTGTTAATGGATCAGATAGGTTATCCAGCAGATCAGACAGGGAACTGTCCAGTATCTCAGATATCTCCGTTGGAAGAGTCAATGCCAGACACAGAAGAGGTCCCAGGTTCAAGCCCAGCACGTCCCTGACACTGGCCATAGACAAACTGAAATTTTGATCCAGCAAAGCGTATTTTTATAACTTTCCTAGGGTGAAAATTTTTATTCAAATCAGATGTGGCACTGTCACGCTTTACTGCGTTCTCCCTAATTGGACTAAAATGAGTATGACAATGCACACTACTGTGGTATGTTCCACTGAAGTCACCACACTAATGTTCAGCTGCTGCTGAAGGGCACACATGTTCACTCGAAATTCTTCAGAAGTTCATACAAGATGTGTACTGTGCATCGAAGGATACATTAACAAAGTAAATGGAAAAATATTTTTGGCCAAAAATAATGTGATCCGATTTTATTTAAGGTTTTAAAAAAGTATATTATTTTGTGAGAGTCTAGTTCCACTTTAGCATTAAAAAATAAATATTTATGCTGTTTTCTCTACATTTATGTAAACTACAAGCAAATAGATGCTATGGAAAATGAAAATCAAGTACACTGGTAAAAGTGGTTTTAAGACCTGCATGATCTCATTTTTTCTAAAGAGACTTTCTGTAAGTACGCTTACATTATTGCAATTTAATCAAGCAAAGAAATATGCTTAAACAACAGCTGAACAGTTTGACAAACCACAGTGATATGCACCAGTGCAATCTGATAGGGTAGGAAAGGTTTTTCGACTTAGGCAACTGGATACTATGCTTCTATTTTCATCTTTTACATATTTTCCAACTTGTATTCTACCACTTAAACTAAGAAAGAATTTTATCTTTAACACAAATGTGTTTCAGGTTGGATCTTGCAATTTTCCATAACTTTTTTATTCTTCTTTAGTACAATCCTGTTATTATTATTTCCAAAATCATCATCATGTCTATTTAAAGAATTTCATAGAAAGGTTCTCACATTTAAAGATCAGCTTAAGCCAACAATTAAATTCCATCAGTAAACTTGTAAAAGTTATTTATTTTAGGAAACATCCAAAGTCAGCTAAATATCCCAAATTTTCCTTTAATTTATGACTTTATAATATCACCTGCCAGTAAATTCTTACAATGCTCCTGGAAGAGATTAAAATCTCCTGCCACATAATTCTGTGTTGACCATCCAGATAATGCTAGGCTGTGATCCCTTGGTTTAAAAATTATATATGGAGGAAAAAACTTGTTGTTACCTTGGCATCTTACTCAGTTCTGGTCTGGGTCCTGGAGCTTGGAGACTTTGTAGAGCTTTAGATGGGAATAAGCTTCCATTCCTTTGTGCACATATTACCTTGCAGCCAAATCTCATTATGAGTTAGCCATGCACAGGTCTTTGTGTATGCACCGACGTAAAGGTTGTTTATTTTGGCCTGCATTAACCAGGCCATCCCCAGAGAAACACTGCGATCTTTGCGAAAACAGATAGGAAAATCTGAATGAACCAAAAATAGCCAGAATGATTGATTGATTGATAAATGATAAGAGCTTTCATTTTTGAATAAACATTTTGCTGCTTTGCAACAGATATTAGTAAAGCCACTTTTAATGTACTGGTTAGCCTTTGCCCTGGGTAGCTGATTCAAAAGAACCAATATTTTGAAGGGATGGAGAACCCAGCCTCCTCACAAATGGCTGGGCTCGTAGCAACCATGTGGATTACAATGGTGGGCTACATATGCTTTGGTACTCTGTATCTTAACACCACCTACAACTTTAAGGCATCCCCATGACTATATTTTAGCTTTATTTTAAAATATTAGTTTTTTTTCAACGTTCAAGATTGTCCCCAAAGACACACAAAATGCCCCCACACCACTGTATTTTTTTAACTTGTCATTAGTACATTTCCCCCATGGCATATTTTATCTTCCCATGCTTTTGTTGACAATAGTTGGCTTGTTTGCTCAACTGATTGCCCAATGTAAATAACAATATTCCCCCTCCCCCAATATGCTTCAAAGGGGCTTACCTGTATATTCATCTTATATATATGTACATATTTTGCATGTGTGTGTGTGTATATACAGTGTGCTGTATATACAATCTATAACGGTAAGACTTAACTTACAATTGCTATACAAGTGACATACAGGGTTTATTGAGGATAACTAAAGCATTTTTTTTTTCATTAACTTTTTTTTTTTAAATAACTATTTTAAATTACCGTAAATTAACTATTATTTTTTTAATCAAAAAGCTAATTTTTATGATACTCCATGATAGCACTAAAGTACTATGTAAATTGCCTGCATGTAATGTGTGGCATACATTAATACAAATAGCTTTACACACTTACAGCTGTATTTACTATAGTGTGCTAATCATAAAAAGAGGTATTACTACCAAGCAACACATCAGAGTTCACTATGCCCGGTTTTACTTCAGCAGAGTAAATCTTGCCTAGTTTCACCTAAAGCGATATCAAACCCAAAACCAAAAATGTAATGTATTGCAGCATACCATTTATAATTTTTTAGGCTTTTTTCCCACTGTTTTCACCTCACAATCTGGCCAATAACACGCCTCCTGTATTAGAGTGCCTCCACTCTGGATGAATGAGCATGGGGGGCAGCTTTGGACAGCAACATTGTCAGTCTGGGGGGGGGGGTAGTATTAGATGTACTAGCAGATATAGATACACCAACAAATTGAAGCCAAACTCCATCTTGCACTGCAGTTACATAAGCAGTTACAGCAGCAGTTATTTTTTACTTTGGGATAAAGGTTTTTCATGAATAAGTAAAAACTGATCATTTTAAAGCACCCGTGTCAGTGGCAAATGATTAGTCTCAACAGTATAAAGTGTTGAATTACTCACTATACCACCAGGTGAAATAAAGGAAAGGAAGCCTAATAAAGAAAACTAATAGAACTATCACTTATATTGATTTTATAAATCTGCGCTTAGGATCAAATAAGTGCAAAACCAGTGAAATACCCCTACCAATGTGTGACTGGCTGCAGTTCTAATAAGGTTATTATTTTTTTTATTTTTTTATTTAGCGGTATGCAACAGATATAATGAAAAGATAACTTCACAGAATAAGTTTTCAATACAAATAACATGTAGGCGACCAGTATCTGGATGCGTCCTATCCACGATAGGGTCACATCAGGCAAGTACCAGAAGATAAATCCGTAAGTGATCGGGCAATCCTGGTACCTATAAAACAGAAGTCTAAGGTTCCTTTTAGGCAGGTCACATACTTTCCTGCTCTGTCACAGGGAGGGATCCCTATGTTCTGGAAGAACGGATATGAGAACATGGGGGAAGTTTAATGTGAGGTGTCACATTAGAGTCAAGACATACCAAATTTTTTAGTTATAATGGAAAAGAGGAGGACAGAGAGAAGAGGGAGAGGGGAGAGAAGAAGGAGAAGAGAAGGAGGGGTGTGGGGGTATGGTGGAAGATAGGGGAGAGGGAGGTTCCACCTAGGGAGTAAGAAACATCTGTTTTCATCAAGTTGCAAGGGCGTCAGGTTAAAAAAATGAAAAACTGGCTCCCTTAACACTCATTAGAGCCAAGCTATGTATAGTGGAGGTATTCGTCTGAGAAGCGAAAAAGGTCCCAGTGAAACCACCTGGTCTTATGTTCCTCCGATTTATCCCGAATGGTAGCAGTTAGGCCTTCCATCCGTTCAATATCATTAACCCTTGCGAACCATTGGGCTACTGTGGGGGCAGATTGTTGTTTCCAGTGGCTCGATATACATGCCCGAGCAGCGTTGAGAAAGTGTTTGAAGAGAGATTTGTGATAACGCTTTGTTGACATGGGAGTAAGGTTAAATAAGACTGCAGCAGGGTCATTAGATGGGGAGATATCCATAAATTTGTGGATAAGTTGAAGGACTGGTTGCCAAAAGGTTTGGAGTTTGGGGCATTCTCAGAAAATATGGAGAATAGTGCCCGGGTGTTGCTCACAGCTCCAACAACAATCAGTCTGATTGGGAAATAATTTAGCCAAAAGTGACGGGTTGCGATACCATCTAGTGATTAATTTGTATGAAATTTCCTGATATTTACTACAGAGCGAAGACTTCTGTGCGAAGAAAAGTATACGATCCTTTTGTGATTTAGTGAATGTGGTTTGCAAGTCTCTTTCCTACTTTGCTAAGAAAGGAGGGTCAGTAGTGGCGTGAAGGTCCAACAAAGTTCTGTACAATGTATAAAGGGATCTACGGATCGGGCCGTCACTCAAACACAATTCTTAAAATGGGTGGAGCTGCCGGTGGAAAAGCGTATGTTTGGGCAAGTTCTAAGGGTATAATCCTTTCAAGCTGAGTGTAATAATTTAGGCACTGCCTAGTCTACTAGGTGGCCCATCATATACACATGTGACATAACAATATTAATATTGAAAGATAAATAGTGAAAAAAATGAAACACAAAAAAAATGTAAGCATCAATTTTTTTTTTTTTTTTATAAAATAAAACTAGTCCATATCCACATCTTTCTTCATTCATTCATAGTGTGACAAATGGTCAAGCAGTCTCTGAATAGTGCTGTTCTCAATCCCTTTAAATATGGTGCAAATATTGTGCTCACCTCCAGTGCTCCCACTCACTCACCAGCAGGTATAGACTCTTAGGTTTAACTAAGAGTCATTTGCACTTAAGTGGTTATTGTGGTTATGCTGGGGCTTGTAGTCCTCCTCCGTGGCTGTATTCTATATACAGAAGCAGTATACCTTATCGATATTAATTTGTCTCATAATGCATGTATGGAAGAGATGATAGAGGAAATCCACATAGCATTATTCCATTCATTTGTAAAAAAATATATAAATATATAATTAGAATCAATGCTCTCACATGTACATTAGCTAACGCATCGGCGTGCGTCTCACTAATGCAGCTATCACATCTAAGAATTGGTAAGATGCTATACAATAAATGTTTGTCTTTGAGTTTTATACCACTTTAACCTAGAAGATCTTCAGAATCTTCTAGGTTTCCACAGAAATGCTAGGTTTATTTTTTTTTTAAATAAGCATAAGGGATGGTACTTGCATTTAATCCAAAATGTCCCTTTTGTTGTTGGCTGGTCTTTTAGTTCAATCCTCTGCCCCTCACCCATACCAAACATATGACAAATAGTATACCTAGTGTAGAAGTTCATAGCTAAAAAAACAAACTGATTTTTAACCCCTTCACATTGCTCTTCCGTAGCCTTTTAAGTGACCTTTAATACTAGGAGAAGGCCTAACTTCTCTCTCACAGCTGTCACATAATCACATATCGGCAACTAGGTAGAACTGACACCAGGAGCAATTAAAAAAAAAAAATTCTATGATCATCAGCTCCGTCTAATTGCCAGAAAGTGTTAGCTGATTCACACACTCAACTTTGAGAGAAAATAGCCAAAACACATTTGATTTTGCCCCCCTTAGCACAGAACAAATGTGCATGCAGTTTCACAAGAAAAAAAGCTCTGCAATTTTTTTTTACAAATAATACCCCTAGGTGAAGGGAAATCTCCCTCATGAGGACACAGACAGCAATAAAAACATTATAATAGTTATTGTTATCAACTCTATCAAAAACTATCTGGCCAAAGTTGAGCTTTAAGAACATAAAAATATAATTAAATATCAAGTATTGTGAAGGCGTTTACATTAAACCAAGAGATAAAAAAAAGCACAGAAGTATAAATGATTCAAATAAGCTGTGAGTAAAGTGCCCAACTTTAACCTTCAACTCCCTGATTTTTTTTTTTGTTAAGCCTTATCTACCTGGTGGTGAGTTCTGCTAACTTTTGATACACCCCACCCAGCACTTTTGATACATCCAACCCGCTGACCAGCTGAGAGATTTTTCTTATGCCCCGTACACAGGGTCGGGATTCCCGACGGGAAAAAGTTCATCCGGAAAACCCGACGGGAAAAAAGAGAACCAGCTCTCTATCTTTTGCCGGCCGTATTTGGCTGTTTTCCTGTTGGAAAAAGTCAGATGGAGCATACACACGGTCGGGATTCCCGACCAAAAGCTTTCATCTGACTTTTTCCGCCAGGAAAACCGATCGTGTGTACGTGGCAATAGGCAAGTGACGTGCATAGGGCGGCAGGGGGGACATTCTATTAAAAATAGAGGTAAAGAAAAAAAAATCCTATTCCTACAGAGGACAGGAGGTGGGATGGATAGGTGGGATCATGCTTGGGAGGCTGAAGGTCCACTTTATTGTACAATTTGAGATGGATAGAGAAGTTTTGTTGACACCTGTTTCCAACACATCAAAACTCATGTGAGATGAGTTTGGATTCAAAGGCATTGACTTCTATGGATCCCCCAATGCACTAAAAGGAAAAAAAACAAATGTAGTATTTTTCAAAACCTACTGCATTACAGTGCTAAAATGCGAACAGACACTACCGTTTCTATATTTGGAGCAACCATGACACATGCATTTTAGCATGGGGGAATGCATGCATTCAGACTCAACAATGTAAAAGGTCCCTTAACCATATACTCAACATTATTGCAATAAAGGATCCATTTTCTATTGACAATAGTTTTATCCCAGCACAGGGTCTCTATTATTTCATTCTGTTCTTATGTTTTCCCTTTGTTTATTATTCATCTTTTACATCCAAACAATACATAAAGATAAGCCAATGCTAAATATCACTAGCAGTTTATTCACCCATCTTTGATAGGCCATGGTTCACAAAAAAAAACATACCACAGTATTTAACCACTTGCTGACCACCCTATAGCAGTTTCACTGCTACAGGGAGGCAGCTGTGCCCTGGATTCTGTGTATATACGTGATCCAGCTCTTCCGAGTAGCGGGGGTTGGCTCTCACTGTGATTATACACAGTGGGAGCTGATCATTGATATTGATCATCCTGCAGAGACACAGTACAGCGGTCTGCCTATGCAAACAAGGCAGATTGCCGTTCTGACAGGAGGGACAGCATGGATCTTGTGTCTCTGCAAAGCAGGGACTAGGATCCATGTCTTCCCCTAGCAAAAGCACCTCCCACACTGTAGTAAAACACACAGGCAAGGCACACAGTTAATCCTTTGATCGCCCCTGATGTTAACCCCTTCCCAGCCAGTGTCATTAGTACAGTGACAGTTCATACTTTTTAGCACTGATCACCGTTTTAGGGTCACTGGTCCCCAAAAAGTGTCAGTTAGTGTTCGAATGTCTGCTGCAATATCGCAGTCCCGCTATACGTTGCTGATCGCTGCCATTACTAGTAAAAAATAACTAAATGAAAATGAATAAAAATATCCCATAGTTTGTAGACATTCTGACTTTTGCGCAAACCAATCAATATAAACGCTTATTGGGAAAAAAAAAATTCAAACATATCTAGCAGAATACATATTGGCCTAAATTCATGAAGAAATTAGATTTTTTTCAAATTTTTCTTGGAAAATGTTTTATAGCAGAAAGAAAAAAATATTGTTTTTTTTTCTTTCAAAATTGACAGTCTTTTTTTTGTTCATAGCGCAAAAAAGAAAAAACACAGTGGTGATCAAATACCAAAAGAAAGCTCTATTTGTGGGAAAAAAGGATATACATTGTATTTTGTTACATCATCACAGGACCGCGCAAATGTCAGTTAAAGTAACGCAGTGCCGTATCGCAAAAAATGGTCTGGATGTAAAATTGGGTAAATCTTCCAGAGCTGAAAATTAAGTGCTTAAAAATAAAGAAATCTTTTTCTTGTCACTTGTGCTTTTTCTGAATTCATCCTCCATAAGAAAAAATACATGTCAGGGTGAGGCTGTTGGAGTTGGAAAATTATTTGTAATATCATATCAATATAATGTATACATGGATTAGTAAACTATAAACTATAAATTAACTAATTCAATGTATGTCATTTTTTTTTTCATTTATGTTTTAGTAGATTCATTTAATCAGCATGTAAAACGAGGAAACAGTTACGTTTAACTTAGTATTCAAGGAAAAGGCCATCCATATGATAAATTTAAGCGTTTTCTTATGGTTGGTTATTGTAGTCAGAGGCCACATTTTCTGTTTATTCAGTGTCACTGTACATTGATAAGCTAACAGAGATATGCTTTTTATGACTCTTCTTTTTGCAAAAACGTGCATTCCATGTAAAAGGAATGTGATAGCTCAATATAGACATCTAAATAAATAAGGAAATCCTCTATGTAAGTGCATGATAGGCTCCTGTATAGAGGACTTCTTATAGAGACAAGAGTCAGCCCCATGGAATGTATTGTTTCAATGGACCTGGAAAAACAATAAAGGTTTATGAAGTCCTTCCTGGAAAAAAAAAGTTAATTATTAAATGGACAGTCTGCAATTTAGTCACAACAGGAAAGTTAATCCTACCAATATAATTCAAGATGCTTATTCTTGATTAAATTCCACATTTTATTCAAATATGGCCTATATAAATACACAAGTGAAGAGACAGCATGATAGGCACATATTTCAAAAGAAAAAAAAAAGCATGCACAAAGGTAGCAGCTGCTTGATTGAATGTACAGTACGTCTGTCTATGTGTTTCAATGAATAGTTTACTTAAACATTCTTTATATTAAAAACAAAACTCCTGATAAATAAAGAGCTGCATATTAAGCATTCATTAAACACCTTCAAGAACATAAAAAAAATATGTTTTCAGAAAAATCTGCTCTTGGCGTATGATACCTATATGCATATACACAACTGTTTTATCCCCCAGTCCTAAAACAAAGGCAAAAAAATCCAGACAAGGCACCATCACCAAAGGCAATTCTCATATAATAAATATCTACCCACAGTGTATCCTATATACACATGTCTGTAAGGGCTCCTATTTATCCAGGTCATGGTAGTAGATAGTCAAGTTCAACTAGTCATGTATTTGTCATTTCTATCCATTTTGAGCTAAAGAAGCTACCTGGATAAGTGGTAAAATATCTTTGACATTATTAAAGCATCAGTCCAATTGAATGTGCCTAACTACTACCAACTTTTTACATGTTTTGCATTACTAAACATTTTCAAACATTACCATTCAGTTAAAGTATAGTAGTAATAGCACATACCTTAAATTCTGTTTATTTATTCTTACCTACTTTATTATTATATATATATATATATTATATATATTGTTATATACCGTATATTCAATTCCTATTGATTTTAATTATTATTGTAGCGGTACCCCCGTGAGGGCTGCTAATAAACTCTGTACCCTACTGATTACCTCGACTCTTGCAAATCCTCTATTACCTCTGACACCATGGGTTCAGTCATATTACCTGTGGAATGGGAAAGACACATATAGGAGAGGGATGTTGCTTCTCACCCCGGTAATCAGAAGGATTGGATGTTCCACCAGTGGGGTTTTTGGGCAGCTGGATTCAAAAATTTACAACAAAGTATGTATAAAAGGGATTGTTTATTAAAATTCAAAAAGGAAAAAATCAATACAAGTTAAGATATGAGCTCTGGTAACATGTAATGAAAGTACTACACAATTGCAAACACTAAAAATTGTCATACAGCTTGACACATTGTATATCAAAGCATGTAGCAATTCCTACAGGATTTTATTTAACTAAAGTATACCTTTTCTTGCAATCTCAATAGGGCTTCAAACAGGTTCTAGACGTGAGCCTAGGAACCCCACACCTCCAACAAGAGACCCACAACCACACGATGTAGAGGAACGAGAAGTGGAGGAAGTGGAAACAGGCACCACAACAGGTCAGTGTCATACAACACAGATTCAGGTAATAGATGTAGGCCTGCATATTTATAATACATGTTGTTTTTTTAAATGATAGGTGCTGTTCTGCCAGTGGAGCAAGAAAGTTTCACAAGTCACAGTGCCCAGATCCTGATACAATACCTAATGGTCTGCTGTCGTGACCTTGAAAAAATAAAGGGAGACTTGCTACAGATCAGGCAAAATACCAAGCGGGTGGAGCAAAGGCTCCAAAATATCATGGCTGTGCTTGGGCGGGTTTAAGTTTTCTTTTTTAAAGCGGTTGAAATTGCTTTTTTTTTATGTTTTTTTTTTTTTTACATTTTTAATAATTGTACATCTTGAACTTTAGAAGTTACAGTTTTGAAAATGTTTTTAAGCATGCCTGTTCATGCGTTTTAGCAAAAATATTATTTTTCAACCCCCAAATTTTTTTGCTACTTTATAAAAAAAAATAATACCAAAAAAATGTATAATGTGCAAATAATAAAAAGCTTTTAAACTCAACAATGTGTGGCTTCTTATATCAATGTTGGCCAAAGTAAGCAAAATTATTTTTGGTGTTTACACTGACAATGATGGGTATTTACTAATGGAAATACACATGGCACTACAAGTGCACTAAGAGAACCTAGGAGAAAGATAAAAGAAACACAAGCAAAAATAAAAGAAAAGATGTTTTCAGCTAAAAATATTTCTTAATTCAATTTTAAGGTTCATCAGGCATATCAATGCCCCCCCTACCCAGAAAATAATCAAGATATTGTTGCCACACATCATGGCCGCTTTGGGGGGCCAAGCCTGGACGGCCAGCTTCCAGGGCCAACAAATAATTTGGGTCCTGTATTGTGGCCTCGGGCCCAACAAAACTTATATAATTCTGGGAATGTACCCTTAAGAAATTGTGAAGAACACAACATGTCATAACCACATGGTTCCATTTGTATTCCCCCAGATGGATGGAGGTCAGGAACAGGCGGAAGCGGCTGGCCATGATGCCAAAGGCATTTTTAACCACCCTTCTGGCTCTGGCCAGCCTGTAATTAAACACCCTCCTCTCAGGGGTGAGGCTCCTTTGAGGAAATGGTCTCATAAGATGAGGACCCAGGGCAAACACCTCATCCGCAACAAAAACAAATGGGAGTCCCTCCACATTCTGTGCCGCAGGTGGCAATGCCAGGTCATCAGATAGGAGCCGTTGGGCGAACCCAGCCTGTGCAAATACTCCGCCATCAGACATCCATCCACTTTTCCCCACGTCCACGTATAGAAACTCGTAGTTGGCCGACACCAACGCCATCATGACTATACTGTGGAACCCCTTGTAATTGAAATAATAGGATCCCGAATGGGGTGGTGGCACGACCCGGACGTGCTTGCCGTCGATGGCCCCTCCATAGTTGGGAAAGTTCCACCGCTGGGCAAACTGAGATGCCACATTCTGCCATTCCTGTGGCGTAGAAGGAAACTGTGGAGTTAAACAATAAAAAAATAATAATACTTTCATACATAAACATTGCAAGCAGATTATACAAAATCATTCTTGGCCAACATCAGTATAAACTTTTTTTTTGGAGGATTTGAATCAAAAATAATCTCTTTTGAATTATCAGATTATCACTGTCACTTATCAGATTCATCACCCCCTCTGATGGGCCATTTAATTAATTTTATGGGGGGGGGGGTTGTAGATGAGTTGGGGACCTCACAAATCAAGGCTGTAGCACTCTGTCTGAATTTTAAGAAAAAATAACAATCATCACAAATTTTTATGGGGCGTTTAGGTAAAGCACTACAATGGAGCAGACAAAATACATTGGGAAGTGACTAGGCTAGGTGTGTATGGGCCCAGGATAGCATGCTGGAGAGGTTAGTTAGAGGAAATATGCATGTTGGCCAAAAAAGGAGCATTAAAAGCTTACAGCATGCATGGGGACAAAGGGGACATTCACAGCATATTACAATAATGGTAATTAGGGACTGATGAAAGAAATATAATACAATAGTAAGCATTAAATACATAGAATGTGATGTTAAAGGAGAAAACTTTTACCTTAATATAGTCCTCCTGCAAAACTTGAATGATGGCAGAACAGGTCTCTGGTATAATGTTCCCCAGAGCCTGGGGGGAGATGCCTGTTGAGAACTTGAGGTCCTGCAGGCTTCTCCCAGTCGCCAGGTATCGCAACGTGGCAATGAGCTTCCCGCATAACGGTGTCCTGCCTGGTGATATAGGGGGACACCAAAGCCAACAGATGCTGAAAAACGGGGTCCGGCATCCGGAGAAAATTCCTGTAGTCCTCAGGATTATTCTCATGGATCTCCCGCAACAAAGGCATGTGACAGAATTGGTCCCGCTGGAGCAACCAATTCTTGGTTCATGAACTCCTCCTCACCCTGTTCATGGACTGGAGTTGGGATAAAGCAAGAACCCCAACACCAACCTCAGCACGAACTCTACGATGAGTACGTAGCTGCAACATGGCTAGAAAATGGTCGGCTGGTCAGAACGAACTAAAAGAACGCACTGAAGAACAGCAAGGCCTATGAAGAACGACCTGAAAAACAGTAACGAGTGGACAAGAACGCACTGAATAAACAGATACGAACTGACTACAAGCACTGAAAGACAGATATGAACCCACAAGCACAAACTGAACTCCAGAAAACGATCTTAAAAGCACGAAGACTGAAAAGCGCGAATCGTCTCTCACCAAACTTTTACTAACACGCGGTAACACGAAATTAGCAAAAGCTGCCCAAAGGGTGTCGCCATTCGAACGGAACTTCCCCTTTATAGTGCCATCGTACGTGTTGTCGTACGTGTTGTACGTCACCGCAAGGCAGGCTTGAGAGGAAACACGAAAAATCACGTAGAGAAAAATGTTGTTTTTTTCAATGACATTAAAAACGGCCGTGTGTACGCGGCATTAGGCTTCTCCCTTCTGCCTCCTCAACTCACAGGCCATTAAATCTTGCACAATATAAAGAAAAAATATGCAGACTATTATATTCAAATTGGCTGGCTCCCTTTAGATAAAGTCCAATGCAACTAAAGCAGGTGAGGGAAAAGGATAACAAAAGGTAAAAGGGTATTCCTTGAAATCCAGATGTCTTCAGCTAGCCTCGTGTTGTAACTAAAGAAATCCTTGATAACAGGGTATAGCAAATTTAGCAGAACTTTAAGTTATCCTTGTTGTATTGTAACTTCGTTTGATATGATCCTAATGGTGTTATCCAGTATAGCTACTAGAATCAATAATGTGAACTGAGCATTATGGATGAGCCGAACACCCCACTGTTCGGTTCGCACCAGAACCTGCGAACAGACCTAAAGTTTGCGTGAACTTTAGAACCCTATTAAATACAATGGACTCGAACGTTCAAAATCAAAAGTGCTAATTATAAAGGCTAATATGCAAGTTATTGTCCTAAAAAGGATTTGGGGACCCAGGTCCTGCCCCAGGGGAGATGTATCAATGCAAAAAAAGTTTTAAAAACTGCAGTTTTTTTGGGAGCAGAGATTTTAATAATGCATAAAGTGAAAAATAAAAAGTGAAATATTCCTTAAAATTTCGTACCTGGGGGGGTGTATAGTATGCCTGTAAAGCAGCGCTTGTTTCCCTTGCTTAGAACTGTCCCTGCACAAAGTGTCATTTCTGAAGGAAAAAAAGTCATTTAAAACCACTCGTGGCTATAATGAATTGTAGGCTCCCGGCAATACAGAGAAAAGTCATTGATAAAAAAAAAAAAAAAATGCGTGGGGGTCCCCCCAAATTCAATTACCAGGCCCTTCAGGTCTGGTATGGATATTAAGGGGAACCCTGCATCAAATTAAAAAAAAATTACGTGGGGTTCCCCCCAAATATCCATACTAGACCCTTCAGGTCTGGTATGGATTTTAAGGGGAACTCCACGCCAAATAAAAAAAAATGGAGTGGAGTTCCCCCAAAAATCCCACAGACCCTTTATCCGAGCACACAACCTGGCAGGCCGCAGGAAAAGAGAGGGGGACTAGAGAGCGCCCCCCCTCCTGAACCGTACCAGGCCACATGCCCTCAACATGGGGAGGATGTCCCCATGTTGATAGGGACAAGGACCTCATCCCCACAACCCTTGCCCGGTGGTTGTGGGGGTCTGCGGGCAGGAGGCTTATCGGAATCTGGAAGACCCCTTTAACAAAGGGGACCCCCAGATCCCGTCCCCCCCTATGTGAATTGGTAAGGTAATTTAAAAAAAAATCACACAGACACCTTGGAAAAGTCCTTTATTAAAAATAAAAAAATAAAAATAAAAAACACATTCCAGCGATGAAATCCAATGTCCCGATGTAATCCAATGTCCTGATGGGGAACTTCCTCTTCAGTGTAAAAAAAATTATAGACCCGCCCCTTCTCACATTCCCCAACAGGTCTGCTCCTGATGGGGAACGTGATAAGGGGCGGGTCTATTCATTTTTTTACACTGAAGAGGAAGTTCCCCATCAGGTCCGCTTAGCCAATGATGTAGGCGGGGTCTGAGATAAGAGGGCGCCCCCGCCCCCTCGTACCTCAGACCCCGCCTACGTCATTGGCTGAGCGGACCTGATGGGGAACATCCTCCGCAGTGTAGGTACACTCAGCCAATGACGTTTCGAGTGGATTACATCGCTGGAATGTGTTTTTATTTTTTTATTTTTAATAAAGGACTTTTCCAAGGTGTCTGTGTGTTTTTAAATTTTTTTTTTTTTTTTTTACACTTTCTTCGTGAAATTTACCCCTTACCAATTCACATAGGGGGGAAGCCGGGATCTGGGGGTCCCCTTTGATAAAGGGGTCTCCCCATATTGAGGGCATGTGGCCTGGTACGGTTCAGGAGGGGGGGGCGCTCTCTCGTCCCCCCCTCTTTTCCTGTGGCCTGCCAGGTTGCGTGCTCGGATAAAGGGTCTGTTATGGATTTTGGGGGGAACTCCACGCCATTTTGTTTTTAAATTTGGGGTGGAGTTCCCCTAAAATCCATACCAGACCTCAAGGGTCTAGTATGGATATTTGGGAGGAACCCCATGTCAATTTTTTTTTCAATTTGACGCAGGGTTCCCCTTAATATCCATACCAGACCTGAAGGGCCTGGCAAATTTAATTTTGGGGGACCCCCACACATTTTTTTTTTTTTATTAATGACTTTTCTCTGTATTGCCGGGAGCCGACAATTCATTATAGCCGCGAGTGCTTTTAAATTACTTTTTTTCCTTCAGAAATTACATTTTGTGCAGGGACAGTTCTAAGCAAGGGAAACAAGCGCTGCTTTACAGGCATACTATACACCCCCCCCCCCCCCCCCAGGTACGAAATTTAAAGGAATATTTCACATTTATTGTTTCACTCTAAGCATTAGTAAAATCACTGCTCCCGAAAAAACTGCAGTTTTGAAAACTTTTTTTGCATTGATACCCGGGTCCCCAAACACTTTTTATGACAATAACTTGCATATAAGCCTTTAAAATTAGCACTTTAGATTTCTCCCATAGACTTTTACAGGGTGTTCCGCGGCTTTTCGAATTTGCCGCGAACACCCCAAATTGTTCGCTGTTCGGCGAACATGCGAACAGGCAATGTTCAAGTCGAACATGAGTTCGACTCGAACTCGAAGCTCATCCCTACTGAACATACATATCTGCTTTCAGTGTTCGTTATAAAATAAGAACTGACTTCGGTGGAACTACAAGTACCACCAGCTGAACTGTGTGAATGATGTCTGAAAGCAGTGTCTTTAACAATAAGATGGGCTAGGCCTGCTCACCACTCTGGAACTCAGATACCGTTGGCAATGATGTAGATGATGAGAAGACTCTAACAGGAACTCTCTCTGTATTCTGGCTCTTGGAAATGGTGCCCGCCACACCATGCTGCAGCCCACTGAGATCTGAAGTGCAGGTGCCTCTGGATGACCTGGAACACCCTCCGGTCCACTGCAGGGAAGAAGCGATGCTGTCCGCAGATGTCCCTCTGGGTATAGCTAAACGGCTCCCCGATGTGTAGGCCGCAAATTGACAGCAGCTCACTGTCACACAGACGTCCTACTGGCAGAGTCAAACAGTGTCCCGAGAGACTGATCTAGGCCGTGCCATCCCTTTTTATATAATTTCCCAGCAATCTGTTCTGTCCACTCAGCATGCCAATCTGTTCTGTCCACTCAGCAAACGGATGCCCTTTTATTGGGGTCTTCATAAACATTATGACGGCCATATTCCTGTAGATGTTATCAACTCCGAACATGTATTTTATTAACAAATATCTATATCAGGACTAAAAACAATGAATGTGTTCACTCTATTTAACAGGTAGAGGTTTAATCGACCACTTGATCCATGTTGATCCACAAACATTCCTTAGAAATAGCCAAAAATGTATGCCAACATTTTTTTAAAAATAAAACAGGTAAGGTAACTTTTTCATAAATTTATATAAAAACAAAACAATGATAAATACAAACAAATAGGGAGACTCAGGCCCAACACCTAATCAGCAGGCTATTTAAAGAGTTGGTGCATGAATATTTCACAACAAATGAAAAAAAAAAAAGATAGCTGTTAGCAATAAAGCAATTTCCACATTTAACCCACAGGGTATCAAGGTATTTAATATTGTATATCATTGTGTTTCTAATTTACAGACCCCCCTTGTTCAATTACACCCCTTCAATATTTACTATGTTTCCCCGAAAATAAGACTGTGTCTTAAATTAATTTTGGCTCCAAAAAACACATTAGGACTTATTTTCAGGGGATGTCTTATTTATTCATGTACAATAATCTACATTTATTCAAATCCAGTCATGTCATCTTCTTCGGGAACATTGTGTCATGATAACTTAAGTGCTCCTGCTCCATATTCCAGCAGCTGGGTGTTGGCTGTTGCATCCTCCCTGTCTGTGTTCACCTGTTGGTGATTGATCTGCTCAGCAAACCGAACACTCTATCCCTTGCTTGTGATAGAGACAGATTTACCTGCATTGTTCTAGATCAAGCCTCCCGTTAGTCTGCCTTGCTTGCTGTTGGATTTCCTGTGTATGACCCAGATTGCACTATCCCCTGAACTCAGCCTGCCTTTTACCTAGAATGGATACTGGGTTATCCCCTGAACTCAGCCTGCCTTATTACCTGAACTGCCTTTGAACCACGCTATCTGTCTGCTAAACTGCAAGTACCTGTTTGCTTTACTCAGTTCGCATCTGCCCTGGCGTGGTAGCCAGACACTATAGCATTGTGTATAAGTCTTGGGGGCAACCAAGTACCGGTAGGCCTGCTTGTCTTAAGGGAAAGGGGGCTGCTATAGGTGAAGCACACAGTAGCCAGCTATAGTGTCTGACCACCTGCATTTCGGTAGACATGACGTTCGTGACACATTGTCACAACATCATCTCCTGTCAGCAATCCATTCACAGATGATGTCTTCCAGCTCAGGAAATAATGGCTGTTGACCGAGGTTGTCATGTTCTGCTCGCCATTTTCAGGCCATTCGGAGATCTATATTCATCTCTTTGCAGAAAACCATAAGATTCTTGCCTTGTATGTCATCCACGATACTTTTCCTTTACTCAACATAATAGCTCTTTCTTTTTGCACTCATCATGTCTGGGGATGAAAATATTACTATGCGCATCAAGTCTGCATGTGCGTTGTGTCTATACTCTGATTGGTCATTCGGCAATAAGTCTAGAGTTTGTCTGGCTGACTCCTAACTGGGTTTTATTTTTGGGGTAGGGCTTATATTACAAGCATCCTGAAAAATCATGCTAGGGCTTATTTTTTGGTTAGGTCTTATTTTTGGGGAAATACTGTAGTTGTTCTCTTAATATATTGTTTTTTTGCACTGGCATTTCAATAAGTATACAACATATCTTGTCTTTAGTGATGAGCCGAACACCCCCGGGTTCGGTTGGCACCAGAACCCGCGAACGGACCGAAAGTTCGCACGAACTTTAGAACCCTATTAAATACAATGGATGCGAACGTTCGAAATCTAAAGTGCTAATTATAATGACTATTATGCATGTTATTGTCCTAAAAAGGGTTTGGGAACCCGGGTTCTGCACCAGGGGACATGTATCAATGCAAAAAGAAGTTTTAAAAACAGCCGTTTTTCTGGAGCAGTCATTTTAATGATGCATAAAGTGAAAAAAAAAAGTCAAATATTCCTTTAAATATCGTACATGGGGGGTGTCTAAAGTATGCCTGTGAAGTGCCACGTGTTTCCCGTGTTTAGAACTGTCCCTGCACAAAATTACATTTCTAAAGGAAAAAAAGCCATTTAAAACTGCTTGCGGCTTTAATGTAATGTCTGGTCCCGGTAATATGGATGAAAATCTTTAAGAAAAATGGCATAGCTACCCCATCACACACCCCCCCCTACCCCAGCCCATTACCAGCCCCTTTGGGTCTTGTATGGATATTAAGGGGAACCCCGCACACAAAATAAAAAAGGCCCTATATACTCTGAACAGCCGTATACAGGCGGTGCATACAAGACAGGGACTGTAGGTTTGTTCTTATGTAGAATCTGTTTGTAATTTTGAACAGGTACATTGTTTAAGTGTAGCTCCAGGCAAAAAATCTATTTTTAAGCTTTTTGGAAAACATAGGGAAGGGTTATCACCCCTGTAACATTTGTTTTGCTTTCTGTGCAGTGTGCACCTGTTCAGAACAGTTCACCTCACTTTCCGTCCTAATGACAAATGTTTTTTGAAGATTTAGGGTTTTTATTGAAACAAGAATTGGTGATAAAGCATCAGTGGAGAGGAGACACTTTTTTTCCCATATTAACTCTTACAGGAGAGAATTTGCCTTCCTAGGGGTAGATTTTCTCTCACTTCCTGTTGTATCCTTCCGTTTGCAAGGAGGAGTCGTTTGTAAGTTGGATGTTTGAAAGTAGGGGCCTGCCGTATATACTCAGCTGAAATTTGCCCCTTACATGTCGGTGTTGCCACAACACTGTGAGCCCTCACAGTTACTCTTGGTGGGCGCATGAATGGGCCCTGCTGTGAATTATTAGATCAAGAATTGTAATTGCATGCCCCTGTTGAACAGGGGCTGAAAAAATGGGCCTTTGGTGGTTGTGGTGGTGGTGGTGTTGACACAACACTGTAAGGCCTCACAGTTAGTCTTGGTGGGCGCAGGAATGGGCCCTGCTGTGAATTATTTGATCAAGAATTGTAATTACATGCCCCTGTTAAACAGGGGCATAAAAATTGGGCCTTAGGCACTGGTGCCACAACACTGCAACCCCTCACAGATACTGTACTTGGAGCACAGCAATGAGCCCTGTTGCAAAGTATTGCATCAAAAATTGTAATTACACGCCCCTGTTAAACAGGGGCTGAAAAATTGGGCCTTAGCCACTGGTGCTGGTGCCATGACACTGCAACCACTCTCAGATACTCTAGTTGGAGTGCAGGAATGAGCCCTGCTGCAAAGCATTGCATAAAAATTTGTAATAACACGCCCCTGTTAAACAGGGGGTGAAAAATTGGGCCTTAGCCACTGGTGGCGGCACCCAGAAACAAAAATGTTCTTCCAAGCTTTCATCAACAATCGGATCATTGAGGAGGAGGAGGATAGTCAGTCAACATAACAGGACAGTCTCTCAGCATCAGCATCAGTCTTGAAGGGATGTGACATTTGAAAATAAATTAGTCTGTTATATCAGCTTCAGGTGTTTGGTAGCTGGTGGTGATCCAAGACTGGTTCATCTTTATGAAGGTCAGTCGATCAACAGAGTCGGTGGACAGGCGCACCCTGTGATCCGTGACAAATCCTCCAGCAGCACTGAATGTGCGTTCTGAAAGAACGCTGGATGCAGGACAGGCCAGTAGCTCAATTGCATACTGTGCAAGCTCTGGCCAGTGATCCATCCTCAAGACCCAGTAAGCCAGAGGATTTTCGGTGGGGAAGGTGTCCAAGTCTGACCTTGCCCCTAGGTATTCCTGCACCATGTATATCAGACGCTGGCGATGGTTGCTGGAACCGATCATACCTTGGGGCTGCGGACTAAAGAATTGTCTGAACGCATCGGTCAGACGGCCACCTTCCCCACCGCTCCTTCTTTGACTGACCGAAGCCTCAGCAACTCGTTGTCCAGGACCAGGAGTTTGTAACCTCCCAGTCTTTTGGAACGCGTTGCACAGACCTTTCTGCAAGGCCTCCCGGAGTTGTCTCATCCTCTGCTCCCTCTGCGATGGTAAGATAAGGTCGGCAACCTTACCCTTGTACCGTGGATCAAGGAGAGTGGCCAGCCAGTAATGGTCCCTCTCCTTGATCCGAAGAATACGAGGATCCTTCTGCAGACTTTGCAGGATCAGGGAGGCCATGCAGCGTAGTTTAGCTGAGGCATTCGGTCCGGAGTCCTCTGGGTCACTAAGGACGACATGATCCGCAGCCACCTCCTACCAGCCACGTACAAGTCCACTGGTTTCTTGGGACTGTAAATCATCCCTAAAAGACTGCTGCTGATGATGCTGAGTGCCAGGCTCCACCTCCATGCTGACACAATACTCCTTCTCCTCCTCCTCCTCTTCTTCCTGGGTGGGACAGAAGGAACACTGTCTGGGTAAAGGGGGCCTTGAGAGGCAAGGAAGTCCTCCTCTTCCTGCCTCTGTTCTGCCTCAAGTGCCCTGTCCATTATTCCACGCAGCGTATGTTCCAACAGGTGGACAAGAGGTACAGTGTCACTGATGCATGCACTGTCACTGCTCACCATCCTCGTGGCCTCCTCAAATGGTGCCAGGACAGTGCATGCATCCCTGATCATGCCCCACTGGCGTGGTGAAAAAAACCCGAGCTCCCCTGACCATGTCCTGGTGCCGTAGTCGCACAGGTACTCATTGATGGCCCTCTGCTGCGTGTGCAGCCGCTGCAGCATGGCCAACGTTGAGTTCCACCTGCTGGGCATGTCACATATAAGGCGGTTCTTGGGCAGGTTCAACTCCTTTTGCAGCTCAGCCAGGCGAGCACTGGCATTATAAGATCTGCGGAAATGCACACAGACTTTCCTGGCCTGCCTCAGGACACCCTGTAAGCCCGGGTACCTGCCCAAGAACCGCTGCACCACCAGGTTAAGGACGTGAGCCACACAGGGCACATGGGTCAGTTGTCCCTGTTGGAGAGCGGAAAGGAGGTTGGTGCCATTGTCGCAAACTACCATTCCTGGCTTAAGCTGGCATGGCGTCAACCACCTCTCGGCCTGCCCCTGCAGAGCAGACAGAACCTCTGCCCCAGTGTGGCTCCTGTCCCCCAAACACAACAGCGCAAGCACGACATGGCATCTTTTTGCCTGCGTACTTGCGTAGCCTCTTGAACGCCTACGGAGCACCGCTGGTTCCAAGGACAAAGCACAGGAAGAGGCCACGGAGGAAGAAGAAGAGGAGGGGGTGGAGGACAGAGGTGTGTCACAACCAGTAGTAGCATTTTGGAGGCGTGGCAGTGGAACAACCTCCAATACTACTGCACCTTGTCCTGCATCCTTCCCAGCTGCCAAAAGAGTGACCCAATGGGCCGTGAAAGAAAGGTAACGTCCCTGTCCATGCCTGCTGGACCATGAGTCAGCGGTAATATGCACCTTACCGCTGACCGCCCTGTCCAGCGAGGCCAAGACATTGCCTTTCACATGCCGGTAGAGAGCCGGAATCGCCTTCCGTGAGAAAAAGTGGCGTTTGGGAACCTGCCACTGAGGAACCGCACATTGCACAAACTCACGGAAGGGGGCCGAGTCTAACAACTGAAAAGGCAGCAGTTGAAGCGCTAGCAATTTAGCCAAGCTAGCATTCAACCGCTGGGCATGTGGATGGCTGGGAGTGAACTTCTTTCGACGGTCCAGCAGCTGGGGCAGGGAAATTTGCCTGCTAGAATCGGACGTCGGTGTACTGCTAGCAGAGTGCCCGCAAGTACTTGGCTGTGACACACCTAATTTTACACCTTCATTCCTCTCAGAGCAGGTTTCAGAGAGGACTGAAGGTATAGTGGGGTTGGAGATCCCAGCTGATGCGGTGCAAGAAGAGGTCAGCTTTGTTCTTTGGTGTGGGTCTTTAAGGTAGGCTTGCCAACGAGCTGCATAGCAGGTCAACATATGTCTGGTCAAGCATGTGGTGCCCAAGCGGGTGATGTTTTGGCCACGCGATATACGCTTGAGACATATGTTGCAAACAGCAGCTGTGCGATCTGATGCACTTGACTCAAAAAAGGCCCACACCAAAGAACTTTTTGAATAACGGGCAGAGGCAGCGCCCTGCACAGGCGGAGCTCTGCGGTGTGATTCCGTCGGTATGCTGCCCTTACGCTGGCCCCCCGAGGGCATCCTGCCTCGTTGGAGATGTGCCTCCTCCTCATCCTCCTTCTCTCTCCTATTAGGCACCCACGTGGAGTCAGTGACCTCATCATCCCCTCCCTCCTCATCACTGGAGACAATCTGGCAGTATGCTGCAGCTGCTGGAACATGACTGCCAGATTGGTGTCCTTCTTGAGCATCCCCTCTCTCTGCTCTCACACTACTGCCTTCCTCTAGCTGGGTATCATCATCAGACCCTTCGAAATGCTGGGCATCCTCCTGGAGCATGTACCTAACACTGTGCTCAAACTGTTCGGGGGACTCCTCAGGAGGACATGGTTGGTCTAGGGAAGGAGTGACTGATGATGACATTGATACCAGGGAAGAGGACGCTTTGGCAGCTGCTTTGCCAGTACCCTGAGCCTGGGTGAGAGAGGATGAGGAGGATGAGGAGGGCTTGGTCATCCACTCTACCAAGTCTTCGGCATGATGCGGCTCAACACGTCCAGCTGCCGAAAAGAAGGACAAGCGTGTCCCATGGCCACGTGCTGATGGCGATGCACCGCGTCCACGACCAGCACTGTTGTCTCTAGACACAGAGCCTGCTTGCCCTCTTTTATTGGCTCCTGACTGTCTGCCTCTCCTTGTTTGCCTTCCAGACATTCTAATGGCCTGCAGGGAAATGGGAAAAGCAGCAATACAGGCTAAGTTCAGGTGTAATATGGTCAGGAGGCACACTCCGCCCGCTGTAAGTGCCGCAAAATCCTGTTGGTGTAATACACCAGGAAAAAGCAGAAATACAGGCTAAGTTAAGGTGTAATATGGTCAGGAGGCACACTCCGCCCGCTGTAAGTGCCGCAAAATCCTGTTGGTGTAACACACCAGGAAAAAGCAGCAATACAGGCTAAGTTAAGGTGTAATATGGTCAGGAGGCACACTCCGCCCGCTGTAAGTGCCGCAAAATCCTGTTGGTGTAACACACCAGGAAAAAGCAGCAATACAGGCTAAGTTAAGGTGTAATATGGTCAGGAGGCACACTCCGCCCGCTGTAAGTGCCGCAAAATCCTGTTGGTGTAACACACCAGGAAAAAGCAGCAATACAGGCTAAGTTAAGGTGTAATATGGTCAGGAGGCACACTCCGCCCGCTGTAAGTGCCGCAAAATCCTGTTGGTGTAACACACCAGGAAAAAGCAGCAATATAGGCTAAGTTCAGGTGTAATATGGTCAGGAGGCACACTCCGCCCGCTGTAAGTGCCGCAAAATCCTGTTGGTGTAACACACCAGGAAAAAGCAGCAATACAGGCTAAATTAAGGTGTAATATGGTCAGGAGGCACACTCCGACCGCTGTAAGTGCCGCAAAATCCTGTTGGTGTAACACACCAGGAAAAAGCAGCAATACGGGCTAACTTCAGGTGTATAATGTGCAGGAGGCTTAGCAACAATGACACTGACAGTGTCCCCTGCCTATCCTTCTCTCTCCCTGCACAAAAGGTTTATCAAAGTATATGACACTGACACTCTCCCTGTCTATCCTTCTCTCTCCCTGCACACAAGGTTTAGCAAAGAATATGACACTGACACTGTCCCCTGCCTATCCTTCCCTCTCCCTGCACACAAGGTTTATCAAAGTATATGACACTGACACTCTCCCTGCCTATCCTTCTCTCTCCCTATACACAAGGTTTAGCAAAGAATATGACACTGACACTCTCCCTGCCTATCCTTCTCTGTCCCTACATACAAGGTTTAGCAAAGAATAGATTTGACAAAATTTGACACTGTCCCTGCCTATCCTTCACTTTCCCTGCTCCGGAACACACTACACGAGGCCTTTTATGGTGTGGGGCGTGTACTAAGCCCCCTCAGCTATAATTGGCCACAGGCATCCTGCCTGTGGCCAATCATTGCTCTCCTCGCTGCCGGCGCTGTGATTGGCCAAGCATGCAGGGTCACAGTGCATGCTTGGCCAATCACAGCGCCGGGATTACACTGCGATGGCGCAGTGTATTGTGGGCCGTTCGCGTCACTCGAATTTGGCGCGAACGGCCCAAATCGTTCGTTGTTCGCCGAACGCGCGAACAGCCGATGTTCGAGTCGAACCTATGTTCGACTCGAACACCGAGCTCATCCCTACTTGTCTTGCACGTGTAGCGGCCTCACCCTCTCTCCAACTTCTTCATCTGTTACACACCAACTCATGTCTAGGGGTTTCTGAGTTGTGAGAGTGAGATGCGCCACGGCCCATGTCCTCCCCATTACAATAGGGAGGTGAAGGCCACTTCCTGATGTTTCCTCGGGCCAATGTGTTCTGCGAATGTACCGAGTCTGTACTTACAAGCTCACCAGCCTCCCCTCTGCTTCCAGTAACTGGAGTTCACACACCGGAGAAAGGTCCAACACTTGTTTATTTGGCACTCCAATAGCAAAGCACGATAAACAGTTCTTTTAACAGCAGACTGGTTGGGACCTATAACCTTGCCAACGGTGGGATGAGCAGATCAAGGCACTTCCTAACGTTTCAGTTCTATGCCACTGTACTATGACCAGCGGCGCCTAAGCCAATCCGGCTGTTACAGAACAGGAAGGATGGGGTCTCTTCCAGCAACCCCTATGAACAGCAATGGAGCCCTCTTCGATGCGCTGTGGCCCCTATCAGGGGGATGTGTCCTCCCAAGAGAGTTCCCAGAGGCCCACTGTCACCAGGTTGGTGCTGCTCCGGGTCTCCAGTGGGTAACCTCCCCGGCCTCCTCACCTCAGGTACGAGTCCCTCCGCTCAGGGACCCTCGGACAGTCCACCCTAGCGGGACCCAGTCGAAGGTACTGGGCCCCAGGCCTCCTCGATAGTACCTCACCCCAGGCTAAAGGTGCCTGGGATGGACGCCAACATGACTCCGGACCAGGCCATGGGCACCTGGACCAGACTCCTGGATCTCCCGCACCCAGGCCTAAGGGCCCTGGGTGCAGACCGCAACCCTCCTCCTCCGAGGACCTCCTTCTCCGCAAGAACACGACCTCGTGGTCAGGGCGTCTCCCCCTTTTATCTCCTCCCTTCAACGGCCCGGCGGGTTCCCCGCCCCAGCCATACCATCTCCGGGAAGAGACCAAACAGGGAGCACTGCAGGGGATGATTCTACCTGAAGCCTGTGGGTACTACGCCACCCACAGGCAAAGGAGAATATTACATCCTCCAATCCTCCACGAAACAAAAAGGGGTCTGAATCCTAACACAATTATACACCTGGGTTACACTATTGCCCAGGTGTATCCCATCAATTTGAGGACCCCGCTACACACTCCCCCCTGTAATTTGACGCTGGTCCCCAGCGTCAGGTGCACACCCATACCTCCCATAAAGTGGTGGCATGGAGTGAAACCCCTGAAGCAATTCCTCTAAATTTTTTTCCCAAGTGCCAAGACCTGCTCAGGGAATGGGGAACATATAAAACAACTTATGTCATAAAACATTTTTAACATCTGCATAATCACAACCCCTCTCCCACACTGTCTAAGAGCCACCCACTCTCAATGGTCTTGATTGACGATTCTCCTGCAGGGGAAAGAAAAAACAACATCCTAACATAATTTTGTGTCATTTGGGATGAGTGGGCCCGTCAGCCGAGAGACCCACTCACTCCAACAAGCGAGGTGATGTGTGTGTGAAACATTTTCAAACATTTGTTGCGCAACACTGCCACCTGGTGACAACGCCGCGGTCATGACGCTCAACGAATCTTCGTTCTTCCAGCTTTCCCTACTCTGCCACTATTCCCAAATGTCCTTGCCTTTGGCACATGAAGAAAAGGGGAAACACGAAAACACAACAGTCCCCAAGTCTCCAACGAGAAAAAGAAAAGCCCAAACAAAAACAAAAACAGGGCACAGTCCTGCGTGTCTGGGAATGGCTCTTCCAGAAAGTTCAAGTGCACAAAAGAAATAAACAGGAGTTCTTTTCTCCTATAAGTAAAACTTTGGATCCGGCAGGTACAGGGGTTTCAGGTGTTTGTCAAATGCCTCTATCGAATACTTGACATCTTCTCCTTCTCTTCTGCAAATGACTATCTTGTCAGCATGGATATGGCGCCCCAATTTCCATTCAGCTTTGCAGTCCTCAAACCTCTTAGACACTGCCGGCACACATTCCAGGTACCTGCGAGCATGGGGCACCTTCAACTTGTCCCACACAAACTCGTCATACCATCTTGTTCTCCAGACTTCCACCTCATACAGCAAGTCCCGGGGTAGATACGGGTACTCCCACCCATATTCCCGAGCTACTTTGTGGCAAAACAGTCTCTGCAAGCGGGCCAAAGGTGGCATAGTGGCTTTCTCTCCAGTTCCGGGCAGCACAATAGCTTCTGGATGCCGAGGTGCCTTTACCAGCTCCCTGGAACTGACTTTCGGCGCTCTCACAGAAGCGCGGGGTATCCCCACAACCAAAGTAGGTGGGGTAACAGTAGGTGAGGACACAGGTGGAGGGGTAGGCTCCCTCGCAAGCTGCGGGTCTTCCACCCGAGGCGTGCTATCTCCTGTGTACATAGGCGAATCCCGTACCGCACGGGAAGCAAGAAGTGTTTTTTTATCCCAGCCCTTGCGGCTGAACAGTTCGTCTATCTCGCCATCGTCTCCGCAATCAGACAGCGACTCTAGGTCGGAGGTGTCATACATCTCCGCAGGCAGATATCTTCCGGTGGACACAGAATCAACCTCCCTGGGGGGCTCCACCTCCAATGGGCCCCCGACACCTCCAACCACCACCACAGTCCCAGCCCCTGGCTCACCTGACCCTTGTAGAAGACTGGGATGTCCGGGACTTCCATCTCGACCGGCGCCATCCAGGCCAGGCAAGCAGCGGGGTGAAGCTCGACCACGTCCATAGGATGCCTGTACTAGGCCAACTTTCCTCTTCGGTGGTGGAAGCAAAGAACTTGTGGCGACCGAAGCAGCATCTTCGGATTTTTCTCTGTTGGGCAGTCCATCGCCCTGGTCAGCGCGCACAGGAACCTCGACAAAGGCCTTGATCTCCCCTTCCGGAGTAGCAGTACCCGTGAGGTGATTGAGGCGAAGGGCCCGGGGCCTTGCTGTGGACGACTCGACCTCAAAAAGGAATTCTCTGCACTCCTCACATCGCCCGAATGGCTTCAGGGTGACCACCAGTCCCGAGCAGCCGGGACAGATCACACCGAGGGCCTCCGTGTCTCTGCAGGTGTACAGAGCCAACCGCCCTCGGGGCCTAAGTCTTATCCCCGTGTCTGTGATGGGGGCAGCAAAGGAAGTCATTCTCGTGGGGTGAGGAACCATAATCCACGGGGCACTTGAGGTCATCCCGACTGTTTGCTGCTCCATCATGCACTGACCCCGCGCCGGAGTCTCCACGTGTATCCCCACACTTGGCCAGACTCCTCCCATGAGCTGTACATTTTCGCGGGCTTCCTCTTGACTCCGCCCACGAACGATGTCGCCATGGGGTGCCTCGTGGCGCAGTGCGTTAACAGTCCCCACGTGCAGTACGTCACACGGCTGGACCTCTCCCTTTTTCCGCTCCTCCGCATGGGCCTTTCCCGTGTTAGGGTCATTTCCACAACTCCGAGCAGGGACGCACTTTGGCCAGTAATTTGGCCGATCTGCTCGGAACTCCTCTGGGCAGCAAAGTTCAAATGTAGACATTCTCAAGTCCATCTTTAGAACACACTGTATCCCGGACGAGCCCCCACGTGTAGCGGCCTCACCCTCTCTCCAACTTCTTCATCTGTTACACACCAACTCATGTCTAGGGGTTTCTGAGTTGTGAGAGTGAGATGCGCCACGGCCCATGTCCTCCCCATTACAATAGGGAGGTGAAGGCCACTTCCTGATGTTTCCTTGGGCCAATGTGTTCTGCGAATGTACCGAGTCTGTACTTACAAGCTCACCAGCCTCCCCTCTGCTTCCAGTAACTGGAGTTCACACACCGGAGAAAGGTCCAACACTTGTTTATTTGGCACTCCAATAGCAAAGCACGATAAACAGTTCTTTTAACAGCAGACTGGTTGGGACCTATAACCTTGCCAATGGTGGGATGAGCAGATCAAGGCACTTCCTAACGTTTCAGTTCTATGCCACTGTACTATGACCAGCGGCGCCTAAGCCAATCCGGCTGTTACAGAACAGGAAGGATGGGGTCTCTTCCAGCAACCCCTATGAACAGCAATGGAGCCCTCTTCGATGCGCTGTGGCCCCTATCAGGGGGATGTGTCCTCCCAAGAGAGTTCCCAGAGGCCCACTGTCACCGGGTTGGTGCTGCTCCGGGTCTCCAGTGGGTAACCTCCCCGGCCTCCTCACCTCAGGTACGAGTCCCTCCGCTCAGGGACCCTCGGACAGTCCACCCTAGCGGGACCCAGTCGAAGGTACTGGGCCCCAGGCCTCCTCGATAGTACCTCACCCCAGGCTAAAGGTGCCTGGGATGGACGCCAACATGACTCCGGACCAGGCCATGGGCACCTGGACCAGACTCCTGGATCTCCCGCACCCAGGCCTAAGGGCCCTGGGTGCAGACCGCAACCCTCCTCCTCCGAGGACCTCCTTCTCCGCAAGAACACGACCTCGTGGTCAGGGCGTCTCCCCCTTTTATCTCCTCCCTTCAACGGCCCGGCGGGTTCCCCGCCCCAGCCATACCATCTCCGGGAAGAGACCAAACAGGGAGCACTGCAGGGGATGATTCTACCTGAAGCCTGTGGGTACTACGCCACCCACAGGCAAAGGAGAATATTACATCCTCCAATCCTCCACGAAACAAAAAGGGGTCTGAATCCTAACACAATTATACACCTGGGTTACACTATTGCCCAGGTGTATCCCATCAATTTGAGGACCCCGCTACACACACGATGCATGAATCTATGGTGTATTCTGTCCCTGTATTGTTGGACATAAAAGTATTACATTTGTTATTTAATTTCCCATCAGTTTTATTTGCTAAACAATTGCACAGGAAAAAACCTCTCAGTTTACTAAAACATTCCACTTTTTCACTATATTCAGGGCTAATTTGTCCCACAAATCAGGTGCTCTTCGAAATATTACTTCAGGTTTTTCTGGGAGGAGATTGTATAAAATTGGATCCCTCTTTAGGATATTCCAGTGTTTATTGATAATTTTCTTAAAAAATTGGTTATAAATGGGACAAACTAAAAATGTTGATAACTATTTATAATTTTCCTTCCACTTCAATATGTGCCACTTTGTGTTGTTCTATCACATAAAATCCCAATAAAATACATTTACGTTTTTTGGTTGTAACATGACAAGATGTGGAAAATTTCAAGGGGTATGATTACTTTTTCAAGGCACTGTATATATCTATCTATGCAATTTGATTCTTTCTGAAAGTAATTTTTACAAAAAACAATTGCAGTAGAAACCTAGAGACCAGCTTCACACTTGAAATACGTTTAGCAGATTGTAAATGGTTTGTTCCCATTTAAATAAACAGACATAAGGTGTTCGAACATTGAACATATGGGGGTTGATTTACTAAAACTGGAAAGTGCAAAATCTGGTACAGCTGTGCATAATAGCCAATCAGCTTTTAACTTCAGCTTGTTCATGTAAGCTTTGATAAAAAAAAAAACTTGGAAGCTGATTGGTTTCTATGCAGAGCTGCACCATATTTTGTAGTAAAACATGTCTGATGAAATAAGTACGGTAACTCTTGAGCATGTGATTGGTCTGACTCAAACAATCACATTTACAGCTACATGGCCTGCTTTTGTAGACAAGATTTTAATTTTCACACTCAAACTGGGCTATCTCATCCAGTACCAAAAGCAATGAGCAAAGACATTGTTGAATGATTGCTTTCTCATTTTTAATTAAAAATCCAAAGATTATCACTAAAATGGGCAACAATGCCCAACCTCCTGTACTAGGTAAGAGTGTCTGCAACACATTGGAGTTTTACATTTATTTCTGTATTGTTTGTTTTACAAAATACATTGTACACTCTGAATGTCTTTTTTTAGATTGATTTCAGAAGTGACATCATGGCATACTAATTCTTGCAAAAGAAGCCTGAAAACTATTTTTGTGAGATAAGATTTAATCACCCTCTTAATCAGGGGAGTAGAAAATGTACAGGCTTATGAGTAAATGTGATAATGCTTTTGGAGTAATGAGAAGCTACATGGATTATAATACGTACAGTACAAGTATAAAAGAATGTGGGTATCAGAAACGAAAGTTCAGACATACATGCAGGGAATCACGTTGTTATTTTTGGGAAAATACATGTACAATGAGCTATGTACAGGTACTACGAGATAACTACGTGACAAAGAGATGCATACATTCCCGCATGGTAGAACTTGTAAAATACATGTTGTTCAGTGTCGATTATTTGTTCCTTTTTTAATGCCAGTAGAGAACAGATACAGTCACATCAGTATTAAGACATTATACAAATAGATGAAGTAATGACACTGATTAATCTTTGCTAGTATCATTAATGGTTAAATAATTTATATCTAGATGTATCTTTACTGAAGATGGGCCACTTATTTTAATGTGATTTCTGCGCCCCTTTATATTTTACTATGTAAACATTTGCCATAGTTCCTAATGTTTGCATCTGTAATGTTCTACAACAATGCATGAAGCCAACAAAAAAAGTAAGAGCGTAAAGAGTCATCTCTGCTTTTGTGTATATACTCCTGTTTTCTTGTGTGGATATATTTGTTTGCACAATCATTTCCAAATACATGATACACTATTGTCTTTCACAGCTATTCTTTACAATGTGGATATCTTTCCTTTTAAAGCAATTTCAACATTTTGTTTTAACCCAAGATTCACTTAACTTTTACCCACAATTCTCCCTTTTTTAAATATAATATTACATTAGAAAATTGGTAAATCTTGGGTGATAGGTGTGTGAATCTTGCGTGAAAACACTGGTAAATATACCCCCCAGTTTCCCATTATAAGCCAGAAATACTGGGGTTTAATTACTAAAGATGGAGAGTGCAAAATCAGGCTCTCTTCTGCATAGAAACCAATCAGATTCTAACTTCAGTTTGTTCAATGAAGCTTTGGCAATAAAACCTGGAAGCTGATTGGTTTCCATGCAGAAGTGAGCCTGATTTTGCACTCTCCATCTTTAGTAAATAAACCTCATACTGTATAATGTGTTAGACAGAATACAAAATCAACTATTTTACATATATGTATTTAGACTATACCCTCATATACTGTATATATGGTCTGCTAGTGTTCCTTGTTTGGAAGCTTTACTCCTCACTCATAGCTCCCAACTGTCTCTCATTTGAAGGGACTGAACCAAATTCCTCTATCTCTCTTTCCTCCCAATGTGTCCCTCTTTTATTGTCTGATCTATGGATGTCAATAAAACATGCAGCATTCTACTACTAAAAGTGTTATACAACACTAAATCTTTCATGCAGCCTATATATATAATGAATATATTTTTTTTTTAAAACAGTATAAAAGAAAAGTGACGGTGGCAAGTGACACACTCAGGGCTCCCACTGATTCTGTTTGAGTGAGTTGAACTATTTACTACTACCTGTAAAATGTAATAATATAAATAATGTGCTTCAATCATCCTGACACCAAACGCTAACACTAGCCATCGCCCGTGAAAAATCTTTTACCCCCCCCCCCCCGGTCCTTTGCACAATTTTCTTCCACTCAGCCGATCCCCGATGCCAAAAAGATTGGGGACCACTGCTGTAGACTACACTCATTTTGCATCACCTCTCGAGAGAAAGTACAAAACAGAGCTTATAAGACCATAACTTAGCAAGTGGCAGGTGATTCTCAAATTCTTATTAAAAGTGTAAACTTTTCCTATTAGTTATCATGACTACTTTATCCTGTGTCAGTCAGGTCTTTATCAAAAGCTCTAATGAGGCGAGATGCCATATGGGTGGTTTGTGGGTAGCTGCATTTCTTGTTTAGTTTGCTTTAATATGTGTTGCTTTATAAAAACTGGAAATACAGCCACAATGTTCTTGCTCTCTAGATAGTTTGTAACTGTTAGCTGGCTGTGTATGATCTTTTTTGCCATCTTTCCACTTGACATTCAAACCCTCTTTTCCACTGCCAATGATAAACAGACATTGTTGACAGCTAAACTCCCTTTTTATTTTCTTTGTTTTTCTCTCTGACAATTTTTGACAGATCTTTTAATTGCCTCTCAAATGCATCTTGATAGCAATCCCTGTAAAATATTTAGACGTGAGTGAGTAATGGAACATCCATTGATTTAATTCATTTGTGTATTAGTACTTTTACTACTGGGGACTAGGGATGAGCTTCGAGTTCGAGTCGAACTCATGTTCGACTCGAACATTGCCTGTTCGCCCGTTCGCCGAACAACGAACAAATTGGGGTGTTCGCGGCAAATTCGAAAAATCTATGGGAGAAATCTAAAGTGCTAATTATAAAGGCTTATATGCAAGTTATTGTCCTAAAAAGTGTTTGGGGACCCGGGTCCTGCCCCAGGGGACATGTATCAATGCAAAAAGAAGTTTTAAAAACGGCCGTTTTTTCGGGAGCAGTGATTTTAATAATGCTTAAAATGAAAAAATAAAAGTGAAATATTCCTTTAAATTTCATACCTGGGGGATGTGTATGATATGCATGTAAAGTGGCGCATGTTTCCCGTGCATGTTTCCTTTGTAAAAGAATTGTGTGCTCTTACCTATCTTTGGATGACCTCACTACGTGGACTCAACAAGGTTCTCACTTTTAAAGCTGAAGTTTAATCTGCTTATATATTGCCCTTACTGACCCCCCCCCCTCTCCATAACTTGCTAATTACATTTTTAGGTAAAACCTTTCAGCTTCCTAAAATTGTATTGCACCTTGCCTCAGTACATCTTTATGGGTAGATGTCAGTCTAGAAAAGCGGGTGTTATTAGCAGACTGCATTATTTTGCAGGCTGCCCATGTGTGATGTCTCCATGAGTAAAATAATTGAAATCTAATGAATGACAAGAGTGGGCCAGAGACAGCAAGGCTGGGGAAGAACAGAATAGATGAAACATATTAGGGGAACCAGCAGAACTTCACTTCCGGATCCTTCAAGCAACTGTTGACTAGATTCAACATATTTATGTTGTCTTGAACAGCGCAACACTTTTTCAATATTACCTATTCTGGTGTGTGAACACATTTTGTGTTAGCTACAGCTCTGTGTTATGGTTTTATTTATTAAGTTGTTTTTTGGTGGCGCACAAAGCACTTTTTATATATTATTCTTCAGGCTGTAAAGCACTCTCTTGAATGTGAAGGATAACTAGATTGCAAACAGGGACTCAACAGGAGTATAGTCCTGGATGTACTGCTAAACAGTGCAAATAAAAGTCTCTAGAATCCACATGGCAGGTACTCAGATGAGCTTTTTGCATGCTTTCAGGAGGCTAGGCCAGAGATCCTGGTCAGAGCAGGACCCCCACCCCCCAAAAAAATTGTTCTTTGATGTTGCAGGTAGCCTCGCTGACGCATCAGCCCTCAGGACTGTTCTAGGCCCCAGCATATTTATACCCCTCTTAGCCCCTGCTGATCACTCACTCTCCTGACAAGGAATTGGCTGAAAAGGCATGGATATGCAGGCCAGGGTCAAAGCTCTCCCACTCACTATATCCCAGAGTTCAGTGGGATGCAGAGGAAAGTAACTAAGCCAGCACCAGCAGAACCTAGAACAGACACTAAGAAATTATTACTGCTCTCCTTGATTACAGGGAGGCCAAAAAATAAATTTACCTAACACTAGTAGCCTACTGAGGGGCACTACACATAGTACAGTATATTAAAATTCACCCATGCAGTGCCACCCTACATTGAAATGGTTAAATGTTTGTTTTATCTAGGTGGGGGAAGGGTTTATTACTTACTCACTCCAGCCATCTTTGGCACTTTCCTCCTCTGTTGAAGCTTTACTTTATGGGCAAAGCCTCTGTGCCATCATCTACAATATGAAGACATAAATCCTGTATTGTACATTGAGGAGGCTGGAGTGCGACTGTGGCAGGTCCCAGCTTACAGGAGCAGGGGGACCGATCGCAGCATTAAAGGGACCCCACTGGAGTGAGAAAAAGTTCATATTTCTCCTTATTCCTCTACCCCTAGGCAAAAACATTAAACCCATGCAATGCAGGGTATTTACATTTTTTTTAGATTTCTGGAGTTGCTCTTTAAATGAGCAAACCAGTCCACATGAAGTACAGATTGGTCTGAACTGGCTCATTCTTCTGGTAGTTAACCGGGGGTGGGAGGATTCTTTGTTGGGGTTAAAAGTTTCTGTTTGTGAAGCCTTTCAATCAATAAAAATTATCTGATTTAAAAACTCAAACTGATTTGCTTATCTTTAGTAATTTTGTCTTGAGAAAGGAAGCTTTTACTTCAGCTTACAAAAATGGGGGGATTCCTGCATTTTACATTTATATTGTTTTTTCCTGTTCTTTTGTAGGAGACCCAGGATATGGAACTTAGCAATGGTTGATGACTCCTCTGAGGTATTTAGTTATAGGAGAGATGCTGCCCTCTGGCCCAGCGTAAGGTGATAAGTGTCATTGAATTTTGTTTTGATATTTTAACCACCTGAGAGCCGGGCCATGTACAAAGGACAGCCTCAAGGTGGCTCTAGAAATCCGGGAGGCCGTCAATAGACGGCCTCGGCTATTCCGGCCACTGGCGGGCGCGCGAGCGCATCACTGAGATGCCGATGTGCGTGCCTGGCGGCCGCGATGTCCGCCAGGTACCCGAGATCGGCCGGTACACAGACAAGGATGTGGATCTGTGTGTGTAAACACACAGATCCATGTCCTGTCAGGGAGAGGAGACCGATGCTGTGTCCCTTGTACATAGGGATACAGATCGGTCACCTCCCCCAGTCAGTCCCCTCTCCCCACAGTAGTAATCACTCCCAGGTTACACATTTAACCCCTTTCTCGCCCCCTAGTGTTAACCCCTTCCCTGCCAGTGTCATTTTTACAGTAACCAGTGCATTTTTATAGCACTGGTCACTGTAAAAATGACAATGGTCCCAAAATGGTGTCAAAAGTGTCCGATGTGTCCGCCATAATGTCGCAGTCACAATAAAAATCGCTGATCGCCGCTATTACTAGTAAGAAAAAAATTATTTATAAAAATGCTATAAAACTATCCCCTATTTTGTAGACGCTATAACTTTTGCGCAAACCAATCAATAAACGCTTATTGCTATTTTTTTTTTTACCAAAAATATGTAGAAGAATACGTATCGGACTAAACTGAGGAAAAAAATATTTTTTAAAAAAAAAATTGGGATATTTATTATAGCAAAAAGTAAAAAATATTGTGTTTTTTTCAAAATCGTCGCTATTTTTTTGGTTATATCGCAAAAAATAAAAACCGCAGAGATGATCAAATACCACCAAAAGAAAGCTCTATTTGTGGGAAAAAAAGGATGTCAATTTTGTTTGGGAGCCACATCGCACGACCGCGCAATTGTCATTCAAAGCGTGAAAGCGCTGAAAGCTGAAAATTGGCCTGGGCAGGAAGGGGGTTTAAGTGCCCAGTAAGCAAGTAGTTAAAGTCACTAAATTTTGCAAATTGTCCCAAACCCCTTATTTCTTCAAAATGTTCTCTTTTGCACAGGGAAGTACACGATTTATAACAGAAGGTGATACACAAAGCCCACCATATGTTTTCTTATTGCAGGAAAGTGTACTCCCAATATTTTTTTGCAGAAATGGTTGCAGCTATGCTTTTCTTTTGCTGACAAAGAAACATAGGAAAGAAAATCGATAATTTAAAATAGTCTGTACAACTGTAGTTGGCAGACATTAAAATATTTCTGACCATATTATTGCAGTTAAAGATGCCCAAATTTCAAGCTGTTAAAGTGATGCATTCAGTAAAAAATTTTACAGTAAAATCTCTGGAAAGTAGGAAGGACATAGTGATCCACCCAGCAGATAAAGGCGGCACAACAATTGTAGTCCAAGCACTCTTAGGATCGAGGGAGTGGGGGATAGCCGCGGTGAGCGTCGCAGCTCTGATATGCACACCTAGTTATAATTAATACTCCATGATTTGCTTTCGATAATTCATCATACGCCTGCACAGGTTATTTATTGTTATGGGTGCTGCCCCTTTGATTGGTTGTTGTTGGTTCCTAATCCTACTGATTGTGGGGCTGGGGGCTTGCACTCGCTGCGCGTCAACGTCACGTCCTACACGCCCGCACATCGAACGTCAATTGACGCCACGTGTTGACGTTGTATTCGTGCCATCTACGTGCGTGGTGACGGGGGAGTCAGACGCCCTTATATAGGCACTGGTCACCTATGCAGGGTTGTTCCTCTCCTCCCTCCCAGCACGCTGTTACGTGACGTTGGCGGGGGGTTCTGTTGGCGGTCGGACGGTTCAATTCACTTCCTTGGTAAATACCGTTCCACTTATCTTGGCACTCTCACTATCCCCTTCCCATTATTGCTCCCCTGCAATTTATGGCACCAATCACCTTTTGGTGGTCTCTATTTACCTTATCTATGGTGATTTGTCCCCTTCCTTACCTTTTAATTCACTAGGGTGTTTCTTTCCACATATTTCCAGTATACTACTGCTATCTCTGCACTATAATTCACTCTATTGCTTATCCCATCTTTTAGAGCTTTACCAGATCATCTCCACGCTCACTATGCAAATATTTTCTTATCAATTTTGTTACAGATGCCCCTTAGGGCTCATACATTACTACCATTACCACAGCGCCTGGACGAGGGATGTCTCATGTTTTTTCTGCCACTCCTGCCATTCTTAATTGTCCCGTTCCATCGCCACACTTCCACCGCCTCAGCTCCCGGGGGGGTCTGTTCACCTACCCCTGTTTGCCCTCTATCTACAATTTATACTCCTTCAAATACTATTTTACTACATAATCTCCAGGTAAGAGTGCTTGGACTACAATTTTTGTGCCATCTCTTCCTGTCTTAGTTATTTACCAATAACTAAGATACCTATTTTCATCTGTTATTATTATGTTTCATTATAGACATACCCAATTAACTGCTCCTGATGAGTGGATACGACTCCATGAAACGCGTAGAGCTTTTTATTTGATGTTTTATCACAGTTGTCATGATTTTACCATGGGATTGCAATATAGGAGTCCTCAATGTGTTTATTATACTATGTATCATGTCTGTACACAATTTGGGCATCCTGCTGTGATTATACCTAATCATGTGCCATTAATAACTACATGTAACCAATTTTACCATTATGTGATTTATTAATCATGTACCATTATATTTTATTTCATTTGTATCATGTATTCTATTTATTATGTATATCAATTTAAGCACTATGCTCCATTGTGTCAATAAATCTACAAAAAATGTTCTCTATTGATTGACTCTTTTTACCCTAGGTTGCGTTTCATATAAAGTCCCACTGCCCCCATTGTCCCCATTTTCATCTTCTTTTCCATATATTAGGGATGGAGACCTGTGTACTGGATGGTCACGGTCTCATATAAAGTCCCACCTTTTTCCTCGTTTTTTCTACCGAGAAGGATAAGATTCGAAAAATGGCTAGGCAGGATTTATTCAAGTATAATACCATTATTGATAAAACCAGTAACGACATGGGGACATGTATTGTTCTGGATTTCAATATGCAAAACAAAGAATTAGAAAATATTATCCGTAAATATTGGAATGTTTAGAAGCAGGATGTGCACCTTACCAGAGAAACCAAGAATAGTATACAGACAGGCACTTAACTTGAGAGACAAGGGGACAAAAAAAGGAAGCGCCACCTAAGTGCAATATGTCAGATAAAAATGTTTCATCTCAAAGGAAATGCACTTACAGGACACAAGTACAAACAGGGCACATCACGGTCTCATAAAATGTGGTGCGGTCCGGTCTCAGGTCCATCTGGATCCACGGGTCTGCAGGCAAAAAAGATAGTCAATCCTGTGGCCACCAGGAAACAGCCAGAATTCAGCGTGGAGCACAGATGATGATGACGTTACAGGAAACCAGAACCAAGGTGAGCACCGGAAGGAAGGTGAGACAGGAAACAACAGGCTATGCGCTCGGAGACTATCTCCTTCTATAGGCTTTTTTTGTCCCCTTATCTTTCCTTAACAGAGTTGGATTTTCTCTGAGGACAGCTGCCGCCCACCATTCTCATCATCTCCTTCCTTTTTAGGACTGGTCATTTGTACCACCATATGCATTGCCGTTTTTAAGTGTTCAGTAATACCAGTGTGTGCGCTGACATTTAATTTTTATCCTTTTAACTTGAGAGATAGGCTGGTACACAACGTGGTGGAACCACCCACAGCCAAACCAAAAATGTTTTGGGATATGAAAGGTTTCTTTGGGTGTGGACGATGTTATAGTTGTGTTCCGAGCAATGTCAAAAAAGTAAAAGCATTTTTTAACCCCCAATCTAAGCAAACTCACACGATTAAAGATTTTATCTCATGTGATACAGTGGGTGTGGTGTATGCAATTAAGTGTCCATGAGACCTGATTTATGTAGCTAGAACTAAAAGGGCGCTATCTGGAGTTTTGATTGGCCTCCTAATGGGAAACTCTTCTTCTGGAAACTCTCCGGTATTCCCTCCTTCCACTCCAGCAAGGTATGAGTGCTATATGATTCCTGATCCGGCATTCCACCCGTGCTCTCCTTTGAGGGGAAAACACCTTCATCATCTCAGTCACCTCCTTCTTGTCCCAATGTCCCCCAGGAAGTTCAATGACTACACTTGCGCTTGAGCGGGCGCCCGCTCTTTCGCACCATTGAACTACAACGAAAGGGTCCATCTTGATGGGGGCAGGGGTTTCTGCCTGGGTATAGTTGATTTCAGAGTAACAGGATCCTGGACAAGCCCCCACGTGTAGCACTACCCCGAAGGAGCTGCTGGTTTTGTTTTGGGTCCTCTGATGCTCAACCCCTTAACTAGCTCGACCCCTCCCTTAGCACAGCTGGTAGCAGAAGAATTGTGAAACCCAATGGTAGCGGGTAGGTACTTTTCAGTATGTTGATTCGGGTGGAGACATCAGTGGTGTCCAGTTCCCTGCGGCCCAGCAGGTGGCGCTGTCTCTTTGGGCCGGGGTTGAACCATCGCTGGAGTGCAGTACCCTTTTTGGTCTCTCACAGCGGTTGTACGGCGGGGCGGGAAACCCGCTGTGCTAGCTGGGAGAGGCTATAAAGGGGGCGGACATCTTCGCCACGAGGTCCGAGTCCCAGGCACCTTTAGCCTGAGGGCTGCTGTCCAGTGGTCGGTGTTTAGGCGGCCTAGGCCTGGACACGTGGAGTTCGGGAGTCACCCCAGACACCCTCAGTCTGGGGTGAGGTGCATCGTTCAGGCCTGGGGCCCAGCTTCTTCCACTGGGATCCGCCCGGGAGGAACCATCCTAAGACACCCACAGAATCGGGTGTCTGAATCCCGGCGTAAGGGACCGCGCAAGTGACCTTCCCGTAGATCTGGTGCAGAAGATTGCCAGTGCCGGGATAGGGCCTCCGGAGACCGTCGGGATGGATGTCCTCGCCAAACAGGGGCCATATTCACACGGAAGGTGGTCCATGTTCTAAGGTCGGTGGCAGAGACCGTTACTCTAGGGTCGTGACAGAGACCGTTACTAAGGCCCGTGGCAGGGGCCCCAAACAGTTCACCCGGTAGGTGGCAGCTACCAATTTCACGGTCGGTGGCAGAGACCGTGCGCCAGGCCTATCCGCACGAGAAAGGGATAGGAGAGTTCATTGTGCCTGAGCCTACTCGTATCCACACCCCTGTCTATCTGTTATGGAAGTTCAACTGATTATGTTCATTCTGGCATTAAAGAAATAAAGGAGTGTTGAACTTTTAATGGTGTGGGGCTCTGTTACTGGCAGATACACCTCCACGGAAGAAGCGGAGGCTCCATATGCAGGATGCAGACCCGAAGGTAATTCAGAAAAGACTTTGCTCAAACCTCACATACACGGAGAGTGAGAGCTTGGCGTAGTGTCCTGCACTCTCTCCTCCAGAGTACCCCTAGACAACAGCCATAAGCAACCAATACAAGAGAGAGAGAGAGTGAGGCAGCTACACACAGATAATGGAAATGTTACCTTCCTCCAATTGGAATCCTCCAGGGTAATAAAGAATACTGCAAGCAAATGTATACTTAAACAAAAATATTGTTTACTGTATCAAAAGTTAATGGACATATAATAACAGTTATATATGGGCTAATAATTCCTAATGACTCTGCAGGGCCCTGTAGGAGTCAGCAATATTATTTGAATATTGATTCTAACAACACTAATTCCTGCTCCTTATGATTAAGCAAGTCTAAACTCGCGAGCTCCCCCTAGCGGGCAATACCACCCCAGGTCCCTTTGAAGTAGTTCCAGTCAGGCCTGACACAGATTATACTAATAGTCCCTTGAGGGCGGGAATATTTGCTAGCAAAACGTTGGTGCACTTGTTAATTGTAATCCAAAGGAGAGGAGCATATGAACTAAACTCCCGCAATGCTTTCGGGAGTGGAACTGACAGTCAGCGTAACGCCAGTCCTAACTACGCAGTTAACCCACACTGCGTTATGTCCCAAAGTATGGGTATCTCACTACTGAGGGTGGCGGTGGGCCTTCTAAAGTCACAGGCCTAACAGAAGGTTGTAGATGCTGGGCAGGTGCCCGCTCACCCGGACAGGTCTAGTCCGCCTGACACGCTCTACGGCCGGTACCTCGATCTCCGACTTTCCCACGATACACAGTCTCTGGTCCCTCTTTCAGCAGTGATAGATATCAGTTGACAGACCGATTCTTATCCAAAGATAGAGCGGACTGGTTACACGGGAAGAGATCCCTCTCTGGCTCGATGATCCTCCAAGGTTGTAGGCCCAGGCTTTGGGCCTAGTCACTCTGGCAGCAGGCCTCACACACCTCCTTCTTGGTTGAGCACGGAGTCCAGAGAGAGCGAGCGCGGCCCCGCCTCTCCTTTAAGTAGCCTCCCCCAACAGGCAGTGCGGAGTTTGTGATGCATTATGGGAGTACAGCTGCACTGTGGGTACCATAGTTCACAAGGCATCCACGGCAACGGAGTCTCTCTCTCCCTGTACTCTGTTCCACCCTCATTATTAAATATCAAAACAATAGTCTGTAACGTAGTAACCAGAACTCCGGAGGAGGATTTTGGAGCATATACATACAACAGCAGTCCATAGCAGTAGAACCCCACTACACTTGTTTACATATATTTGGCATTATTTATTTATTGGGTTGTGAGGGGTATGATGTAGCAGGTTGCATAGTTATGTACATGCTTGCATCTAGGGCTATGGTGTGAAATTCCTCTACTGCCGTCCTGTTTAAATTCTTTACCGAAATTGCGGCAGCCTTTATGGGTCAACTAGGACTTCGTAGGGCCTTGCCATAACGTAGTAAGTAAATATAGATGCAATAGCTGTTTGTCTGCATTTGTATCCAAATAGTTTTTTCCTATGCAGTACACTCATTGCAGACCATTACCCAGCAATAGAGTGTCCGCGGTAGTTGACAAAATGGCCGCCGGCACATATATTAGATAGACATACTTACCGGCCAATCAAATTTCCCCCTGAAGAGGATACGATGCCCCCTGTATCGTCACGAGTAGGGGACAGGACGGTAGGAGAGTCTGTGTGAGGCTGTGAGGACTGTTTACCATATCCCGATCTGTACATCTCGCTACAAGCCTGTTATAGAGTGGTGCACTGTCACACCTGCAGTATGTGAGTACCCCGGCAAGGGATCTCTCTTTTTTTATTTAAATAAATATTGTTAAAACGTTAATTGCACCATCAGGTTTTTTTCTTATATATTTTATGATCTGGAGCTGCCTGCCAAGGAACCAGGAACCCAGGATTATCCATTAGAACCCAGGTGTGGTTCATAAGCATGCACAGACCAAGCTTAGTTGCAAGGTCGCACGCTCTAAGGTGAGCGTCCATTACCATAGGGGAGCACCTGTGTGACTACACCTTGACATGACTTTGGATCACTCACTGGGCCGTGTGTTGCTGTATGAACTGTAATATACATCACCCTTGGATTGCTGCTACTGATTACATGCACTAAAGCACTGTGGAATTTTTCATTCATTTCTATCCACACTGAAGCACCTTAGTATACTTTTATATGGACTTGTGTGTCATTTTTAAGGATTGGACTGTTTACCACTATTAGTTACTATGCATGTTTATGCACTTATGCACCTTAGTGTGATGCGATTTTTTTGAATCATGCAATTTTTTTTAAGCGATTTTATTTTTTATTTTTTAAATCATTATTTATATATATTTACTTGTACTATTTGTTTGCACATATATACATCACTTAACGGCCACATATCCCCCTTACCTTGTATAGTAGTGTGTGCACTATCATATCATTAGCGCTGCGTTTTGTTCAGTTATTTAGTCTTTGGCACGATTTATGAGACGTGTTTCACGCTAGCAGCTTTATTTCTACAACTTAGCTGATAGGAGTGGTGGCTTGCAGGATTGTTGCATTTTTAGTTTGTCATCTTTGTTAGCAAAAATAACAGTTACAATGATATACCAATCTTTGCTCAGCCTACATTTATCAGAATTTGTAATCAGATTTCTTACTGTTAAAAAAAACAGGAGGGAAGATTTAGAAACAATTACATATACCAGAATTACATTACTTGTAGACGACTGAAGAACATCGGGAATTTATTATTGTATAAACCTTACAATGCATATTTACTTAAAAATAGCAATGCAGTTCCGGGCCTTGGAGAGGACAAGGAACAGGACAATAGAAAAATGACTGAGTAGAAACAATCGTGTAGGTTTCCAAGACAAAAGCATTCCTAATGATGGCAAAATATGGGGAAATTTCAACTGCTTGTCAGCAGCTTTCATTTACAAAAATGAATCAAAAGATCTAGATAACCTACCACTCTACCAGTCCCTAAAGAAACTTGTTGTATGTAGGAGGAGGCACTTTTATGTAGTCTTGATCTTCTTGAATCATTTTGGCAAAGAAAACTGGATGAAAATAGTTAAAACTGCTGTGAGTATAGCAGGGAACTTACATAAATAAACGTATAGAACGCTGTGCATGGTAGCAAATCAGCTTCTAACTTCAGCTTGTTCAATTAACCACTTTGCGCCCGTCCTACGAATAATGACGGCCACAAAGTGGTTCTATAATGCCCGGCGCATCACTGAGATGCCGATGTGCGTGCCTGGCGGCCGCGATGTCCGCCAGGTACCCGCGATCGGCCGGTACACAGACAAGGACATGGATCTGTGTGTGTAAACACACAGATCCATGTCCTGTCAGGGAGAGGAGACCGATGCTGTGTCCCTTGTACATAGGGACACAGATCGGTCACCTCGCCCAGTCAGTCCCCTCCCCCACACAATAAGAATCACTAATAGGGAACATATTTAACCCCTTTCTCGCCCCCTAGTGTTAACCCCTTCCCTGCCAGTCACATTTATACAGTAATCAGTGCAGTTTTATAGCACTAATCGCTGTGTAAATGTGAATGGTCCCAAAAATGTGTCAAAAGTGTCCGATGTGTCCGACGCAATATCACAGTCCTGACAAAAATCGCAGATCGCCTCCATTACTAGTAAAAAAAATAATAATAAAAAAAATGTTAGAATTCTATCCCCTATTTTGTAGGCGCTATAACTTTTGCGCAAAACCAATCACTATACGCTTATTGGGATTTTTTTTTTAACCAAAAATATGTAGAAGAATACGTATCGGCCTAAACTGAGGAAAAAATAGTTAAAAAAAAAAAATTGGGATATTTATTATAGCAAAAATCCAAAAATATTGTGTTTTTTTTTTTAAATTGTCGCTCTTTTTTGGTTTATAGCGCAAAAAATAAAAACCGCAGAGGTGATCAAATACCACTAAAGAAAGCTCTATTTGTGGGAAAAAAAGGACGTAAATTTTGTTTGCAAGCCACATCGCACGGCCGCGCAATTGTCATTCAAAGCGACGCAGTGCCGAAAGCTGAAATTTCGCCTGGGCAGGAAGGGGGTTTATGTGCCCAGTAAGCAAGGGGTTAAAGTGATTGTAAATTAACATTTCTTTACTTACCTGCTCTGTGCAATAGAATTATCCTCTTCACGGGTGCTCCTGGCCCCTCCTATGTCCAGTGCCCCTACAGGAAGCCATTTCCCATGGGGGCACTTATGGTGGCTTGCTTCTGAGTCCATTAATGCATCCATTGACACAGACAGTGGGACTTAGCTTGCCCCCTGCTCCCTCATCACTGGAGTTGATTGACAGGAGCAGGAGCCAATGGATCCCGCTGCTATCAATCTGCCCAATGAAGAGGGAGACAGCAGCGAGAGCCGCTGCTCTCATGCACGTCGCTGGATCGGATCGGGCTCAGGTAAGAATAGGAGGTTTGAGGGGAACCTGGAGCAGAGAAGTTTTTTTTACCTAAGGCTTTAGAACCACTTTAAAGTTTAACTCTACTTTTGTTGAGAAAAAATACATTCCCCTCTGGGTGATCTGTGTACACTGCAAGGATTTTAACAAACTTTGTTGCAGATTCCTACATTTTGTTATTCTAAAGAAATCACTGTTTGTTCCTATAGTTCAATAGCCCATATACAGCCAACAATAACCAACGGTGGGTGTCAGCCCCAATTTGTGTACAACATTTTCCACAAAGGAAAGAGGAAATGGCGAGGAGCACCGGGGCTTTGTGACACCCAGATATTTTTTAAATGGTCATACACATTAATAAAAATATAAAACAAACATTTATTGAAAAAGCTAAAATGTCACCTATATCAGAGTGGAGGACATCACTGAACATTAAAAATACAAATAGCAATTAACATGTACAAGGTAATACAATAAAGTGAATCCAAATAGATACTCTATTTTGCCTTTTGCCAAGCGGCTCCGACGTGTTTCAACCAGTGTGGTCTTCTTCAGGGGTTTGCCCTTGGATAGCACAATGGATGATTCTCTAAAGTACACAAAAAGCATGTTACATAGCCATATGCACATGTAGAGGAAACAGCTAATACCATAACAAGAATGCATGTAGACTTACATAGCTGATAAAATGTACACACTGCAAGTTGATTGGTGATGCCGGAGATCACCCAGAGTGTAGATGAAGTATAGGAAGATCGCAAGATGGAAGAGAAGAAAAACACTAGCAGCCAATGTTTCCCAGACACAAGGGATAACAGCCAAAAAGTAAAAGCAGTATACCCAGGGATGAGCCGAACACCCCCCTGTTCGGTTCGCACCAGAACCTGCGAACAGACAGAATGTTCGCGTGAACTTTAGAACCCTATTAAATACAATGGACTCGAACGTTTGAAATCTAAAGTGCTAATTATAAAGGCTTATATGCAAGTTATTGTCCTAAAAAGTGTTTGGGGACCCGGGTTCTGCCCCAGGGGACATGTATCAATGCAAAAAAAAAGTTTTAAAAATTGACGTTTTTACAGGAGCAGTGATTAAAATGAAAAAATAAAAGTGAAATTTTCCTTTAAATTTCGTACCTGGGGGGTGTGTATGATATGCATGTAAAGTCGCGCATGTTTCCCGTGCTTAGAACTGTCCCTGCACAAAATGTCATTTTTGAAGGAAAAAAAGTCCTTTAAAACTCACTCGCGGCTATTAATGGGGGGGCGCCCCCTCGGTATGTCAGACCCCGCCTACGTCATTGGCCTGAGCGGACCTGATGGGGAACTTCCTCCGCAGTCTATTAAATGTATAGACCCGCCCCTTCTAAAGTTCCCCATCAGGTCCGCTCAGCCAATGAATAGGTGTAAGGCTAAGCGGACCAGATGTGGAACGTGAGAAGGGGCGGGTCTATTCATGTATTACACAGTGAAGGAAGTTCCCCATCAGGTCCGCTCAGGCCAATGACGTAGGCGGGGTCTGACATACCGAGGGGGCGGACCTGATGGGGAACTCCCTTCACTTTGTAATACATGAATAGACCCGCCCCTTCTCACGTTCCGCATCTGGTCCACTTAGCCTTACACCTATTCATTGGCTGAGCGGACCTGATGGGGAACTTTAGAAGGGGCGGGTCTATTCATGTATTACACAGTGAAGGAAGTTCCTCATCAGGTCCGCTCAGGCTCCGCCAATGACGGACAGCGCTGGACATCGGGATTGCCGCGGGACACTGGATTTCATCGCTGGAATGTTTTATTTTTTTATTTTTTTTATTTTTTTTAATAAAGGACTTTTCCAGGGTGTTTGTGTGGTTTTTTTTTAATTTTTTTACACTTTCTTCGTGAAATGGTAGGGGTACAATGTACCCCTTACCAATTCACATAGGGGGGGCCGGGATCTGGGGGTCCCCTTTGTTAAAGGGGTCTTCCAGATTCCGATAAGCCCCCTGCACGCAGACCCCCACAACCACCGGGCAAGGGTTGTGGGGATGAGGCCCTTGTCCCCGTCAACATGGGGACATCCTCCCCATGTTGAGGGCATGTGGCCTGGTACGGTTCAGGAGGGGGGGCGCTCTCTCATCCCCCCTCTTTTCCTGCGGCCTGCCAGGTTGCGTGCTCAGATAAGGGTCTGGTATGGATTTTTGGGGGGACTCCACGCCATTTTTTTAAAAATTTGGGGTGATGTTCCCCTTAAAATCCATGCCAGATCTGAAGGGCCTGGTATAGATATTTGGGGGGAACCGCACACATTTTTTTTTTAAATTTGCGGCGGGGTTTCCCTTAATATCTATACCAGACCTGAAGGGCCTGGTAATTGAATTTGGGGGGACCCCCACGCTTTTTTTTTCTTTTTTATCAATGACTTTTCTATTGCCGGGAGCCGACAATTCATTAATAGCCGCGAGTGAGTTTTAAATGACTTTTTTTCCTTCAAAAATGACATTTTGTGCAGGGACAGTTCTAAGTTAGAACTGTCCCTGCACAACATTTCATTTTTGAAGGAAAAAAAGTCATTTAAAACTCACTCACTATTAAACTTACTATTAATGAATTGTCGGCTCCCGGCAATAGAAAAGTCATTGATAAAAAAGAAAAAAAAAGCGTGGGGGTCCCCCCAAATTCAATTACCAGGCCCTTCAGGTCTGGTATAGATATTAAGGGGAACCCGCCGCAAATAAAAAAAAAAATGCGTGCCGTTTTCCCCAAATATCCATACCAGGCCCTTCAGATCTGGCATGGATTTTAATGGGAACTCCACCCCAATTTTTTTTTTTAAATGGCGTGGAGTCCACCCAAAAATCCATACCAGACCCTTATCCGAGCACACAACCTGGCAGGCCGCAGGAAAAGAGGGGGGGACGAGAGAGCGCCCCCCCTCTCCTGAACCGTACCAGGCCACATGCCCTCAACATGGGGAGGATATCCCCATGTTGATGGGGACAAGGGCCTCATCCCCACAACCCTTGCCCAGTGGTTGTGGGGGTCTGCGGGCGGGGGGCTTATCGGAATCTGGAAGACCCCTTTAACAAAGGGGACCCCCAAATCCAATTCCCCCTTGTGAATTGGTAAGGGGTACATTGTACCCCTACCATTTCATGAAGAAAGTGTAAAAAAATGTAAAAAAAAATACACAGACACCATTGGGAATGTCCTTTAATAAAAAAAAAAACAATAAAAAAAAAATAAAAAAACATTTCAGCGATGAAATCCAGTGTCCCGCGGCGATCCGATGTCCAGCGCTGTCCGTCATTGGCTGAGCCTGAGCGGACCTGATGGGGAACTTCCTCCGCAGTCTATTAAATGTATAGACCCGCCCCTTCTAAAGTACCCCATCAGGTCCGCTCAGCCAATGAATAGGTGTAAGGCTAAGCGGACCAGATGCGGAACGTGAGAAGGGGCGGGTCTATTCATGTATTACACAGTGAAGGAAGTTCCCCATCAGGTCCGCCCCCTCGGTATGTCAGACCCCGCCTACGTCATTGGCCTGAGCGGACCTGATGGGGAACTTCCTTCACTGTGTAATACATGAATAGACCCGCCCCTTCTCACGTTCCGCATCTGGTCCGCTTAGCCTTACACCTATTCATTGGCTGAGCGGACCTGATGGGGAACTTTAGAAGGGGCGGGTCTATACATTTAATAGACTGCGGAGAAAGTGACAATTACAGGCCTCTCTCATCTTTTTAAGTGGGAGAACTTGCACAATTGGTGGCTGACTATATACTTTTTTGCCCCACTGTATATATTATATATAATGTATATAATTATGTTGGAAAAGGGGATAGGAGTGAGAAGTTGAACCAGTTTGTCTGCATTTTGAAAAGCAAAATTTACCAGTGTGCGTCGGGGTCGCTTGGCAAAATGCAAAATAGAATATGTATTTGGAATCACTGTATTGTTTTACCTTGTACATGTTTATTGTTATTTGTATTTTTAATGTTCAGTGATGCCCTCTACTCTGATAGAGGTAACATTTAAGCTTTTTCAATAAATGTTTGTTTTATATTTTCATTACTGTCTGTGTATGACTATTTAAAAAAATATCTGTGTGTCACAAAGCCCCGGTGTGCCTACCATTTCCACTTTCCTTTGTGGATCATGTTGGACACTGTTTGTTCCCAGTGCCGGCCCAAGACATTGTGCTGCCTGGTACCAAGAATGAAATGCTGCCCCCCCCCCCCCCAAAAAAAAAATCACGCCCACCAAAATGCCCCCACATCCATCATTTTATATCATGATAACTAAAGTGGACCTGTCATGGCTCTATAAAAAGGACCTGTTATGGCTCTATTCATGTATACAGGAGTATAAAGAGGTCATGGCATTATACGTGTATATAGAAGTATAATGAGGACCTGTCATGGCTCTATACATGTACCGTATTTTTCCCGTCTATAAGACGCCCCCATGTACAAGATTTTTCCAACCCAAAATTAAGAAATCAATATTTTACACATAGGTAAAACAGAGCACATTTTTATTTAGTAATTACCGCAGGTAACGTTTAAATACTAGTATATTATGCAGGGGTTGTTCTTCCTGTTTTCTCCACTGTCTATCATACACTCTGCGGAGGCAAGTCCAAACTGTTTCTCTGCAGCTCTATTCCCACGCTCTTTTTTTGCATAGCTGGCTACATTTGGTTTGATTTGGCAGAGTAAGACAATCACTTACTTTTATTATTTTCTGACATCTTGGTCCCAGAACACTCCGGTCCCTGTTGCATCTGTGCATCTCCACTTCCAACAGGATTGCATCTGATCACTCTCCACCTCCACCCCCAGCTCTAGCTGACATCAGTAACATACGGCTCGTGATTGGAGGAAGCCGCTTGACAAGCTATGGGCCGCGACGCACCTGGGCGGCTGTCTCCCAGGCTGACTGACTGTGTATAAGACGCTGTTCGATTTACAGGCTATTATTTTAGGAAAAAAAAGCGTCTTATACACGGAAAAATACGGTATATAGAAATATAAAGAGGACCTGTCATGGCTCTATACATGTATGTAGGAATATAAAGAGGACCTGTCATGGCTTTATACATGTATGTAGGAGTATAAAGAGGACCTGTCATGGCTCTATACATGTATATAGGAGTATAAAAGGACCTGTGCGTGGCCGCGATGTCACCGGCCACACGTAGTGGATTGTCACTTGCCACGACGTCACCTGTCACACATTGCGGATTGTCACTTGCCACGACGTCACCTGCCACACGTTGCAGATTGTCACTTGCCACAACGCCACCTGCCACACATTGCGGATTGTCACTTGCCACGACGTCACCTGCCACACGTTGCAGATTGTCACTTGCCACAACGCCACCTGCCACACATTGCGGATTGTCACTTGCCACGACGTCACCTGCCACACGTTGCAGATTGTCACTTGCCACTTGCTGTGTCCCAGAGTAAAGGCAGGCAGCAGAGAGATAATGTAATCTCTCTGCTGCCCGCACAGTGGGGGCGGAACTGCAGTGATGCAGGGCGGGCAGTGAGAGATGATGTCATCTCTCTGCTCCCCCGCCCGCTGTTTGGCCAGCAAGCCCGCTCACCTGCTGACTGTCCCGCCCGCTGACTGTTCCCCTGTTCTGCCCGCACGCTCCATTCACCTGGGCCCAAAGCCCAGGTGAATGGAGCGCGCGGGGAGCGGAGCCTTTCTGGCCGGCGGGCGGGCATCCAATTTGCCTCACAGTGGAGCGCGGAGCGGGCGGAACGGGTTGGCGACAATTTGCCTCACAGTGCAGCGTAGGGTTGCCACCTTTTCGTCAAGCCAAACCCGAACACATTAGCAGCGCACGCCAATATATATATTTTTTTGTAGTACATTAAATTCATTACCTCTGTACAAAGCAATGCACAACTAATTTTTTTTATTTAGTATACACTGTACATATATTTTTGTGATTAAATAAAATTTCTAATCATATGGAGTTAATCACAAGAGTCCCCCTTTATATCAGAGTCAACAGAGGTCTCCTTTAGATCTGAATCTGCAGAGTTCCCCTTTACATCTGAATGCACAGGGTTCTGCAGAAGAGAAGTGCAGAGGGTAAGATGGGGGCAGTATGTACAGGAGAGGAGTGCAGAGGGTATGATGGGGGCAGTATGCATAGGAGAGAAGTGTGGAGGGTATGATGGAGCAGTATGTATAGAAGAGGAGTTGGGAGGGTATGAGGGGGGCGGTTTGTACAGGAGAGGAGTGTGGAGGGGATGATGGGGGACAGTATGTACAGGAGAGGAATGCGGAAGGGATGATGGGGCGGTATGTACAGGAGAGGAGTGTAGAGGGTATGATGGGGGCAGTATGTACAGGAGAGGAGTGTGGAGGGTATGATGGGTGCAGTTAATACAGGAGAGGAGTTCGGAGGGTATGATGGGTGCAGTTAGTACAGAGGAGGAGTTCGGAGGGTATTATGGGTGCAGTTAGTACAGGAGAGGAGTGTGGAGGGTATGATGGGTGCAGTTAGTACAGGAGAGGAGTTTGGAGGGTATGATGGGTGCAGTTAGTACAGGGGAGGAGTTTGGAGGGTATGATGGGTGCAGTTAGTACAGGAGAGGAGTTCGGAGGGTATGATGGGTGCAGTTGGTACAGGAGAGGAGTTCGGAGGGTATGATGGGTGCAGTTGGTACAGGAGAGGACTTCGGAGTGTATGGCGGTGGCAGAATGGGGAGGGATTTCTTGCGGTGTCTATGGGGTGACCAGGGAGTGATGTTGGGAAGATAGGGGAAGAAAAGTGACCATGAAATGATGTCCCTCAGCTGGGGGGGGGGGTAGGAAGCAGCTCAGAGTCACATCTGTATGAAGTGGTCTGGGGGGGGTGATGCCAGCTGGGGGGAGTTGAGAAGTGGTCAGGTCGCGATGTATATAATAAAAATAGGATTTTTATAACAGCTTACCTGTAAAATCCTTTTCTTGGAGTACATCACGGGACACAGAGCAACATAGTCATTACTAATGGGTTATATAGATACCGTCAGGTGCTGGCACTGGCAACTTCCAAAACCGGAAGTACCCTCCCCTATATAAGCCCCTCCCATCCGGGAGCACCTCAGTTTTGTAGCAAAGCAATAAGTGTCCCCAAAGAGGGGCGGGAGCTCTGTGTCCCGTGATGTACTCCAAGAAAAGGATTTTACAGGTAAGCTGTTATAAAAATCCTATTTTCTTTCTCGTACATCAGGGGACACAGAGCGACATAGTCATTACTAATGGGATGTCCTAAAGCAATGCCAAATGAGGGGGGGGATACACCATATATAAGCTGAGCGCTATCAGACATGAGGATCTTTTGCGGCCTGCAACACACTGCGCCCAAAGGCGACATCCTCCTGACTTCTAACGTCCACCTGGTAGAACCTAGTAAACGTGTGTACTGAAGACCATGTTGCGGCCTTACAGATTTGAGCCAGGGAGGCCTGGTGATGCACTGCCCATGAAGTTCCAACTGCTCTCGTGGAGTGCGCTCTAACTTTGAACGGAGGCGGTCTCCTTCTCAAGCCATAGGCTTGTATTATGACCTGTCGAATCCACTTGGCTAAAGTAGATTTTGACGCTGCCTGACCCTTTCTGGGGCCTTCCGGCAGAATAAACAAAGTATCCGTTCTGCGAATCTGAGCAGTGGCTTTTAGATAAGCTTTAACTGCTCTTACTACATCCAAAGAATGCAATAACTTTTCCTCTACCGAAGTAGGTTTGGGGAAAAAAGAAGGAAGAACCACATCTTGGTTCAAATGAAAACTCGATACCACCTTAGGAAGAAAGGCTGGATGAGGACGTAACACTACTCTGTCCTTATGGATAACCAGATATGGCTCCTTACAGGACATAGCTGCTAATTCCGATACTCTTTTAGCCGAACAAATGGCTACTAGAAAAATAAATTTCCTGGTGAGAAGCACCAAGGAAATATGCTGTAATGGTTCAAATGGTTGTTTCTGTAGAACCGACAGAACCAAGTTTAGATCCCATGGACATATGGGAATATTAACCGGAGGACTAATACGCATCACTCCTTGTATAAAGGCTTTGACTAGTGAATGCGAAGCCAAGGGCCTTTGAAAAAATATTGACAAGGCCGAAATCTGACCCTTGATAGTACTCAAGGCAAGCTTCCTATCTACAGCCCATTGTAGGAAGTCCAGAATCCTACCTATTACGTATTTACGTGGATGCCATTTCTTGGCCTCACACCAGGCGATGTACGCCTTCCAGATTCTATAGTAGATCTGCCTGGATACCGGCTTCCTGGCATTGATCATGGTAGATACCACAGAATTAGAGAGCCCTCTCTTTTTTAGAATGTGGGCTTCAATAGCCAGGCCGTCAAACCTAGGGCTGGTAAGGAAGGGTGGTATATCGGTCCTTGCGAAAGCAGGTCCGGACGATGTGGGAGGGTCCAAGGACTCCCCACAGACATTTTTACAATCTCCGCGTACCATGCTCTTCGGGGCCACGCTGGAGCCACCAGAATCACTGGTTTCTTTTCTACCCTGATTCTGCGGAGTAATCGAGGTAACAATTGTGGCGGTGGGAATGCATATATCAGCTTGAACTGATCCCAAGGGAACACTAGGGCATCCGAGCCGCACGCTAGGGGATCCCTTGTCCAAGAGACAAACCTGTCCACTTTTGTGTTGAATCTGGATGCTAGCAGATCTACATCCGGTGTTCCCCACCGCTGACATATTGTCCGGAAAACCTCGGGATGAAGGGACCATTCCCCTGGGCATAATTGTTGGCGACTTAGAAAGTCCGCCTTCCAATTCTCCACTCCTGGAATGAATACCGCAGATATGGCTGGGACATATCTTTCTGCCCATCTCAGGATGTAATTTACTTCCCTTTGGGCTGCACGACTCCTGGTGCCCCCCTGACGATTGATATATGCCACTGCTGTGGCATTGTCTGATTGAACTCTGACAGGGGACCCTTGGAGTTTGGATGTCCATGCTACTAGGGCATACCGGGCTGCTCGTATCTCTAAGAGATTGATGGGCAGGGCCTTTTCTGCTTCTGACCACTTGCCCTGGAGAGACCATTGCTCCAGTACTGCTCCCCAGCCTATAAGGCTGGCATCTGTAGTGACCACCTTCCAGGAAATCGGACTGAAGGATTTCCCTCTTTCCAGATTCTGGGGAACCAACCACCAGCGGAGGCTCTTGCGAACGGAAGGGGACAAGGACATTGGTAAGTCCAGAGCCTGAACTTTTTTGTTCCAGGCTGACAGTATGGCCCTTTGCAATTTCCTTGAATGGAATTGACCGTAGGGTACTGCTTCGAATGATGCCACCATTTTTCCCAGCAGCCTCATGCACAGGCGTATGGATGGCTGTCTTTTTGAACCCACTAAGTGGATCAAATCTCTCAAAGACGACCCCTTTTCTTGAGGCAAGAAAATTTTTCTCTGGTCTGAATCCAGCCTTAGCCCCAAGTATTCCAGACTTTTGACTGGTTTTAGGGCTGACTTGTCTCGGTTGATAATCCAACCGTGATATTCCAGAAACTTGATTGTCTCGTGAACAACCACTTCTAGTTTTTCCACTGAGTGGTCTATCAGCAACAAGTCGTCTAGATATGCCATTATCGTTACACCTCGTGTCCTTAGATTGGCCAATAATGGGGCCAGAATTTTTGTGAACACTCTTGGTGCTGTGGCCAGACCGAAGGGTAAGGCTCTGAACTGAAAATGGCGCCCTTCTACCGCAAAGCGTAGAAATTTTTGGTGGGCTGGAAAGATGGGAATGTGCAAATAAGCATCTTTGATGTCGATCGAGGCTAACCATTCCTCCCCTTGTAGGGCAGTGGCTACCGATCGGATCGACTCCATCTGGAAAGTCCTGATATGTAGGAATTTGTTTAGCCCTTTTAGATTTAATATGGGCCTCACGTCCCCGTTTGGCTTCGGAACTGTAAAGAGGTTTGAGTAAAACCCGAACCCCCATTCTTCCAGGGGAACCTCTATAATTACTGCTTGGAGCAATAATTGTTCCAGTGCCAACAGGAGGGATCCTCTCTTCTGGGGATCCCTTGGCACGTTTGACCTTATAAAGCGGGAAGGAGGGGAGTTTTTTAACTCCAATTTGTATCCCAGATTTACTGCGGAGAGCACCCATCTGTCTCGGATCGTGTCCCGCCAGGTCTTTGTGAACAACTGAAGTCTTCCCCCCACCCGATTGAGTGGGGGCAACCCTTCATGCATTTGACTTTGGGGGAGGTTTTGTACCTCTCCTGCTCCAGGGCTTCTTGTTACCCTGCAACTGTCCCTGATTTTTACCTCCGGGATTTGACCGAGGTGGCCGTCGGAACTGTTTCACAGCCGATGTCCTAGGGACTGGAGAAGCCGGCCTCTTAAAAGAGGGACCTCTAACTCTATTTTTAACTGGCAAAAGTGTACTTTTACCGCTGGAAATTTTCTGGATATACTTGTCCAGGTCCTCCCCGAATAAGCGCTCACCATGAAATGGGAAGCTGACCAGCAATTTTTTACAGGGAGCTTCAGCAGACCAGTTTTTGAGCCATAGAAGCCTGCGCATATGTACTACAGACAGCGTAAGGCGGGAGGCCTGATGGATTGAATCCTTTATGGCGTCCACCGCAAAGCATAAGGCTCTAGGTAGATCAGCTAGGGCAAGAGCCTGCTGATCTGGCAAGTCCCTTAAGACCTGTTTCAACTGATCCTTCACTGCTTGGCAGACCCCAATAGCTGCCACTGCTGGTTGTGTCACCAATCCTGCTGTAGAAAAAGCATATTTTAATAAGGACTCCAATTTTTTATCTATTGGGTCCTTGAACATTTGGACATTATCCACCGGACATGTTAGTGATTTATTCACACACGAGATGGCTGCGTCCACTGTAGGGACCTTCCATTTTCTGATGAACTTATCCTCCATGGGATAGACCACCGGAAATCTCTTAGGGGGAGTAAATATTTTGTCAGGATGCTCCCAATCCTGGTAAATGAGCCCTTCCAGTAAAGGATGGATCGGAAAGGAACAAACAGTCTGGGGAGCTTTTAGCGACCCCAACGAGGAGACAGAAGTGGAAGATGGCTCCGCAAGTGGCATTTTAAATGCTGATCGGACCATATTAGTCAGGGACTGAACCCATAACCTTTCAGCATGTGATGCTGAGAACGGCTCTTCCACTGTTGATTCCTCTACAACCGAATCGACCTCATCCTGATCCCCTTCAGGTAGGTCGATCCCTGTATGGGACTGTTGCTCTGTTAACAGGCACTCTGAGGGAGGAGACGGAGATCGGGCGCTTTTCTCCTGTGACAGGGAAGCCGCGATCAATGCTGACAATCTCTCTTCCAGCCCTCCCAGAGCTGAGGAAAAAACCTCCTCTGTTACATACACAGGAGCAGGTGAACTGAGGACAGCCACAGTACCAGGTACTCCTGAGGGTGCTCTACGGTCACTAACCTCTGATTCTTCAGGGGAGACTGGTGCAGCCAAAGCATGCCCAAGATCCTCAGAGCCCGATGGAGACCCCCTATTCTTCCTGGAATTTCTAGTCCCGGAGTTTTTAGACGGCATATTCCTAAGCCACAAAGCTGAGGTATTCCAGCCGAAATACACCAGTTACTGACAATAGTCTAGCATAAATGCTGCTATAAGAAACAGTTGGTGTCTACTAATGTGCCTTTCTAGGGGATGCCTGTATCAACCGCTTGCTGTATGCCCTTTTTTAAATGTTGCCAGCTCTGTCTCTGTACTTCATAGCCAGCTCACCACACAAAATTGTGATTTTTAACATGCTGGGACGCCCGCACATGCGCAGAAGCGCTGCGGCGCGCACAGAGCGTCATCCCCCAGGCTCCGCCCCCTTTTCCGGCTCACCTCTATATATAGAGGCGCGTGCACGTGCACGCGCGCGGCCACGTGCGCCTTTGGCGCTAATTTCGAAAAATGGAAACTAGGGACAAGAGCCAGGGCCCCTCTTTGCCGCAGGCCGGGGGATGGACGAGCATTGCAACATGGCAGAGGAAGCAGTTTCCCATAAGAGAACTCACCATCTGCCTGGACTTGCTCTGCTGAGAAGAAACTAGTCCACATGACAAGAAAACATTCCACAGCGGCCTCTAGTGGACAAACACAGGTACCGCAGTCTAATATATTAAATATAAAAAAAAAATTTTTTTTTTTTTTTTCTTGACCACCATTAAAAATTATTACATTTTTTTAGTAGTTACAGGCATGCACAGAATTTTGCGGGAATACCATTAGGTAACAGACAGAAAGACAAATTAGGCTTGGGGGTCCCCCAATAGAACCAAGTTCCTGGGGGCCCCCACTTACCTGTTCCCCGCCGCAAGACTTTGTTTGGTCCACAAAAGCCCAAACTTCACCTATCACGGCAGGCATTGTAATCAAACCTTCAGGGACCGGGTTCCCAAGGATTCCACTCCCCTGGACCTGTATAGCACCCTGCACAGAAAACATCTTGGTCGTGGGTATGACCAGAGCTCTGGATCCCAGGGTCCAGCTCTCCTAAGAGAAGCATTACAGGCAAAACCTTGCTCTTCTCTGCAAGGCCCGGGTACCGACCGTTTAGCTATGAAGCTTTTTTGGTCGGATCCGGAATAGCTTACTGAGGCCCAAAAGAACCTGTACGCAAGCTCAGTGAAAAACACATGTTTCTTCTTGGCCAACACCTTAGACACTGGCAAAAAACTGAGGTGCTCCCGGATGGGAGGGGCTTATATAGGGGAGGGTACTTCCGGTTTTGGAAGTTGCCAGTGCCAGCACCTGACGGTATCTATATAACCCATTAGTAATGACTATGTCGCTCTGTGTCCCGTGATGTACGAGAAAGAAAAAAAAAACTCATCCACTAAAAACATACAACAATAAATCATACAACAGTACTACTAATCCAGCTCCTAGCACTCTGTATACCCAGATAATGTGAAGGTAATGTATGACCATTCATGTAACCCTGTGGTATCCAGGCTCTGAGTCTGGACAATCAGAGGGGTGAACTCACCACATATATACAGGTTACATGAATGGTTATAAATGACTTCACATTATCAAGTCTGAATAATTGGATTGGAGGATGTTTGCACAGACTGTTCATGCTTAGAAGTGATCTGTTAAATGTAATCGGGCTGGTGCAGACCCCCCCCCCCTCCCCCCCCCCCACACTCAAACTCACTATCTCCTCCGATTCTTCTGTCAACTTAACCCTTCACTGCATCTCCTGAAGAAAAAAACACTTTGAAAGCAACTACTATCCACCCTAGAAAACTTCTCCCAGAAAAATTCAGCTCACCTCCTCCCTTCCTCTGGCCAGCCTGACAGGAGATCCAGTGAGCTCCGCCCCCCAGTTCTCTCAACACTCCGCACTGGTGATTGGGGGGGGGGAGGTTGAGTCGGAGATAACAGGGACCCCGCACGGCACGAGACTGGAGGGAGGGGGGAGAGACAGAAAGGAGCTTTGAATCCCAAACACACACCGCAGCCGCAGGCACAGTGTATTCTTTACAATGCCGCTGCTGCTGTTTCACAGTGATAGGTGGAGTGGGGGAGAGGAGCGGGCAGGCGGCAATTTGCCGCCCCCCTGATTGTGCCGCCTGGTACAATGGTACCATCGGGTCCCATGGTAGGGCCGGCCCTGTTTGTTCCTCTGTTCCCCTGTGCTGAGTGAGTCTATTGGGAGTGGTCTCAAAATTATCAATCAGCTGCTGACATTCTAGAGCTCTAATAAGGAAAAATGCAGGATCTGCATCCCTTTTAGATGTTATTTCCTATTGGGAGTATGTCACCAAAAATGTAATTTTTGTTGCAGGGGATGCCAAAAATCTGACTTGTATCTTAGTGTAGACTTCTGGGAAAATCAGCGAGCCAATCACACAAGCAGAAAATTATGTTTCTGGGGGTCGTTCTGTACACATTCCGTGTACAGAACACCTCCAGGTAGCCATATTGCATTGCATTTACAGAAAATTACAGTGGCTGCAGATTGAAAAGGAAAGGTAATTACATTTTTAATAACATTCAATTACAATATGACTTGTGTCGCAATTGTATATGCTATACTATTGTGTTTTAGATGCTATTTGTTTTCCCATAAAAATGGAGCTACCCATTTAGGTTTGACAATAAAACTTGGAAGCTGATTGGTTTCTATGCAAAGTTGCACCAGATTTTGCCCGCTCAAGTTTTAAGTTTTAGGAAATCTCCCCTATATCTGACTGTGACTCCCACAGGTTATTTTTTTTTTTTTAAATCAGCCTTGGAAAATGGTGATTAGACTTTATATTGCATCCTATTGTACTGCACATGTAGGCTGCAATTTACATTCCTGAAATCAATAAGAGGCTAAAGCTAAAGTTTCTGGATCCTGGGGTGACATAGTCGATCACTCTGAAGGCATCAGCTGATTTAGTGGAACTTCTTTAAGGAATCTCACATGTCTAAGACCAAAGCAATTCCAAAAGATGGAAGCAACAGGCAAACAACATGGCCCAGCCTAAGAGATCTAATAACTACAGTGTTTAAAGAGAAACAAAAGTGGGGACAAAAACAAGCTTTGTAAATAGCCTAACAGCAAGGGCTGCTTTCACAGCAAAACTTGATTGCTACAATTTCTTTATATAATTACAAAAGCACAATTATCTGAAGAATTTATGTCAACAGCACTGTAACAAGCTCTTTCCCTTGTTTGGGAGGAATGGAGGACCTGGAGGCTGCCCTTCTGTCCACTAGAATTTGTATATATATATATATATATATATATATATATATATTGTGACAGCAGGAAGGTAAAGTCACCTGGTTGCATCCAGGGGGGTAGATATATTTCGCCCAGATTCAGGCTTTACGCCGACTTATACAACTAGGTGGAGAGTTGTATAAGGCTAGTGGGCTCATGGATGACTCATACCTCTAGGGAGAGGGCTGGGCGTCGTACAGACAGGGAGTTGATGAGGCCAGCTGAAGCTTGTCAGCTCATTTAGGCCTCTATAAGAACTCCCAGCTTCATTAGATGTTAGCTCATGCCTGGAACCAGACCTGTGTGGACTGTCTAGGGAGAGTGAACCCCTGTGCGGTGAGGCAAAGCCTGTGTGGCTATTTGTTTGGACTTTTACTAAACCAGGGACTTAGGGACTAGGACAGCACTAGGCTGATCCCAGTTGTTAGTTAGGAAACCTGTATGTTTAGTCAGAGGTCAACTTGACCAGGATTTATTTTGGTTATGTTTCTTTTGCTTTGCTGTGTTTTGTCACTGTAAATAGAAAATAAACCGCACCTTTTTTTTGATTTTGAAAACCACAACCTCCGTTTGCTGGGCCTGTTTTTGTGTGGGGAGCCCATCCCGGGGGTCACACACACCCGCTGCCAAGCTAACCCCCTCACAGTTGGTGGAGAACCAGTGGCAGTTTTTTTTTAAGCCAGCATGGAGGAGATACTGAAGCAGCTGGCTCTAGCAAATGCCAATCAACAGCAGACAAATGCAGGTTTGCAAAAGAGCCTTGCAGCTCAACAACAGAACTTCGCAGCCCAGCAGCAAGCTCACCAACAGAGTCTGGAAGCTCAGCAACAAGCCCAGCAGCAATCTGAGGCCCGCTTCATAGACCTGTTACAGAAGCAAGAGCAGAGACTACAACAAATGGAAGCAGTAATGCAGCAACGTCCGCAGACCAGTGAGGAAAGCCGTCCCACTAATACCGCGTCCTTTGGGGTGAGTCGTTTATTGACAAAAATGACTGGAGAGGATGATCCAGAGGTATTTTTGACCACATTTGAAAGGACTGCTGAAAGAGAAAAGTGGCCTGAGGAGCAGTGGGCTGGACTGGTGGCTCCTCTGTTAACTGGTGAATCGCAGAAGGCTTACTATGACCTAGAGCCTGACCAAGCAAAAGACTATGTGATGCTAAAAGCTGAAATATTGGCAAGGCTGGGTGTCACCCAGGCTGTCCGGGCTCAGCGTGTGCATAACTGGACTTTCCAGCTTGGAAAACCCCCCAGGTCTCAAATGTATGATCTCATTCACCTGAGCAGAAAGTGGCTACAGCCAGAGACTTTGTCCGCACCAAAGATTGTGGAACGTGTTGTAATGGATCGGTTTTTGAGAGCTCTTCCTACTGCCATCCAAAAGTGGGTAAGCCATGGAGACCCAGAGACGGCCGATGGTCTTGTGGATCGTGTGGAGAAATACTTGGCTACAGAGAACCTGACGGCCTCTTCCAGAGACACTCGGACTTTCCACCCTAAGACCAGACCATCCCCAGGGGCGGATAAGAGGATTCCAAGGGGTGAGGGTGGAGAGAGTGAGAGGGTGGGAGCTCTACCCCAAGTTTGGCGAGAACAGCCTGGGAAATCAGCGGCTCAAGAGGCGGCAAGAAGGATCGTTTGCTACCGCTGCCGGCAAGCGGGACATATTGCAGCCAATTGCCCGGTTGTGGAGGAACCCATGCAGTGTGACTTTCTGATGGGCAGACGTCAGTCGCTGTGTGCGACAGTCGCATGCACTGCCATTCGAGGAACTGAGAAACATTTATGCAAAATGTGTGTTAATGGTAGAAATGTTGTGGTATTGCTGGATTCAGGTAGCCTTGTGACCCTGATAAAGGCTGAGTTAGTTAAAACAGAGGTCTCTGGGAATAGCAAGGTAGCTGTTATTTGTGTGCATGGGGACACCCGAGAGTATCCAGTGACTACAGTGTGTTTCGAGACCCCCAAAGGTACCCTCTCTCATCCAGTGGGCTTAGTATCTCAGTTACCGCATGACGCCATTGTGGGAAGGGATTTTCCGAAGTTCTGGGAACTGTGGGATGACCCTGAGCCCCCCACTGGTGCCCCTATGTACCAGGAATGGGATAGCCAGAACTCCCCTGAGAGTGGTGAGGACTCTCCGGAATTTCCCTTATCAGTATTGGCAGGGGAGACTCAAGAAACTGGAGAGGAGCCCACCTCCTCAGACGAAAACCTACCGTCTGTGGAGTTTTCTGATCTTGAGGTTCACAGGGAAAACTTTGCCACAGAACAGTTGAAAGACCCCGCCCTAATAAAGGCACGGGAAAACGTAGTGAAAATAGATGGCGAGTTAGTGAACCCAGATAATACCTGCACTTACCCATACTTCAGCGTAGAGAAGGACCTACTGTATCGGGTGGCAAAAAGGGCAGAAGAAACCGTTGAGCAGCTTGTGGTGCCCAAACCTTACAGGAAGTTGGTGTTGGAGTTGGCCCATGGGCACATTCTTGGAGGTCATCTGGGGACAGAGAAAACCCGAGAGAGGGTATTACAGAGATTCTATTGGCCGGGGGTGATAAAGGACATAGAAAATTATTGTTCCTCCTGCCCTGTGTGTCAGAGGTCGGCCCCGATGCCACATTTCCGTAGCCCGCTGGTCCCTCTACCCATCATTGAGGTCCCGTTTGAGAGGATCGCCATGGATTTGGTAGGTCCTATAATCAAGTCCGCTAGGGGGCACCAGTACATATTGGTTATAATGGACTATGCCACCCGTTATCCAGAAGCGATCCCTCTCAGAAATACCTCGGCCAAAACCATAGCCAAAGAGCTATCTCTTGTTTTTAGCCGGGTGGGTATTTGTAAAGAACTGCTTACGGACCAAGGTACACCCTTTATGTCCCGGGTTATGAAGGAGCTGTGTAAATTGTTCAAAGTGACGCAATTACGTACATCTGTGTATCACCCCCAAACCGATGGGCTGGTTGAAAGATTCAACAAAACCCTAAAGCAAATGTTGAAGAAAGTGGTGGATAGAGATGGAAAGGATTGGGACTGTCTACTTCCTTATCTGATGTTTGCTATTAGGGAGGTGCCCCAATCCTCTACGGGATTCTCCCCCTTTGAGTTACTGTATGGGAGACACCCAAGAGGGCTGTTGGATATTGCCAAGGAAACTTGGGAAAGTGAGAGTTCTCCCCACAGGAGTGTGATTGAGCATGTCGCCCTGATGCAAGACCGAATTGCACAGGTAATGCCCATCGTGAAGGAACATTTGGCCCAAGCGCAGTTAGCACAGCAGAGAGTGTACAACCGTGGAGCCAAGACCCGTACCTTTTCCCCGGGGGATAGGATACTGGTACTTGTCCCTACGGTTGAAAGTAAATTCCTTGCCAAATGGCAAGGCCCCTACGAGATAATGGAAAAAGTGAGCGAAGTGAATTACAAGGTCAGACAACCAGGAAGGCGAAAGCCCGAACAGATCTATCACGTTAATCTGTTGAAAGCCTGGAGGGATAGAGAGTCCCTAGTCGCAGACACTTGGTCACCAGCTCAAACTGGTTGCGTGATTCCTGAGGTTGGAATAGCAGCCACCTTGTCACAACCCCAACAACAGGAGGTTAAGGAGTTTGTGCTTCGCAACAAGGAGGTATTCTCTGAGCTGCCGGGACAAACATCTGGGGTAGAGCATGACATCATTACCCCGCCCGGTGAAAGGGTGAAGTTAAAACCCTATCGGATCCCAGAGGCCCGACGGGAGGCAATACGGGAGGAAGTACAGAAAATGCTGAACTTAGGGGTGATAGAGGAGTCCCAAAGTGATTGGTCTAGTCCCATTGTGTTGGTGCCTAAACCGGATGGGAGCTGGCGATTTTGTAACGATTTTCGTCAGTTGAACAAAGTTACAAAATTTGACACCTACCCCATGCCACGTATAGATGAGTTGATCGACCGGCTGGGAACAGCCCGATACATGACGACTCTTGACCTCACAAAAGGGTATTGGCAAATCCCCCTGGCCAAATTGGCCAAAGAGAAAACCGCATTTGTAACCCCAGACGGGGCGTTCCAATATAAAAGAATGCCGTTCGGGTTACAGAATGCGCCGGCCACATTCCAGCGGAAAATGGACCAGATGCTGAGGCCCCATCGGAAGTATGCTGCGGCTTACCTGGATGACGTAATTGTCCATAGCACAGATTGGGCCTCACATCTGCCAAAAGTGCAAGCAGTCCTGGACTCTGTTCGGGAAGCGGGGTTTACGGCTAACCCCAAGAAGTGTACCATTGGGCAGGAGGAGGCCAAATATCTTGGGTACACCATTGGGAGGGGAGTAATAAAACCCCAACTCAACAAAGTCGAGGCCATCCAGAGTTGGCCACGTCCCAACAGCAAGAAGCAGGTACGAGCCTTTCTGGGAATCGCTGGGTATTATCGGCGATTCATTCCCCACTTTGCCTCTAAGGCTGTGCCCCTAACCAACCTAACGAAGGGGAAAGGGTCGGTCATGATTAAATGGACCCCCGAGGCTGAGGCAGCATTCCAATTCTTGAAACAAGCCTTATGTAGCCAGCCAGTGTTGTACTCACCCGACTTCTCTAAAGACTTTGTCGTACAAAGTCATGCGTCAGATGTGGGGTTAGGAGCAGTATTGTCCCAGGTCTGGAACGGGGAAGAGCACCCAGTCATTTACCTCAGCAGGAAGTTGAAGTCCCATGAGGTAAATTACGCCACCCGTTGAAAAGGAGTGTTTAGCGGTGAAGTGGGCTCTAGATTCCCTTCGGTACTACCTGCTAGGTAGGCACTTTGACATGGTTACGGATCACGCTCCGTTAAAGTGGATGGCTCAAAACAAGGAAACAAATAGAAGAGTGAATAGGTGGTTCCTGGCCCTCCAGGAATTCAACTTCACAGTAAAGCATCGCCCTGGCGTTCAAATGGGGAATGTGGATGCTTTGTCTCGAGTACATGAATGCCTGATTGCTGGTGTTCCAACCCCGAGGTTAAAACAAGAGGGGGGGGTATGTGACAGCAGGAAGGTAAAGTCACCTGGTTGCATCCAGGGGGGTAGATATATTTCGCCCAGATTCAGGCTTTACGCCGACTTATACAACTAGGTGGAGAGTTGTATAAGGCTAGTGGGCTCATGGATGACTCATACCTCTAGGGAGAGGGCTGGGCGTCGTACAGACAGGGAGTTCATGAGGCCAGCTGAAGCTTGTCAGCTCATTTAGGCCTCTATAAGAACTCCCAGCTTCATTAGATGTTAGCTCATGCCTGGAACCAGACCTGTGTGGACTGTCTAGGGAGAGTGAACCCCTGTGCGGTGAGGCAAAGCCTGTGTGGCTATTTGTTTGGACTTTTACTAAACCAGGGACTTAGGGACTAGGACAGCACTAGGCTGATCCCAGTTGTTAGTTAGGAAACCTGTATGTTTAGTCAGAGGTCAACTTGACCAGGATTTATTTTGGTTATGTTTCTTTTGCTTTGCTGTGTTTTGTCACTGTAAATAGAAAATAAACCGCACCTTTTTTTTGATTTTGAAAACCACAACCTCCGTTTGCTGGGCCTGTTTTTGTGTGGGGAGCCCATCCCGGGGGTCACACACACCCGCTGCCAAGCTAACCCCCTCACAATATATATATATGTTTCTAAAGAATAGGGGCTATAATGTAAATGTAGTTTTTGGTTGAGCTGTACACAGCTCAGATTTGATTGTACAAAGTTAAATTAGCTTCTGTTCTAATTTTGGTTTGTTGTGCAATTCTCACTGTTGCCAGTAGGTGTCACTGGTACCACAGGCCAGGATGAGAAATACAGCTAACTAAAGTGTATTGAATATTATTTTCTCCAGAAACAGCCCAGTGGAAGGTGATTGGCCGCTGTGCATTCTGGGAGAGGGTATTTAAGGGGCAGACGCTATGTTTTTCTCTCTCTGCCTCATGGCCCTTCTGGCCTGAGGCTGTGCTCACAGTCTCTCTGACCTTGGGGCCTGATGGCCCGAGGCCGTTTTGCTGCAAGCAGGCCCAGAAGCCTGTCTGGGGCCTACTTATCCAGAGGTGGTCCTGTGCTGTCTTGCCTGTGCGGAAGAAGCCAAGCCAAGCTGAGGAGATCCAGGGGAGGACCCTTGCTGGAAAGGACCAGGCTTAAGGCTGGTCACTCGGGAGGGCCTGGTAACTCGTTTGGGGGAAGCATCTAAGCTAATCTACCCTCACAGTACTGCCGGATGGCTTAAAGGTTCTGATACTGTGAAGCTTTTCTACAAGGAAAATCCAGTTCAAGGTAACTAACTCCTGGATGCTAAGTTCTGTGTGAGGGGACTTATCTGTGAGTGAAAATTGGGTCCAAGTTTGTGAGAGGGACTTGTCCGGGAGTTCATACTAATTGCTAGGTCAGTGTGAGAGGCCTATCTATCTGCTACAAGGAATTCATCAGTGATCTGCTACAGGTATCTGAAACCTCCCCTAACCCTCCATCCTTCTGCTACTTCAAGTTCTTTTATTAAAGCATTTGGAAAAAAATACTAAAGTGACTGGCGCTCACATCTGTTTGACATTTCCTATCATAGACTCATAGTACTGGGACAGTGAAAGGTGTGGTAACGGCAGGACCCAAAATTTAATTAGCAGCCCTCTAGGGGGTATCGCTACATATATATATATATATATATATATATATATATATATATATATATATATTATATCATAAAATTTTGTGCCAAATTTGTCTTTCAATAAAGCAAAATAAATATTTACAAGTGCTATGCATTTGTTAATTTCAAAGAGATTCATACAAACGTTTCCCGACCTGCAGAAAAACACAAGGTTTCTAACGATATGCTATAAATGCACACAAAGCTAAAACAAAAATAGCATTAACACTAACAGTCATCAAAACTGAGGACAACGTACCATAGATGGGGAGTTGGATAAACAGTGAAGCTATAGTCAGCACAAACATAAAACATGGTCTTAGTGATATGATTGCATGCTATGACGATAGCATATACTGTAGGTAATAGAAAAGGTAACCAGCTGGGGGCTGGTATGTGTTTGTGTGCATAAAAAGTGCTTATACTGCAAAAAAAAAAAGATCTAAAGAGTGCATCATGAGACAATTAAAAGATACTGTACACGTTCAAGGCCAAACAGTCACATTGTGTTTCTATATACAAAGAGGAAACATAAAAAACAATAATAACCAGCATGAAAAGAGAGCATCAATGATAATTGTCTTAGCCCTGGTTCACACTGGTGCATTTTGACATGCGTTTTGGCATGTCAAATCGCATGTCAAAACGGCGATATTTGCCGCAAATTGCCGGAAATGGCACCGTCCTAATCGGTGCGACGCCGCATCTGCGGCGCTGCACCGATTTCAAAAAGTAGTTTCTGTACTACTTTTTGCGATTTCCGCCGCGATTTACATTGACATCTGTGCAGAAACCCGCACAGATGTCTTTGTAATCGCGGCTGAAATCGGGACTGCCAGCGAGAGTGAAATTGTGCGAGTTCAGCTGAACTCGCACGGCTTCACTCCCGCAGCCCAGTGTGAACCTGGGCTTATTCTCATTTGGTGAAGATGCTGGACTCTCTTAACTTATTAAATACACAGTTGACAGGTGCTGCCACTGGTTTCTACATGGCAGCTTTTCTAGAAAAAGAAGGGTATGGTGCTTACAACCATGTAGATCACACCAGTGGAGCACCAACACAAAAAGCAAAAATAACAATAGTTGCTTGTAGCTGTCTGTTTTTCTCCTTCTCTGAGGAGTAGCAAGCTGGTCAAATGGTGAAATTTTCTACTGTCTTTACTTTGGGGGAAGCTACACACAAACTGTAAAAAAAAAAAAGCTTAATTTTAAATACAGTAAATGTTTCCAGCAGATGTGCTGCCTATACCCAGCACAGTAAACATGCCTGGATTTCTAAGGACCTTTACAAACAATGACCCTATTTGATACAAGAATGATAATTCTTAAAGTAATTATAAGGCATTATGCACACAGGACATTTAAAAAATGCCAGCGCTGCTGCCAGGAAAAAGCAGCGCTAAGAACGCTCTGTTAACCACGTTTTTGAATAAAGTTTATGGGCGTTTTTTGGCTTTTTTTTCAGTAAAAACACTCACTATAATGTAAAAATGCCTAAAACCACCAAACGCAGCTAAACACAGCCAATCGCTTGTTACAGCAAGCGTTTTTTGGCATTTTTCATTTTTACAGCTAAACAGCTTCTGCTACTGGACACACAGGCTGTTGTTTTTTCCTACTGCCCCTAAACGCTTATGCCTCCAAACGCCTCTGAAAGTTTATTTGTGCATGGACACATAGGCTAAAACGGAGGGGCGTTTAGAAGCAGTTAAAAAAAAAGTAAGACGCCCTTAACAGCAGCTGGGAAAATGTCCTGTGTGCATGAGCCCTTAACCACTTCAGCCCCGGATGATTTGGCTGCCAAAAGACCGGGCCACTTTTTGCGATTCGGCGATGCGTCGCTTTAACTAAGAATTGCGCAGACGTGCGACGTGGCTCCCAAACAAAATTTACGTCCTTTTTTCCCACAAATAGAGCTTTCTTTTGGTGGTATTTGATCACCTCTGCGTTTTTTTTTTTTTTTGCGCTATAAACAAAAATAGAGCGACAATTTTGAAAAAAAAGCAATATTTTTTCCTTTTTGCTATAATAAATTTTCCCTAAAAATATATAAAAAAATAAATTTTTTCCTCAGTTCAGGCCGATATGTATTCTTCTACATATTTTTGGTAAAAAAAATCGCAATAAGCGTATATTGATTGGTTTGTGCAAAAGTTATAGCAACTGCAAAATAGGGGGTCGTTTTGTGGCATTTTTATTATTATTTTTTTCTTTACAAGTTATGGCGGGGATCTGCGATTTTTATCGTGACTGCCACATTATGGCGGACACATCGGACACTTTTGACGCTGTTTTGGGACCATTGTCATTTATACAGCAATCAGTGCTATAAAAATGCACTGATTACTGTGTAAATTACACTGGCAGTAAAGGGGTTAACCAGTAGGGGGCGGGGAAGGGGTTAAGTGTGTCCTAGGGAGTGATTCTAACTGTGTGGGGGTGGGGCTTACTGTGACACAACACTGATCACTGCTCCTGATGAGAGGGAGCAGACGGTCAGTGTCCTGTCACTAGGCAGAACAGGGAGATTTGTTTACAAAGGCATCCCCCCGTTCTGCTGTTCCGTGACCCAATCGAGTCCATGGGTCCCGTGGGCACGGTCACGGAGACCGTGGCGGGCGCTCACGTGCGCGCTCGCTAGGCGGCAGATTCAAAGCAACGTATATATACGTTGCTTTGCCTGCCCGTGCCATTCTGCCGATGTATAAGTGCGTGAGGCAGTCGGCAAGCGGTTAAGGAAAACAAAAAACCAACAAACAGCAATTGTAAGTGCCAGTTCACACAGGGGCGACCGGTCAGGCGACTTAGCCGCCTGACAAGTCGTGCTCCATGTATTGCAATGGGACTGTTCTAATAGGAGCGACTCAAGTTGCTGCGACTTAGAAAAAGGTTCCTAAATAAAATCCGTCAAAATCCAGATATACGGGGAATACAGGTAGGAGAAAGGTCACACAAGATTTCTGCGTATGCGGACGACTTGTTGTTCTCTTTGTCACACCCACATATCTCTCTCCCCAATCTAGTAGGGGAGATTGAGAAATATGGTAGTTTATCCAACTTGAAAATAAATCACAGTAAATCAGAAGCCATGAGTGTGACGATAACACCTTCACTACGAAATACTATACATTCAAACTTCTGCTTTAAATGGAGCAAGTCTCTAAAGTATCTGGGTACAAATATACCTGCAAAAGTAAAAGATACATTTAAGATAAATTTTCCACCAGTATATAATTTAATTAGATCACATTTTGACAAATTACAACATGGCCTACATTCGTGGTTTGGTCGTACTAATATAATTAAAATGACTATTCTCCCGAAAATTCTATATTTACTTCAAGCACTGCCAATTAGGATTCCTAATGTCTTTTTGCAGCAGGTCCGTACACTTTTTACGAAATTTATCTGGGCAGGAAAGCGACCAAGTATTAAACGAGATCTGTTGACACTATCAAAAGATTTTGGGGGGATTGCAGTACCGGATATAAAGAAATATTATTATGCACTGCAGTACATTTACTGAGAGTAGTAGACTGGTGTAGACATACGGACCTTAAGAGATGGGTTAATATGGAACAACAGAAGAGTCCCGTCCCCTTATGTAGAGCACCTTGGTGTTATACAGTATTGCCGAATTCTATTAAGAAACATCCCTTAATTGGAACAACGTTACGAATTACAGCAAGGATCTGTAAAAATATAAATTTCTCATCGAGACAATCACCTTTATTTCCTATCCTGGGGAACCCAGGTTTTCTCCCAGGAATGGAAATTGGTGCATTTAAAAATCTCAAAGATAAGGGGATATACCAAGCATCACATTTCCTTAAATATGAGACATGGCCAACTGTCAAAATATTGACCCAAGTAGGGGGCCCTTTTGAAATTAATCTGTGGCAAGCCTATCAAATTAATAATTTTTTGAAATCTTTAGGACCAACCATAAATTTCCAACGGCAACTAACGACTTTTGAATCATATTGTAATGAGAAAGAACCATTCCTACAAGGGATCTCCAAGATGTATAGACTATTAAATAAACCACCGGTCGATTACGTGATGCCTGGTATTAGTAAGTGGGAAAGAGACCTAAACAGGATTTTTTCCCCAGTGCAACGTAAACAAATCATTTATTTGACTTTTAACTCTTCAGTTTGTACCCGAACCCAGGAAGCTAGTTATAAACTTTTGACGCAGTGGTATTACACTCCGGCAAAACTCTATACATTTTCAAAGGAGAATTCAGATAGGTGCTGGAGATGTGGGGAGGAGAGCGGGTCAATGTTACATATATTTTGGTCCTGTAAGAAAATACGGCAATACTGGCTGGAGATTCAAAAAATTATTCAGGAAACTACGGGATTACAAATACCAGATGACCCTGCACTTTTCCTCCTTCACTGTTCACAGATTTCGGTACAGTCCTATAAAAGATCAATAATATGCCACATGATTAATGCAGCTAAAGCTGTGATTCCCCTGCATTGGAGAGATATAAGACCCCCATCAATCTTAGAATGGTTAAAATGGATTAGAGAAATAGAGGCCATGGAGGACTTAGTATTCTCCGCCAAAAATAAGATAGAACAATATGATTTGACATGGTCAAGTTGGAATGTATTTAGAAATTCAGAAAAGGGAAAGAAACTATTTAAGGAAAGTTTATAGGGATACATTTTATGAGAAATATAGATCTTAGTGATAAGAGAAGTGGGCCTCATGTGGAACGAGTGAAGAATATCTCGGTGCCCCCCTCCCTCCTTTCCCCTTGGGGGGTTTCCCCCCTTTTTTTATGGTTTGTTTTGTTGAGGAAGGGGGGTGGGAGGGGGTGTAGATTAGAGATGGTTGGGAGTGGGGGGGAGTGGGGGGGTGGGTGGGATAGGGTGGGTAAGGTTTCTTTTGAAATAACCTTTTTTGTCAATATATACTTACTAGATATGGAAATTGTTGTACATTTATATTTTTTCTCTGTTGCTATTGACAAATATGGAAGAAAAATAAAGAATATGAAAAAAAATAAAAAAAGGAAAAAGTTTGTTGTACTACTTTGGGGCGACTTCGGAGCGTTTTTCATTGACTTCTATACAGAAGTTGTTTTGTAAGACGCACTGTATGGGGTGGCTTCAGAGTCGGATGAGAGTTGGGCAAATTTGAAGCCGCTCCAGTGTGAACCTGCACTAAAGGTACATTTAAATAAAACAATAAAAAACATGTCTATATTTACCTACTCTGTGCAATAGAAATTGCGCAGAGCTGCCCTGAACCTTCTCTTCTCAGGTCTCCCACCGGCGCTCCTGGCTCCTCCTCACTGTTCAGTGCTCTTTCCATGGTGGCACTTGTGCATGTTCGCTCCCAAGCCCCACTGCTGCGTCCATTGACACAGACAGTGGGACTTAGCCCCGCCTGCTTCGCTCCCCTGTCACTGGCTTTGATAGACAGCAGTTGGAGCCAATGGCTCCCAGTGCCCTAGCAAAGCCAGTTAGGACAGCAGAGCTGCAGACATGCCCAGTGCTGGATCAAATGAGGGCTCAGCTAAGTAAAAGGAGGGGCTAGGGGTCAGTTCTATGGCCTAAACCTATTTTCCTAATACCTTCTTTAAATTGTTTCTTACTGTGTTTTTCTGCCTCCTTGTAACCTCCTTTGTGAGTTCCTGAATCTCTCCTTTTCCCCCTCATCTCTGTTTGGAGCAAGCAGTGCACATTAGTTGCGGTCATGTGTACTGCAGCTGCTCTATGCACACTACAAATCCCATAGTCCCTAGTCCATCTTGTGATAATAAAGCATGTACATGCTAAACAAGTCATATTGTTATTGAATGTTATTAAAAGTTACCTTTCCTTTTCAGTCTGCAGCTCTGTAATTTTCTGTAAAATGTAAAGCAACATGGCTACCTAAAGCGGTTCTGTACACAGATGGTGTACAGAACGGCCCCCAAAAATGTTGTTTTACTGATTTTTCTAGAAGTCTGCACTACAATACAAATCAGATTTTGGACATCCCATGCAACAAAAATGTTAGTTTTTGGTGAGATACTCCCAAGGGAAAATCACATCTAAAAGGATGCAGACACTGCCATGTTGCTCATTAGAACCCTGCAAGTGCAGCAGCTGATTGACAGTTATGTAATTGTTCCCATTCACATTCATTTTGCACACGGACACAGACAAACAAACGAACAAGCAAAAAAACATACAGCAACAACAGTACAAAGTTTGTTAAAATCCTTGCTATGTACCCAGATCACCCAGAGGAGAATGAGAAAAGGGGGCACAATATGGGGCCACTTTCTTGAGATTGTGGCCTCCCCATCCCAGGATTTGTTATAGGATATTAAGCAGCATAGTTTATTTTCAGGTTACTGCCTCTTTAAGAGGCTACAGGGAAGCATGCAGGTGCAGCCAATGAGGTTACAGGGAATTCTCTGGAAGCAAGGGGTTAGGCTATATAAAGGTCAGCAGGTGCGGGGCTCATCCTCTTGCCTGCGGACAGCTGAAGGAGTTTGGAGCTCTGCACTTTGCCGTACCTACTTGGAAGATGGAAGCCCTGGTGATGCAATTGATGGAGAAAGCTGGCAGTGCAGACGGAGAAGCTTGGCTACGTCATTACCTGGCTCTAGCCTCAGCGGAGGAGGAGCAGCGGGAGGACCAAGCAGGAGTGAGATATTTAAATGTGGGCGGCGAGCAGCTGCATACCAATGGCACACAGCCCGCCCTGCCAGTGAGAGCGAGGAGGAGCGCAGCTCCTGAATGAAGTGGCAGGGCTACGGAAGAAGCCGAAAAGGTTCGGTACCCCTGGGTCGGTCGAATGAAGATGGCGTGACGTCACAGGGCCGCCGTGGCAGCAAGAGGAGGACTTGCTTACAGTCGCCAGCAGTGGGAGGAAGACGGCGGGGCCAACACCAAAGGCCCGCACATGACTCTAGGGGGAGACAACCTGCGCTGCAATCCCCCCTGCAGCACATTGAAATCAACCAGCAAGGCACTCATATGGCAGAGGTGCTGCAACAGGTGACGGTTGGGCAGGCACTACAAGTCCCAGACCCCAAGGTGCTGCTGGAGCATGAAGTTCATCACACTGTATCGCAGCCTCCAGCAGTGGGTGAGTTGAGTCAGTTAACTATGTTATCTGGGCTAGTAGGTTCTCTGTCCTCTTTGGTTCAGTCTTTATCTAAAGTGTCAGTTCCTGCTGTTTCTTCTTCGCTGGTTTCTATGCCAGCTATTCCTGACTCTGCTACTCCTGTGCTGTCTGCTCCTTCTGCTAGTGTAACAACACAACACAGTAATTTGTTAAATGTTGGCTTACCACATGCTATGTTAGTACCTGAATCACAAATACACACAGCACACATGAGTATTGTCCCGGAGTCATATATGAAGGATGTCATGCCCTGTGAGATATCCCCATTAGGCTATCATTTGTCTGCAGCAGTTAAGGATAAAATCTGGAAAGGGGATTACATAGATATTCTTTCTCTCCTGCCTTCTCAGAAAGAATTCATGGTCAGAACGGATAAGAAGGAAGAGAGAGGGGAGGAGGAGAGATGCAGGTTTATTCCCAGGTCCTTTAGCAATTGGCTGCAGGCCTTCTGCATTTACTACGGTGTGATGGCTAAAAAGTACCCAGAGCGTTGTGGGGGACTTTTCCAACACTTGGATCATATCTTAGAGGCATATAAGAGCTTTGGGGGCCTGGGTTGGTTTTATTATGACGAATCCTTCCGTCAAAAATTGTCCATACACCCATCCCTTAGGTGGGGAATGAAGGATGTGGGTCTGTGGCTGAACTTATTATTACCATAGAAGCAGGCAGCACCTAGACAACCCACAGTTAACCCTGCGACAGCAGCTTTTAGAAAAGGCTGCGTTTTCGCATTTAATGATAATCAATGCCGCTGGAATACTTTGTGCAAGTACCGTCACGAATGTTCTGTCTGCGCGGGGGCGCATCCAGCAACAAAATGCTTTAAGCGTAACGCAAATGTAGGTCCAAGTTCAACGCAGCATATTTTTCCCAAGAGCCTGCACTTCAGTGAGGCTGGAAAATATGCGCCCGTGGCTGGACAGCTACCCAAACAGGGAGAAGGCTCAGTTGCTCATTGAGGGCTTTGCTCAGGGCTTTCCGCTGCCTTCCTTTTTAGGAGAAGGGTGTAGGATGGTGGGGAATTTGAAGTCGGTGGATCAGTTTCCTCAAGTGGTAAGGGATAAATTGTGTAAGGAACTTGTTGCTGGCAGGATTGCAGGACCTTTTGTGGAACCCCCTTTTTGTAATTTTTGTCTCTCCCCGTTGGGGGTGGTGCCCAAGCGTGAGCCTAATGAATTTAGGCTCATACACCATCTATCGTACCCAAAAGGCGATTCATTGAACGATGATATCAATAGTGATTTATGCTCAGTTTCCTACGCCACTTTTGAGGAGGCCATTGGTAAGATTCGGTTGTTCGGCCCTGGTGCATTGTTGGCAAAGGCCGACATAAAATCGGCATTTCGGCTTCTGCCTGTTTCCCCATTGGCTTTTAATTCTTTAGGTTTTTCTTTTGAAGGTCAGTACTTTTTTGCCATGTGTCTCCCTATGGGATGTTCACTGTCTTGCTCATATTTTGAGGCGTTTTCTATGTTCCTCCATTGGGTTCTTGGTGTTCGATCCGGTTCAGATAGCATAGTACACTATTTAGATGACTTTTTATTTGTCGGTCCGGCTAGTTCTGGGACCTGTTTGGATTTGTTGCTATCATTTCAAGCGCTAGCTCTGGAATTTGGTGTCCCTTTGGCGGAGGAAAAAACTTGTCTCCCCAGCACAACTTTGGAATTTTTGGGAATTGAAATAGATACCGGTAGGATGGAATTTCGTTTGCCAGTGGCAAAATTGGAAAAATTGAAATGGTTGATTGCGAGGGTGTTGCAAAAGAAAAAGATACAGTTGAAGGAGATGCAATCACTTTTGGGTATCTTGGCCTTTGCATGTAGAATTATGCCAGTTGGCAGGATCTTTTCACGCGTCTCTACATGGCAATGTCGGGGCTGAAATCGCCTCGGATGCACATAAGGCTGACTAGTCCGCTTAAAGAGGATTTGAAGGTTTGGTCTGGTTTTCTTGACTCCTATAACGGGAAGCAGGGATGAGCCGAACACCCCCCTGTTCGGTTCGCACCAGAACCTGCGAACAGACAGAATGTTCGTGTGAACTTTAGAACCCTATTAAATACAATGGACTCGAACGTTCGAAATCTAAAGTGCTAATTATAAAGGCTAATATGCAAGTTATTGTCCTAAAAAGTGTTTGGGGACCCGGGTCCTGCCCCAGGGGACATGTATCAATGCAAAAAAAGGTTTAAAAAATAGAAGTTTTTACGGGAGCGCTGATTTTAATAATGCTTAAAATGAAAAAATAAAAGTGAAATATTCCTTTAAATTTCGTACCTGGGGGGTGTGTATGATATGCATATAAAGTGGCGCATGTTTCCCGTGCTTAGAACTGTCCCTGCACAAAGTGTCATTTTTGAAGGAAAAAAAGTCATTTAAAACTCACTCCCGGCTATTAATGAATTGTCGGCTTTTATCAATACATAGAAAAGTCATTGATAAAAAAAAAAAAAAGCGTGGGGGTTCCCCCAAATTCAATTACCAGGCCCTTTAGGTCTGGAATGGATATTAAGGGGAACCCTGCCGCAAATTTAAAAAAAAAATGGCGTGGGGTTCCCCCTAAATATCCATACCAGGCCCTTGAGATCTGGCATGGATTTTAAAGGGAACTCCACCCCAAATTTAAAAAAAAATGGCGTGGAGTCCCCCCAAAAATCCATACCAGACCCTTATCTGAGCACGCAACCTGGCCGGCGGCAGGGGAAGAGGGGGGGACGAGAGAGCGGCCCCATCCTCCCTCCTGAACCGTACCAGGCCACATGCCCTCAACATGGGGGAGGATGTCCCCATGTTGATGGGGACAAGGGCCTCATCCCCACAACCCTTGCCCGGTGGTTGTGGGGGTCTGGGGGCGGGGGGCTTATCGGAATCTGGAAGACCCCTTTAACAAAGGGGACCCCCAGATCCCACCCCCCTATGTGAATTGGTAAGGGGTACATTGTACCCCTACCATTTCACGAAGAAAGTGTCAAAAAATGTAAATAAAAACACACAAACGCCTTGAAAAAGTCCTTTATTAAAAAACAAAAAAAAACAAAACCATTCCAGCGATGAAATCCAGTGTCCCGCGGCAATCCCGATGTCCAGCGCTGTCCGTCATTGGTTGTGCCTGTGCGGACCTGATGGGGAACTTCCTCCGCTGTGTTTTAAATGTATAGACCCGCCCCTTCTAAAGTTCCCCATCAGGTCCGCTCAGCGGACCAGATGCGGAACATGAGAAGGGGCGGGTCTATACATGTATTACACAGCGAACGAAGTTCCCCATCAGGTCCGCCCCCTCGGTATGTCCGACCCCGCCTACGTCATTGGCCTGAGCGGGGAACTTCCTTCACTGTGTAATTTAAATTTACACAGTGAAGGAAGTTTCCCGCTCAGGCCAATGACGTAGGCGGGGTCCGACATACCAAGGGGGCGGACCTGATGGGGAACTTCTTCCGCTGTGTAATACATGAATTCTCTTTCTCGCTTCCAGATGGACCGTTTTCAGATGCTACTGCCAGAGGTGGACGCGGAGGGCACACCATGTCCGGACCATTTGTGGGAGATGATTTGATGACAGTGACAGATGCAATTAAAGGTTCTTTGGCTCCCAAAACTTGGTCCAGCTACTCCGCTGCGTGGAGCAGTTGGTTGTCCTTTGCTAGCTCTACAGGTTTTAGTTTCAATAAGCCATCTGAGTGCAATGTTCTGGCCTTTTTGTCCATGCTAATGCGGCAGCGTTTTTCCAATAGTCATGTGATTAAGACGCTAGCCGGCATTTCATTTTTCTTCAGAATAATGGGTTTAAGGGCTTGTACTTCATATTTTTCTGTTAAACAGGCACTGAAGGGGTACAAGAGATTAACTTTTGTTTCAGATGACAGGAGGCCGATCTCTCTGGACATCCTCAGGGGCCTTTGCAAAATTTTGGCAGCGGTTTGTTTTTCCCCTTTTGATGCCTTACTATTTAAGACGGCCTTTGTGTTGGCATTTTTCGGTGCGTTCCGCATTTCGGAGCTGGTACCAGCAAATAAGCATGGTAATTCTGGGATTCTTTTTGATCAGGTGTTGTTGGATCAGTCGGGTGTGCACCTTTTGGCTACAACATTCAAAAACTGATCAATATAGAAAAGGCCGTTGGGTCAATCTACATAAGCACGATGAGTCATTCATGTGCCCGGTAGCCACAGTTAGTCAATTTATGGGGCTTAGGCCTTCCGGAGTTTTTTTTTCTGATTCACATTAATTTACACAATAAACGCCTGACTAAATACCAATTTGATGCTGTTTTGAAGAAATGTTTAGATAGAATGGGATTGGGTCGTTTCAGGTTTTCCTCCCACTCATTTCGGATAGGCGCAGCCTCTGAGGCGGCCCGGTTGGTGTTCCCAGATTCTGATAATAAAGAAATAGGGAGGTGGAAGTCTTAATGTTTTAAGCTATATGTTCGTCCTAATTTATTTGTTTAATTTCTAGGTACCCAGCTCACAGTTTGGATTCTGGGGCACTCATTTATCTACTGGGCTCAAAAACGAGCGGCTCAACGCAGTTACACAACTAATTTATCTCTGCATCCGGACTCTTTTAGGTTATTCTGGAAAGGTATCAGAGGCCTTCAGTGGTCCCAACTGTACTTTCATTTGAACAGGTTGTGTCAAGTATGGTCGTCACCATCTATTTTGGTGGTGCATTTGGGAGGAAATGATTTAGGAAATGTAAAAACGTTGGATTTATTGTTTATAATCAAGCGTGGCTTGCATCGTTTTATTGTAACTTCCCCGGGTACAACACTAGTTTTTTCTGAGGTGGTCCCTCGTTTTTTTTCTGACTCTCCTCTGACCAGAGGAGGGTTATGGAAAAGATGAGAAAAAGAGTCAATATGGCTCTTGAGAAGTTCATGCCTCAGATTGGTGGACTATCCTACCGGCATGTGGACCTGGAGGGCGGTCATCCAGGTCTTTACAGGGCGGATGGTGTTCACTTGTCGGAAGTGGGTATGGATATTTTTAATTTGGGTTTACAGAACAGCACTGAGATGGCCACGACGGTTGGAGTGGGACGGTCTTGATGCTCAAGACCGTCGTGTGGGGACTGTTATTGATATTTGAAGTTTGAGCTACTGCTCGAGTTCTAATAACTGAGCAGGTAGAAATCTGTTATGTGATTATATATCTAAGTTATGAGTGATAATAAATATGAGTGATAATAAAGAGTTATTGGAAATTAATTATTTAAACCAATAAAGGTGTCGCGGCCAATATATTTTGCCAAATAAGAAGGTTTTTGAGTGTTTATTTTTATTATCTGTATCTGGGGAAGTTTGGTCCGGGTGGGTGCGGCCTACAATCTCATTATTTTTTTCTCAACAAAAGTAGAGTTACTCTTTAAGTGTTAATGAAGTCAAAATTATCAGCCACATGCAATTAAAGTAAAAGTTCTTACCCGAAAATGAACTAACTCTAAAGCCCTGTACACACGATCGGTTTTACCGATGAAAACAGTCAGATTGACTTTTTTCATCGGACAAACCGATCGTGTATGGGCCCCATCGGTCTTTTTTCCATCGGTGATAAATAATACAACATGTTTTAAATTTATCCGATGGAAAAAACTTTAGCAAATTCCGATCGTCTGTGTGAAACTCCATCGGAGAAAAAACCCACGCATGCTCAGAATCAAGTCGACGCATGCTCAGAAGCATTGAACTTAATTTTTCTCGGCTCGTCTGAGTGTTTTATGTCACGGCGTTTTGGACGGTCGGATTTTTGACTGATGGTGTGTAGGCAAGACTGATGGAAGTCAGCTTCATCGGAAATCCGATGGAAAATTCCATCGGATTTTACTCCATCGGAAATCTGAACATGTGTACAGGGCTTAAGTCTACTGGCAGCCACATATCAAAACTAATCTAACCCTGTAAAGCAAAAATCGCTATACATACCTTTTCTGAAGCTGATTCAGTCCGGTCTCCAGCGGCAGATGCTGTACGCAGGAGACAACAACAGCTGGGAAATGCCTGGGAAGTGACGTCACCCATAGAGTAACTATGGGACTTTCGTTGTTGGCTGCCTCTCCTACACACGCCTACCCACAGTAACTGCCGCTGACAGCTCAGCGTGGGCCTGGAATGGAGCGGCTGCAGAAAAGGTACTGTGTGTATAGCGATTTTTGCTTTACAGGGCTAGATAGTTAGAGTAAGTTTTTGGCTGAACTTCTTTTTTTAATATAGGATGAAAGCATAAGCATAATTTAAAAGTTTAATTATTTAAAACTGATTTAGTCTGATTGAAAGCAAAGAACTATTTACATGATTAAGATGCATATTTGAAAGACAATTTGCAGCTTCTGCATGCATGTGTGTGCTTAATATTTGAGTTTGACATAATAAAGTATGATTAGGGATTATCATAAGGACTACATTTTGTAAAGTAAACAAGAAATGCTTTTAGGATCTGAATAATTTAGTGCAAATTCTGTTTTAATATTAGACCATAATATATGATTAATTTTTTTTTTTTTTTAAATAGCATATCTTAACTTTTATCTAAGTCTGCTTTTTAGCTAGTTGTATCTTGTCTTTAATTCTGAGGCACAAATTAGGACAGCTGACGTCCCAATGTCTGCAGCAGGTTTGGCAAGGTTGGTATCAGCAACATCAATGCCACATGATACTTTAATACTCTCAAAATCACTTAATGTCAACGTGTTGCGAATGATGCAGAAACAAGGTGCACTTGCTCAAGTATTTGAGGCCAACTATAATGGATAAATGCCAAACTACAGAATCTGTCTTCAAAGCCTACTGTATTTTACTTTCCCACCGTACAAAACATCTATATAAAAAAATGGTAGTTTATACAATCACACAGAAGTCTGCATTGCTCAGCATAATCATGATTTGTACTCATATAACTGCAATAATTGTTATCTAATAAGTTGACAGATTGAATTTCTGTGGAATTCGGTTGATGTTTATTTTTGTTTAATGCAGTGAATTGTGACTGCCACTAATACTCGTGAACAAATTTCGGGGAACCGAAGCACTCAGTGAGGCCCTTTTACACTAGTGTCGCCCTCAGAAAAGTGATTTGCATTTGACAGGCAGCGAGGAGACACTATATTGTTTCCTCAGAGCTTGTTTTAGTCCCTAAAAGCCTGCACTGTCACGCTAAAACTGTATGCATTGTATAGTTGTGGCACAACCCTATTCACTTTAACAGGTCACATTTGGCGGTCTTAGTGGATCCTTTTTGCCATAAAACAATGCAAGACATCGGCAAAGCTGCAGCATGTGTATACCCCCATTTAGCTGCCCTTGCAATTTGGGAAGAGGGTTGGGGGGTGGTAAAAACATATGTAGCGGGCGTTAACATTTAGGGGGAGTATCTGGGTGGTAGCATGGCCCAGATACACTAATTGTTAGGGATCTATGGCCAAATTGGTTCGTGGAGGATATAATGGTGTTCAGTTCTCTGCGGCCCCTGGGTGGTGCTGTCGCCTTGGGCTGGGGTTGAACCATCATTGTAGGGCCGTGCCCTTTGTGTCCTCTCGCGGCAGTAGTACAGCGGGGCAGGGAACCTGCTGTGCCTGCTGGGAGAGGGTATAAAGGGGGCGGACATCTTTCGCACGAGGTCCGAGCCCCAGGCACCTCCAGCCTGGGGGCTGCTGTTCTGTTTGTCCGCGCCCAGGTGCCCTCGGCCTGGGTGCGAGGGAGTTCGAGTTCCATCCCAGGCATCTTAAGCCTGGGGTGAGGTACTCATTACTCTATGGGTGACTGGGTCCCGCATGGGAGAAGATACCCAGGGGGCCCACCGAGTGAGGGGACTCGAGTCTTGGGCGAGGAGAAGCAGGGAGGTGATCTGGCTTGAAGATCCAGCGCAGCATTGGCTGGTGACAGTGCAGGCCTCTGGGGACCATCCGGGATGGATCATCTTCCTAACAGGGGTCGCCATTAGAAGGTAGTTCATGTTCTATGGTCTTTGCAGAGACCCAGCTACATCAGGTCGGTGGCAGAGGCCTATCCTAAGGTCTGTGGCAGAGGCCTCATCGTTCACCCAGTCTGTGGCAGGGACCAACCTCACGGTCGGTGGCAGCGACTGTGCGCCAAAAGTTGTTGTGAACTCCTAACAGCTTCTCTGATCCTAAAGGATTGTGCCTGAACCCTCTCCCCACCAAGTTCGTGTTTGTATCAACCTGTCTGCTTGCAAAGAGGCATATTTATCTCTGCGGAAATAAATATAGATGTTGTACTGTCACCTGGTGTGGGCTTACTTTTCTGGGAGCAAAGTGTTCTACATTCACCTATCTACCTGTCATATTTGAAGTGGAATCTCCGGACAGGGACACAGACCCGAAGGTAAAGATCTTAGCTCAAACCTCTACACACATAAGAGGTGCGAGCTGATGGCAGCACCTCACCCCTCTCCCTGGTCCCCCTAGACGAGTTAACCAGCCGAGAAGAAGAAGGGAGAGAGCGGGTGAGACCGCTACACATAGATCAACTACCTTTTTGTAGCCCCTCCCCCCAACAGCAAGTGTAAACTAGACTAGCAGCTATTTTCTTGAGAAGGCCTAAGCAAAATAATTCATCACAACAGTGGAGTAAGCTACTTTGTCAATGCAGGTGTTTGGAAGGTGGCAGTGGGTTAAAGGGGGGGGGATTAGGATGACAGGGGGTAGGGTGTTAGCAAGGTGGCAGTGTGGTGCCAGGTGTGATGAGGATGACAGGGAGTAGGGTGTTTTCAAAGTGGCATTGGGGTGCCAGGTGGGATGAGGGTGACAGGGGGTAGGTTGTTAGCAAGCTGGCAGTGGGGTGCCAGGTGTGATGAACATGAGGATGACAGGGGGTAGGGCCTTAAGCAAGGTTGCAGTGGGGTGCAAGGTATAAGGAGGATGAGGATGATGGGGGTGGGGTTTTATCAAGGTGGTTAATATAAAAATACTGTGCTATACACATAAATAAACTATAGCAGCCAGCACTACAATCTTAACAAAAATGGTGTGAATGAATAAAGTAAAAACAGTGCAGAACGAAGAATCAAACGTTGAGTATTGACAGATCAACATACTGTGATATACAAAATAAATTGTGATTAGCATATAGAAAAAAAATCTAACACCATCATCTGATTGATAGTGTCTCTAAAGGAAGTCTATTGTGCAAATTGTAAATCAACACTGCTAGTATAGTCTCATTAGTGATTAAAACATTAATACATTAGTATATATTGATGGGAAGGAATCCAGGAGTGTAGGACTAAAGGAGTCACCGCCGTGTGTGCATCCACCACCCAGGGGAGAAGATTAAATATGCTTACCAGAAGGTAGCATCACTCAGGCATGTAATATCAAAGCTCTGGATAGCGAGTGGTGCAATTCTTCCTCCTCAGCTAAGCCACCTCAGGCAACTTCGACCTGGCATGTGAGAATTTGGATCAGGATGCCAATATCCCAGATGGTAAAAAAACTCCTTCCACCACAGAACCGTTTGGTAGGTTTATGGTTAACAGCATCCATAAAAAACAACAGAAAGCCTCCACATAGTAAAAAACCGTATGGTTACAGGTTTATTTGGAATAAAAATTATTTACATAGATTCCAGGATGTATTGCATTAACTAAAAAATCTCCTCTGTGATCGCAAAAAGGCAAAATGGCATGGAATGGACTCATCAACTTGACGCGTTTCGTCTACAAAGACTTCATTTGGGGTATGAGTCCACATCCATGCACTGCGCTATATTATATAATAAATAAACAAACTTGTTTACATGTGGCCATATTCAACATGGTATCCAGCGTGTGTTCCAAGCCTCAATGTGACCACCAATGATGATAGGTGCTAAACCAGAGCGAGGTCCGGATAGAGCCAAGCCTCAATGTGACCACCAACAATGATCGGTGCTAAACCATAGCGAGGCTTTGATAGAGCCAAGCTCCAGACGTCACTTAACTGCACAGCCACACACAACAGGGTATACAGCGTGTGTTTCAAGCCTCAATGTGGCCACCAATGATTATAGGTGCTCAACCAGAGCGAGGCCTGGATAGAGCCAAGCCTCAATGTAACCACCAACAATGATAGGTACTAAACCACAGTGATGCTTGGATAAAGCCAGACAGATATTCGGCCGGAAAAAACACATGGTATGCTAAGCAGAACATTTCAATAAAACTTTAAATTATAAATATAAGATACAACACTGGACTCATATTTGTGTGGATTTAAATGGCCTCAGCCTTTTATTATAGGTATATCTAATAATTATATTAACAGCATATAATCAAATACCGATATTAAATATATCAACAACAACACATTTTAGCTTGGCTAATAAAGATCAAGCTAATAAAACAATAACTTAAAGTCCCTTTTCTAAAGAAAAGGACTTTAAGTCCTTTTCATGTCACCTGTGGGACATCACTCCTCACAACCGGACCACACTATAGAAGACCTCAATGTTTTAGTTCTTATAGGGAATTTCAGAACTATCCAGGAAAGGAAAACATTTGAACTAAGAATGATAATTCTTTTTGACACAAAAACTAATGGCCTAAGAGGCGCATGCGCGGCAGCTCCTAAGATGGCCGCCGGCTTCTAGAGCTCCGCTCCACCACGGCCCTGTAATCGGCACCGGAGCATACAGAGCGCCCCCACAGCCCCCACAACAGGATATTCCAGCAGGGGAAGCCCCCCGGATCACCCAGATGTCCACGGCTCAGGCGTGGAGGGACCTGACAGGCCAGATGACGGCGAGTCCGGGCCCCCTCAGCTATGCCAAGATGGCGGCGGCAACACGAGGCCCTCAGAGCACGGAGCTCACGGAGGACATTATTGCTGACCTGGAGATACCACCGCGACCCCATGCAGGTACTGACTTCCCCCCCTGAATCAGGCCGCATCCCCAGCCTCCACTGAATCGCTGCTAGGCAGTGTGATGACAGGCTATCCCACAACCCCTATGAGAGATCCGAATACAGGCCTCCTATTGACTGCCACTGATAACACAGGCCTGTTTCCTAACCACCCGGATTTATCATCAATGATGGCTGCATTTGCACAAATGCTCTCTACAGGGCTTGCTCAGAACGCTGCACAGATCACAGCTTCCATTCATGCTGACCTGCAGCAAATTGGAGTGAGAATGGACACTATTGAACAGAAAGCTGACCAGGCAGTTTCCCGCATTAACCAGAATACAGATAGACTACAAGAGGTACAGGATCAATTAGAAACAGCGTTCGCAAAAATAGATGACCTCGAGAATAGAACCAGACGATATAACTTTAGGGTGCGGGGATCCCCGAAACGGAAAAAGAGGTTCAAAATTCTGTAAAAGCTCTCATTAGAAGCCTCATCCCCGAGATTACAGAGAGTCATCTGGAGCTGGATAGAGCTCACAGAGCCCTCCAACCCCCCCGCTCTGATGGTCTCCCCAGGGACATCATAGTAAAACCTCACTATTATGCAGTCAAGGAAGAGGTGATGAAGAAATCCAGGAGCTCGGATAGCCTCACTTTTCAGGGACACAAGATACAGATTTTTGCTGACTTGTCACCTTTCACTATTCAGAAAAGACGTTCCTTAAAGCCTTTACTACAGGTCCGTACGGGTAAGGAGATCACATACAGGTGGTCTTTCCCCCTCCGCCTGAACTTTTCATACAGGAATAAAAGCTATGGATTCTCCTCTTTGGTGGAGGGAGAACGCCTCCTTCTGCACCTGGGGATCCTCACGCAGGAACCTTCCCCCATGCAGATTTCCAGAAACACACCGTCTTCATCTAAAAGACCACCGCCTGCTAGCCCACTGCAACACAACTGGCTGACCCAAAGCTCCAAGAGATCCAAAGAAAATCTGCCACCCTGAAGGAGGACCCCCTCGTCATTGATCAGGGCCCTGATCTGAGAAAACTTTTCCCTTCCTGAGTGCCTGAGACTTATACCTCCTCCTCACTACCGGGATCCTAAGCGTGACGAAACTCATCACATTAAGTGAACAGTCATGTTTAATTTACTCACCAAGGCAGAAAGACACTGGAGTACTGTATCTACGGGTTACCTAAACGTAGGGTGGGGAGGGGGGATTAATTTCTCTAGCGCATACAAGAACTAAACGGTTATATGTTCAGCCTCATTAGTTGGTCCCTTATACCTACATTTTTTTTTTTTTTTTTTTGGCCAGCAGTTTATGGATAGTATGGTTAGAATGATGTTTTTAGGGTGTGGGGGAATGTGCTCCTTCCTCCAGCGGACGGATGGTTTTCCTCCCGCTGGCCGGGGGAGTACGGCCTACTGGACACCAGGGTTCATTACAACCCCTTCACTCTTATTTTGCTGGGATTTTGGGTGGGGGAAGTCGGGGCTAGTTGTTATTTGGGTTGGAGGGTGTCTCTCGCCTTGTTCGCTCTACTAATTGGGGCGCTCTGTTTTAGTTATGATTATGGGCTACCTCTAGCCCTCAGCTTAATGTTTTCACAGGTGCTTGGGCTGTGGTGGACTCAGTGCACCTTCACCGGGAACCGGAGACACTATCAGTACTCCTAGGTTCCGTTCTGGAACCCCCATATTTGGGGAATTCCAGACCTCTCTGGGTATAGGGGTGTGGAATGGTTAGACCAACCACCTCCAGGGGGGGAGGGGGGAGGGGGACCCCCCACCTCAGTTTTCGGTTCAATGGTCTTTGAAGGACGATTGTTTAAGTGTACATTACAAGCATATAACCCCTTTCTTCTTCTTTCCCCTTTTTTTTTTTTCATCCTTTATCTTCTCCTTTCACATGCTCGAGGGACATCTCGCTCGATCCGGGATTACATTCCTCCTCCCATCTCAGATGAAGGCCTCTCACACAGCCTCCGCACGCAGCATTCTTGGGTACCATTGGAACAGGGTAAAGGTAAGCACCTGCATCTTTCCGCGGAACCATCCCCTCTGATCCATGCCTAACGCCCACCAGCACATATCTACCCTCAAAATAGTTTCACATAACACCCAGGGCCTCAATTCCCCTGTCAAACGAAGGAAGGCCTTTCAGCAATACCATTCCATGCATGCAGACGTTCTCTTATTACAAGAGACCCATTTCCCGTCCACATTCAAACCTTCTTTTCTTCACCGAAGCTACCCCCAATTTTTCCTGGCATCAGCGGAAAATAAGACGAAAGGAGTGGCAGTGTGCTTTTCCAAGCACATCAGCCTCTCACAGCAGGAAACTATTGCAGACCCCATGGGACGTTACGTTTTAGTCTCCGGTCACATAGACGGAGAACTATATACCTTTTTGTCCTATTATGCCCCGAATAAGGGGCAAAATAATTTTTTTGACTCTCTTTTACGGACGCTGAAACCACATCTCAGGGGGTCTGTCTTCATCGGAGGTGACTCTAACATCGCCTTCGATCTTTCGCTAGATAAACGAGTAGATGGTACCGCTAAACCCAAACGCCCTGCCAAACAGAGCACACACATAGCTAAAATACTCCATGAGGCGGGTCTTGTGGATATTTGGAGGGAGGTCAATCCACGTACAAAAGACTACACACACTTCTCAGCCCCACATAATTCTTATGCAAGGATAGACCATGTATTCACTAATCCCTACACAATACCACTACTCCGGAGTTCCAAAATTGTAGAATCCCCCCTGTCTGATCATTCAATGGTCACTGTGACCACGCTTAGGTCCTCAGGAGAGAGAAGCACGCCCAGATGGCGATTACAAGAATCCCTCTTGAGCGACCCAATACAATGTTCTTTGGTGGAGGCAGCCATTAAAGAATATTTCCTGATAAACGATACGGAGGAAGTCTCCCCGCAAACAATATGGGCAGCACACAAATCGGTTATTAGGGGGAAATTCATTCAGTTATCCTCAAAGCTCAAAGCGGAACGAAGGGCAGAGACACACAGGCTCACGGAGGAATTTCACCCTCTAGCCAAAGCGCACAAACGTAACCCAACACCAGATTCATTAGCTAACTTGGACAGGGCTAGGATACTACTTAACCTACACTTAACTACAGCAGCAGAACAACATCTTAGATGGACGGGTGCTAAATTTTATTCACATAAAGACAGGATAGGCTCTAAACTGGCGGTGAAACTCACTCCTAAACACCGCTCACTGGCCTTCCCCAAAATCCGGACAACCGGGGGAGACTTGACACAGAACCCGGATAAAGTCATGGACACCTTTTTACAATTTTACTCAAACCTATACAAACAGAACCGAAGGGGCCCCTGCAGGACAGACGAAGACCTTTTAGCGGACCTACAGTTACCCCTCTTGACGGATGATCATAGAGACATACTAGAAGCCCCGTTTACTCAAACGGAAGTCTTGACCACCATTAATTCACTCAAAGTGGGATCCTCCCCTGGCCCGGACGACTTTTCCACCGGGTATTATAAAAAATTTGGTCCAATACTGACACCGCACTTAGCACGGTTCTTTAACTCTCTCAGGGATGGAGCTCAGCTAGGAACAGACCTGAACATAGCTTATATCTCGGTCATATCCAAACCTGAAAAAGACCCATGTGAGGTGAGCAATTACAGACCAATTTCACTTATTAATAACGATGTCAAAATTATGACAAAGATTATAGCTAATAGACTGTCTAGTTTCATCTGCTCCTACATCCACAAGGACCAGGTGGGCTTCATTCCCGGGAGGCAGGGCCCGGACCAGATCAGAAGATCGATAGACATTATTTCACTTTTACAATCACGATGGGATGGGGGTGGCCAACAAAAAGGTTACTTGCTCTCAATTGATCTACACAAAGCCTTTGATTCCATAGATTGGGATTATCTGTCTGGTACACTTGCGAGATCGGGATTTGGCCCATTTTTCCTCAACCTTATAAGCTCCCTCTATTCTACACCCACTGCTCAAATACGTTTGATGGGGAGATACTCAGACTCCTTCCCTGTTAGGAGGGGTACCAGGCAGGGTTGCCCCCTATCTCCCCTCCTATTTGCGATAGCAATTGAGACGTTAGCCATCGCGCTCAGATCGAACCCTGACTTTCAGGGAGTCAAATGCGGACCACAAGAACATTAATGCGCATTGTATGCAGATGACCTACTCCTCTTTGTGACATCCCCACTTACGTCTACCCCGGTTATTCTTAAAACACTGAAGGCCTTTAGTGAGGTATCGGGTCAGAAAGTCAATATGAGTAAGTCAACGGCCCTGAATGTCACTGTTCCACAGGACATGCTTTCTCTATTATCTAAAAACTTTGAATTTGTGTGGGCCTCCGGGGAAATACCATACTTAGGCATCAAATTGACTTCTGACATAAGCCACCTCTTCACGGCAAATTACCCCCCCCATTATGCAGAAATGCAGGACAGAGCTTGAAAAATGGTCAAGAAGCGGCTTATCTTGGATTGGTAGAATCCACGCCATTAAAATGACTCTCCTACCGCGTTTATTGTACTTATTCCGATCCCTCCCTATCCCGATCAACAAACAGGTACTGGCCAAACTGCAATCGGACATTGTCCGCTTTGTATGGGGCAACAAAGGATACAGATGTCCCTCGGGAACCTTATTCCGCCTAAAATCACAGGGAGGTTTAGGCCTCCCGAACTTATGGAATTATTACCTGGCTGCTCAGATAGCACAAATCTCAATGGTGTTCACAAGGGGACAGAAACCAGATTGGCTCTCTATAGAAAGACAGGCTGTCCCCTCGAACACCATCGACTATTTGCTGTGTTGTAACCCGAAAATCAGACCTGCAATTCTCTCTCCTACGCTTTCTCACTCGGTCACTTTATGTTCACGAATATATAGTTATTCATCCCTGACCTCCCCATTGAAACCACTAGCCCATCTGTTCCACAACTCTGCCTTTCCGCCGGGATTGAATATTAGAGCTTTTAAATGGTGGACTGATAAAGGCATGTACCGGATTGGACACTTTCTTTCTCCCGCGGGCCCTATAACTTTATCACACTGCAAAAAGAATCTGGATATGCCTGACTCTGAACATTTCCGTTTCTCCCAAATTGCACATTTCATGCACTCCATCTGGTCTAACAAGTCAGTAACACATATGATTACACCCTATGAACACTGGTGCTCGGACACTATGGATCAGAGGGGTGGTATCTCCCTAATTTACACAGCCCTGTCGACTAGGTTGACCAAACCATCCTATGCTCGGAGATGGGAGGAGGATGTGGACGGATCGTGGGACACTGAGATTTGGTTTCGAGCTTCGCAACGAGCTTTTAAAGGTATACTCAACGTATCTTTGATTGAAGCTAGTCTGAAAGTCTTAATGCGGTGGTACTACGTTCCTTCCAGGCTGGCCATAATGTATGCAGGCACACAACCAGTTTGCTTTAGGGGTTGTGAACTGGAGGGCACTATGCTCCACACATGGTGGTCCTGTCCGCGCATCAGATCTTTCTGGCGCAAGGTTTTTCGCACACTTAGCTCCCTGACGGGTAAACTGATCACCCCACGACACAATATAGCACTTCTGAATCACCCAATCCCCAATTTACCCAAAACCTCCCAGAAGCTTTCATTTTATATACTATTGGGAGCCAAATTAACCATAGCTAAGGCCTGGAAGAACCCCACAGTATCGTTTACAGGATTCAGAAGAAAGGTCTCCTGGATCATGACCCAAGAACAAATAGTCGCTAAACTTACTGATAAGTAGTGATGAGCCGAACACCCCCCGGGTTCGGTTCGCACCAGAACCCGCGAACGAACGAAAGTTCGCACGAACATTAGAACCCTATTAAATACAATGGATGCGAACGTTCGGATTCTAAAGTGCTAATTATAACGACTATTATCCATGTTATTGTCCGAAACAGAGTTTGGGAACCTGGGTTCTGCACCAGGGGACATGTATCAATGCAAAAAGAAGTTTTAAAAACGGACGTTTTCCGGGAGCAGTCATTTTAATGATGCATAAAGTGAAAAAAAAAGTCAAATATTCCTTTAAATATTGTACCGGGGGGGTGTCTAAAGTATGCCTGTGAAGTGCCACGTGTTTCCCGTGTTTAGAACTGTCCCTGCACAAAATAACATTTCTAAAGGAAAAAAAGCCATTTAAAACTGCTTGCGGCTTTAATGCAATGTCTGGTCCCGGTAATATGGATGAAAATCTTTAGGAAAAATGGCATAGCTACCCCATCAGCCCATTACCAGCCCCTTTGGGTCTTGTATGGATATTAAGGGGAACCCCGCACACAAAATAAAAAAGGCCCTATATACTCTGAACAGCCGTATACAGGCGGTGCATACAAGACAGGGACTGTAGGTTTGTTCTTATGTAGAATCTGTTTGTAATTTTGAACAGCTGCATTGTTTAAGTGTAGCTCCATGCCAAATTCCTTTTTTTTAGCTTTTTGTAAAACATAGGGAACGGTTATCACCCCTGTAACATTTGTTTTGCTGTCTGTGCCCCTGTTCAGAACATTTCACCTCACTTTGCGTCCCAATGACAACTGTTTTTGAAATGTGTTGTTTTTATTGAAACAAGGATTGGTGATAAAGCATCAGTAGAGAGGAGACACCTTTCTCCCATATTAATTCTTACAGGAGAGAATTTTCCTTCCAAGGGGTAGATTTCCTCTCACTTCCTGTTGTCTTCTTCCGTTTGCAAGTAGTAGTCGTTTGTAAGTTGGATGTTTGAAAGTAGGGACCTGCCGTATATACTCTGCAGAAATTGGCCCCTTAGGTGTTGGTGTTGGCACAACACTGTAAGCACTCACAGTTACTCTTGGTTGGTGCTGGAACGCCCTGCTGTCAACTATTATATCAGGAATTGTAATAACATATAATTGTTGATCAGTGGTAGTAAAAATTGGGCCTTTGATGGTGGTGCTGGTGCCACAACACTGTAAGGCCTGACAGTTACTCTTGGTGGGCGCAGCAATGGGCCCTGCTGTGAATTATTAGATCAATTATTATAATTGCATGCCCCTGTTGAATAGGGGCTGAAAAATTGGGCCTTTGGTGGTGGTGGTGGTGGTGGTGGTGATGGTGGTGCTGGTGCCACAACACTGTAAGGCCTGACAGTTACTCTTGGTGGGCGCAGCAATGGGCCCTGCTGTGAATTATTAGATCAATAATTATAATTGCATGCCCCTGTTGAACAGGGGCTGAAAAATTGGGCCTTTGGTGGTGGTGGTGGTGGTGATGGTGGTGCTGGTGCCACAACACTGTAAGGCCTGACAGTTACTCTTGGTGGGCGCAGCAATGGGCCCTGCTGTGAATTATTAGATCAATAATTATAATTGCATGCCCCTGTTGAACAGGGGCTGAAAAATTGAGCCTTAGGCACTGGTGGCACAACACTGCAACCCCTCACAGATACTGTGCTTGGAGCACAGCAATGAGGCCTGTTGCAAAGTATTGCATCAAAAATTTTAATTACACGCCCCTGTTAAACAGGGGCTGAAAAATTGGGCCTTAGCCACTGGTGGCGTCACCCATAAACCAAAATGATCTTCCAAGCTATCATCATTAATCGTATCATTGAGGAGGAGGAGGAGGATAGCCAGTCAACATAACAGCACAGGCACTCAGCATCAGCATCAGTCTTGAAGGGATGTGACATTTTAAAATCAATTAGTCTGTTATATCAGCATCTGGTGTGTGGTAGCTGGTGGTGATCCAAGACTGGTTCATCTTGATGAAAGTCAGTCGATCAACCGAGTCGGTGGACAGGCGCACCCTGTGATCCGTGACAAATCCTCCAGCAGCACTGAATGTGCGTTCTGAAAGAACGCTGGATGCAGGACAGGCCAGTAGCTCAATTGCATACTGTGCAAGCTCTGGCCAGTGATCCATCCTCAAGACCAAGTAAGCCAGAGGATTTTCGGTGGGGAAGGTGTCCAAGTCTGACCTTGCCCCTAGGTATTCCTGCACCATGTATATCAGACGCTGGCGATGGTTGCTGGAACCGATCATACTTTGGGGCTGCGGACTAAAGAATTGTCTGAACGCATCGGTCAGACGGCCACCTTCCCCACCGCTCCTTCTTTGACTGCCCGAAGCCTCAGCAACTCGTTGTCCAGGACCAGGAGTTTGTAACCTCCCAGTCTCTGGGAACGCGTTGCACAGACCTTTCTGCAAGGCCTCCCGGAGTTGTCTCATCCTCTGCTCCCTCTGCGACGGTACGATAAGGTCCGCAACCTTACCCTTGTACCGTGGATCAAGGAGAGTGGCCAGCCAGTAATGGTCCCTCTCCTTGATCCGAAGAATACGAGGATCCTTCCGCAGACTTTGCAGGATCAGGGAGGCCATGCAGCGTAGGTTAGCTGAGGCATTCAGTCCGGAGTCCTCTGGGTCACTAAGGACGACATGATCCGCAGCCACCTCCTCCCAGCCACGTACAAGTCCACTGGTTTCTTGGGACTGTAAATCATCCCTAAAAGACTGCTGCTGATGATGCTGAGTGCCAGCCTCCACCTCCATGCTGACACAATCCTCCTCCTCCTCCTCCTCTTCCTGTGCGATGGGTGGGACAGAAGGAACACTGTCTGGGTAAAGGGGGCCTTGAGAGGCAAGGAAGTCCTCCTCTTCCAGCCTCTGTTCTGCCTCAAGTGCCCTGTCCATTATTCCACGCAGCGTGTGCTCCAACAGGTGGACAAGAGGTACAGTGTCACTGATGCATGCACTGTCACTGCTCACCATCCTCGTGGCCTCCTCAAATGGTGCCAGGACAGTGCATGCATCCATGATCATGCCCCACTGGCGTGGTGAAAAAAAACCCGAGCTCCCCTGACCCTGTCCTGGTGCCGTAGTCGCACAGGTACTCATTGATGGCCCTCTGCTGCGTGTGCAGCCGCTGCAGCATGGCCAACGTTGAGTTCCACCTGGTGGGCATGTCACATATAAGGCGGTTCTTGGGCAGGTTCAACTCCTTTTGCAGCTCAGCCAGGCGAGCACTGGCATTATAAGATCTGCGGAAATGCACACAGACTTTCCTGGCCTGCCTCAGGACATCCTGTAAGCCCGGGTACCTGCCCAAGAACCGCTGCACCACCAGGTTAAGGACGTGAGCCATACAGGGCACATGGGTCAGTTGTCCCTGTCGGAGGGCGGAGAGGAGGTTGGTGCCATTGTCGCAAACCACCATTCCTGGCTTAAGCTGGCGCGGCGTCAACCACCTCTCGGCCTGCCCCTGCAGAGCAGACAGGACCTCTGCCCCAGTGTGGCTCCTGTCCCCCAAACACACCAGCGCAAGCATGGCATGGCATCTTTTTGCCTGCGTACTTGCGTAGCCCCTTGAACGCCTACGGAGCACCGCTGGTTCCGAGGACAAACCACAGGAAGAGGCCATGGAGGAAGAAGAAGAGGAGGGGGTGGAGGAGAGAGGTGTGTCACAACCAGTAGTAGCATTTTGGAGGCGTGGCGGTGGAACAACCTCCAACACTACTGCACCTTGTCCTGCATCCTTCCTAGCTGCCAAAAGAGTGACCCAATGGGCCGTGAAAGAAAGGTAACGTCCCTGTCCATGCCTGCTGGACCATGAGTCAGCGGTAATATGCACCTTACCGCTGACCGCCCTGTCCAGCGAGGCCAAGACATTGCCTTCCACATGCCTGTAGAGAGCCGGAATCGCCTTCCGTGTGAAAAAGTGGCGTTTGGGAACCTGCCACTGAGGAACCGCACATTGCACAAACTCACGGAAGGGGGCCGAGTCTACCAACTGAAAAGGCAGCAGTTGAAGCGCTAGCAATTTAGCCAAGCTAGCATTCAACCGCTGGGCATGTGGATGGCTGGGAGTGAACTTCTTTCGACGGTCCAGCAGCTGGGGCAGGGAAATTTGCCTGCTAGAATCGGACGTTGGTGTACTGCTAGCAGAGTGCCCGCAAGTACTTGCCTGTGACACACCTAGTTCTACACCTTCATTCCTCTCAGAGCAGGTTTCAGAGAGGAGTGAAGGTATAGTGGGGTTGGAGATCCCAGCTGATGCGGTGCAAGAAGAGGTCAGCTTTGTTCTTTGGTGTGGGTCTTTAAGGTAGGCTTGCCAACGAGCTGCATGGCAGGTCAACATATGTCTGATCAAGCATGTGGTGCCCAAGCGGCTGATGTTTTGGCCATGCGATATACGCTTGAGACATATGTTGCAAACAGCAGCTGTGCGATCTGATGCACTCGCCTCAAAAAAGGCCCACACCAAAGAACTTTTTGAATGACGGGCAGAGGCAGCGCCCTGCACAGGCGGAGCTCTGCGGTGTGATTCCGTCGGTGTGCTGCCCATACGCTGGCCACTCAAGGGCATCCTGCCTCGTTGGAGATGTGCCTCCTCCTCATCCTCCTCCTCCTCTCTCCTATTAGGCACCCACGTGGAGTCAGTGACCTCATCATCCCCTCCCTCCTCATCACTGGAGCCAATCTGGCAGTATGCTGCAGCTGCTGGAGCATGACTGCCAGATTGGTGTCCTTCTTGAGCATCCCCTCTCTCTGCTCTCACGCTGCTTCCTTCCTCTAGCTGGGTATCATCATCAGATCCTTCCAAACGCTGGGCATCCTCCTGGAGCATGTACCCAACACTGTGCTCAAACAGTTCGGGGGACTCCTCAGGAGGAGGACATGGTAGGTCTAGGGAAGGATTGACTAATGAAGATAATGATACCAGAGAAGAGGACGCTTTGGCAGCTGCTTTGCCAGTACCCTGAGCCTGGGTGAGAGAGGATGAGGAGGATGAGGTGGGCTTGGTCATCCACTCTACCAAGTCTTCGGCATGATGTGGCTCAACATGTCCAGCTGCCGAAAAGAAGGACAAGCGTGTCCCATGGCCATGTGCTGATGACAATGCACCGCGTCCACGACCAGCACTGTTGCCCCCAGACACAGAACCTGCTTGCCCTCTTTTTTTGCCTCCTGACTGTCTGCCTCTCCTTGGTTGCCTTCCAGACATTTTAATGGATGGCCTGCAGGGAGATGGGAAAAAGAGCAATAAGGGCTACCTTCAGGTGTATACTGTGCAGGAGGCTTAGCAACAATGACACTGACACTGTCCCCTGCCTATCCTTCTCTGTCCCTAAACACAAGGATTTTCAATATGCTTCAGCAAGATTGGTTTAGCACAGAACAGCACACTGACAGTTTCCCTCACTGTCCTTCTCTGTCCCTACAAACAAGATTTAGCACAGAATAGCACACTGATAATTTCCACGAGTGTCCTTCTCTGTCCCTAAACTCAAGGATTTGAAATATGGAACAGCAAAATTGGTTTAGAACAGAATAGCACACTGACACTTTCCCTCACTGTCCTACTCTGTCCCTCCCTACAAACAAGATTTAGCACAGAATAGTACACTGATAATTTCCACGAGTGTCCTTCTCTGTCCCTAAACTCAAGGATTGAAAATATGGAACAGCAAAATTGGTTTAGAACAGAATAGCACACTGAAACTTTCCCTCACTGTCCTACTCTGTCCCTCCCTACAAACAAGATTTAGCACAGAATAGCACACTGATAATTTCCACGAGTGTCCTTCTCTGTCCCTAAACTCAAGGATTTGAAATATGGAACAGCAAAATTGGTTTAGAACAGAATAGCACACTGACACTTTCCCTCACTGTCCTACTCTGTCCCTCCCTACAAACAAGATTTAGCACAGAATAGCACACTGATAATTTCCACGAGTGTCCTTCTCTGTCCCTAAACTCAAGGATTTGAAATATGGAACAGCAAAATTGGTTTAGAACAGAATAGCACACTGACACTTTCCCTCACTGTCCTACTCTGTCCCTCCCTACAAACAAGATTTAGCACAGAATAGCACACTGATAATTTCCACGAGTGTCCTTCTCTGTCCCTAAACTCAAGGATTGAAAATATGGAACAGCAAAATTGGTTTAGAACAGAATAGCACACTGAAACTTTCCCTCACTGTCCTACTCTGTCCCTCCCTACAAACAAGATTTAGCACAGAATAGCACACTGATAATTTCCACGAGTGTCCTTCTCTGTCCCTAAACTCAAGGATTTGAAATATGGAACAGCAAAATTGGTTTAGAACAGAATAGCACACTGACACTTTCCCTCACTGTCCTACTCTGTCCCTCCCTACAAACAAGATTTAGCACAGAATAGCACACTGATAATTTCCACGAGTGTCCTTCTCTGTCCCTAAACTCAAGGATTTGAAATATGGAACAGCAAAATTGGTTTAGAACAGAATAGCACACTGACACTTTCCCTCACTGTCCTACTCTGTCCCTCCCTACAAACAAGATTTAGCACAGAATAGCACACTGATAATTTCCACGAGTGTCCTTCTCTGTCCCTAAACTCAAGGATTTGAAATATGGAACAGCAAAATTGGTTTAGAACAGAATAGCACACTGACACTTTCCCTCACTGTCCTACTCTGTCCCTCCCTACAAACAAGATTTAGCACAGAATAGCACACTGATAATTTCCACGAGTGTCCTTCTCTGTCCCTAAACTCAAGGATTGAAAATATGGAACAGCAAAATTGGTTTAGAACAGAATAGCACACTGAAACTTTCCCTCACTGTCCTACTCTGTCCCTCCCTACAAACAAGATTTAGCACAGAATAGCACACTGATAATTTCCACGAGTGTCCTTCTCTGTCCCTAAACTCAAGGATTTGAAATATGGAACAGCAAAATTGGTTTAGAACAGAATAGCACACTGACACTTTCCCTCACTGTCCTACTCTGTCCCTCCCTACAAACAAGATTTAGCACAGAATAGCACACTGAAAATTTCCACGAGTGTCCTTCTCTGTCCCTAAACTCAAGGATTTGAAATATGGAACAGCAAAATTGGTTTAGAACAGAATAGCACACTGCCACTTTCCCTCACTGTCCTACTCTGTCCCTCCCTACAAACAAGATTTAGCACAGAATAGCACACTGATAATTTCCACGAGTGTCCTTCTCTGTCCCTAAACTCAAGGATTGAAAATATGGAACAGCAAAATTGGTTTAGAACAGAATAGCACACTGAAACTTTCCCTCACTGTCCTACTCTGTCCCTCCCTACAAACAAGATTTAGCACAGAATAGCACACTGATAATTTCCACGAGTGTCCTTCTCTGTCCCTAAACTCAAGGATTTGAAATATGGAACAGCAAAATTGGTTTAGAACAGAATAGCACACTGACACTTTCCCTCACAGTCCTACTCTGTCCCTCCCTACAAACAAGATTTAGCACAGAACAGCACACTGATAATTTCCACGAGTGTCCTTCTCTGTCCCTAAACTCAAGGATTTGAAATATGGAACAGCAAAATTGGTTTAGAACAGAATAGCACACTGACACTTTCCCTCACTGTCCTACTCTGTCCCTCCCTACAAACAAGATTTAGCACAGAATAGCACACTGATAATTTCCACGAGTGTCCTTCTCTGTCCCTAAACTCAAGGATTTGAAATATGGAACAGCAAAATTGGTTTAGAACAGAATAGCACACTGACACTTTCCCTCACTGTCCTACTCTGTCCCTCCCTACAAACAAGATTTAGCACAGAATAGCACACTGATAATTTCCATGAGTGTCCTTCTCTGTCCCTAAACTCAAGGATTGAAAATATGGAACAGCAAAATTGGTTTAGAACAGAATAGCACACTGAAACTTTCCCTCACTGTCCTACTCTGTCCCTCCCTACAAACAAGATTTAGCACAGAATAGCACACTGATAATTTCCACGAGTGTGCTTCTCTGTCCCTAAACTCAAGGATTTGAAATATGGAACAGCAAAATTGGTTTAGAACAGAATAGCACACTGACACTTTCCCTCACTGTCCTACTCTGTCCCTCCCTACAAACAAGATTTAGCACAGAACAGCACACTGATAATTTCCACGAGTGTCCTTCTCTGTCCCTAAACTCAAGGATTGAAAATATGGAACAGCAAAATTGGTTTAGAACAGAATAGCACACTGAAACTTTCCCTCACTGTACCTCTCTGTCCCTACAAACAAGGATTAGCACAGAATAGCACACTGACACTTTCCCTCACTGTACCTCTCTGTCCCTACAAACAAGGTTTAGCACAGAATAACACACTGTCACTGACTCTCTCCCTACCTATCCTTATTTGTCCCTAAACACAAGGAATCCAGGATTAGTAAAGGAAAAAAAAGGACACTGTCCCTGCCTATGCTTCTCTTTCCCTGCTCCGGAACACACTACACAAGGCCGCCGCGCTAGCGGGCTTTTATAGTGTGGGGCGTGTACTAAACCCCCTCAGCAATAATTGGCCACAGGCATCCTGCCTGTGGCCAATCATTGCTCTCCTCGCTGCCGGCGCTGTGATTGGCCAAGCATGCGGGGTCACTGTGCATGCTTGGCCAATCACAGCGCCTGGATGACACTGCGATGGCGTAGTGCATTGTGGGCCGTTCGCGTCACTCGAATTTGGCGCGAACGGCCCAAATCGTTCGATCTTCGTCGAACTATCGAACAGCCGATGTTCGAGTCGAACGTATGTTCGACTCGAACACGAAGCTCATCCCTACTGATAAGAATGAAAAATTTATGACCACCTGGGAACCGTGGGCCACCGCATGCAACGTATCTCTGATACCCGGTGTACAGCCTGGATTTCTGAGTACACACATCCAACCTTCTTAACATGGGACTGTCTACTCCTCTTTCTCTCACACGTTTCTATATCCTCTCCTATTTCTTGCCTCCCTTGGCATCTTTGGGTTATTACAACAAATGTGAACGTACTACTATCTTATACACTTAATATAGGTCACGAAATTGTATTTGTTTCGTTATGAACTTCTTAATCCTTGTTCGGAGCATAGTCCTCCGGTTTAATACTTTCTACTTTGAGATAACATAGTTGAAATACCTTAGTTCTTTACATACACATACTGTACATGACAAACTTATGGACACTTCCTAGGCACCGGATTCTCCGATCTCCGGGATGCAGTATGAGCCCTTGGGGGCATCTCGGGAGTCGGGGATAGGTTGGTGTGGGCTTTTTACTTTTCGGGATTTGAAGGTCCATTACAGGATAAGGGAGGATACTGCTAGGATAATATTAATCACAGCATAGCACAAGAGTTTTCTGTGTTTAACATATTGGACCAAATGTTGCTATGACCGCTCACTGTATTACTGTAATGTTCAGACTTATTGTTGGAGATTCTGTATCGCCTAAAATCTCAATAAAAATATTTGAACTTAAAAACTAATGGCCTAAATTTAGATATTGGTTTCCTTACCCATTATACTAAGGTTTTATGACCCCCTCTGTGACTAGCATCTCCCCCCTCAAGTCTATAGCTCTCCCTCTGTCTTATCTCACTAACTCTGTCTTATCTCACTAACTCTGCTGCTATCTTTATTACCATTGATTTGTATGTGTTTTTTTTTCCCTTTCCCTCTGAGATTTTTTTCTTGTTTTGTTTTAACATTCTGCTAAAAAAATTGTGAATCAGTACTGCTTGGACCTTGAAGAAGGGGACATACCCCGAAAGCTTGTCCTGAAAAATTGTGTGTAAGTGCAAATAAAAAAAGTATCACGGACAGTACTCAATTTTCTCTAAAGAAAAGGACAAAATCCTCATAATGTGAGCCGCAATATGGGAGGGAGGGCGGGATGTTCTACTTCAAATCCCTGCCAACTGCCCTGCTAATGATGCATTTTTTTCTTTTTATAGATCCCTGCTCGTTCCAGAACCATTGATGACCTTCATAAGCCAATCATAGGTAAGTAAATAAACTGACATAAACTGGTTTTAACTGTAAAATATTTGTCTACCAGCATCCCATATTAGGTGGACGGGAACATTTCATGCTCCACCCCCCATTGTTATGGTATGCTAGGCAGAACATTTCAATAAAACTTTAACTTATAAATATAAGGTACAACACTGGACTCATATTTGTGTGGATTTAAATGGCCTTTTATTATAGGTATATATAACAATTATATTAACAGCATATAACCAAATACCAATATTAAATATATCAACAACAACACATTTTAGGTTAGCTATTAAAGCTCAAGCTAATTAAACAATTACTTAAAGTCTCACACGCCGTGCTTATGTACCATAAGCATGGCACCCCAACCGACCCACGGCCAATTTCACACATGACTGTAAATTCAAATTCAGGATGTCCAGTGCAATATCTGACAAGTGGATTTTGTCATGATGGTAAAAACCGAGAATACCACCCTCCAAATCCACAATACAGGTCCAAAAAGACAAAAAAACCTGTATGTACTCAAACCAAGGGTAAAAAACCAAGGGTAAAAAGAAGGAAGACACTTGTCAAACAAGATGATATTGTATGACCAGGGACATCGCATAGTAAATCAAAATGTAAATATAACATGTTCACCTATGCATAAATGAACCACTGGGACTGTGGAATCAGTGATGTCATATGCGTGGATGTAAATACACTGAAAACAATCCCAACTAGTCTAAGAGTTATCAATGAAAGCGTTAAGATCTACTTCAACGTTCATTCCGTATGGGGCATAACTCTTCAACTTATGGATCCAAGCCATCTCTAATCTGGATATGCTCCGAATCCTGGAGTCACCTCTCCATTTCGGAGAATATTTATCTATCCCCAAAAATATGGTATTGGTGGGGTTCTTAGCATGGACCTCCAAATAGTGGCGATTGTCTGTTAGACGATCCATTCAAAACAGGCATAAACTTAGCCACAGCTCTATTAATATTTTTACACATTTTTCAAAATGCTTCTATTCGGGCCAAAGCCAACGTAAACGAGGAATGAACTCCGAGAAGACCAAGACATAATTAGGAAGGACATTATGAATGCACATCAAATCAGATTCAATATAGGAAATTGTGTCAAAAGTCCTGCGAAGACCAATGTCGTTTCCAGCCAAATGGAAGATAATCATGTTTGGAACAGGCCACTGTAAATACAATAAAGATAACACTTTACGTAACTCAGTCCATTTCAAGCCATGTTGACCGTACCAATATATGGCAACGCGAGATGCAGGTAAATCTAAATTCGGACCATAAAACCGAAATTCAGCTCTTCTATGAGCCCAATAGACATATGAATGTCCGATTATCCAAGTAATGTATGAAGAATCTGAAATTCAAATAAAAACATTAGAACGCACATAAGAACTGTAGCATTTTGACTTCCACCCACCAATATTTTTAATAACAGATTCTGAAAAACCCAAATTTGCAGTAGCAATAGCAGCGCCAATACGGAAAGAGTGGGAGGAAATTGGAAGATGGTCAAGCTTTAAACTACGGAGACATCTGCTCAAAACAGCATTACATTGATAAATTGTCAAAGGATCACTATTCGCATGTATAAGGAATTGTTTATCAGAAGGTGGCTGTAATGCTAAATAACTTTGAGCCAAAGATACAGCACATACAGTCATGGCCGAAGGTTGTCACCCCAGAAATGTTTCCAGAAAATCAAGTATTTCTCACAGAAAAGTATTGCAGTAACACATGTTTTGCTATACACATGTTTATTCCCTTTGTGTGTATTGGAACAAAACAAAAAAAAAGAGGGAAAAAAGCAAATTGGACATAATGTCACACAAAACTCCAAAAATGGGCTGGTCAAAATTCTTGGCACCCTTTCAAAATTGTGGATAAATAAGATTGTTTCAAGCATGTGATGCTCCTTTAAACTCACCTGGAGCAAGTAACAGGTGTGGGCAATATAAAAATCACACCTGAAAGCAGATAAAAGGAGAGAAGTTCACTTAGTCTTTGCATTGTGTGTCTGTGTGTGCCACACTAAGCATGGACAACACAAAGAGGAGAAGAGAACTGTCTGAGGACTTGAGAACCAAAATTGTGGAAAAATATCAACAATCTGAAGGTTACAAGTCCATCTTCAGGGATCTAGATTTGCCTTTGTCCACAGTGCGCAACATTATCAAGAAGTTTGCAACCCATGGCACTGTAGCTAATTTCTCTGGGCGTGGACGGAAGAGAAAAATTGATGAAAGGTTGCAACGCAGGATAGTCCAAATGGTGGATAAGCATCCCCAAACAAGTTCCAAAGAAATTCAAGCTGTCCTGCAGGTTTAGGGAGCTTCAGTGTCAGCGCAAACTATCCATCGACATTTAAATGAAATGAAACGCTATGGCAGGAGACCCAGGAGGACCCCACTGCTGACACAGAGACATAAAAAAGCAAGATTACAGTTTGGCAAAATGTACTTGAGTAAGCCAAAATCCTTCTGAGAAAACGTCTTGTGGACAGATGAGACCAAGATAGAGCTTTTTGGTAAAGCACATCATTCTACTGTTTACCGAAAACGGAATGAGGCCTACAAAGAAAAGAACACAGTACCTACAGTGAAATATGGTGGAGGTTCAATGATGTTTTGGGGTTGTTTTGCTGCCTCTGGCACTGGGTGCCTTGAATGTGTGCAAGGCATCATGAAACCTGAGGATTACCAAAGGATTTTGGGTCGCACTGTAGAGCCCAGTGTCAGAAAGCTGGGTTTGCGTCCGAGATCTTGGGTCTTCCAGCAGGACAATGACCCCAAACATTCGTCAAAAAGCACCCAGAAATGGATGACAACAAAGCGCTGGAGAGTTCTAAAGTGGCCAGCAATGAGTCCAGATCTAAATCCCATTGAACACCTGTGGAGAGATCTTAAAATTGCTGTTGGGAAAAGGCGCCCTTCCAATGAAAGAGACCTGGAGCAGTTTGCAAGGAAGAGTGGTCCAAAATTCCGGGTGAGAGGTGTAAGAAGCTTATTGATGGTTATAGGAAGTGACTGATTTCAGTTATTTTTTTCAAAGGGTGTGCAACCAAATATTAAGTTAAGGGTGCCAAGAATTTTGACCAGCCCATTTTTGGAGTTTTGTGTGACATTATGTCCAATTTGGTTTTTTTCCTCCCTTTTTTTGTTTTATTTCAATACACACAAGGGGAATAAACATGTGTATAGCAAAACATGTGTTACTGCAATACTTTTCTGTGAGAAATACTTGACTTACTGGAAAAAAAATTGGGGTGCCAACAATTTTGGCCATGACTGTATAGATATATCTACGTCCTTGTGGATGGTAATCCAATGGCCACTACCAAATTGATCAGTTTTACTCTTGCTTAACAACATGCAAAGATTTCCGGAATGTAGATCCACAGAAGAAAACAGAAGACTCAAACCAGCAGTTTGATTAGGAGGAAGCAGCGCTGAGATTCTAAAAGCACCATAGAAACATAAGCATACACAATGGATCTCCAGTAATTGGCAGTCTTTTATCAGGTAAGCTGTGTTTTTTACGATAGCCCTTTAACCACTTAACGACCGCCCCATGTACATATACGTCGGCAGAATGGCACGGACAAGCACAATCACGTACCTGTACGTGCCTGCCTTCGTGCGGGTGGGGGGTCAGATCGGACCCCCTCCCGGTACATGGGGCGGTCGGTATCGCTTCAGGAGTGATCCGTGATGAGGGGGCGGCCATTGGTTTCTGGCCACCCCCTCGCGATCGCTCTTGGCGGATTTGATGCTTCCCCTGCCTGTGTAATGTAAACACAGGCAGGAGGAAGTGATGTCATCTCTCCATGCGGCGCTCTATTCGTCCAGAGCGCAGAGGAGAGAATACATCAGGTTAGTGCACCAACAGCCCACTGACACCAGGACACATAGGTACACTTTCCACCCCCCCAGTCACCCCCAGATCGCCCCCCAGATCACCCCCCCCCAGCCCCCATTCACAGTGTCACTGATTGCAGTGATCATTTATTTACTGATCACTGCAATCAGTGACATTTGTGATAGTAAAAGTGTCAGGGCAGTTAGTGTTAGGTCCCTTTAGGTCCAGGGTAGCCCCCTAATAAAGGTTTAACCCCTTGATCGCCCCCCAGGTAACCCTTTCACCCCCTATCGCCAGTGTCACTAAGCAATCGTTTTTCAGATCGCTGTATTAGTGTCTCTGGTGCCGCTAGGTAGCCAGTTATTTTTTTAGGTTCGCCGCCAGGTTTTTATAGCGCCAGGTACCCCCATATATTACCTAATAAAGGTTTAACCCCTTGATCGCCCCCCAGGTAAGCCTTTCACCCCCTATCACCAGTGTCACTAAGCAATCGTTTTTCTGATCGCTGTATTCGTGTCGCTGGTGCCGCTAGGTAGCCAGTTATTTTTTTAGGTTCGCCGCCAGGTTTTTATAGTATCAGGTACCCCCATATATTATCTAATAAAGGTTTAACCCCTTGATCGCCCCCCCAGGTAACCCTTTCACCCCCTATCACCAGTGTCACTAAGCAATCATTTTTCTGATCGCTGTATTAGTGTCGCTGGTGCCGCTAGGTAGCCAGTTATTTTTTTAGGTTCCCCGCCAGATTTTTATAGCATCAGGTACCTCCATATATTATCTAATAAAGGTTTAACCCCTTGATCGCCCCCCAGGTAACCCTTTCACCAGTGATCACCGTATAAGTGTCACTGGTGACACTGGTTAGCCAGTTAGTTATTTAGTTATTTAGGTTCCCCGTCAGGTTTTTATATAGCGCTAGGTACCCCCATATATTACCTAATAATGGTTGAACCCCTTGATCGCCACCCAGGTAACCCTTTCACCCCCTATCGCCAGCGTCACTAAGCAATCGTTTGTCTGATCGGTGTATTAGTGCCGCTGGTGCCGCTAGGTAGCCAGTTATTTTTTTAGGTTTGCCGCCAGGTTTTTATAGTATCACGTACCCCCATATATTATCTAATAAAGGTTTAACCCCTTGATTGCCCCCCAGGTAACCCTTTCACCCCCTATCACCAGCGTCACTAAGCAATCGTTTTTCTGATTGCTGTATTAGTGTCGCTGGTGCCGCTAGGTAGCCAGTTATTTTTTTAGGTTCGCCGCCAGGTTTTTATAGCATCAGGTACCCCCATATATTATCTAATAAAGGTTTAACCCCTTGATTGCCCCCCCCAGGTAACCCTTTCACCCCCTATCACCAGTGTCATTTAGCGATCATTTTTCTGATCGCTGTATTAGTGTCGCTGGTGCCGCTAGGTAGCCAGTTATTTTTTTAGGTTCGCCGCCAAGTTTTTATAGCATCAGGTACCCCCATATACAACCTAATAAAGGTTTTAACCCCCTGATTGCCCCTAGAGTTACCCCTTTCACCAGTGATCACTGTATAAGTGTCACTGCTGACACTGGTTAGCCAGTTAGTTATTTCGTTATTTAGGTTACCCGTCAGGTTTTTATAGCATCAGGTACCCCCATATATTAACTAATAAAGGTTTTAACCCCCTGATTGCCCCTAGTTAACCCTTTCACCAGTGATCACTGTATAAGTGTTACGGGTGACGCTGGTTAGTTATTAGTTTGCTTTTTATAGGATTAGGGCACCCACCATATATAACCCAATAAAGGTTTAACCCCCTGATCACCCGGCGGGTGATATCAATTAGGTTTTTTCTGATCGCTGCATTAGTGTCGCTGGTGCCGCTAGGTAGCCAGTTATTTTTTTAGGTTCGCCGCCAGGTTTTTATAGCATCAGGTACCCCCATATATTATCTAAAACAGGTTTAACCCCTTGATCGCCCCCCAGGTAACCCTTTCACCAGTGATCACCGTATAAGTGTCACTGGTGACACTGGTTAGCCAGTTAGTGATTTTGTTATTTAGGTTCCCTGTGAGGTTTTTATATAGCGCCAGGTACCCCCATATATTACCTAATAAAGGTTTAACCCCTTGATCACCACCCAGGTAACCCTTTCACCCCCTATCGCCAGCGTCACTAAGCAATCGTTTTTCTAATCGCTGTATTAGTGCCGCTAGGTAGCCAGTTATTTTTTTAGGTTTGCCGACAGGTTTTTATAGCAACAGGTACCCCCATATATTATCTAATGAAGGTTTAACCCCTTGATTGCCCCCCCAGGTAACCCTTTCACCCCCTATCGCCAGCGTCACTAAGCAATCGTTTTTCTGATCGCTGTATTAGTGTCGCTGGTGCCGCTAGGTAGCCAGTTATTTTTTTAGGTTCGCCGCCAGGTTTTTATAGCATCAGGTACCCCCATATATTATCTAATAAAGGTTTAACCCCTTGATTGCCCCCCCAGGTAACCCTTTCACCCCCTATCACCAGTGTCATTAAGCAATCGTTTTTCTGATCGCTGTATTAGTGTCGCTGGTGCCGCTAGGTAGCCAGTTATTTTTTTAGGTTCGCCGCCAGATTTTTATAGCATCAGGTACCCCCATATACAACCTAATAAAGGTTTTAACCCCCTGATTGCCCCTAGAGTTAACCCTTTCACCAGTGATCACTGTATAAGTGTCACTGGTGACACTGGTTAGCCAGTTAGTTATTTCGTTATTTAGGTTCCCCGCCAGGTTTTTATAGCATCAGGTACCCCCATATATTAACTAATAAAGGTTTTAACCCCCTGATTGCCTCTAGTTAACCCTTTCACCAGTGATCACTGTATAAGTGTTACGGGTGACACTGGTTAGTTAGTTTGCTTTTTATAGCATCAGGGCACCCGCCGTATATAACCCAATAAAGGTTTAACCCCCTGATCGCCCGGCGGGTGATATCAATTAGGTTTAAGCGTCAGTTAGGGTCTGCGTCGCCCCAGGCAGCATCAGGTTAGTGCCAGTAGCGCTAACACCCACGCGTGAAGCATACACCCCCCTTAGTGGTATAGTATCTGAACAGATCAATATCTGATCAGATCTATACTAGCGTCCCCAGCAGTTTAGGGTTCCCAAAAATGCAGTGTTAGCGGGATCAGCCCAGATACCTGCTAGCACCTGCGTTTTGCCCCTCCGTCCAGCCCAGCCCACCCAAGTGCAGTATCGATCAATCACTGTCACTTACAAAACACACCACACATAACTGCAGTGTTCGCAGAGACAGGCCTGATCCCTGTGACTCCAGTGCTGTAGGAGGTGATTTCACCACCACAGTTAAAAAAAAGAGCATATATTCCGAAGCATGGGGGCAGCAGGGGCGGAGGAGCGATTTTGCTCCTAATGCCGCGTACATACGGTTGAAATTCTGACGGAGGCTTGCCCGTGGAAAAGTCTGACCGTGTGTACGTGGCATAACTTTTGCGGGAGGATGCCCCCATGCTTCGGCATATATAAATAGTGCATGTATGCCCATCATTAGAAGTGGGTGGATGAAGAGAGGTAATCAAATGGTGGGCATACCCACCGATCAATCTCTTTTTTCATTCAGCCAACAGGCTGCATGAAAAAAAAGATTACAATACATGTCCAACAAGGACCAACAACGTACTGGTATGTTGCTGGACTTTGAATGGTTATACCAGAATGATGCCTGCGGGTATCATCTTGGTATCATTCTTTTCAGCCAGCGGCCGGCTTTCATGTAAAAGCAATCCTAGCGGCTAATTAGCCTCTGGACTGCTTTTACAAGCAGTGGGAGGGGATATAAAAAGCGCCATTGGGAAATTGGGAAAGCATTTTATCACACCGATCTTGGTGTGGTCAGATGCTTTGAGGGCAGAGGAAAGATCTAGGGTCTAATAGACCCCAGTTTTTTCAATAAAAGAGTACCTGTCACTATCTATTGCTATCATAGGGGATATTTACATTCCCTGAGATAACAATAAAAATTATAAAAAAAAATAAAAATGGAAGGAATAGTTTAAAAATGAAATAAAAAAGCAAAATAAATAATAATAATAAAAAATAAAAAAAAACACCCGTGTCCCACCCTGCTCTTGTGCAAAGGCGAACGCAAGCGTCGGTCTGGCATCATATGTAAACAGTAATTGCACCATGCATGTGAGGTATCACCGCGAAGGTCAGATCAAGGGCAGTAATTCTAGCAGTAGAACTCCTCTGTAAATCTAATGTGGTAACCTGTAAAGGCTTTTAAAAATGTATGTAGTTTGTCACCACTGCGCGTTTGTGCGAAATTTTAATGCATGTCGTGTTTGGTATCCATGTACTTGGCCTAAGATCATCTTTTTTATTTCATCAAACATTTGGGCAATATAGTGTGTTTTAGTGCATTAAAATTAAAAAAGTGTATTTTTCCCCAAAAAATGCGTTTGAAAAATCACTGCTCAAATACTGTGTGGAAAAAAAATGCAACACCCACCATTTTAATCTGTAGGGCCTTTGCTTTAAAAATAAATATAATGTTTTGGGGTTCAACATAATTTTCTTGCAAAAATTTTTTTTTTTCATGTAGACAAAAAGTGTCAGAAAGGGCTTCGTCTTCAAGTGGTTAGGAGAGTGGATGATGTGTGACATAAGCTTCCTAATGTTGTTCATAAAATGCCAGGACAGTTCAAACCCCCCCCCCCCAAATGACCCCATTTTGTAAAGTAGACACCCCAAGCTATTTTTTGAGAGGCATGTAGAGTACATGGAATATTTTATATTTTGACACAAGTTGCGGGAATAAGACAATTTTTTTTTTTTTTTTTTGCACAAAGTTGTTACTAAATGATATATTGCTCAAACATGCCATGGGCATATGTGGAATTACACCCCAAAATACATTCTGTTTCTTCTCCTGAGTACGGGGATACCACATGTGTGAGACTTTTTGGGAGCCTAGCCGCTTACGGGACCCCAAAACCCAAGCACCGCCTTCAGGCTTTCTAAGGGTGTACATTTTTGATTTCACTCCTCACTGCCTATCACAGTTTGGGAGGCCATGGAATGCCCAGATGGCACAAACCCCCCCCAATGACCCCATTTTGGAAAGTAGACACCCCAAGCTATTTGCTGAGAGGTATGGTGAGTATTTTGCAGATCTTGCTTTTTGGCACAAAGTTTTGAAAATTGAAAAAAAAAAAAAAATTTTTTTCTTTTGTTTCTTTATTTTCAAAAACAAATGAGAGCTGTAAAATACTCACCATGCCTCTCAGAAAATAGCTTGGGGTGTCTACTTTCCAAAATGGGGTCATTTGGGCGGGTTTTGTGATATCTTGGCATTTTATGGCCTTCAAAACTGTGATGGGTAGTGAGGAGTGAAATCAAAAATTTGCGCCCTTAGAAATCCTGAAGGCGGTGATTGGTTTTTGGGGCCCCGTACGTGGCTAGGCTCCCAAAAAGTCCCACACATGTGGTATCCCCGTACTCAGGAGAAGCAGCAAAATTTATTTTGGGGTGTAATTCCACATATGCCCATGGCATGTGTGAGCAATATATCATTTAGTGACAACTTTTTGTAATTTTTTTGTTTTGTCATTATTCAATCACTTGGGACAAAAAAAAAATATTCAATGGGCTCAACATGTCTCTCATCAATTTCCTTGGGGTGTCTACTTTCCAAAATGGGGTCATTTGGGGGGGGGGGGTTGTGATATCTTGGCATTTTATGGCCTTCAAAACTGTGATGGGTAGTGAGGAGTGAAATCAAAAATTTGCGCCCTTAGAAATCCTGAAGGCGGTGATTGGTTTTTGGGGCCCCGTACGCGGCTAGGCTCCCAAAAAGTCCCACACATGTGGTATCCCCGTACTCAGGAGAAGCAGCAAAATGTATTTTGGGGTGTAATTCCACATATGCTCATGGCATGTGTGAGCAATATATCATTTAGTGACAACTTTTTGTAAATGTTTTTTTTTTGTCATTATTCAATCACTTGGGACAAAAAAAAATATTCAATGGGCTCAACATGCCTCTCAGCAATTTCCTTGGGGTGTCTACTTTCCAAAATGGGGTCATTTGGGCGGGTTTTGTGATATCTTGGCATTTTATGGCCTTCAAAACTGTGATGGGTAGTGAGGAGTGAAATCAAAAATTTGCGCCCTTAGAAATCCTGAAGGCGGTGATTGGTTTTTGGGGCCCCGTACGTGGCTAGGCTCCCAAAAAGTCCCACACATGTGGTATCCCCGTACTCAGGAGAAGCAGCAAAATTTATTTTGGGGTGTAATTCCACATATGCCCATGGCATGTGTGAGCAATATATCATTTAGTGACAACTTTTTGTAATTTTTTTTTTTTGTCATTATTCAATCACTTGGGACAAAAATAAAATATTCAATGGGCTCAACATGTCTCTCATCAATTTCCTTGGGGTGTCTACTTTCCAAAATGGGGTCATTTGGGGGGGGGTTTGTGATATCTTGGCATTTTATGGCCTTCAAAACTGTGATGGGTAGTGAGGAGTGAAATCAAAAATTTGCGCCCTTAGAAATCCTGAAGGCGGTGATTGGTTTTTGGGGCCCCGTACGCGGCTAGGCTCCCAAAAAGTCCCACACATGTGGTATCCCCGTACTCAGGAGAAGCAGCAAAATGTATTTTGGGGTGTAATTCCACATATGCCCATGGCATGTGTGAGCAATATATCATTTAGTGACAACTTTTTGTAAATGTTTTTTTTTTTTGTCATTATTCAATCACTTGGGACAAAAAAAAATATTCAATGGGCTCAACATGCCTCTCAGCAATTTCCTTGGGGTGTCTACTTTCCAAAATGGGGTCATTTGGGGGGGTTTTGTACTGCCCTGCCATTTTAGCACCTCATAAATTAAAACCTGTGTAAATTCCAGAAAATTTACCTAGTTTGTAGACGCTATAACTTTTGCGCAAACCAATAAATATACGCTTATTGACATTTTTTTTACTAAAGACATGTGGCTGAATACATTTTGGCCTACATGTATGAATAAAATTGAGTTTATTAGATTTTTCTTATAGCAAAAAGTAGAAAATATCATTTTTTTTTTTAAATTTACGGTCTTTTTCCGTTTATATCGCAAAAAATAAAAATAGCAGAGACAATCAAATACCATTAAAATAAAGCTCTATTTGTGGGAAGAAAAGGACGGAAATTTTGTTTGGGTACAACATTGCATGACCACGCAATTACCAGTTAAAACAGCGCAGTGCCAAATTGTAAAACACCTCTGGTCTTTATGCTGCGTATTGGTCCGGGGCTTAAGTGGTTAAGGCTTGTTTTACTGAAAAAAAAAACTAGTGCAGGAAGAGTATCCTTGTAGATTCCTAAAAAAAAGACACTCCCGCCAATGTCTTTAAAATATGAGAATAAGAGTATTTACGAGTCATTTCAATTCAAAAATGGCAATACCAAATCCTCTGTAACACAGTTACTCGACACCTTGCGATACTGCAAAAAAGAACACCACAGCTTCCACGCAGCTTCATAACATGCCCACGTGGAGGGAGCCAAGGAGTTTTTGAATAGTAAGCCTCACTGGAATCATATCAGTCTCCATAAATGCACAGGACACAAACGTCCGATCTGGTCTGCATCTATAGCTAATTTCCGAAACCTGTCCATCTGTTGATGAGACAACGAGTCTGCAATGAGATTATCAATGCCCGGAACATATTAAGCTTTTAGCCATATATTCCGTTCTAAACATTGAAATACCAAATAACAAAGAAAATAAATAACAGGTAATGATTTGGAAACCAAACAGTTAATCTCAAAAACAACCCCTTATTATCAGAATGCAGCATAATTCTCCTATTTTCAAACTATTTTCCCCACAGTTCAAAAACTACAATAACAGGAAACAACTTTAGAAGGACAATATTAGTAGTAAAACCCTTATAAATCAAAGAAGAATGCCATCTATTCGCCGACCAATGACCCTGCCAAAAGGCCCCAAATCCGCAAGCTCCAGAAGCATCTGTAAAAAGATTAAGAGCTGCTGAAACACAAAAGGGGGCTTGCCATAAAGAGTATCCATTAAAAGAGTATAAAGACTTGTGCCAAATTAACAAATCATCACAAATGTCGGCAGTGACTCTAGACAAAATGTTTAGGGGTAGTATCTCCTGAAATAGCTCTATAAAGGAATTTTGAGAATATTCTTCCCATAGGTATCACTCTAGATGCAAATGCCAACAAACCCAATAATGACTGAATCATTCTTAAATGAACCTTCTGTTTAGATAAAATAAAATCCAACATCAGTCTGGTTTTTACAACTTTTTCCATAGAAAGACGAAATTCCATGGCTACAGGGTCAATTTGAACACCAAGAAAATCCAAACAAGTGGTTGGGAAAACAGACTTCTCAGGAGCTAAATGGACCACGAATAAATGAGAAATCATTTGAAATTCAGTGAAAATATATAAACAATCCAAAGTTACCATTGATGTTACCATTGAATAAAAAATCATCTAAATAGTGTATACAATTATAAGAACCCAAACGACAACTAACCACCCATTCTAGAAAAGTAGAAAAAAGCTCAAAATAATGACAGAACAACCCATAGGTAAACACTTATCAAAAAAGTATGTATTTGATAAGAAAAAATTATAAATATGCAAACTAAAGAATGTAAAATGGTAAACTATAACATTTATGACATTATACAAAAAATGCAGCGCTATGCGTATAACAATATATGACACCCAAGTGCTCAAAAATAAACTGAATCACAAAGGATTAAATATAGGTCCAAATGTATATAAACTCCAAATGGATGTGATGAAACATAAAATTGAATCAGTTCCAAATTATATAGGTGAATCTTCCAAAGTAAATAAGTGACTTGTGACGTAACCACCACCACGTGAAGGGGAGGCTTACCAGATGTAGTGGACCCAATGCACATATGTGTATGGGGTCAAACAGGCTGAATATGTATATGTCCATACATATGGAAACCAGGCCGGCACAGTGCACCCTTATGTCCAAGGTCCAAGCTCAGGAAAAAACACCAGAAGTTCAAGCCAATAGGAGTAATGAAATGGCTCACATAAAGTTCATGTGGAAAAAGAAGGGAGATGGCACATAGCGTAATAACGCAAAGGAATTTTAATGAATATAGGCAGATACACTTACATTCAATCCATGAATATAGCGCTTTGCAAAGACACTCAATGGCAGCAGTGGAGGCCCCCGACGCGTTTCGCAAAACCTTGCATCAATTTTATGTTTCATCACATCCATTTGGAGTTTATATACATTTGGACCTATATTTAATCCTTTGTGATTCAGTTTATTTTTGAGCACTTGGGTGTCATATATTGGTATACGCATAGCGCTGCATTTTTTGTATATTGTTTGTTGTTGCTTTTTTCCACAGGTATTGTAGCTGCTTATATGTGTTAGCAGCGCGAATATTGTTTGTATTTTTTATAACATTTATGACACATGGAAGAAAAGGGTACCAGCGTGAGTACCCATAAGAATAAAAATGAAAAAGAGATTAAAATAAATCAGAACTGGCTGGAAATTGTACATGTGGTGTAATATATGGGAAATAAAATGTTACATATGCAGAATGCAGCAACCGACAGGTATGGACAGCCCATGGGCCATGGGCACACAACTAGGAGGTGTGACCTTTTGTATAGTATATGGAAACATACATATGTAGGACCCATACAAAGATAAGGCCTATGTGCAAGAAGAAGTGGGGGGGGGGAAATTATTCCATAGGAGGATGTAAATGGTACACGGTCAGTTAAAATGTAGTGGGTAGTAGAGATTGGGATGAATGTAAGACAGACTGCATCATGTCCGATGGGTCGATGTTATCTCTGCGTTCTCTGTTATTTATATGAAATTAGAGGATGGAATGTATTTCAATGTCCTCATTCAGGCATCCAGGGCTCAAGCTATCCAAAGTGTAGATCCAAAAACTCTCTCTTTCACAGAGACGCTTAATGCGCTCTGCTCAGGGGGGGTCTTTAGGGAATAGTTTTCACTACCCAAACCTGTAGTCCCTTGGTGGAACTGGGGTGTCTGGGGATCGTGAGTTCTTTACACTTTTCTATAGATCTGTTGAATGAAGGGACCACCACACACTGATTGAATCTTGGCCTGACCCTGCTAAACCGGACGAATTTCAATCAGTGTATGGGCAGCTTAACAAAATAATATTATACCTATATATGTTTTAAAAGTTTTTTACAGATAAAAGGTAAAATTTGGCTGTGTATAAAGGGGCAGTGTGTCATCTTTTTTTATAACCTACCTATCTATCAATCTATATATATATATATATATATATATATATATATACACATATATACTGTAAACTCAAATGTGACAAAATACCAGGGTGAATAGAGTGAAAGCACCATCCCTTGGGACCACCCTCTTTCCACCTCCCAGCACCGCTTGTTTTAGAGACTACAGAACCAAGTATCTTTCTGTGGTGCATTGTAAATTGTGTGAAATGTGTTAACAAGAAAATCTGTAAAATACAGTATTGTGCAAAAAGTTTAGGCAGGTGTAAAGGAATGCTGTAAAGTAAGCATGTTTTCAAAAATATATATTTTAAACACTTCCCGCCCGGTCAATAGGGAATTGACGTCCGGGAAGTGGTTCTGTTATCCTGACTGGACGTCTATTGACGTCCAGCAGGATAACATGCCGGCGCACGCCCGCGGGTGGCTCGCATTGCGGCGATCGCGAGTGCGGGGTGTCAGTCTGACACCCCGCATCTCCGATCGTGATAAGAAGCCTCTGTCAGAGAGCTGATCATCGCGTGAACCAGGAAGTGCCGGTAAACGGCATTTCTCGGTTCACGCTGACAGGGAGAGCAGATCGGCGGCTCTCCCTGTCAGAGGGGGGGTCTGTGCTGATAATCAGCACATTGATTATCAGCACAGCCCCCTCAAATGTAAAAATGACATGCCCAGCAGTGCCCCATATAAAATACTCTGCAAGTGCCAATCACTGCCCACCACAGTGCCAATCACTGCCCAGTAGAAACACCTGTCAGTGCCTCATCATCAGTGCTGCCCATTAGTGCCACCTGCCAGTGCCACCTGGCAGTGCCAATCAGTACCGCCTATGAGTGCCAATCAGTGCCGCCTGTCAGTGCCCATCACAGCCACCTGTCAGTGCCCATCAGTGCCGCCTGTCAGTGCCCATCAGTGCCGCCTGTCAGTGCCCATCAGTGCCCATCAGTGCTGCATATCAGTTCCGCCTATTGGTGCCCATCAGTGCTGCATATCAGTGCCCCCTATCAGTGCTCATCAATTCTACATATCAGTGCCTCCTCATCAGTGCCCATCAGTGCAACTTTGTCAATGCCAACTTATCAGTGCCCATCAGTGCCACCTCATCAGTGCCCATCAGTGGCACCTCATCAGTGCCCGTCAGTGAAGGGGAAAACAACATTTTATGACAGAAGCTAAAAAAAACATTTTTTTTCAAAAAAATTGGTCTTTTTTAGCTTTTTTAGTAAAAAATAAAAACCGCAGAGGTGATCAAATACCACCAAAAGAAAGCTCTATTTGTGGGAAGAAAATTATAACAATTTAGTTTGGGTGCAGTGTAGTATGACCGCACAATTGTCATTCAAAGTGTGACAGCGCTGAAAGCTGAAAATTGTCCTGGGCAGGAGGGGCGTAAGTGCATGGTATTGAAGTGGTTAACCACTTCAGCCCTGGACCATTTGGCTGGCCAAAGACCAGGCCACTTTTTGCGATTCGGCACTGCGTCGATTTAACTGACAATTGCGCAGTCGTGCGACGTGGCTCCCAAACAAAATTGACGTCCTTTTTTTCCCATAAATAGAGATTTCTTTTGGTGGTATTTGATCACCTCTGCGGTTTTTATTTTTTGCGCTATAAACAAAAATAGAGCAACAATTTTGAAAAAAAAAACAATATTTTTTACTTTTTGCTATAATAAATTTCCCTAAAAAATATATTATTTTTTTTTCCCTCAGTTTAGGCCGATACGTATTCTTCTACATATTTTTGGTTAAAAAAAAAAATCACAATAAGCGTTTATTGATTGGTTTGCGCAGAAGTTATAGCGTCTACTAAATAGGGGATAGTTTTATGGCAATTTTATTAATATTTATTTTTTTACCAGTAATGGCGGCGATCAGAGATTTTTATCGTGACTGCGACATTATGGCGGACACATCGGACACTTTTGACACCATTTTGGCCATGACCATTGTCATTTTTACAGCGATCAGTGCTATAAAAATGCACTAATTACTGTAAAAGTTACACTGGCAGTGAAGGGGTTAACCTGTAGGGGGCACTGAAGGGGTTAAGTGTGACCTAGGGAGTGATTTTAACTGTTAGGGGGCGTGGCTTTCCTTACACGTCACTGATCGCTGTTCCCGATGACAGGGAACAGACATTGAGTGAGATGTCACTAGGAAGAACGGGGAGATGTTGTGTTTACACTAACATCTCCCCGTTCTTCAGCTCTGTGACCCGATTGCGGGACACCTGCGGAAAACGAGTCCGTGGGTCCCGCGGGCGCGGTCACGTAGCTCGCGACAGGGTCACGAGCGCGCCGGCGGCGGCAGGCGCGACCACACCGCCGGCAAATTAAAGGGGACGTATATATACATCCATTTGCGCAGCCATGCCATTCTGTCGACAAAAATCCTCGTACAGGGGTCGGTAAGTGGTTAAAGTAGAACTATAGGCCAAACGTTTATTTTCAATTTGGACAAAGCCAGGAAGGGTTATAAACTCCTTACTGAGGAAAGGAAGGTGCGCCAAACTAAGTGCAGTATTAACGTTTTAATAACCATTAATAAAAACAGCCAAATGGCTACTCACAAATAGGAAGAAGTAATCAGGCATGTAGTGTATAAATTGTATACGGGGTCCGGTGTCATCAACAGTCCGAGGGAAGGATGTAGGTCCCAGATGGAGGATAAGGCTGAAGGCTGAAGGCAGATGTAGTGTCAGCAATGGAAGTCCTGGGCGTAGAGATGCTGTAAACGTGTAAGATGTTGTTCTTCCTGTAGTGGAGGAAGATCCAGGACGATGCGCATCAGCGTGCGCTTCAGCGTGGAGCGTATAGTGCCGTCGGACCGGAAGTGACGTGGTAAGAGGAACGGACCAATCGGATGACGCGTTTCTCAGCTTCCGCTGTTTCATCAGATCCAAGATGGCTGTTTTTATTAATGGTTATTAAAACGTTAATACTGCACTTAGTTTGGCGCACCTTCCTTTCCTCATTTATCTTCCAGAGCCTGTTTCTGCCTATGGCAGCTGCCGCTGGTGCATACATCATTTGATGGACATTGGAATTTTTTTGTGTATTTTCCAGTGACATTTTAACTCTTATTATGCCAGAACTATTTTTGCGCCATTTTACCTTTTTCTGTTGATATCTAAACTCCTTACTCCTTAGGGTACAGAAAAATGGCAGCAGGTGCTCTGGACTGATAAGTGGAATAGGTAAGTGTAAAATATTTGGCTGTAGCAGGAGGCAGTTTGCTTGCCAAATGTCTGGCAAGCACTAGAGCACTGGGCTGACTTTTCATTGGGGTGCAACCTATATGCTAAAGATGGTTTGCACCTAAATGAAAGGGGGTCTACTGTGCTGGGGGAGAGGTTTTTGGGAAGGCTTGAGGAGTATTTAAACTAGGATTGTGGGGGGAGGGTGAATTAGATTATATTGGGGTAGACAGGATAGACAGGGGTCAGCCCCTATTGGTGGGTGGAATGGGGAAAGATGGGGGGAGGGCCATGGCAGATGATATGAAGGTTCCTATGGTACAAATAACCATTGGAAAAAGGTACTATTTGTACTATAGTAAAAAAATATGCAACAAACATTTGCAAAATGGGACAGTTAATTAAAGTGTTTGTTCACCAATGCCAGAAGTCTGCCAAGCAAAATAGATGAGTTGGAAGCTCTGGTGCACGAGAAGAACTATGATCTAATTGGTATTGCTGAATCTTGGCTTCATTCTTCTCATGACTGGGCTATTAATATTCCAGGCTATGCTCTCTTTCGGAAAGATAGGGTAAAACGGAGGGGTGGTGGTGGTGTCTGTCTCTATGTGAGAAGTGATCTCAACGCGAGTGTGAAAGAGGACCTAGTTGATGGAGAGTGAGATGAGTCTGAAACATTATGGGTGGAACTGTACATGGGTGTGCATACTTCAAAGGTTGTCATTGGAGTTTGTTATAGGCCACCCAGTGTTAGTGAGGAGGTGGAGACTCAGCTCTTTGCACAGATGGAAAGGGCTGCAAGGGCTGGGACAGTGATAATAATAGGGGATTTTAACTACCCAGAAATAGACTGGAGTAATGACAATGCTGGGACAGTTAAAGGGCAAAAATGTATAAACCTATTACAAGACAATTTTAAAGTCCAATTTATTGAGGTCCCGGCTAGGAATGACGCTCTGCTGGACCTGGTAATCTCAAACCATGCAGAGCTTATTACCAATATTCATATAAGAGAACATCTGGGTAACAGTGACAATAACATGATTTCATTTCATGTTAGCTGTAAGCAACAAACACATATGGGTATGATTAAAACACTTAACTTTAAGAGAGCAAATTTTCCAAGTACGAGGGCTGCTCTACTGGACTCAGACTGGGAGGGAATATTGGCATCAATTGACACAGAACAGAAATGGGAAGTGACTGTATGTAAACTCACTGCAAAGTATATCCCTAAGGGCAATAAGTTTAAAAGGCTAAAAATAAAACCTATGTGGCTTATGGCCAAAGTTAAAATGACTATTATTAATAAAAAAAGAGCTTTTATAAAATATAAAAATGAAGGAACACTATCATCGTTTAAATGTTACAAAGAATATAACAGAATATGTAAAAAGGAAATCAAGGAAAATTCAAAATGAACAACAGATTGCAAAAGATAGTAGGACAAACCCCACAAAATTCTTCAAATATATTAATAGTAAAAAGGTCAGGGTTGAGCATGTAGGCCCTTCACAAAATAATCTAGAGTGGGTGACTGGGGACCAAGAGAAGGCAAATGTATTAAATACTTTCTTCAGCTCTGTGTATACAAAGGAGCTCATGTCCATAATGGGCGTGATACTGACCTAGTCCTAAATGATCCACAATGGCTCAAAAGTGATATGGTCCAGAAATATTTAGACAGAATAAAGGTGGATAAAGCACCTGGACCAGATGGCATCCACCCACGGATCCTAAAAAGAATTGAGCTCTGTAATTTCAAAGCCATTGTTTCTAAAATTTAGGGATTCGTTGATGACTGGAATAGTACCACTGGATTGGCGCAGGGCCAATGTGGTGCCCATATTTAAAAAGGGATCAAAGTCTTTACCAAGTAACTAAAGACCTGTTAGTTTAACTTCTATAATCGGGAAGATACTGGAGAGTTTATTAACCACTTAACGACCGCCCACTGTAAATATACGTCGGCAGAATGGCACCGACAGGCAGAATCATGTATATCTACGTGATCGCCTTTGTATAGTTGGGGGGTCCGATCGGACCCCCCTTCTTTACAGTGAGCGGCCGTTATTCGTTTGGGAGCCATCAGGGATGAGGGGACGGCTGTTCGATTCTGGCCACCCCCTCTCGATCGCTCCCAGCGAATCGAATCCTTCCCCTGCCTGTGTAATGTTTACACAGGCAGAGGAAGTGATGTCATCTCTCCTGCGGCGCTCACATATACCGAGCGCCGCACAAGAGAAGATGCAGGTTAGTGCACAAAACACTACACTGACACCAGGACACATAGGCACATAAATCGCCCCCCAGGCCCCCCCAGACACCCCAGATCACCCCCTAGATCACCCCCCAGCCCCCAGTCACAGTGTCACTGATTGCAGTGACCATTTATTTACTGATCACTGCAATCAGTGACATTTGTGACTGTAAAAGTGTCACTAAAGTTATTTTCCGCCATAGTGTCGCAGTCACGATAAAAATCTCTGATCGCCGCCATTACTGGTAAAAAAATAAATATTAATAAAATTGCCATAAAACTATCCCCTATTTAGTAGACGCTATAACTTCTGCGCAAACCAATCAATAAACGCTTATTGTGATTTTTTTTTAACCAAAAATATGTAGAAGAATATGTATCGGCCTAAACTGAGGAAAAAAAAATTAATATATTTTTAGGGAAATTTATTATAGCAAAAAGTAAAAAATATTGTTATTTTTTTCAAAATTGTCGCTCTATTTTTGTTTATAGCGCAAAAAAAAAAGGCAGAGGTGATCAAATACCACCAAAAGAAATCTCTATTTATGGGAAAAAAAGGACGTCAATTTTGTTTGGGAGCCACGTCGCACGACTGCGCAATTGTCAGTTAAATCGACGCAGTGCCGAATCGCAAAAAGTGGCCTGGTCTTTGGCCAGCCAAATGGTCCGGGGCTGAAGTGGTTAACCACTTCTATACCATGCACTTACGCCCCTCCTGCCCAGGACAATTTTCAGCTTTCAGCGCTGTCACACTTTGAATGACAATTGTGCGGTCATACTACACTGCACCCAAACTAAATTGTTATAATTGGTGGGTGGAATGGGGAAAGATGGGGGGAGGGCCATGGCAGATGATATGAAGGTTCCTATGGTACAAATAACCATTGGAAAAAGGTACTATTTGTACTATAGTAAAAAAATATGCAACAAACATTTGCAAAATGGGACAGTTAATTAAAGTGTTTGTTCACCAATGCCAGAAGTCTGCCAAGCAAAATAGATGAGTTGAAAGCTCTGGTGCACAAGGAGAACTATGATCTAATTGGTATTGCTGAATCTTGGCTTCATTCTTCTCATGACTGGGCTATTAATATTCCAGGCTATGCTCTCTTTCAGAAAGATAGGGTAAAACGGAGGGGTGGTGGTGGTGTCTGTCTCTATGTGAGAAGTGATCTCAACGCGAGTGAGAAAGAGGACCTAGTTGATGGAGAGTGAGATGAGTCTGAAACATTATGGGTGGAACTGTACATGGGTGTGCATACTTCAAAGGTTGTCATTGGAGTTTGTTATAGGCCACCCAGTGTTAGTGAGGAGGTGGAGACTCAGCTCTTTGCACAGATGGAAAGGGCTGCAAGGGCTGGGACAGTGATAATAATAGGGGATTTTAACTACCCAGAAATAGACTGGAGTAATGACACTGCTGGGACAGTTAAAGGGCAAAAATGTATAAACCTATTACAAGACAATTTTACAGTCCAATTTATTGAGGTCCCGGCTAGGAATGCTGGACCTGGTAATCTCAAACCATGCAGAGCTTATTACCAATATTCATATAAGAGAACATCTGGGTAACAGTGACAATAACATGATTTCATTTCATGTTAGCTGTAAGCAACAAACACATATGGGTATGATTAAAACACTTAACTTTAAGAGAGCAAATTTTCCAAGTACGAGGGCTGCTCTACTGGACTCAGACTGGGAGGGAATATTGGCATCAATTGACACAGAACAGAAATGGGAAGTGACTGTATGTAAACTCACTGCAAAGTATATCCCTAAGGGCAATAAGTTTAAAAGGCTAAAAATAAAACCTATGTGGCTTATGGCCAAAGTTAAAATGACTATTATTAATAAAAAAAGAGCTTTTATAAAATATAAAAATGAAGGAACACTATCATCGTTTAAATGTTACAAAGAATATAACAGAATATGTAAAAAGGAAATCAAGGAAAATTCAAAATGAACAACAGATTGCAAAAGATAGTAGGACAAACCCCACAAAATTCTTCAAATATATTAATAGTAAAAAGGTCAGGGTTGAGCATGTAGGCCCTTCACAAAATAATCTAGAGTGGGTGACTGGGGACCAAGAGAAGGCAAATGTATTAAATAGGGATGAGCTTCGTGTTCGAGTCGAAGATACGTTCGACTCGAACATCGGCTGTTCGATCGTTCGACGAAGATCGAACGATTTGGGCCGTTCGCGCCAAATTCGAGTGACGCGAACGGCCCACAATGCACTACGCCATCGCAGTGTCATCCAGGCGCTGTGATTGGCCAAGCATGCACTGTGACCCCGCATGCTTGGCCAATCACAGCGCCGGCAGCGAGGAGAGCAATGATTGGCCACAGGCAGGATGCCTGTGGCCAATTATTGCTGAGGGTGTTTAGTACACGCCCCACACTATAAAAGGCCGCCAGCACGGCGGCCTAGTGTAGTGTGTTCCGGAGCAGGGATAGAGCAGCATAGGCAGGGACAGTGACTTTTATTTCTTTCTTGCTTAACCTGGATTCCTTTAGTTTAGGGAAAGAGAAGGATAGGTAGGGAGAGTGTCAGTGTGTTTTGTGCTTGTGCTATAGTGTGCTTAAAAAAAAAAATTTTTCTAGGGACAGAAAACTGTAGGTAGGGAGAGTGTCAGTTTCTTTCACTGTGCAAGTCCTTGTTTCTAGGGACCTGGAAGGACAGTGAGTGAATTCTCCTTGTGCTATATTGTGCTTAAAAAAAACATTTTTTCTAGGGACAGAAAACTGTAGGTAGGGAGAGTGTCAGTTTCTTTCACTGTGCAAGTCCTTGTTTCCAGGGAGCTGGAAGGACAGTGAGTGAATTCTCCTTGTGCTATATTGTGCTTAAAAAAAACATTTTTTCTAGGGACAGAAAACTGTAGGTAGGGAGAGTGTCAGTTTCTTTCACTGTGCAAGTCCTTGTTTCTAGGGACCTGGAAGGACAGTGAGTGAATTCTCCTTGTGCTATATTGTGCTTAAAAAAAACATTTTTTCTAGGGACAGAAAACTGTAGGTAGGGAGAGTGTCAGTTTCTTTCACTGTGCAAGTCCTTGTTTCCAGGGACCTGGAAGGACAGTGAGTGAATTCTCCTTGTGCTATATTGTGCTTAAAAAAAACATTTTTCTAGGGACAGAAAACTGTAGGTAGGGAGAGTGTCAGTTTCTTTCACTGTGCAAGTCCTTGTTTCTAGGGACCTGGAAGGACAGTGAGTGAATTCTCCTTGTGCTATATTGTGCTTAAAAAAAACATTTTTTCTAGGGACAGAAAACTGTAGGTAGGGAGAGTGTCAGTTTCTTTCACTGTGCAAGTCCTTGTTTCCAGGGACCTGGAAGGACAGTGAGTGAATTCTCCTTGTGCTATATTGTGCTTAAAAAAAACATTTTTTCTAGGGACAGAAAACTGTAGGTAGGGAGAGTGTCAGTTTCTTTCACTGTGCAAGTCCTTGTTTCCAGGGACCTGGAAGGACAGTGAGTGAATTCTCCTTGTGCTATATTGTGCTTAAAAAAAACATTTTTTCTAGGGACAGAAAACTGTAGGTAGGGAGAGTGTCAGTTTCTTTCACTGTGCAAGTCCTTGTTTCTAGGGACCTGGAAGGACAGTGAGTGAATTCTCCTTGTGCTATATTGTGCTTAAAAAAAACATTTTTTCTAGGGACAGAAAACTGTAGGTAGGGAGAGTGTCAGTTTCTTTCACTGTGCAAGTCCTTGTTTCCAGGGACCTGGAAGGACAGTGAGTGAATTCTCCTTGTGCTATATTGTGCTTAAAAAAAACATTTTTTCTAGGGACAGAAAACTGTAGGTAGGGAGAGTGTCAGTTTCTTTCACTGTGCAAGTCCTTGTTTCCAGGGACCTGGAAGGACAGTGAGTGAATTCTCCTTGTGCTATATTGTGCTTAAAAAAAACATTTTTTCTAGGGACAGAAAACTGTAGGTAGGGAGAGTGTCAGTTTCTTTCACTGTGCAAGTCCTTGTTTCTAGGGACCTGGAAGGACAGTGAGTGAATTCTCCTTGTGCTATATTGTGCTTAAAAAAAACATTTTTTCTAGGGACAGCAAACTGTAGGTAGGGAGAGTGTCAGTTTCTTTCACTGTGCAAGTCCTTGTTTCTAGGGACCTGGAAGGACAGTGAGTGAATTCTCCTTGTGCTATATTGTGCTTAAAAAAAACATTTTTTCTAGGGACAGAAAACTGTAGGTAGGGAGAGTGTCAGTTTCTTTCACTGTGCAAGTCCTTGTTTCTAGGGACCTGGAAGGACAGTGAGTGAATTCTCCTTGTGCTATATTGTGCTTAAAAAAAACATTTTTTCAAGAGACAGAAAACTGTAGGTAGGGAGAGTGTCAGTTTCTTTCACTGTGCAAGTCCTTGTTTCCAGGGACCTGGAAGGACAGTGAGTGAATTCTCCTTGTGCTATATTGTGCTTAAAAAAAACATTTTTTCTAGGGACAGAAAACTGTAGGTAGGGAGAGTGTCAGTTTCTTTCACTGTGCAAGTCCTTGTTTCTAGGGACCTGGAAGGACAGTGAGTGAATTCTCCTTGTGCTATATTGTGCTTAAAAAAAACATTTTTTCTAGGGACAGAAAACTGTAGGTAGGGAGAGTGTCAGTTTCTTTCACTGTGCAAGTCCTTGTTTCCAGGGACCTGGAAGGACAGTGAGTGAATTCTCCTTGTGCTATAGTGTGCTTAAAAAAAACATTTTTTCTAGGGACAGAAAACTGTAGGTAGGGAGAGTGTCAGTTTCTTTCACTGTGCAAGTCCTTGTTTCCAGGGACCTGGAAGGACACTGAGTGAATTCTCCTTGTGCTATATTGTGCTTAAAAAAAACATTTTTTCTAGGGACAGAAAACTGTAGGTAGGGAGAGTGTCAGTTTCTTTCACTGTGCAAGTCCTTGTTTCCAGGGACCTGGAAGGACAGTGAGTGAATTCTCCTTGTGCTATATTGTGCTTAAAAAAAACATTTTTTCTAGGGACAGAAAACTGTAGGTAGGGAGAGTGTCAGTTTCTTTCACTGTGCAAGTCCTTGTTTCCAGGGACCTGGAAGGACAGTGAGTGAATTCTCCTTGTGCTATATTGTGCTTAAAAAAAACATTTTTTCTAGGGACAGAAAACTGTAGGTAGGGAGAGTGTCAGTTTCTTTCACTGTGCAAGTCCTTGTTTCCAGGGACCTGGAAGGACAGTGAGTGAATTCTCCTTGTGCTATATTGTGCTTAAAAAAAACATTTTTTCTAGGGACAGAAAACTGTAGGTAGGGAGAGTGTCAGTTTCTTTCACTGTGCAAGTCCTTGTTTCCAGGGACCTGGAAGGACAGTGAGTGAATTCTCCTTGTGCTATATTGTGCTTAAAAAAAACATTTTTTCTAGGGACAGAAAACTGTAGGTAGGGAGAGTGTAGTTTCTTTCACTGTGCAAGTCCTTGTTTCCAGGGACCTGGAAGGACAGTGAGTGAATTCTCCTTGTGCTATAGTGTGCTTAAAAAAAACATTTTTTCTAGGGACAGAAAACTGTAGGTAGGGAGAGTGTCAGTTTCTTTCACTGTGCAAGTCCTTGTTTCTAGGGACCTGGAAGGACAGTGAGTGAATTCTCCTTGTGCTATATTGTACTTAAAAAAAACATTTTTTCTAGGGACAGAAAACTGTAGGTAGGGAGAGTGTCAGTTTCTTTCACTGTGCAAGTCCTTGTTTCAAGGGACAGAGAAGGACACCTGAAGGTAGCCCTTATTGCTTTTTTCCCATCTCCCTGCAGGCCATCTATTAGAATGTCTGGAAGGCAAACAAGGAGAGGCAGACAGTCAGGAGGCAATAAAAGAGGGCAAGCAGGCTCTGTGTCTGGGGGCAACAGTGCTGGTCGTGGACGCGGTGCATTGTCATCAGCACATGGCCATGGGACACGCTTGTCCTTCTTTTCGGCAGCTGGACATGTTGAGCCACATCATGCCGAAGACTTGGTAGAGTGGATGACCAAGCCCTCCTCCTCCTCCTCATCCTCTCTCACCCAGGCTCAGGGTACTGGCAAAGCAGCTGCCAAAGCGTCCTCTTCCCTGGTATCAATGTCAGACTCATCATCAGTCACTCCTTCCCTAGACCCACCATGTCCTCCTCCTGAGGAGTCCCCCGAACTGTTTGAGCACAGTGTTGGGTACATGCTCCAGGAGGATGCCCAGCGTTTCGAAGGGTCTGATGATGAAACCCAGCTACAGGAAGGCAGTAGGGTGAGAGCAGACAGAGGGGATGCTCAAGAAGGACACCAATCTGGCAGTCATGTTCCAGCAGCTGCAGCATACTGCCAGATTGGCTCCAGTGATGAGGAGGGAGGGGATGATGAGGTCACTGACTCCACGTGGGTGCCTAATAGGAGAGAGGAGGAGGAGGATGAGGAGGAGGCACATCTCCAACGAGACAGGATGCCCTTTGGTGGCCAGCGTAAGGGCAGTACACCGACGGAATCACACCGCAGAGCTCCGCCTGTGCAGGGCGCTGCCTCTGCCCGTCATTCAAAAAGTTCCTTGGTGTGGGCCTTTTTTGAGGCTAGTGCATCAGATCGCACAGCTGCTGTTTGCAACATATGTCTCAAGCGTATATCGCGTGGCCAAAACATCAGCCGCTTGGGTACCACATGCCTGACCAGACATATGTTGACCTGCCATGCAGCTCGTTGGCAAGCCTACCTCAAAGACCCACACCAAAGAACAAAGCGGACCTCTCCTTGCACCGCATCAGCTGGGATCTCCAACCCCACTATAACTTCAGTCCTCTCAGAAACATGCACTGAGAGGAATGAAGGTGTAGAATTAGGTGTGTCACAGCCAAGTACTTGCGGCCACTCTGCTAGCAGTACACCGACGTCCGATTCTAGCAGGCAAATTTCCCTGCCCCAGCTGCTGGACCGTCGAAAGAAGTTCACTCCCAGCCATCCACATGCCCAGCGGTTGAATGCTAGCTTGGCTAAATTGCTAGCGCTTCAACTGCTGCCTTTTCAGTTGGTAGACTCGGCCCCCTTCCGTGAGTTTGTGCAATGTGCGGTTCCTCAGTGGCAGGTTCCCAAACGCCACTTTTTCTCACGGAAGGCTATTCCGGCTCTCTACCGGCATGTGGAAGGCAATGTCTTGGCCTCGCTGGACAGGGCGGTCAGCGGTAAGGTGCATATTACCGCTGACTCATGGTCCAGCAGGCATGGACAGGGACGTTACCTTTCTTTCACGGCCCATTGGGTCACTCTTTTGGCAGCTGGGAAGGATGCAGGACAAGGTGCAGTAGTGTTGGAGGTTGTCCCACCGCCACGCCTCCAAAATGCTACTACTGGTTGTGACACACCTCTCTCCTCCACCCCCTCCTCTTCTTCTTCCTCCATGGCCTCTTCCTGTGGTTTGTCCTATGAACCAGCGGTGCTCCGTAGCCGTTCACGTGGCTACGCAAGTACGCAGGCAAAAAGATGCCATGCCGTGCTTGCGCTGGTGTGTTTGGGGGACAGAAGCCACACTGGGGCAGAGGTCCTGTCTGCTCTGCAGGGACAGGCCGAGAGGTGGTTGACGCCACGCCAGCTTAAGCCAGGAATGGTGGTTTGCGACAATGGCACCAACCTCCTCTCCGCCCTCCGACAGGGACAACTGACCCATGTGCCCTGTGTGGCTCACGTCCTTAACCTGGTGGTGCAGCGGTTCTTGGGCAGGTACCCGGGCTTACAGGATGTCCTGAGGCAGGCCAGGAAAGTCTGTGTGCATTTCCGCAGATCTTATAATGCCAGTGCTCGCCTGGCTGAGCTGCAAAAGGAGTTGAACCTGCCCAAGAACCGCCTTATATGTGACATGCCCACCAGGTGGAACTCAACGTTGGCCATGCTGCAGCGGCTGCACACACAGCAGAGGGCCATCAATGAGTACCTGTGCGACTACGGCACCAGGACAGGGTCAGGGGAGCTTGTTTTTTTTTCTCCACGCCAGTGGGGCATGATCAGGGATGCATGCACTGTCCTGGCACCATTTGAGGAGGCCACGAGGATGGTGAGCAGTGACAGTGCATGCATCAGTGACACTGTACCTCTTGTCCACCTGTTGGAGCACACGCTGCGTGGAATAATGGACAGGGCACTTGAGGCAGAACAGAGGCAGGAAGAGGAGGACTTCCTTGCCTCTCAAGGCCCCCTTTACCCAGACAGTGTTCCTTCTGTCCCACCCATCGCACAGGAAGAGGAAGAGGAGGAGGAGGAGGAGGAGGAGGAGGAGGATTGTGTCAGCATGGAGGTGGAGGCTGGCACTCAGCATCATCAGCAGCAGTCTTTTAGGGATGATTTACAGTCCCAAGAAACCAGTGGACTTGTACGTGGCTGGGAGGAGGTGACTGTGGATCATGTCGTCCTTAGTGACCCAGAGGACTCCGGAGCGAATGCCTCAGCAAACCTACGCTGCATGGCCTCCCTGATCCTGCAAAGTCTGCGGAAGGATCCTTGTATTCTTCGGATCAAGGAGAGGGACCATTACTGGCTGGCCACTCTCCTTGATCCACGGTACAAGGGTAAGGTTGCGGACCTTATGTTACCGTCGCAGAGGGAGCAGAGGATGAGACAACTCCGGGAGGCCTTGCAGAAAGGTCTGTGCAACGCGTTCCCAGAGACTGGGAGGTTACAAACTCCTGGTCCAGGACAACGAGTTGCTGAGGCTTCGGCCAGTCAAAGAAGGAGCGGTGGGGAAGGTGGCCGTCTGACCGATGCGTTCAGACAATTCTTTAGTCCGCAGCCCCAAAGTATGATTGGTTCCAGCAACCATCGCCAGCGTCTGATAAACATGGTGCAGGAATATCTAGGGGCAAGGTCAGACTTGGACACCTTCCCCACCGAAAATCCTCTGGCTTACTGGGTCTTGAGGATGGATCACTGGCCAGAGCTTGCACAGTATGCAATTGAGCTACTGGCCTGTCCTGCATCCAGCGTTCTTTCGGAACGCACATTCAGTGCTGCTGGAGGATTTGTCACGGATCACAGGGTGCGCCTGTCCACCGACTCGGTTGATCGACTGACTTTCATCAAGATGAACCAGTCTTGGATCACCACCAGCTACCACACACCTGATGCTGATATAACAGACTAATTGATTTTAACATGTCACGTCCCTTCAAGACTGATGCTGATGCTGAGTGCCTGTGCTGTTATGTTGACTGGCTATCCTCCTCCTCCGAGTCCTCAATGATACGATTGATGATGATAGCTTGGAAGATCATTTTTGTTTATGGGTGCCGCCACCAGTGGCTAAGGCCCAATTTTTCAGCCCCTGTTTTACAGGGGCGTGTACTTACAATTTTTTTAGCAATAATTTGCCATAGGGCTCATTGCTGTGCTCCAAGTACAGTATCTGTGAGGGGTTGTAGTGTTGTGCCACCAGTGCCTAAGGCCCAATTTTTCAGCCCCTGTTTAACAGGGGCGTGTCATTACAATTTTTGAAGCAATACTTTGCAACAGGGCTCATTGCTGTGCTCCAAGTACAGTATCTGTGAGGGGTTGTAGTGTTGTGCCACCAGTGCCTAAGGCCCAATTTTTCAGCCCCTGTTCAACAGGGGCATGCAATTACAATTCTTGATGTAATAATTCACAGCAGGGCCCATTCCTGCACCCACCAAGAGTAAGTCTGAGGGCTTACAGTGTTGTGGCAACGCCACCACCACCACCACCACGAAAGGCCCAATTTTTCAGCCCCTGTTCAAAAGGGGCATGTAATTACAATTCTTGATCTAATAATTCACAGCAGGGCCCATTCCTGCACCCACCAAGAGTAACTCTGAGGGCTTACAGTGTTGTGGCAACACCACCACCACCACCACCACCACGGAAAGCCCAATTTTTCAGCCCCTGTTCAACAGGGGCATGCAATTACAATTCTTGATCTAATAATTCACAGCAGGGCCCATTGCTGCACCCACCAAGAGTAACTGTCAGGGCTTACAGTGTTGTGGCACCAGCACCAGCATCAAAGGCCCAATTTTTACTACCACTGTTCAACAATTATATGTAATTAAAATTCCTGATTTAATAGTTGACAGCAGGGCGTTCCAGCACCAACCAAGAGTAACTGTGAGTGCTTACAGTGTTGTGCCAACACCAACAACTAAGGGGCCTATTTCTGCAGAGTATATACGGCAGGTCCCTACTTTCAAACATCCAACTTACAAACGACTCCTACTTGCAAACGAAAGAAGACAACAGGAAGTGAGAGGAAATCTACCCCTAGGAAGGAAAATTCTCTCCTGTAAGAATAAATATGGGAGAAAGGTGTCTCCTCTGTACTGATGCTTTATCAGCAATCCTTGTTTCAAGAAAAACACCACATTTCAAAAACAGTTGTCATTGGGACGGAAAGTGAGGTGAAATGTTCTGAACAGGGGCACAGACAGCAAAACAAATGTTACAGGGGTGATAACCCTTACCTATGTTTCCCAAAAAGTTTAAAAATAGATTTTTGGGCTGGAGCTACACTTCAACAATGTACCTGTTCAAAATTACAAACACATTCTACATAAGAACAAACCTACAGTCCCTGTCTTGTATGCACCGCCTGTATACGGCTGTTCAGAGTATATAGGGCCTTTTTTATTTTATGTGCGGGGTTCCCCTTAATATCCATACAAGACCCAAAGGGGCTGGTAATGGGCTGGGGTAGGGGGGGGGTCATGGGGTAGCTATGCCATTTTTCTTAAAGATTTTCATCCATATTACCGGGAGCAGACATTACATTAAAGCCGCAAGCAGTTTTAAATGGCTTTTTTTTCCTTTAGAAGTGTCATTTTGTGCAGGGACAGTTCTAAACACGGGAAACACGTGGCACTTCACAGGCATACTTTAGACACCCCCCAGGTACGATATTTAAAGGAATATTTGACTTTTTTTTTTCACTTTATGCATCATTAAAATGACTGCTCCCGAAAAACGACCGTTTTTAAAACTTCTTTTTGCATTGATACATGTCCCCTGGTGCAGAACCCGGGTTCCCAAACCCTTTTTAGGACAATAACATGCATAATAGTTGTTATAATTAGCACTTTAGAATTTGAACGTTCGCATCCATTGTATTTAATAGGGTTCTAATGTTCGTACGAACTTTCGGTCCGTTCGCGGGTTCTGGTGCGAACCGAACCCGGGGGTGTTCGGCTCATCACTAGTATTAAATACTTTCTTCAGCTCTGTGTATACAAAGGAGCTCATGTCCATAATGGGCGTGATACTGACCTAGTCCCAAATGATCCACAATGGCTCAAAAGTGATATGGTCCAGAAATATTTAGACAGAATAAAGGTGGATAAAGCACCTGGACCAGATGGCATCCACCCACGGATCCTAAAAAGAATTGAGCTCTGTAATTTCAAAGCCATTGTTTCTAAAATTTAGGGATTCGTTGATGACTGGAATAGTACCACTGGATTGGCGCAGGGCCAATGTGGTGCCCATATTTAAAAAGGGATCAAAGTCTTTACCAAGTAACTAAAGACCTGTTAGTTTAACTTCTATAATCGGGAAGATACTGGAGAGTTTATTAACCACTTAACGACCGCCCACTGTAAATATACGTCGGCAGAATGGCACCGACAGGCAGAATCATGTATATCTACGTGATCGCCTTTGTATAGTTGGGGGGTCCGATCGGACCCCCTTCTTTACAGTGAGTGGCCGTTATTCGTTTGGGAGCCATCAGGGATGAGGGGACGGCTGTTCGATTCTGGCCACCCCCTCTCGATCGCTCCCAGCGAATCGAATCCTTCCCCTGCCTGTGTAATGTTAACACAGGCAGAGGAAGTGATGTCATCTCTCCTGCGGCGCTCACATATACCGAGCGCCGCACAAGAGAAGATGCAGGTTAGTGCACAAAACACTACACTGACACCAGGACACATAGGCACATAAATCGCCCCCCAGGCCCCCCCAGACACCCCAGATCACCCCCCAGCCCCCAGTCACAGTGTCACTGATTGCAGTGACCATTTATTTACTGATCACTGCAATCAGTGACATTTGTGACTGTAAAAGTGTCACTAAAGTTAGTTTTAGGTCCAGTGTAGCCCCTAACCCCCCCTAATAAAGGTTTAACCCCCTGATCGCACCCCAGATAACCCTTTCACCCCCTAGCACCGCCGTCGCTAAGCGATCATTTTTCTGATCGCTGTCTTAGCGTCGGTGATGCCGATCGGTAGCCAGTTATTTTTTTTAGGTTCGCCGCAGGTTTTTATAGCGTCGGTACCCCCATATATTACCTAATAAAGGTTTAACCCCCTTGATCGCCCCCAGATAACCCTTTCACGCCCTATCACCACTGTCGCTAAGCGATAATTTTTCTGATCGCTGTCTTAGCGTCGGTGATGCAGATCGGTAGCCAGTTATTTTTTTTAGGTTCGCCGCAGGTTTTTATAGCGTCAGGTACCCCCATATATTACCTAATAAAGGTTTAACCCCCTTGATCGCCCCCCAGGTAACCCTTTCACCCCCTATCACCACTGTCGCTAAGCGATCATTTTTCTGATCGCTGTCTTAGCGTTGGTGATGCCGATCGGTAGCCAGTAATTTTTTTTAGGTTCGCCGCAGATTTTTATAGCGTCGGGTACCCCCATATATTACCTAATAAAGGTTTAACCCCCTTGATCACCCCCCAGGTAACCCTTTCACCCCCTATCACCACTGTCGCTAAGCGATAGTTTTTCTGATCGCTGTCTTAGTGTCGGTGATGCCGATCGGTAGCCAGTAATTTTTTTTAGGTTCGCCGCAGGTTTTTATAGCGTTAGGTACCCCATATATTATCTAATAAAGGTTTAACCCCCTTGATCGCCCCCCAGGTAACCCTTTCACCCCCTATCACCACTGTCGCTAAGCGATCGTTTTTCTGATCGCTGTCTTAGTGTTGGTGATGCCGATCGGTAGCCAGTAATTTTTTTTAGGTTTGCCGCAGGTTTTTATAGCGTCAGGTACCCCCATATATTATCTAATAAAGGTTTAACCCCCTTGATCGCCCCCCAGGTAACCCTTTCACCCCCTATCACCACTGTCGCTAAGCGATCGTTTTTCTGATCGCTGTCTTAGTGTCGGTGATGCCGATAGGTAGCCAGTAATTTTTTTTTTAGGTTCGCCGTCAGGTTTTTATATAGCGTCAGGTACCCCCATATATTACCTAATAAAGGTTTTAACCCCCTAATTGCCCCTAGTTAACCCTTTCACCAGTGATCACCATATAAGTGTTACGGGTGACGCTGGTTAGTTAGTTTGCTTTTTATAGTGTCAGGGCACCCGCCGTATATAACCCAATAAAGGTTTAACCCCCTGATCGCCCGGCGGGTGATATCAATTAGGTTTTAGCATCAGAGAGGGTCTGCGTCACACCCCAGGCAGCGTCAGGTTAGTGCCAGTAGCGCTAACACCCACGCGTGAAGCATACACCCCCCTTAGTGGTATAGTATCTGAACAGATCAATATCTGATCAGATCTATACTAGCGTCCCCAGCAGTTTAGGGTTCCCAAAAACGCAGTGTTAGCGGGATCAGCCCAGATACCTGATAGCACCTGCGTTTTGCCCCTCCGTCCAGCCCAGGCCACCCAAGTGCAGTATCGATCGATCACTGTCACTTGCAAAACACAACACACATAACTGCAGCGTTCGCAGAGACAGGCCTGATCCCTGCGACTCCAGTGCTGTAGGAGGTGATTTCACCACCACAGTTAAAAAAAAAGCATATATGCTGAAGCATTGGGGCAGCAGGGGCGGAGGAGCAGAGGAGCGATTTTGCTTCTAATGCCGCATACATACGGTCTAAATTCCGACGTAGGCTTGCCCGTGGAAAAGTCTGACCATGTGTACGCGGCATAACTTTTGTGGGAAGATGCCCCCATGCTTTGGCATATATAAATGGTGCATGTATGCCCATCATTAGAAGTGGGTGGATGAAGGGCGGTATTCTAATGGTGGGCATACCCACCGATCAATCTTTTTTTTTCGTTCAGCCAACAGGCTGCATGAAAAAAAAGATTACAATACATGTCCAACAAGGACCAGCAACGTACTGGTATGTTGCTGGACTTTGAATGTTTATACCAGAATGATGCCTGCGGGTTTAGGTATCATCTTGGTATCATTCTTTTCAGCCAGCGGCCGGCTTTCATGTAAAAGCAATCCTAGTGGCTAATTAGCCTCTGGACTGCTTTTACAAGCAGTGGGATTTATTGTCCCCCCCCGGATATAAAAAGCGCCATTGGGAAATTGGGAAAGCATTTTATCACACCGATCTTGGTGTGGTCAGATGCTTTCAGGGCAGAGGAAAGATCTAGGGTCCAATAGACCCCAGTTTTTTCAAAAAAAGAGTACCTGTCACTACTTATTGCTATCATAGGGGATATTTACATTCCCTGAGATAACAATAAAAATGATAAAAATAAATAAATATGGAAGCAACAGTTTAAAAATAAAATAAAAAAGCAGAATTAATAATAATTAAAAAAAAAAGCACCCCTGTCCTGCCCTGCTCTTGCCCTATGTAAACAGCAATTGCACCATGCATGTGAGGTATCACCGCGAAGGTCAGATCGAGGGCAGTAATTTTAGCAGTAGACCTCCTCTGTAAATCTAACGGCGTAACCTGTAAAGGCTTTTAAAGGCTTTTAAAAATGTATGTAGTTTGTCGCCAATGCGCGTTTGTGTGAAATTTTAAAGCTTGTCGTGTTTGGTATCTATGTACTTGGCCTAAGATCATCTTTTTTATTTCATCAAACATTTGGGCAATATAGTGTGTTTTAGTGCATTAAAATTAAAAAAAGTGTATTTTTTCCCCAAAAAATGCGTTTGAAAAATCGCTGCGCAAATACTGTGTAGAAAAAAAAATGCAACACCCACCATTTTAATCTGTAGGGTCTTTGCTTTCAAAATATATATAATGTTTGGGGGTTCAACATAATTTTCTTGCAAAAAAAAATATGTTTTCATGTAAACAAAAAGTGTCAAAAAGGACTTTGTCTTCAAGTGGTTAGAAGAGTGAATGTAAGCTTCCTAATGTTGTGTATAAAATGCCAGAACAGTTCAAAACCCCCCCAAATGACCCCATTTTGGAAAGTAGACACCCCAAGCGGCTAGGCTCCCAAAAAGTCCCACACATGTGGTATCCCCGTACTCAGGAGAAGCAGCAAAATGTATTTTGGGGTGTAATTCCATATATAACCATGGCATGTGTGAGCAATATATCATTTAGTGACAACTTTTTGTAATTTTTTATTTTTTTTGTCATTATTCAATCACTTGGGACAAAAAAAAAATATTCAATGGGCTCAACAGGCCTCTCAGCAATTTCCTTGGGGTGTCTACTTTCTAAAATTGGGTCATTTGGGGGGGGTTTGTGCTATTTTGGCATTTTATGGCCTTCGAAACTGTGATAGGTAGTGAGGAGTGAAATCAAAAATTTGTGCCTAGAAATCCTGAAGGCGGTGCTTGGTTTTCGGGGTCTCGTACGCGGCTAGGCTCCCAAAAAGTCCCACACATGTGGTATCCCCGTACTCAGGAGAAGCAGCAAAATGTATTTTGGGGTGTAATTCCATATATAACCATGGCATGTGTGAGCAATATATCATTTAGTGACAACTTTTTGTAATTTTTTTTTTTTTGTCATTATTCAATCACTTGGGACAAAAAAAAAATATTCAATGGGCTCAACAGGCCTCTCAGCAATTTCCTTGGGGTGTCTACTTTCTAAAATGGGGTCATTTGGGGGGGGTTTGTGCTATTTTGGCATTTTATGGCCTTCGAAACTGTGATAGGTAGTGAGGAGTGAAATCAAAAATTTGCGCCCTTAGAAATCCTGAAGGCGGTGCTTGGTTTTCGGGGGCCCGTAAGCGGCTAGGCTCCCAAAAAGTCCCACACATGTGGTATCCCCGTACTCAGGAGAAGCAGCAAAATGTATTTTGGGGTGCAATTCCACATATAACCATGGCATGTGTGAGCAATATATCATTTAGTGACAACTTTTTGTAATTTTTTTTTTTTTTTTTTTAGTCATTATTCAATCACTTGAGACAAAAAAAAAATATTCAATGGGCTCAACATGCCTCTCAGTAATTTCCTTGGGGTGTCTACTTTCCAAAATTGGGTCATTTGGGGGGGGTTTTGTACTGCCCTGCCATTTTAGCACCTCAAGAAATGAGATAGGCAGTCATAAATTAAAAGCTGTGTAAATTCCAGAAAATGTACACTAGTTTGTAGACGCTATAACTTTTGCGCAAACCAATAAATATACGCTTATTGACATTTTTTTTACTAAAGACATGTGGCTGAATACATTTTGGCCTAAATGTATGACTAAAATTGAGTTTATTCGATTTTTCTTATAACAAAAAGTAGAAAATATATTTTTTTTTCAAAATTTTCGGTCTTTTTCCGTTTATATCGCAAAAAATAAAAATCGCAGAGGCAATCAAATACCATTAAAAGAAAGCTCTATTTGTGGGAAGAAAAGGACGCAAATTTCGTTTCGGTACAACATTGCATGTCTGCACAATTTACAGTTAAAGCAGCGCAGTGCAAAATTCTGAAAACAGCTCTGGTCCTTTAGCTACAAAATGGTCCGGGGCTTAAGTGGTTAAAAGACCACATAGACAAGTTCTTGTTGGAAAAATATATATTTAAAGCAACAGACAGCATGGATTCATGAAATACAGAAGTTGTCAAACAAACCTGATTTATTTTTATGAGGAGGTAAGTAAAACTTTGGACAGAGGGGTGGCTGTGGATGTGGTATACCTGGATTTTGCAAAAGTGTTTGACACAGTTCCCCACACACGCCTCATGTGTAAAGTAAAGTCTACAGGCTTGGAAAGATCAATTTGTAAAAGAATAGAAAACTGGCTACAAGACTGAATTCAGAGAGTAGTAGTTAATGATTCGTACTCTGAATGGTCTAAGGTTATCAGTGGTGTACCCCAAGGTTCAGTGTTGGGACCCTTACTTTTTAATACCTTTATAAATAATATAGGGTCTTAGATTAAAAGTAACATTTCTGTCTTTGCAGATGACACTAAGCTATTCAGTGGAATAATGTCCTTACTGGATGTCTTCAATTTACAAGCCAAACTCAATGCACTGTCTAATTGGGCAACTAAGTGGCAAATGAGGTTTAATGTTGATAAATGTAAAGTTATGCACTTAGGGGCTAAGAATAGGCATGGATCATACATACTAGGGGGAGTACAACTGTGGGAATCAATAGCGGAGAAGGATCTGGGGGTTTTGGTAGATCACAAGCTCAATAATAGCATGCAATGCCAAGCTGCGGTTTCCAAAGCGAGCAGTTCTTTCTTGTATTAAGAGAGGTATGGACACCAGAGAGAGAGAGAGATATCATTTTGCCCCTGTACAAATTATTATTAAGACCGCATCTGGAATATGCAGTTCAGTTTTGGGCACCAGTTCTCAAAAGGGTTATCGGGGAACTGGAGAAAGTGCAGAGAAGGGCAACCAAACTGATAAGTGGCATTGAGGAGCTCAGCCATGAGGAAAGATTAAAGGAACTGAATCTATTCCCTCTTGAGAAGAGGAGATTAAGGGGGATATGATCAACATATACAAATACATAAGTGGTCCATATAGTGAACTTGGTGTTGAGTTATTCACTTTAAGGTCATCAAAGAGGACAAGGGGGCACTCTTTACGACTAAAGGAAAAATAGATTTAATCTCCAAATACAGAAAGGTTTCTTCACAGTAAGAGCTGTGAAAATGTGGAATAGACTCCCTCCAGAGTTGGTTCTGGCCAGCTCAGTAGATTGCTTTAAAAAAGGCATGGATTATTTCCTAAATGTACATAATATAACTGGGTACTAATATTTATAGGTAAAGTTGATCCAGGGAAAATCTGATTGCCTCTCGGGGGATCAGAAAGGAATTTTTTTCCCCTGCTGTAGCAAATTGGAGCATGCTTTGCTGGGGTTTTTCGCCATTCTCTGGATCAACTGTGGGTGAAGGATTGTGTATATGGGATTGTATTATTTATCTATTTATTTATTTTGGTTGAACTAGATGGACTTGTGTCTTTTTTCAACCTAACTAACTATGTAACTATATGATTGTCCCCAAATATATTCTGCAGCAGGATAATGATCCCAAACATACACCAATGTCATTAAGATAGTAAAGAAGAACTTGTCTTGGAAGTGATAGTTTGGCCCCAACAGAGCCCTGATCTCAACATCATTGAGTCTGTCTGGGATTACATGAAGAGGATTTTGGGCAGCCTACATCCACAGAAGGCCTGTGGTTAATTCTCCAAGATGTTTGAAGTGCAAGTGTACCTAGATGCTGTTTTGAAGCCAAAGGGTGATCACATCATATATTAATTTGATTTGGATTTCTATTTAGTTCATTTACTTTTAATTTTGTTAATTGTTACAAATAAGCTATTAACACTTTTAGTTCCAAAAGCATTCTCAATTTACAACATTTGTTCATACTTGCCTAAAGTTATTTGCCCAGTAGGGATGAGCCGAACACCCCCCTGTTTGGTTCGCACCAGAACCTGCGAACAGCCAGAATGTTCGCGTGAACTTTAGAACCCTATTAAATGCAATGGACTCAAACGTTCGAAATCAAAAGTGCTAATTATAAAGGCTTATATGCAAGTTATTGTCCTAAAAAGTGTTTGGGGACCCGGGTCCTGCCCCAGGGGACATGTATCAATGCAAAAAAAGTTTTAAAAACTGCTATATTTTCGGGAGCAGTGATTTTAATAATGCTTAAAATGAAAAAATAAAAGTGGAATTTTCCTTTAAATTTCGTACCTAGGGTGTGTGTATAGTATGCATGTAAAGTCGCGCTTGTTTCCCGTGCTTAGAACTGTCCCTGCACAAAGTGTCATTTCTGAAGGAAAAAAAGTCATTTAAAACTCACTCGCGGCTATAATAAATTGTCGGCTCCCGGCAATACATAGAAAAGTCATTGATTAAAAAAGAAAAAAGCGTGGGGGTCCCCCCAAATTCAATTACCAGGCCCTTCAGGTCTGGTATGGATATTAAGGGGAACCCTGCCGCAAATGTAAAAAAATAAAATGCGTGGAGTTCCCCCAAATATCCATACCAGGCCCTTCAGGTCTGGTATGGATTTTAAGGGGAACTCCACCCCAAATTTAAAAAAAAAATGGCGTGGAGTTCCCCCCAAAATCCATACCAGATCCTTTATCCGAGCACGCAACCTGGCAGGCCGCAGGAAAATAGGGGGGGACGAGAGAGCGCCCCCCCTCCTGAACCGTACCAGGCCACATGCCCTCAACATGGGGAGGATCGCAGGAATGTTTTTTTTTTTTTTTTTTTTGTTTTTTAATAAAGGACTTTTCCAAGGTGTTTGTGTGTTTTTATTTACATTTTTTTACACTTTCTTCATGAAATGGTAGGGGTACAATGTACCCCTTACCAATTCACATAGGGGGGGCCGGGATCTGGGGGTCCCCTTTGTTAAAGGGGTCTTCCAGATTCCGATAAGCCCCCTGCCCGCAGACCCCCACAGCCACCGGGCAAGGGTTGTGGGGATGAGGCCCTTGTCCCCATCAACATGGGGACATCCTCCCCATGTTGAGGGCATGTGGCCTGGTATGGTTCAGGAGGGGGGGCGCTCTCTCGTCCCCCCCTCTTTTCCTGCGGCCTGCCAGGTTGTGTGCTCGGATAAAAGGTCTGGTATGGATTTTGGGGGGAACTCCACGCCATTTTTTTTTAAATTTGGGGTGGAGTTCCCCTTAAAATCCATACCAGACCTGAAGGGCCTGGTATGGATATTTGGGGGAACCGCACGCATTTTTTTTTATTTGCGGCGGGGTTCCCCTTAATATCCATACCAAACCTGAAGGGCCTGGTAATTGAATTTGGGGGGACCCCCATGCTTTTTTTTTTTTTTAAATCAATGACTTTTCTATGTATTGCCAGGAGCCGACAATTCATTATAGCCACGAGTGAGTTTTAAATGACCTTTTTTCCTTCAGAAATTACACTTTGTGCAGGGACAGTTCTAAGCACGGGAAACAAGCGTGACTTTACAGGCATACTATACACACACCCTAGGTACGAAATTTAAAGGAATATTTCACTTTTATTGTTTCATTTTAAGCATTATTAAAATCAATGCTCCCGAAAAAACGGCAGTTTTTAAAACTTTTTTTTGCATTGATACATGTCCCCTGGGGCAGGACCCGGGTCCCCAAACACTTTTTATGACAATAACTTGCATATAAGCCTTTAAAATTAGCACTTTAGATTTCTCCCATAGACTTTTCGAATTTGACGCGAACACCCCAAATTGTTCGCTGTTCGGCGAACGGGCGAACAGGCAATGTTCGAGTCGAACATGAGTTCGAGTCGAACTCGAAGCTCATCCCTATTGCCCAGTATTGTTGATTACCTGCAGCCAGCAGCAATAACCCCCCGCCCCAGAAACAATAGTTCTTCCAGCAGCCAGCATGAATAGGACTCCCAGGAGACCCCTCACACAACAATAGATCCCTCTCAGCAAAAAAGACCCCCAGCAATATGAGACCCCCACTGCAACAATAGATCCCCTACCAGAAACAATAGACCCCCCCACAACAAAGGATTCTGTAGCAGTCAGCATCAATAGACCCTCCAGCACACCCCTGCACCCTTTACCATTACATACATTTAGGGCTGGATGTGCCAGAACCACGTTCTCCCACGTTTCAGCTAAAAAAAGCCCTGTCTACACTACACAAGCCAAAGCAGAAAAAACAAGGCACTCTATATGGATTACTTGAGCTTGTTCTCAGACAACAAGGTAACCCTTCACTTGCTACTGTGCAAAACATACCTGCTCAATAATGGGTCATCACATTTTATTTATCACATTTTATTTATCAGGACAGAATCCGAAACTCACCCCTTGTTTCCTAGTGCAGTTATCCCAATGCCTAACATTTTTGGCAAACACTGCAGCCTCTTGTTACATGTAGAGATGAGGTTATGCATCCACTCAACTCATCTCTAACCTTAACTATGTTCTTCCACTAATTTGTACAATAACGCGCAGTGGACCGGGTCCTTCTCTACCCCATAGCTCATGGAAGCTGTGAGCAGGGAATGACCAAGCCTGCAGCTCATTGGAGTACAAAAAAGTGGGAGATTGAGGTTCAGGATAGAGATGAGTACGGAGGATGCCTGAGCTCATTTCTATATGCAACAAGGTTTTTTTTTCTCTTCTGTGATACTATTCTTATACACCAATGAGTCTGGTTGCATCTACTGTGGACATAGAGAAGGGCAGTTCTTGAAACAGAGTACACTGCTACAATGGAATTGCTTATTTGCCATTTATGTGCTCCATTTTATTTATCCCTGGGGAGTGTTAATTTTCATGAAATATCTGATGTATGTGTGAGATTACTTTATAAGCAATACCTACAAGTAAGTTTAGATAAATGTGCCAGATAATGGAACTGCCTGAGTCACATTTGTTAGCTTAGTGTAAGATTCCACAGAAAAGAAATGAGATGGATGAGATTAGGTTAAAACAGTTCAGGGGTGGATCACCTGGCAGTCTGCACTGTTTTCTGCTATAAAGGACAACCCAAACCGCATATAATCCCAGTTCACACATGAGTCACATTATTTAACTATTTTAATTAACTCTAGCTAGTAAATATTATTTAATTACACATCAACTATTTTGCTAACAACTATTATTAAAGAAAATGCAGTAAATAGAGATCTAGTTTATACTGTAAAAGCCAGTGTGTGGATCATGAGTAATCGAACTCAGTTGAGTAACCAATTTCACATGAACTGACTTTTTTCCCCGTCTATTAGAAATGATTAAAGCAAATACACACGTCACAATTAATGCAGAGAATCTGGAGTTTCTGATACTTTCCAGGAGAGGTTCTAGGGACTGTAGCAGTAAAGCTGAACTCTAGGCAGATATAAAAGACACAAAATAATGCAGCTCTGTAACTATTAACACATCATTGAATATATTTTAAAAAGCAAGTTGAGTAAATACCTGGGATTAAAGTGATGTCAACTAGGAATTAGTTCTGAGTTCTGTATGAAACCAGTTTCGGACCAAATTTTGCTTGTTCACGGGTAAAGATTCAATCCAAACTTTTGAGACATTCGGGAAGAATTGACCAGCTAAAAATCCCACAATGCACTGCAAAAGAAAATCATTTGTTTGCAGTGAACTGTCAGCTAGTAAGCAGTTGTCAGGAGCTGGTCATATCGTATCATGTTTCTTTTTTGTGGGTGTTGGTGCAGCTCACCAACTCTTATGCCCCATACACACGATCGTTTTTCATGCCGTTAAAAATGCCATTTTTAAAAATGGGCACTAAAACCGATCGTGTGTATGCTCCAGAGCATTTTTAACGACGTGAAAAACGGCCATTAAAATTTTCGAACATGCTCTATTTTTTCACGTAGTTTTTCATGTCGTTTTTTTTAACGACGTGAAAAACGATGGTGTGTATGCTTTGACGACGTGAAAAAAAAACGCGCATGCTCAGAATCAAGTATAAGACGGGAGCGCACGTTCTGGTAAAACTAGCATTTGTAATGGAGATAGCACATTCGTCACGCTGTAACGGACTGAAAAGCAGGAGGCTGAAAAGCGCGAATCGTCGCTCAACAAACTTTACTAACATGAAGGGTGGCACCATCCGAACGGAACTTCCCCTTTATAGTGCCGTCGTACGTGTTGTACGTCACTGCGCTTTGCTTGAACGTTTTTTAAAATGATCGTGTGTATGCAAGACAGGCTTGAGAGGAAACATAAAAAAAAACGACGAGAAAAACGTTGGTTTAAAAAATGGCGTGAAAAACGATCGTGTGTACGCCGCATAACAGTAGGTGTGATGGCTGCATTCAAATTTTTTTGTAGGCTTTCTTTCCTTTATTTTAATCTGGTTATCTGGCCAGCGAGTCTATTGTTTTTTAACAGAACAAGCTGCACTGCAGAAATAGCAGCTACAGGATTGAGACAAACCATTTAGCACTGCTTACAATGGTTAGGTGTATTTATGTACGTAAAACCTTTATCCCAAAAGGAAAACAAATCTGTTGCTGTAACTACTTATAAATAGAGTTGAGCGGACACCTGGATGTTCGGGTTCGACGGGTTCGGCCGAACTTCGCAAAAAAGTTCGAGTTCGGGACCCGAACTTGACCCGAACTCGACCCCGAACCCGAACCCCATTGAAGTCAATGGGGACCCAAACTTTTGAGGACTAAAATGGCTCTAAAAAACGAATGGAAAGGGTTAGAGGGCTGCAAATGGCAGCAAAATGATGTTAAGAGCATGGCAAGTGCTATGCAAACAAATGTGGTTAGGGAAATAACTTAAAATAACATAAAATACATACAAATAAAAAATAATAATCTTGACCTAGGAGGACGAGGTCCATATGGAGTAGGAGGTAGAAGCGGCGGTGGAGGAGGACGAGGTAGACAACACTGGTTTTTGTTTTTAAAAAGAGTGAGAAAGATCAAAAATACAACAATGGCTGGGTAAGGCCGGTATACATGTCTATTCTGCACAAGGTACAGACAAGTCCTGTGGGATCCATGCCTGGTTAATTTTAATGAACGTGAGCTTGTGATAACGCCCCCTACCGTGCTAAATACACGTTCAGATAATACACTGGCTGCAAGGCAGGCCAGCACCTCCAAGGCGTAAAGGGCAAGCTCAGGCCATGTGCCCAATTTGGAGACCCAAAAGTTGAAGGGGGCAGACCCGTCATTCAGTACGTGTAGGCGTGTGCACACATACTGCTCCACCATGTTGGTGAAATGCTGCCTCCTGCTAAGACGTTCCATATCAGCTGGTGGTGCTGGTTGTTGTGGCGTGCTGACAAAGCTTTTCCACATTTCGGCCATGCTAACCCTGCCTTCTGAAGTGCTGGCGGTTGGCGACCTCTTCCTCCTCCTCTGCCTTCGCCTTGTGCTTCCACTGTGCCCCCGCTGTCAGGTGGGAATGCCACCAGCAGCGCATCTACCAGCGTGCGCTTGTACTCGCGCATCTTACGATCAAGCTCCAGTGAGGGAATTAAGGACAGTACGTTGTCCTTGTAACGGGGATCCAGCAGCGTGGCCACCCAGTAATCAGCACAAGTTAGAATGTGGGCATCTCGGCGGTCGTTGACACTGCAGCATGTAATCACTCATGTGTGCCAGGCTGCCCAGAGGTAACGGAAAGCTGTCCTCTGTGGGAGGTGTATCGTCTGTGTCCTCTGTATCCCCCCCAGCCACGCACCAGTGATGGCCATGAGCTGGTCTGGGTGCCACCCTGCTGTGAACATGGTTCCTCCTCCTCCATCTCCTCCTCCTCATCCTCCACCTCGTCATCCTCCAGAACAGTGCCCTTGCTGGACAATTGTGTACCTGGCATTTGTTGGTGCAGGAACCCACCCTCGGAGCCACTTGTGAATGACTGCCTTGAAAGCCTTGGTGTCAGGGAAGGTTCCATCCGCTGGTGACACTGCCTGATATTTGGCGTACAGTACTGTGGTCCACCAGCAGGTGTCTCCTGGCAGACTGGAACTGCCAGGGGAACTTCCCCCTGGTAATGTTATGTGATCTTTGGGCCGCAGTACTGGTGTCCACCAGCGGGTGGTTCCTGGCAGTGTGGGACAGACAGCACCTTCTCCGTAAACATGAATACTGATGAGGTTATTTATTTTTCTCTGCTGGCAACTGAAAGTGGTGATTATTTCCGTCAGGCTTTGGAAGGATGGTCTAGGGACCAGTTGTTTACGGCTATCCGATCGGCTCACCTCCTGGTCGATCAGGGGTATATACTGTTTGGGGAGGTGCAGCCTCTGATTAAAATCTGTACTGAGCTGGCCCTGCCCTGTATTTCAGAGGGCCACGATGATTTCACTCCTCCTTTCACTATGAATCAGGTTAGATCCCTTGTATGGCTGTTTGAAGACGATCCTGATGATTTTTGTGAGCACTACTCAGCCAGTTCCCCACAGGTGATTGCTGAGTGCATTAAGTCTGGTCAGTCCTTTTGTTAAACAGGGAAATTTAAAACCACAGTTTTTACAACCTATACTCTTAGCATGGTCTGATATGTTACAATCAATCCCAGCCAACCCACAACAAACCACTTCTACCATCAGACACCTACCTGCTCAAAAGCCTTTTCTCTCATCACCCATAGCAACCCCAGTCGCAGCTCAGTATACGCTGCTTCCCACCAGATACCAATATCCAATTTCTGCTTCCTGTACCTATCCTGCATTTAATCCATCTGTCTCTTCTCAGCTACCTACAGCTTCCCCACAAGATTTTCCTCTGGCCACTGTTCCCTCTTCCTTGACATATCCCAGCCCTTCTCTTCAGTATGTCTCACCTCTTACCTACAGTCCTGTAGTCACCTACAGATCTCCAGCAGTTAAACCAAAAAAGAAACGGAAATTCTTTCCAACCCACACAATCCTGCCAGCAACCCAACCTGCCTTCACACCAACCAATCTGCTCCAGCCTGCAGTTCCAGGGCCAGCCTTCCAGCCTGCAGTTCCAGAGCCAGCCTTTCAACCTGCAGTTCCAGAGCCAGCCTTTCAACCTGCAGTTCCAGAGCCAGCCTTTCAACCTGCAGTTCCAGAGCCAGCCTTCCAGTCTGCAGTTCCACAGCCAGCCTTCCAGTCTGCAGTTCCAGGGCCAGCCTTCCAGCCTGCAGTTCCAGGGCCAGCCTTCCAGCCTGTAGTTCCAGAGCCAGCCTTCCAGCCTGCAGTTCCAGAGCCAGCCTTCCAGCCTGCAGTTCCAGAGCCAGCCTTCCAGTCTGCAGTTCCAGAGCCAGCCTGCCAGCCTGAGGTTCCCGTGCCAGCCTGCCAGCCTGAAGTTCCGGTGCCAGTGTACCAACCTGAGGTCCCGGTGCCAGCCTGCCAGCTTGAAGTCCCTGTGCCAGCCTGCCAGCTTGAAGTCCCTGGGCCAGCCTGCCAGCTTGAGGTTCCTGTGCCGGCCTGCCAGCTTGAGGTTCCTGTGGCGGCCTGCCAGCCTGAAGTGCCAGAGCCAGTCTTCCAGCCCAAAGAGCCAGTGTTCCAGCCTGAAGCGCCAGAGCCAGTGTTCCAGCCCGACATTCCGGTGCCTGCCCTCCAAACAGGAGTCCTGATGCTGGTGTCCCAGTTGGAAGATCCGGTGTCCCAGTCGGAAGATTCGGTGACCCCGCCTGAAGATTCGGTGCCCGTTTCCCCGGGCCTGAGGTTGTAGTGCCCGTTTCCCAGCCTGAGGTTGTGGTGCCCGTTTCCTGGCCTGAGGTTGTGGTGCCCGTTTCCTGGCCTGAGGTTGTGGTGCCCGTTTCCCGGCCTGAGGTTGTGGTGCCCATTGTGGTGCCCGTTTCCCAGTTTGAGGTTGTGGTGCCCGTTTCCTGGCTGGAGGAGCTTGTTACCCAGCTTAATGACCCAGAGCCGGCTGCCCAGCCTGAGATGTTCCTGTCTGCTGCCCAGCCTGAGATGTTCCTGTCTGCTGCCCAGCCTGAGATGTTCCTGACTGCTGCCCAGCCTGAGATGTTCCTGTCTGCTGCCCAGCTCGACGACCCGGAACCTACTCCCCAGCTCGATGACCCAGAGCCTGCTGCCCAGCTTCTCTGCCCGGACGTGCCCGCCGTCTGCCCGGATGTGCCCACCATCTGCCCGGATGTGCCGATGTCTGCCCGGATGTGCCTGTTGCCCAGCCTGATGTCAGAGACTATGGACATTTTCAGCTAGCTGGAGCAACCGGAGGCCGCTCCTTTGAGGGGGGGTACTGTCAGGGAAGGTTCCATCCGCTGGTGACACTGCCTGATATTTGGCATGCAGGTGTCTCCTGGCAGACTGGAACTGCCAGGGGAACTTCCCACTGGTAATGTTATGTGATCTTTGGGCCGCAGTACTGGTGTCCACCAGCGGGTGGTTCCTGGCAGTGTGGGACAGACAGCACCTTCTCCGCTCAGCTGTCACATGAGGACAATCACCACAGTCCTATAAATACCAGGCAGGTGCATACACACACCGCCCTGGTATTGTCCTCGTGCCCCTACCTGATACCTGATCCTGTTGTTCTGATCCTTGCTCTGCTCCCTGCTTGTCCCTGTCTGTCCACTCCTGGCCCCCTTCTGCTGACCTCCCGTTGATGATTCTGGCCTGGCCTGACTACGATTCTGGTTCCCCTTTACTACTGATGCTGGTTAGTTATTATCACTATTTGACTATTTGGTTGTTCATTTATACTGGTGGTGTGCTCACGTTTATATTTACTTATATCTATTTATATTAATAAACCATTTTACTTTATCTATTCCTGTTTGCGGTTTCCTCTGTTGCAGTCCACACAGTTCTGATCATACCTGATTCCTGACACTTGGAAATGATCCCTCTCCTACTCCTCCTCCTCCTGTGCCACATCCTCTTCCATCATCGCCCAAAGCATTTTTTCAAGGAGGCATAGAACTGGGATAGTAATGCTGAGAACGGCGTCATCGGCACTGGCCATATTGGTGGAGTAATCGAAACAGCGAAACAAGGCACACAGGTCTCGCATGGAGGCCCAGCTATTGGTGGTGAAGTGGTGCTGTTCCGCAGAGCGACTCACGCGTGCGTGCTGCAGCTGAAACTCCACTATCGCCTGCTGCTGCTCGCACAGTCTGGCCAGCATGTGCAAGGTGGAGTTCCACCTTGTGGGCACGTCACATATGAGGCGCTGAGCGGGAAGGCTGAAGTTACGCTGCAGCGCTAACAGACGAGCAGCAGCAGGGTGAGAACGCTGAAAGTGCGCACAGACGGCCCACACTTTCTGCAGCAGCTCTGGCATATCGGGGTAATTGTTAATGCACCACCAAATTCAGCACATGCGCCAGGCAAGGGATGTGCGTCAAACCGGCTAGGGCCAGATCTGCTACGAGATTTCGCCCATTATCACACACCACCAGGCCGGGCTTGAGGCTCACTGCCACCAACCACTCATCGGTCTGTTGTTCCATGTCCCTCCACAACTCCTGCGCGGTGTGGGTTTTTTCCCCCAAACAGGAAAGTTTTAAAACTGCCTGCTGTCGTTTACCCCTGGCTGTGCTGAAGTTAGTGGTGAAGGGTGTTACGCTGACTGGATTTGGAGGCGGTAGAGGATGAGGAAGCGGAGTAGGAGGAGTTAGCAACAGGAAGCAAACTTAAGTGCCCTGCAATCCTCGGTGGTGGAAGGACATGCGCCAAACTGCTATCCGCCTCAGGCCCAGCCGCCACTGCATTTACCCAGTGTGCTGTTAGGGAGATATAACATCCCGGACCGTGCTTACTGGTCCACGTATCCGTAGTTAGGTGGACCTTGCCACAGATGGCGTTGCGCAGTGCACACCTGATTTTGTCCCCCACTTGGTTGTGCAGGGAAGGGATGGCTCGCCTGGAAAAGTAGTGGCGGGTGGGCACAGCGTACTGTGGGACAGCCAATGCCATCAGGCTTTTAAAACTCTGCGTCCCCACCAGACGGAGTGACAGCATTTCAAAGGCCAGGAATTTTGAAATGCTGGCATTCAGGGCCAGGGATCGCGGGTGGGTAGGGGGGTACTTCCTCTTCCGCTCCAGTGTTTGGGAGATAGAGAGCTGAACGCTTCCATGGGACATTGTGGAGATGTTTGGTGACCCAGGTGGTAGTGTTGCTGGCAGATCCTCTGTTTGCGGGGTGGCAGGTGCCACTGTCCCTACAGAGGTGGGTGAAGAGGCGAGACTGCAGCAGAAGAGGAAGCAGGATGAGCCAGAGACCTTTCTTGGTTTTTGAGGTGTCTACTCCACTGCAGCTCATGCTTTGCACTTAGATGCCTGGTCATGCAGGTTGTGCTCAGGTTGAGAACGTTTATGCCTTTCTTCAGGCTCTGATTGCACAGCGTGCAAACCACTCGTGTTTTGTCATCAGCACATTGTCTGAAGAACTGCCACGCTAGGGAACTCTTTGGATCTGGCTTTGGTGTGCTCGGTCCCTTGCTGCGTTGGGCAGTAGCAGGCGTACTGTCTAGGGGACGGACGCTCCACTTTTGCACCCTGCTCCCTCTTCTGCTGTGCTGGTGGCTCTGTGCAACCACCGCCTCTTCCTCCGAACTACACAGGTCACCTGCATCACGTTGATTCCATGTGGGGTCGAGGACCTCGTCGTCCTCCACATCATCTTCCACCCAGTCTTCACCCCTGCCCTCCTTGTCGGTCTGCACAATTGCGAAAGAAGCAGCAGTTGGCACCTGTGTTTCTTCATCATCCGAGACGTTCTGCGATGGTCCTCCCATGTACTCATCTTGAAACATAAGTGGTTGGGCATCGGTGCACTCAATCTTTTCCACTTTTGGGGCAGGGCTAGGTGGATGGCCCTGGGAAACCCTGCTAACAGAGTCATCAAAAAGCAGAAGAGACTTCTGCATGACTTGGGGCTTAGACTGCTTGGCTGATTTGCAAGGGGGTGAGGTGAAAGTCTGATGGACATCGACTGCAGGTGCCAACTCTGATCTTTCAGCAGTAGACTGGGTGGAAGACAATGTGAAGGAACTGGAGGCACTGTCAGCAACCCAATCTACTATCGCCTGTACTTGTCCTGGCCTCAACATTCGTAGAGCCGCATTAGGCCCGACCAAATACCGCTGCAGGCTCTGTCGCCTACTCGCACCTGAGGAAGGTGTTTCACTTGTGCGTGTAGCTGGCACAGATCGACCACATCCTCTCCCTGCAACAGGAGCTCCACCAGCAGCACCACGACCGGGGCCACGTTCTGTATTTGACATTCTCCTCATATTTCTCAAATTTAGGATCTTGCCCTAAATGAGTGTTTTTTGAATAGCAGAATAGGGCAAACAGTATCTAAAGGGTGTATCTCACAGGTACAGATATGCAGAAAACACAGCAAAAAAAATTTTTTTGCCCTAATTTATTACATTTTGGAATAGCAGAATAGGAGAACAGTATCTAAAGTGAATATCTCACAAGTACAGATATGCAGAAAATGCACCCAAAAAAATTTTTGGGACAGAAAACGCAGCAAAAAAAATTTTTTTGCCCTAAATTATAATTTTTGGGGAATAGCAGAATAAGAGAACAGTATCTAAAGTGTGTATCTCACACGTACAGATATGCAGAAAATGCACCAATTTTTTTTTTTTTTTGCCCTAAATTATTATTTTTTTGAATAGCAGAATAGGAGAAAAGTATCTAAAGTGTGTATCTCACACAAACAGATATGCAGAAAATGCATCAAAAAATGTTTTTTGCCCTAAATTATTAGTTTTTTTGAATAGCAGAATAGGAGAACAGTATCTAAAGTGTGTATCTCACAGTAACATATGCAGTGCTGGTGCACTGAGCTTGTATAAAATGCCCGCCGACGCCAACCTAACTAACAGACGGATAAAAGTTATCTTTTCTCTGGCACTGGGCTCAGGGCAGGATAAAAAGATTGTGCACTGCACCCACACAACAAAAGCAAGGTAGATCGCTGAGTAATTTGATTTCTGAATCAGGACTCCTATCTAATTCTCTCCCTAAAGCAGCAGCAACCTTTCCCTACACTAACTAAAGCAGAGTGACGTGCTGTGCTATGTGCCTCTAACTTATATAGAGGCTGGGTCACATGCTGCACTGGCCAATCACAGCCATGCCATTAGTAGGCATGGCTGTGATGGCTTCTAAGGGCACACGAGTTAAACGAATGTTGATTGGCTGCCCTGCAGCTTTTTAAAATGCGCCATTACATTGCTGAACACCGAACCCGAACCCGAACATACAGTAAGTTGTTCGGGTTCGGGTCCCAGTACCAAAAACCCAAAAGTCCGGTAAGAACCCGAACTTTACAGTTCGGGTTCGCTCAACCCTACTTAAAAAGTGTTAGCTGGAGTTTGACTTTAGTTTGTTAGGGCATTTAAAAGTAATATGAACATCTCATGCCGCGTACAGACGGCCAGACTTTTGACCTGTCAAAACTCCGTCGGAATTTCCGACGGAAAAATAGAGAACCTGCTCTCTATCTAAGTCCGTCGGAAATTCCAATGGGAAAAGTCTGAGCTTTTCCATCGGAAATTCCGACCGTGTGCGGCATAACACTCCCCTCCTCCAAGATTAACAATGCTGCTGTCCAAAGGTGTCTTTGTTGCTCCTTCATCCAGAGTGTAGGCACTCTAATACACAAAGCATGTTACTGGCCAGATCACTAGCCTAAAAATAAAACTAACACAGCCATCACATCCAAGGATTACTAAACTGCAATATATTACATTTTTGGTTTTGGGTTTAATACCACTTTAACATGTTTATAAACAGTAAGTGCATATACAGTGTATATATATATATATATATATATATATATATATATATATGTAGCACACACGACCCTTCCACCCGGATAGTCCCTTTAGGAGCGGTCCTAGCAACCGGAGTGGAGCACGGATTAAAGCTTTCCTTTCCTTTTCTTATAAGATGCGATCAGGAGATTTCCTCTGCCACAGGAATGATTACTGTCCTGAACCTCCACAAATGAAGATGGCGGATCCCTCTTTAGGTAAGCCTCCAGGCCTCTCCCCGAGACAGCAGTACCGTCGCTATCTCCGCAGTAGTGATGAGCCGAACACCCCCGGGTTCGGTTCGCACCAGAACCCGCGAACGGACCGAAAGTTCGTACGAACATTAGAACCCTATTAAATACAATGGATGCGAACGTTCGAATTCTAAAGTGCTAATTATAACGACTATTATGCATGTTATTGTCCTAAAAAAGGGTTTGGGAACCCAGGTTCTGCACCAGGGGACATGTATCAATGCAAAAAGAAGTTTTAAAAACGGTCGTTTTTCGGGAGCAGTCATTTTAATGATGCATAAAGTGAAAAAAAAAAGTCAAATATTCCTTTAAATATCGTACCTGGGGGGTGTCTAAAGTATGCCTGTGAAGTGCCACGTGTTTCCCGTGTTTAGAACTGTCCCTGCACAAAATGACACTTCTAAAGGAAAAAAAAGCCATTTAAAACTGCTTGCGGCTTTAATGTAATGTCTGGTCCCGGTAATATGGATGAAAATCTTTAAGAAAAATGGCATAGCTACCCCATGACCCCCCCCCCCACCCCAGCCCATTACCAGCCCCTTTGGGTCTTGTATGGATATTAAGGGGAACCCCGCACATAAAATAAAAAAGGCCCTATATACTCTGAACAGCCGTATACAGGCGGTGCATACAAGACAGGGACTGTAGGTTTGTTCTTATGTAGAATCTGTTTGTAATTTTGAACAGGTACATTGTTTAAGTGTAGCTCCAGCCCAAAAATCTATTTTTAAACTTTTTGGAAAACATAGGTAAGGGTTATCACCCCTGTAACATTTGTTTTGCTGTCTGTGCCCCTGTTCAGAACATTTCACCTCACTTTCCGTCCCAATGACAACTGTTTTTGAAATGTGGTGTTTTTCTTGAAACAAGGATTGTTGATAAAGCATCAGTACAGAGGAGACACCTTTCTCCCATATTAATTCTTACAGGAGAGAATTTTCCTTCCAAGGGGTAGATTTCCTCTCACTTCCTGTTGTCTTCTTGCGTTTGCAAGTAGGAGTCGTTTGTAAGTTGGATGTTTGAAAGTAGGGACCTGCCGTATATACTCTGCAGAAATAGGCCCCTTAGTTGTTGGTGTTGGCACAACACTGTAAGCACTCACAGTTACTCTTGGTTGGTGCTGGAACGCCCTGCTGTCAACTATTATATCAGGAATTTTAATTACATATAATTGTTGAACAGTGGTAGTAAAAATTGGGCCTTTGATGGTGGTGCTGGTGCCACAACACTGTAAGCCCTGACAGTTACTCTTGGTGGGTGCAGCAATGGGCCCTGCTGTGAATTATTAGATCAAGAATTGTAATTGCATGCCCCTGTTGAACAGGGGCTGAAAAATTGGGCCTTTCGTGGTGGTGGTGGTGGTGGTGGTGTTGCCACAACACTGTAAGCCCTCAGAGTTACTCTTGGTGGGTGCAGGAATGGGCCCTGCTGTGAATTATTAGATCAAGAATTGTAATTACATGCCCCTTTTGAACAGGGGCTGAAAAATTGGGCCTTTCGTGGTGGTGGTGGTGGTGGCGTTGCCACAACACTGTAAGCCCTCAGAGTTACTCTTGGTGGGTGCAGCAATGGGCCCTGCTGTGAATTATTAGATCAAGAATTGTAATTACATGCCCCTGTTGAACAGGGGCTGAAAAATTGGGCCTTAGGCACTGGTGGCACAAAACTACAACCCCTCACAGATACTGTACTTGGAGCACAGCAATGAGCCCTGTTGCAAAGTATTGCTTCAAAAATTGTAATGACACACCCCTGTTAAACAGGGGCTGAAAAATTGGGCCTTAGGCACTGGTGCCACAACACTCCAACCCCTCACAGATACTGTACTTGGAGCACAGCAATGAGCCCTATGGCAAATTATTGCTAAACAAATTGTAATTACACGCCCCTGTAAAACAGGGGCTGAAAAATTGGGCCTTAGCCACTGGTGGCGGCACCCATAAACAAAAATGATCTTCCAAGCTATCATCATCAATCGTATCATTGAGGACTCGGAGGAGGAGGATAGCCAGTCAACATAACAGCACAGGCACTCAGCATCAGCATCAGTCTTGAAGGGATCTGACATGTTAAAATCAATTAGTCTCTTATATCAGCATCAGGTGTGTGGTAGCTGGTGGTGATCCAAGACTGGTTCATCTTGATGAAAGTCAGTCGATCAACCGAGTCGGTGGACAGGCGCACCCTGTGATCCGTGACAAATCCTCCAGCAGCACTGAATGTGCGTTCCGAAAGAACGCTGGATGCAGGACAGGCCAGTAGCTCAATTGCATACTGTGCAAGCTCTGGCCAGTGATCCATCCTCAAGACCCAGTAAGCCAGAGGATTTTCGGTGGGGAAGGTGTCCAAGTCTGACCTTGCCCCTAGATATTCCTGCACCATGTTTATCAGACGCTGGCGATGGTTGCTGGAACCGATCATACTTTGGGGCTGCGGACTAAAGAATTGTCTGAACGCATCGGTCAGACGGCCACCTTCCCCACCGCTCCTTCTTTGACTGGCCGAAGCCTCAGCAACTCGTTGTCCAGGACCAGGAGTTTGTAACCTCCCAGTCTCTGGGAACGCGTTGCACAGACCTTTCTGCAAGGCCTCCCGGAGTTGTCTCATCCTCTGCTCCCTCTGCGACGGTAACATAAGGTCCGCAACCTTACCCTTGTACCGTGGATCAAGGAGAGTGGCCAGCCAGTAATGGTCCCTCTCCTTGATCCGAAGAATACGAGGATCCTTCCGCAGACTTTGCAGGATCAGGGAGGCCATGCAGCGTAGGTTTGCTGAGGCATTCGCTCCGGAGTCCTCTGGGTCACTAAGGACGACATGATCCGCAGCCACCTCCTCCCAGCCACGTACAAGTCCACTGGTTTCTTGGGACTGTAAATCATCCCTAAAAGACTGCTGCTGATGATGCTGAGTGCCAGCCTCCACCTCCATGCTGACACAATCCTCCTCCTCCTCCTCCTCTTCCTGTGCGATGGGTGGGACAGAAGGAACACTGTCTGGGTAAAGGGGGCCTTGAGAGGCAAGGAAGTCCTCCTCTTCCTGCCTCTGTTCTGCCTCAAGTGCCCTGTCCATTATTCCACGCAGCGTGTGCTCCAACAGGTGGACAAGAGGTACAGTGTCACTGATGCATGCACTGTCACTGCTCACCATCCTCGTGGCCTCCTCAAATGGTGCCAGGACAGTGCATGCATCCCTGATCATGCCCCACTGGCGTGGAGAAAAAAAACCAAGCTCCCCTGACCCTGTCCTGGTGCCGTAGTCGCACAGGTACTCATTGATGGCCCTCTGCTGCGTGTGCAGCCGCTGCAGCATGGCCAACGTTGAGTTCCACCTGGTGGGCATGTCACATATAAGGCGGTTCTTGGGCAGGTTCAACTCCTTTTGCAGCTCAGCCAGGCGAGCACTGGCATTATAAGATCTGCGGAAATGCACACAGACTTTCCTGGCCTGCCTCAGGACATCCTGTAAGCCCGGGTACCTGCCCAAGAACCGCTGCACCACCAGGTTAAGGACGTGAGCCACACAGGGCACATGGGTCAGTTGTCCCTGTCGGAGGGCGGAGAGGAGGTTGGTGCCATTGTCGCAAACCACCATTCCTGGCTTAAGCTGGCGTGGCATCAACCACCTCTCGGCCTGGCCCTGCAGAGCAGACAGGACCTCTGCCCCAGTGTGGCTTCTGTCCCCCAAACACACCAGCGCAAGCACGGCATGGCATCTTTTTGCCTGCGTACTTGCGTAGCCCCTTGAACGGCTACGGAGCACCGCTGGTTCAGAGGACAAACCACAGGAAGAGGCCATGGAGGAAGAAGAAGAGGAGGGGGTGGAGGAGAGAGGTGTGTCACAACCAGTAGTAGCATTTTGGAGGCGTGGTGGTGGAACAACCTCCAACACTACTGCACCTTGTCCTGCATCCTTCCCAGCTGCCAAAAGAGTGACCCAATGGGCCGTGAAAGAAAGGTAACGTCCCTGTCCATGCCTGCTGGACCATGAGTCAGCGGTAATATGCACCTTACCGCTGACCGCCCTGTCCAGCGAGGCCAAGACATTGCCTTCCACATGCCGGTAGAGAGCCGGAATAGCCTTCCGTGAGAAAAAGTGGCGTTTGGGAACCTGCCACTGAGGAACCGCACATTGCACAAACTCACGGAAGGGGGCCGAGTCTACCAACTGAAAAGGCAGCAGTTGAAGCGCTAGCAATTTAGCCAAGCTAGCATTCAACCGCTGGGCATGTGGATGGCTGGGAGTGAACTTCTTTTGACGGTCCAGCAGCTGGGGCAGGGAAATTTGCCTGCTAGAATCGGACGTCGGTGTACTGCTAGCAGAGTGGCCGCAACTACTTAGCTGTGACACACCTAATTCTACACCTTCATTCCTCTCAGTGCATGTTTCAGAGAGGAATGAAGTTATAGTGGGGTTGGAGATCCCAGCTGATGCGGTGCAAGGAGAGGTCCGCTTTGTTCTTTGGTGTGGGTCTTTGAGGTAGGCTTGCCAACGAGCTGCATGGCAGGTCAACATATGTCTGGTCAGGCATGTGGTACCCAAGCGGCTGATGTTTTGGCCACGCGATATACGCTTGAGACATATGTTGCAAACAGCAGCTGTGCGATCTGATGCACTAGCCTCAAAAAAGGCCCACACCAAAGAACTTTTTGAATGACGGGCAGAGGCAGCGCCCTGCACAGGCGGAGCTCTGCGGTGTGATTCCGTCGGTGTACTGCCCTTACGCTGGCCACCAAAGGGCATCCTGCCTCGTTGGAGATGTGCCTCCTCCTCATCCTCCTCCTCCTCTCTCCTATTAGGCACCCACGTGGAGTCAGTGACCTCATCATCCCCTCCCTCCTCATCACTGGAGCCAATCTGGCAGTATGCTGCAGCTGCTGGAACATGACTGCCAGATTGGTGTCCTTCTTGAGCATCCCCTCTGTCTGCTCTCACGCTACTGCCTTCCTGGGTGGGTTTCATCATCAGACCCTTCGAAACGCTGGGCATCCTCCTGGAGCATGTACCCAACACTGTGCTCAAACAGTTCGGGGGACTCCTCAGGAGGAGGACATGGTGGGTCTAGGGAAGGAGTGACTGATGATGAGTCTGACATTGATACCAGGGAAGAGGACGCTTTGGCAGCTGCTTTGCCAGTACCCTGAGCCTGGGTGAGAGAGGATGAGGAGGAGGAGGAGGGCTTGGTCATCCACTCTACCAAGTCTTTGGCATGATGTGGCTCAACATGTCCAGCTGCCGAAAACAAGGACAAGCGTGTCCCATGGCCATGTGCTGATGACAATGCACCGCGTCCATGACCAGCACTGTTGCCCCCAGACACAGAGCCTGCTTGCCCTATTTTATTGCCTCCTGACTGTCTGCCTCTCCTTGTTTGCCTTCCAGACATTCTAATAGATGGCCTGCAGGGAGATGGGAAAAAAGCAATAAGGGCTACCTTCAGGTGTCCTTCTCTGTCCCTTTACTTAAGGATTTCTAAATATGGTTGAGGATGATTGCTTTTGCACAGAATAGCACAACGACAATTTCCCTGACTGTCCAAAAAACAAGGATTTCAAAGATGGTTGATGAGGAATGCTTTAGCACACTATAGCACAAGGAGAATTTCCCTCACTGTCCTTCCCTGTCCCTAGAAACAAGGATTATCACAGTGAAAGAAACTGACACTCTTCCTACCTATAGTTTTCTGTCCCTAGAAAAAATGTTTTTTTAAAGCTGATTGATGATCAATGCTTTAGCACACTATAGCACAAGTAGAATTTCCCTCACTGTCCTTCCCTGTCCCTAGAAACAAGGATTATCACAGTGAAAGAAACTGACACTCTTCCTACCTATAGTTTTCTGTCCCTAGAAAAAATGTTTTTTTAAAGCTGATTGATGATCAATGCTTTAGCACACTATAGCACAAGTAGAATTTCCCTCACTGTCCTTCCCTGTCCCTAGAAACAAGGATTATCACAGTGAAAGAAACTGACACTCTTCCTACCTATAGTTTTCTGTCCCTAGAAAAAATGTTTTTTTAAAGATGGTTGATGATCAATGCTTTAGCACACTATAGCACAAGGAGAATTTCCCTCACTGTCCTTCCCTGTCCCTAGAAACAAGGATTATCACAGTGAAAGAAACTGACACTCTTCCTACCTATAGTTTTCTGTCCCTAGAAAAAATGTTTTTTTAAAGCTGATTGATGATCAATGCTTTAGCACACTATAGCACAAGTAGAATTTCCCTCACTGTCCTTCCCTGTCCCTAGAAACAAGGATTATCACAGTGAAAGAAACTGACACTCTTCCTACCTATAGTTTTCTGTCCCTAGAAAAAATGTTTTTTTAAAGCTGATTGATGATCAATGCTTTAGCACACTATAGCACAAGTAGAATTTCCCTCACTGTCCTTCCCTGTCCCTAGAAACAAGGATTATCACAGTGAAAGAAACTGACACTCTTCCTACCTATAGTTTTCTGTCCCTAGAAAAAATGTTTTTTTAAAGCTGATTGATGATCAATGCTTTAGCACACTATAGCACAAGTAGAATTTCCCTCACTGTCCTTCCCTGTCCCTAGAAACAAGGATTATCACAGTGAAAGAAACTGACACTCTTCCTACCTATAGTTTTCTGTCCCTAGAAAAAATGTTTTTTTAAAGCTGATTAATGATCAATGCTTTAGCACACTATAGCACAAGTAGAATTTCCCTCACTGTCCTTCCCTGTCCCTAGAAACAAGGATTATCACAGTGAAAGAAACTGACACTCTTCCTACCTATAGTTTTCTGTCCCTAGAAAAAATGTTTTTTTAAAGCTGATTGATGATCAATGCTTTAGCACACTATAGCACAAGTAGAATTTCCCTCACTGTCCTTCCCTGTCCCTAGAAACAAGGATTATCACAGTGAAAGAAACTGACACTCTTCCTACCTATAGTTTTCTGTCCCTAGAAAAAATGTTTTTTTTAAAGCTGATTGATGATCAATGCTTTAGCACACTATAGCACAAGTAGAATTTCCCTCACTGTCCTTCCCTGTCCCTAGAAACAAGGATTATCACAGTGAAAGAAACTGACACTCTTCCTACCTATAGTTTTCTGTCCCTAGAAAAAATGTTTTTTTAAAGCTGATTGATGATCAATGCTTTAGCACACTATAGCACAAGTAGAATTTCCCTCACTGTCCTTCCCTGTCCCTAGAAACAAGGATTATCACAGTGAAAGAAACTGACACTCTTCCTACCTATAGTTTTCTGTCCCTAGAAAAAATGTTTTTTTAAAGCTGATTGATGATCAATGCTTTAGCACACTATAGCACAAGTAGAATTTCCCTCACTGTCCTTCCCTGTCCCTAGAAACAAGGATTATCACAGTGAAAGAAACTGACACTCTTCCTACCTATAGTTTTCTGTCCCTAGAAAAAATGTTTTTTTAAAGCTGATTGATGATCAATGCTTTAGCACACTATAGCACAAGTAGAATTTCCCTCACTGTCCTTCCCTGTCCCTAGAAACAAGGATTATCACAGTGAAAGAAACTGACACTCTTCCTACCTATAGTTTTCTGTCCCTAGAAAAAATGTTTTTTTAAAGATGGTTGATGATCAATGCTTTAGCACACTATAGCACAAGTAGAATTTCCCTCACTGTCCTTCCCTGTCCCTAGAAACAAGGATTATCACAGTGAAAGAAACTGACACTCTTCCTACCTATAGTTTTCTGTCCCTAGAAAAAATGTTTTTTTAAAGCTGATTGATGATCAATGCTTTAGCACACTATAGCACAAGTAGAATTTCCCTCACTGTCCTTCCCTGTCCCTAGAAACAAGGATTATCACAGTGAAAGAAACTGACACTCTTCCTACCTATAGTTTTCTGTCCCTAGAAAAAATGTTTTTTTAAAGCTGATTGATGATCAATGCTTTAGCACACTATAGCACAAGTAGAATTTCCCTCACTGTCCTTCCCTGTCCCTAGAAACAAGGATTATCACAGTGAAAGAAACTGACACTCTTCCTACCTATAGTTTTCTGTCCCTAGAAAAAATATTTTTTTAAAGCTGATTGATGATCAATGCTTTAGCACACTATAGCACAAGTAGAATTTCCCTCACTGTCCTTCCCTGTCCCTAGAAACAAGGATTATCACAGTGAAAGAAACTGACACTCTTCCTACCTATAGTTTTCTGTCCCTAGAAAAAATGTTTTTTTTAAAGCTGATTGATGATCAATGCTTTAGCACACTATAGCACAAGTAGAATTTCCCTCACTGTCCTTCCCTGTCCCTAGAAACAAGGATTATCACAGTGAAAGAAACTGACACTCTCCCTACCTATAGTTTTCTGTCCCTAGAAAAAATGTTTTTTTTAAAGCTGATTGATGATCAATGCTTTAGCACACTATAGCACAAGTAGAATTTCCCTCACTGTCCTTCCCTGTCCCTAGAAACAAGGATTATCACAGTGAAAGAAACTGACACTCTTCCTACCTATAGTTTTCTGTCCCTAGAAAAAATGTTTTTTTAAAGCTGATTGATGATCAATGCTTTAGCACACTATAGCACAAGTAGAATTTCCCTCACTGTCCTTCCCTGTCCCTAGAAACAAGGATTATCACAGTGAAAGAAACTGACACTCTTCCTACCTATAGTTTTCTGTCCCTAGAAAAAATATTTTTTTAAAGCTGATTGATGATCAATGCTTTAGCACACTATAGCACAAGTAGAATTTCCCTCACTGTCCTTCCCTGTCCCTAGAAACAAGGATTATCACAGTGAAAGAAACTGACACTCTTCCTACCTATAGTTTTCTGTCCCTAGAAAAAATGTTTTTTTAAAGCTGATTGATGATCAATGCTTTAGCACACTATAGCACAAGTAGAATTTCCCTCACTGTCCTTCCCTGTCCCTAGAAACAAGGATTATCACAGTGAAAGAAACTGACACTCTTCCTACCTATAGTTTTCTGTCCCTAGAAAAAATGTTTTTTTAAAGCTGATTGATGATCAATGCTTTAGCACACTATAGCACAAGTAGAATTTCCCTCACTGTCCTTCCCTGTCCCTAGAAACAAGGATTATCACAGTGAAAGAAACTGACACTCTTCCTACCTATAGTTTTCTGTCCCTAGAATTTTTTTTTTTTAAAGCTGATTGATGGTCAATGCTTTAGCACACTATAGCACAAGTAGAATTTCCCTCACTGTCCTTCCCTGTCCCTAGAAACAAGGATTATCACAGTGAAAGAAACTGACACTCTTCCTACCTATAGTTTTCTGTCCCTAGAAAAAATGTTTTTTTAAAGCTGATTGATGATCAATGCTTTAGCACACTATAGCACAAGTAGAATTTCCCTCGCTGTCCTTCCCTGTCCCTAGAAACAAGGATTATCACAGTGAAAGAAACTGACACTCTTCCTACCTATAGTTTTCTGTCCCTAGAAAAAATGTTTTTTTAAAGCTGATTGATGATCAATGCTTTAGCACACTATAGCACAAGTAGAATTTCACTCACTGTCCTTCCCTGTCCCTAGAAACAAGGATTATCACAGTGAAAGAAACTGACACTCTTCCTACCTATAGTTTTCTGTCCCTAGAAAAAATGTTTTTTTAAAGCTGATTGATGATCAATGCTTTAGCACACTATAGCACAAGTAGAATTTCCCTCACTGTCCTTCCCTGTCCCTAGAAACAAGGATTATCACAGTGAAAGAAACTGACACTCTTCCTACCTATAGTTTTCTGTCCCTAGAAAAAATGTTTTTTTAAAGCTGATTGATGATCAATGCTTTAGCACACTATAGCACAAGTAGAATTTCCCTCACTGTCCTTCCCTGTCCCTAGAAACAAGGATTATCACAGTGAAAGAAACTGACACTCTTCCTACCTATAGTTTTCTGTCCCTAGAAAAAATGTTTTTTTAAAGCTAATTGATGATCAATGCTTTAGCACACTATAGCACAAGTAGAATTTCCCTCACTGTCCTTCCCTGTCCCTAGAAACAAGGATTATCACAGTGAAAGAAACTGACACTCTTCCTACCTATAGTTTTCTGTCCCTAGAAAAAATGTTTTTTTAAAGATGGTTGATGATCAATGCTTTAGCACACTATAGCACAAGGAGAATTTCCCTCACTGTCCTTCCCTGTCCCTAGAAACAAGGATTATCACAGTGAAAGAAACTGACACTCTTCCTACCTATAGTTTTCTGTCCCTAGAAAAAATGTTTTTTTAAAGCTGATTGATGATCAATGCTTTAGCACACTATAGCACAAGTAGAATTTCCCTCACTGTCCTTCCCTGTCCCTAGAAACAAGGATTATCACAGTGAAAGAAACTGACACTCTTCCTACCTATAGTTTTCTGTCCCTAGAATTTTTTTTTTTTAAAGCTGATTGATGGTCAATGCTTTAGCACACTATAGCACAAGTAGAATTTCCCTCACTGTCCTTCCCTGTCCCTAGAAACAAGGATTATCACAGTGAAAGAAACTGACACTCTTCCTACCTATAGTTTTCTGTCCCTAGAAAAAATGTTTTTTTTAAAGCTGATTGATGATCAATGCTTTAGCACACTATAGCACAAGTAGAATTTCCCTCACTGTCCTTCCCTGTCCCTAGAAACAAGGATTATCACAGTGAAAGAAACTGACACTCTTCCTACCTATAGTTTTCTGTCCCTAGAAAAAATGTTTTTTTAAAGATGGTTGATGATCAATGCTTTAGCACACTATAGCACAAGTAGAATTTCCCTCACTGTCCTTCCCTGTCCCTAGAAACAAGGATTATCACAGTGAAAGAAACTGACACTCTTCCTACCTATAGTTTTCTGTCCCTAGAAAAAATGTTTTTTTAAAGCTGATTGATGATCAATGCTTTAGCACACTATAGCACAAGTAGAATTTCCCTCACTGTCCTTCCCTGTCCCTAGAAACAAGGATTATCACAGTGAAAGAAACTGACACTCTTCCTACCTATAGTTTTCTGTCCCTAGAAAAAATGTTTTTTTAAAGCTGATTGATGATCAATGCTTTAGCACACTATAGCACAAGTAGAATTTCCCTCACTGTCCTTCCCTGTCCCTAGAAACAAGGATTATCACAGTGAAAGAAACTGACACTCTTCCTACCTATAGTTTTCTGTCCCTAGAAAAAATATTTTTTTAAAGCTGATTGATGATCAATGCTTTAGCACACTATAGCACAAGTAGAATTTCCCTCACTGTCCTTCCCTGTCCCTAGAAACAAGGATTATCACAGTGAAAGAAACTGACACTCTTCCTACCTATAGTTTTCTGTCCCTAGAAAAAATGTTTTTTTTAAAGCTGATTGATGATCAATGCTTTAGCACACTATAGCACAAGTAGAATTTCCCTCACTGTCCTTCCCTGTCCCTAGAAACAAGGATTATCACAGTGAAAGAAACTGACACTCTCCCTACCTATAGTTTTCTGTCCCTAGAAAAATTTTTTTTTTTAAAGCTGATTGATGATCAATGCTTTAGCACACTATAGCACAAGTAGAATTTCCCTCACTGTCCTTCCCTGTCCCTAGAAACAAGGATTATCACAGTGAAAGAAACTGACACTCTTCCTACCTATAGTTTTCTGTCCCTAGAAAAAATGTTTTTTTAAAGCTGATTGATGATCAATGCTTTAGCACACTATAGCACAAGTAGAATTTCCCTCACTGTCCTTCCCTGTCCCTAGAAACAAGGATTATCACAGTGAAAGAAACTGACACTCTTCCTACCTATAGTTTTCTGTCCCTAGAAAAAATATTTTTTTAAAGCTGATTGATGATCAATGCTTTAGCACACTATAGCACAAGTAGAATTTCCCTCACTGTCCTTCCCTGTCCCTAGAAACAAGGATTATCACAGTGAAAGAAACTGACACTCTTCCTACCTATAGTTTTCTGTCCCTAGAAAAAATGTTTTTTTAAAGCTGATTGATGATCAATGCTTTAGCACACTATAGCACAAGTAGAATTTCCCTCACTGTCCTTCCCTGTCCCTAGAAACAAGGATTATCACAGTGAAAGAAACTGACACTCTTCCTACCTATAGTTTTCTGTCCCTAGAAAAAATGTTTTTTTAAAGCTGATTGATGATCAATGCTTTAGCACACTATAGCACAAGTAGAATTTCCCTCACTGTCCTTCCCTGTCCCTAGAAACAAGGATTATCACAGTGAAAGAAACTGACACTCTTCCTACCTATAGTTTTCTGTCCCTAGAATTTTTTTTTTTTAAAGCTGATTGATGGTCAATGCTTTAGCACACTATAGCACAAGTAGAATTTCCCTCACTGTCCTTCCCTGTCCCTAGAAACAAGGATTATCACAGTGAAAGAAACTGACACTCTTCCTACCTATAGTTTTCTGTCCCTAGAAAAAATGTTTTTTTAAAGCTGATTGATGATCAATGCTTTAGCACACTATAGCACAAGTAGAATTTCCCTCGCTGTCCTTCCCTGTCCCTAGAAACAAGGATTATCACAGTGAAAGAAACTGACACTCTTCCTACCTATAGTTTTCTGTCCCTAGAAAAAATGTTTTTTTAAAGCTGATTGATGATCAATGCTTTAGCACACTATAGCACAAGTAGAATTTCACTCACTGTCCTTCCCTGTCCCTAGAAACAAGGATTATCACAGTGAAAGAAACTGACACTCTTCCTACCTATAGTTTTCTGTCCCTAGAAAAAATGTTTTTTTAAAGCTGATTGATGATCAATGCTTTAGCACACTATAGCACAAGTAGAATTTCCCTCACTGTCCTTCCCTGTCCCTAGAAACAAGGATTATCACAGTGAAAGAAACTGACACTCTTCCTACCTATAGTTTTCTGTCCCTAGAAAAAATGTTTTTTTAAAGCTGATTGATGATCAATGCTTTAGCACACTATAGCACAAGTAGAATTTCCCTCACTGTCCTTCCCTGTCCCTAGAAACAAGGATTATCACAGTGAAAGAAACTGACACTCTTCCTACCTATAGTTTTCTGTCCCTAGAAAAAATGTTTTTTTAAAGCTAATTGATGATCAATGCTTTAGCACACTATAGCACAAGTAGAATTTCCCTCACTGTCCTTCCCTGTCCCTAGAAACAAGGATTATCACAGTGAAAGAAACTGACACTCTTCCTACCTATAGTTTTCTGTCCCTAGAAAAAATGTTTTTTTAAAGATGGTTGATGATCAATGCTTTAGCACACTATAGCACAAGGAGAATTTCCCTCACTGTCCTTCCCTGTCCCTAGAAACAAGGATTATCACAGTGAAAGAAACTGACACTCTTCCTACCTATAGTTTTCTGTCCCTAGAAAAAATGTTTTTTTAAAGCTGATTGATGATCAATGCTTTAGCACACTATAGCACAAGTAGAATTTCCCTCACTGTCCTTCCCTGTCCCTAGAAACAAGGATTATCACAGTGAAAGAAACTGACACTCTTCCTACCTATAGTTTTCTGTCCCTAGAATTTTTTTTTTTTAAAGCTGATTGATGGTCAATGCTTTAGCACACTATAGCACAAGTAGAATTTCCCTCACTGTCCTTCCCTGTCCCTAGAAACAAGGATTATCACAGTGAAAGAAACTGACACTCTTCCTACCTATAGTTTTCTGTCCCTAGAAAAAATGTTTTTTTAAAGCTGATTGATGATCAATGCTTTAGCACACTATAGCACAAGTAGAATTTCCCTCGCTGTCCTTCCCTGTCCCTAGAAACAAGGATTATCACAGTGAAAGAAACTGACACTCTTCCTACCTATAGTTTTCTGTCCCTAGAAAAAATGTTTTTTTAAAGCTGATTGATGATCAATGCTTTAGCACACTATAGCACAAGTAGAATTTCACTCACTGTCCTTCCCTGTCCCTAGAAACAAGGATTATCACAGTGAAAGAAACTGACACTCTTCCTACCTATAGTTTTCTGTCCCTAGAAAAAATGTTTTTTTAAAGCTGATTGATGATCAATGCTTTAGCACACTATAGCACAAGTAGAATTTCCCTCACTGTCCTTCCCTGTCCCTAGAAACAAGGATTATCACAGTGAAAGAAACTGACACTCTTCCTACCTATAGTTTTCTGTCCCTAGAAAAAATGTTTTTTTAAAGCTGATTGATGATCAATGCTTTAGCACACTATAGCACAAGTAGAATTTCCCTCACTGTCCTTCCCTGTCCCTAGAAACAAGGATTATCACAGTGAAAGAAACTGACACTCTTCCTACCTATAGTTTTCTGTCCCTAGAAAAAATGTTTTTTTAAAGCTAATTGATGATCAATGCTTTAGCACACTATAGCACAAGTAGAATTTCCCTCACTGTCCTTCCCTGTCCCTAGAAACAAGGATTATCACAGTGAAAGAAACTGACACTCTTCCTACCTATAGTTTTCTGTCCCTAGAAAAAATGTTTTTTTAAAGATGGTTGATGATCAATGCTTTAGCACACTATAGCACAAGGAGAATTTCCCTCACTGTCCTTCCCTGTCCCTAGAAACAAGGATTATCACAGTGAAAGAAACTGACACTCTTCCTACCTATAGTTTTCTGTCCCTAGAAAAAATGTTTTTTTAAAGCTGATTGATGATCAATGCTTTAGCACACTATAGCACAAGTAGAATTTCCCTCACTGTCCTTCCCTGTCCCTAGAAACAAGGATTATCACAGTGAAAGAAACTGACACTCTTCCTACCTATAGTTTTCTGTCCCTAGAAAAAATGTTTTTTTAAAGCTGATTGATGATCAATGCTTTAGCACACTATAGCACAAGTAGAATTTCCCTCACTGTCCTTCCCTGTCCCTAGAAACAAGGATTATCACAGTGAAAGAAACTGACACTCTTCCTACCTATAGTTTTCTGTCCCTAGAAAAAATGTTTTTTTAAAGCTGATTGATGATCAATGCTTTAGCACACTATAGCACAAGTAGAATTTCCCTCACTGTCCTTCCCTGTCCCTAGAAACAAGGATTATCACAGTGAAAGAAACTGACACTCTTCCTACCTATAGTTTTCTGTCCCTAGAAAAAATGTTTTTTTAAAGCTGATTGATGATCAATGCTTTAGCACACTATAGCACAAGTAGAATTTCCCTCACTGTCCTTCCCTGTCCCTAGAAACAAGGATTATCACAGTGAAAGAAACTGACACTCTTCCTACCTATAGTTTTCTGTCCCTAGAAAAAATGTTTTTTTAAAGCTGATTGATGATCAATGCTTTAGCACACTATAGCACAAGTAGAATTTCCCTCACTGTCCTTCCCTGTCCCTAGAAACAAGGATTATCACAGTGAAAGAAACTGACACTCTTCCTACCTATAGTTTTCTGTCCCTAGAAAAAATGTTTTTTTTAAAGCTGATTGATGATCAATGCTTTAGCACACTATAGCACAAGTAGAATTTCCCTCACTGTCCTTCCCTGTCCCTAGAAACAAGGATTATCACAGTGAAAGAAACTGACACTCTTCCTACCTATAGTTTTCTGTCCCTAGAAAAAATGTTTTTTTAAAGCTGATTGATGATCAATGCTTTAGCACACTATAGCACAAGTAGAATTTCCCTCACTGTCCTTCCCTGTCCCTAGAAACAAGGATTATCACAGTGAAAGAAACTGACACTCTTCCTACCTATAGTTTTCTGTCCCTAGAAAAAATGTTTTTTTAAAGCTGATTGATGATCAATGCTTTAGCACACTATAGCACAAGTAGAATTTCCCTCACTGTCCTTCCCTGTCCCTAGAAACAAGGATTATCACAGTGAAAGAAACTGACACTCTTCCTACCTATAGTTTTCTGTCCCTAGAAAAAATGTTTTTTTAAAGATGGTTGATGATCAATGCTTTAGCACACTATAGCACAAGTAGAATTTCCCTCACTGTCCTTCCCTGTCCCTAGAAACAAGGATTATCACAGTGAAAGAAACTGACACTCTTCCTACCTATAGTTTTCTGTCCCTAGAAAAAATGTTTTTTTAAAGCTGATTGATGATCAATGCTTTAGCACACTATAGCACAAGTAGAATTTCCCTCACTGTCCTTCCCTGTCCCTAGAAACAAGGATTATCACAGTGAAAGAAACTGACACTCTTCCTACCTATAGTTTTCTGTCCCTAGAAAAAATATTTTTTTAAAGCTGATTGATGATCAATGCTTTAGCACACTATAGCACAAGTAGAATTTCCCTCACTGTCCTTCCCTGTCCCTAGAAACAAGGATTATCACAGTGAAAGAAACTGACACTCTTCCTACCTATAGTTTTCTGTCCCTAGAAAAAATGTTTTTTTAAAGCTGATTGATGATCAATGCTTTAGCACACTATAGCACAAGTAGAATTTCCCTCACTGTCCTTCCCTGTCCCTAGAAACAAGGATTATCACAGTGAAAGAAACTGACACTCTTCCTACCTATAGTTTTCTGTCCCTAGAAAAAATGTTTTTTTAAAGCTGATTGATGATCAATGCTTTAGCACACTATAGCACAAGTAGAATTTCCCTCACTGTCCTTCCCTGTCCCTAGAAACAAGGATTATCACAGTGAAAGAAACTGACACTCTTCCTACCTATAGTTTTCTGTCCCTAGAAAAAATGTTTTTTTAAAGCTGATTGATGATCAATGCTTTAGCACACTATAGCACAAGTAGAATTTCCCTCACTGTCCTTCCCTGTCCCTAGAAACAAGGATTATCACAGTGAAAGAAACTGACACTCTTCCTACCTATAGTTTTCTGTCCCTAGAATTTTTTTTTTTTAAAGCTGATTGATGGTCAATGCTTTAGCACACTATAGCACAAGTAGAATTTCCCTCACTGTCCTTCCCTGTCCCTAGAAACAAGGATTATCACAGTGAAAGAAACTGACACTCTTCCTACCTATAGTTTTCTGTCCCTAGAAAAAATGTTTTTTTAAAGCTGATTGATGATCAATGCTTTAGCACACTATAGCACAAGTAGAATTTCCCTCACTGTCCTTCCCTGTCCCTAGAAACAAGGATTATCACAGTGAAAGAAACTGACACTCTTCCTACCTATAGTTTTCTGTCCCTAGAAAAAATGTTTTTTTAAAGCTGATTGATGATCAATGCTTTAGCACACTATAGCACAAGTAGAATTTCCCTCGCTGTCCTTCCCTGTCCCTAGAAACAAGGATTATCACAGTGAAAGAAACTGACACTCTTCCTACCTATAGTTTTCTGTCCCTAGAAAAAATGTTTTTTTAAAGCTGATTGATGATCAATGCTTTAGCACACTATAGCACAAGTAGAATTTCACTCACTGTCCTTCCCTGTCCCTAGAAACAAGGATTATCACAGTGAAAGAAACTGACACTCTTCCTACCTATAGTTTTCTGTCCCTAGAAAAAATGTTTTTTTAAAGCTGATTGATGATCAATGCTTTAGCACACTATAGCACAAGTAGAATTTCCCTCACTGTCCTTCCCTGTCCCTAGAAACAAGGATTATCACAGTGAAAGAAACTGACACTCTTCCTACCTATAGTTTTCTGTCCCTAGAAAAAATGTTTTTTTAAAGCTGATTGATGATCAATGCTTTAGCACACTATAGCACAAGTAGAATTTCCCTCACTGTCCTTCCCTGTCCCTAGAAACAAGGATTATCACAGTGAAAGAAACTGACACTCTTCCTACCTATAGTTTTCTGTCCCTAGAAAAAATGTTTTTTTAAAGCTGATTGATGATCAATGCTTTAGCACACTATAGCACAAGTAGAATTTCCCTCACTGTCCTTCCCTGTCCCTAGAAACAAGGATTATCACAGTGAAAGAAACTGACACTCTTCCTACCTATAGTTTTCTGTCCCTAGAAAAAATGTTTTTTTAAAGATGGTTGATGATCAATGCTTTAGCACACTATAGCACAAGGAGAATTTCCCTCACTGTCCTTCCCTGTCCCTAGAAACAAGGATTATCACAGTGAAAGAAACTGACACTCTTCCTACCTATAGTTTTCTGTCCCTAGAAAAAATGTTTTTTTAAAGCTGATTGATGATCAATGCTTTAGCACACTATAGCACAAGTAGAATTTCCCTCACTGTCCTTCCCTGTCCCTAGAAACAAGGATTATCACAGTGAAAGAAACTGACACTCTTCCTACCTATAGTTTTCTGTCCCTAGAATTTTTTTTTTTTAAAGCTGATTGATGGTCAATGCTTTAGCACACTATAGCACAAGTAGAATTTCCCTCACTGTCCTTCCCTGTCCCTAGAAACAAGGATTATCACAGTGAAAGAAACTGACACTCTTCCTACCTATAGTTTTCTGTCCCTAGAAAAAATGTTTTTTTAAAGCTGATTGATGATCAATGCTTTAGCACACTATAGCACAAGTAGAATTTCCCTCACTGTCCTTCCCTGTCCCTAGAAACAAGGATTATCACAGTGAAAGAAACTGACACTCTTCCTACCTATAGTTTTCTGTCCCTAGAAAAAATGTTTTTTTAAAGCTGATTGATGATCAATGCTTTAGCACACTATAGCACAAGTAGAATTTCCCTCGCTGTCCTTCCCTGTCCCTAGAAACAAGGATTATCACAGTGAAAGAAACTGACACTCTTCCTACCTATAGTTTTCTGTCCCTAGAAAAAATGTTTTTTTAAAGCTGATTGATGATCAATGCTTTAGCACACTATAGCACAAGTAGAATTTCACTCACTGTCCTTCCCTGTCCCTAGAAACAAGGATTATCACAGTGAAAGAAACTGACACTCTTCCTACCTATAGTTTTCTGTCCCTAGAAAAAATGTTTTTTTAAAGCTGATTGATGATCAATGCTTTAGCACACTATAGCACAAGTAGAATTTCCCTCACTGTCCTTCCCTGTCCCTAGAAACAAGGATTATCACAGTGAAAGAAACTGACACTCTTCCTACCTATAGTTTTCTGTCCCTAGAAAAAATGTTTTTTTAAAGCTGATTGATGATCAATGCTTTAGCACACTATAGCACAAGTAGAATTTCCCTCACTGTCCTTCCCTGTCCCTAGAAACAAGGATTATCACAGTGAAAGAAACTGACACTCTTCCTACCTATAGTTTTCTGTCCCTAGAAAAAATGTTTTTTTAAAGCTGATTGATGATCAATGCTTTAGCACACTATAGCACAAGTAGAATTTCCCTCACTGTCCTTCCCTGTCCCTAGAAACAAGGATTATCACAGTGAAAGAAACTGACACTCTTCCTACCTATAGTTTTCTGTCCCTAGAAAAAATGTTTTTTTAAAGATGGTTGATGATCAATGCTTTAGCACACTATAGCACAAGGAGAATTTCCCTCACTGTCCTTCCCTGTCCCTAGAAACAAGGATTATCACAGTGAAAGAAACTGACACTCTTCCTACCTATAGTTTTCTGTCCCTAGAAAAAATGTTTTTTTAAAGCTGATTGATGATCAATGCTTTAGCACACTATAGCACAAGTAGAATTTCCCTCACTGTCCTTCCCTGTCCCTAGAAACAAGGATTATCACAGTGAAAGAAACTGACACTCTTCCTACCTATAGTTTTCTGTCCCTAGAAAAAATGTTTTTTTAAAGCTGATTGATGATCAATGCTTTAGCACACTATAGCACAAGTAGAATTTCCCTCACTGTCCTTCCCTGTCCCTAGAAACAAGGATTATCACAGTGAAAGAAACTGACACTCTTCCTACCTATAGTTTTCTGTCCCTAGAAAAAATGTTTTTTTAAAGCTGATTGATGATCAATGCTTTAGCACACTATAGCACAAGTAGAATTTCCCTCACTGTCCTTCCCTGTCCCTAGAAACAAGGATTATCACAGTGAAAGAAACTGACACTCTTCCTACCTATAGTTTTCTGTCCCTAGAAAAAATGTTTTTTTAAAGCTGATTGATGATCAATGCTTTAGCACACTATAGCACAAGTAGAATTTCCCTCACTGTCCTTCCCTGTCCCTAGAAACAAGGATTATCACAGTGAAAGAAACTGACACTCTTCCTACCTATAGTTTTCTGTCCCTAGAAAAAATGTTTTTTTAAAGCTGATTGATGATCAATGCTTTAGCACACTATAGCACAAGTAGAATTTCCCTCACTGTCCTTCCCTGTCCCTAGAAACAAGGATTATCACAGTGAAAGAAACTGACACTCTTCCTACCTATAGTTTTCTGTCCCTAGAAAAAATGTTTTTTTTAAAGCTGATTGATGATCAATGCTTTAGCACACTATAGCACAAGTAGAATTTCCCTCACTGTCCTTCCCTGTCCCTAGAAACAAGGATTATCACAGTGAAAGAAACTGACACTCTTCCTACCTATAGTTTTCTGTCCCTAGAAAAAATGTTTTTTTAAAGCTGATTGATGATCAATGCTTTAGCACACTATAGCACAAGTAGAATTTCCCTCACTGTCCTACCCTGTCCCTAGAAACAAGGATTATCACAGTGAAAGAAACTGACACTCTTCCTACCTATAGTTTTCTGTCCCTAGAAAAAATGTTTTTTTAAAGCTGATTGATGATCAATGCTTTAGCACACTATAGCACAAGTAGAATTTCCCTCACTGTCCTTCCCTGTCCCTAGAAACAAGGATTATCACAGTGAAAGAAACTGACACTCTTCCTACCTATAGTTTTCTGTCCCTAGAAAAAATGTTTTTTTAAAGCTGATTGATGATCAATGCTTTAGCACACTATAGCACAAGTAGAATTTCCCTCACTGTCCTTCCCTGTCCCTAGAAACAAGGATTATCACAGTGAAAGAAACTGACACTCTTCCTACCTATAGTTTTCTGTCCCTAGAAAAAATGTTTTTTTAAAGATGGTTGATGATCAATGCTTTAGCACACTATAGCACAAGTAGAATTTCCCTCACTGTCCTTCCCTGTCCCTAGAAACAAGGATTATCACAGTGAAAGAAACTGACACTCTTCCTACCTATAGTTTTCTGTCCCTAGAAAAAATGTTTTTTTAAAGCTGATTGATGATCAATGCTTTAGCACACTATAGCACAAGTAGAATTTCCCTCACTGTCCTTCCCTGTCCCTAGAAACAAGGATTATCACAGTGAAAGAAACTGACACTCTTCCTACCTATAGTTTTCTGTCCCTAGAAAAAATGTTTTTTTTAAAGCTGATTGATGATCAATGCTTTAGCACACTATAGCACAAGTAGAATTTCCCTCACTGTCCTTCCCTGTCCCTAGAAACAAGGATTATCACAGTGAAAGAAACTGACACTCTTCCTACCTATAGTTTTCTGTCCCTAGAAAAAATGTTTTTTTAAAGCTGATTGATGATCAATGCTTTAGCACACTATAGCACAAGTAGAATTTCCCTCACTGTCCTTCCCTGTCCCTAGAAACAAGGATTATCACAGTGAAAGAAACTGACACTCTTCCTACCTATAGTTTTCTGTCCCTAGAAAAAATATTTTTTTAAAGCTGATTGATGATCAATGCTTTAGCACACTATAGCACAAGTAGAATTTCCCTCACTGTCCTTCCCTGTCCCTAGAAACAAGGATTATCACAGTGAAAGAAACTGACACTCTTCCTACCTATAGTTTTCTGTCCCTAGAAAAAATGTTTTTTTAAAGCTGATTGATGATCAATGCTTTAGCACACTATAGCACAAGTAGAATTTCCCTCACTGTCCTTCCCTGTCCCTAGAAACAAGGATTATCACAGTGAAAGAAACTGACACTCTTCCTACCTATAGTTTTCTGTCCCTAGAAAAAATGTTTTTTTAAAGCTGATTGATGATCAATGCTTTAGCACACTATAGCACAAGTAGAATTTCCCTCACTGTCCTTCCCTGTCCCTAGAAACAAGGATTATCACAGTGAAAGAAACTGACACTCTTCCTACCTATAGTTTTCTGTCCCTAGAAAAAATGTTTTTTTTAAAGCTGATTGATGATCAATGCTTTAGCACACTATAGCACAAGTAGAATTTCCCTCACTGTCCTTCCCTGTCCCTAGAAACAAGGATTATCACAGTGAAAGAAACTGACACTCTTCCTACCTATAGTTTTCTGTCCCTAGAAAAAATGTTTTTTTAAAGCTGATTGATGATCAATGCTTTAGCACACTATAGCACAAGTAGAATTTCCCTCACTGTCCTTCCCTGTCCCTAGAAACAAGGATTATCACAGTGAAAGAAACTGACACTCTTCCTACCTATAGTTTTCTGTCCCTAGAAAAAATGTTTTTTTTAAAGCTGATTGATGATCAATGCTTTAGCACACTATAGCACAAGTAGAATTTCCCTCACTGTCCTTCCCTGTCCCTAGAAACAAGGATTATCACAGTGAAAGAAACTGACACTCTTCCTACCTATAGTTTTCTGTCCCTAGAAAAAATGTTTTTTTAAAGCTGATTGATGATCAATGCTTTAGCACACTATAGCACAAGTAGAATTTCCCTCACTGTCCTTCCCTGTCCCTAGAAACAAGGATTATCACAGTGAAAGAAACTGACACTCTTCCTACCTATAGTTTTCTGTCCCTAGAAAAAATGTTTTTTTAAAGCTGATTGATGATCAATGCTTTAGCACACTATAGCACAAGTAGAATTTCCCTCACTGTCCTTCTCCCCTGTCCCCTAGAAACAAGGATTATCACAGTGAAAGAAACTGACACTCTTCCTACCTATAGTTTTCTGTCCCTAGAAAAAATGTTTTTTTTAAAGCTGATTGATGATCAATGCTTTAGCACACTATAGCACAAGTAGAATTTCCCTCACTGTCCTTCCCTGTCCCTAGAAACAAGGATTATCACAGTGAAAGAAACTGACACTCTTCCTACCTATAGTTTTCTGTCCCTAGAAAAAAATGTTTTTTTAAAGCTGATTGATGATCAATGCTTTAGCACACTATAGCACTAGTAGAATTTCCCTCACTGTCCTTCCCTGTCCCTAGAAACAAGGATTATCACAGTGAAAGAAACTGACACTCTTCCTACCTATAGTTTTCTGTCCCTAGAAAAAATATTTTTTTTAAAGCTGATTGATGATCAATGCTTTAGCACACTATAGCACAAGTAGAATTTCCCTCACTGTCCTTCCCTGTCCCTAGAAACAAGGATTATCACAGTGAAAGAAACTGACACTCTTCCTACCTATAGTTTTCTGTCCCTAGAAAAAATGTTTTTTTAAAGCTGATTGATGATCAATGCTTTAGGCACACTATAGCACAAGTAGAATTTCCCTCACTGTCCTTCCCTGTCCCTAGAAACAAGGATTATCACAGTGAAAGAAACTGACACTCTTCCTACCTATAGTTTTCTGTCCCTAGAAAAAATGTTTTTTAAAGCTGATTGATGATCAATGCTTTAGCACACTATAGCACAAGTAGAATTTCCCTCACTGTCCTTCCCTGTCCCTAGAAACAAGGATTATCACAGTGAAAGAAACTGACACTCTTCCTACCTATAGTTTTCTGTCCCTAGAAATTTTTTTTTTTTAAAGCTGATTGATGGTCAATGCTTTAGCACACTATAGCACAAGTAGAATTTTCCCTCACTGTCCTTCCCTGTCCCTAGAAACAAGGATTATCACAGTGAAAGAAACTGACACTCTTCCTACCTATAGTTTTCTGTCCCTAGAAAAAATGTTTTTTTAAAGCTGATTGATGATCAATGCTTTAGCACACTATAGCACAAGTAGAATTTCCCTCACTGTCCTTCCCTGTCCCTAGAAACAAGGATTATCACAGTGAAAGAAACTGACACTCTTCCTACCTATAGTTTTCTGTCCCTAGAAAAAATGTTTTTTTAAAGCTGATTGATGATCAATGCTTTAGCACACTATAGCACAAGTAGAATTTCCCTCGCTGTCCTTCCCTGTCCCTAGAAACAAGGATTATCACAGTGAAAGAAACTGACACTCTTCCTACCTATAGTTTTCTGTCCCTAGAAAAAATGTTTTTTTAAAGCTGATTGATGATCAATGCTTTAGCACACTATAGCACAAGTAGAATTTCACTCACTGTCCTTCCCTGTCCCTAGAAACAAGGATTATCACAGTGAAAGAAACTGACACTCTTCCTACCTATAGTTTTCTGTCCCTAGAAAAAATGTTTTTTTAAAGCTGATTGATGATCAATGCTTTAGCACACTATAGCACAAGTAGAATTTCCCTCACTGTCCTTCCCTGTCCCTAGAAACAAGGATTATCACAGTGAAAGAAACTGACACTCTTCCTACCTATAGTTTTCTGTCCCTAGAAAAAATGTTTTTTTAAAGCTGATTGATGATCAATGCTTTAGCACACTATAGCACAAGTAGAATTTCCCTCACTGATCCTTCCCTGTCCCTAGAAACAAGGATTATCACAGTGAAAGAAACTGACACTCTTCCTACCTATAGTTTTCTGTCCCTAGAAAAAATGTTTTTTTAAAGATGATTGATGATCAATGCTTTAGCACACTATAGCACAAGTAGAATTTCCCTCACTGTCCTTCCCTGTCCCTAGAAACAAGGATTATCACAGTGAAAGAAACTGACACTCTTCCCTACCTATAGTTTTCTGTCCCTAGAAAAAATGTTTTTTTTAAAGCTGATTGATGATCAATGCTTTAGCACACTATAGCACAAGTAGAATTTCCTCACTGTCCTTCCCTGTCCCTAGAAACAAGGATTATCACAGTGAAAGAAACTGACACTCTTCCTACCTATAGTTTTCTGTCCCTAGAAAAAATGTTTTTTTAAAGATGTTGATGATCAATGCTTTAGCACACTATAGCACAAGGAGAATTTCCCTCACTGTCCTTCCCTGTCCCTAGAAACAAGGATTATCACAGTGAAAGAAACTGACACTCTTCCTACCTATAGTTTTCTGTCCCTAGAAAAAATGTTTTTTTAAAGCTGATTGATGATCAATGCTTTAGCACACTATAGCACAAGTAGAATTTCCCTCACTGTCCTTCCCTGTCCCTAGAAACAAGGATTATCACAGTGAAAGAAACTGACACTCTTCCTACCTATAGTTTTCTGTCCCTAGAAAAAATGTTTTTTTAAAGCTGATTGATGATCAATGCTTTAGCACACTATAGCACAAGTAGAATTTCCCTCACTGTCCTTCCCTGTCCCTAGAAACAAGGATTATCACAGTGAAAGAAACTGACACTCTTCCTACCTATAGTTTTCTGTCCTAGAAAAAATGTTTTTTTAAAGCTGATTGATGATCAATGCTTTAGCACACTATAGCACAAGTAGAATTTCCCTCACTGTCCTTCCCTGTCCCTAGAAACAAGGATTATCACAGTGAAAGAAACTGACACCTCTTCCTACCTATAGTTTTCTGTCCCTAGAAAAAATGTTTTTTAAAGCTGATTGATGATCAATGCTTTAGCACACTATAGCACAAGTAGAATTTCCCTCACTGTCCTTCCCTGTCCCTAGAAACAAGGATTATCACAGTGAAAGAAACTGACACTCTTCCTACCTATAGTTTTCTGTCCCTAGAAAAAATGTTTTTTTAAAGCTGATTGATGATCAATGCTTTAGCACACTATAGCACAAGTAGAATTTCCCTCACTGTCCTTCCCTGTCCCTAGAAACAAGGATTATCACAGTGAAAGAAACTGACACTCTTCCTACCTATAGTTTTCTGTCCCTAGAAAAAATGTTTTTTTAAAGCTGATTGATGATCAATGCTTAGCACACTATAGCACAAGTAGAATTTCCCTCACTGTCCTTCCCTGTCCCTAGAAGCAAGGATTATCACAGTGAAAGAAACTGACACTCTTCCTACCTATAGTTTTCTGTCCCTAGAAAAAATGTTTTTTTAAAGATGGTTGATGATCAATGCTTTAGCACACTATAGCACAAGTAGAATTTCCCTCACTGTCCTTCCCTGTCCCTAGAAACAAGGATTATCACAGTGAAAGAAACTGACACTCTTCCTACCTATAGTTTTCTGTCCCTAGAAAAAATGTTTTTTTTAAAGCTGATTGATGATCAATGCTTTAGCACACTATAGCACAAGTAGAATTTCCCTCACTGTCCTTCCCTGTCCCTAGAAACAAGGATTATCACAGTGAAAGAAACTGACACTCTTCCTACCTATAGTTTTCTGTCCCTAGAAAAATGTTTTTTTAAAGCTGATTGATGATCAATGCTTTAGCACACTATAGCACAAGTAGAATTTCCCTCACTGTCCTTCCCTGTCCCTAGAAACAAGGATTATCACAGTGAAAGAAACTGACACTCTTCCTACCTATAGTTTTCTGTCCCTAGAAAAAATGTTTTTTTAAAGCTGATTGATGATCAATGCTTTAGCACACTATAGCACAAGTAGAATTTCCCTCACTGTCCTTCCCTGTCCCTAGAAACAAGGATTATCACAGTGAAAGAAACTGACACTCTTCCTACCTATAGTTTTCTGTCCCTAGAAAAAATGATTTTTTTAAAGCTGATTGATGATCAATGCTTTAGCACACTATAGCACAAGTAGAATTTCCCTCACTGTCCTTCCCTGTCCCTAGAAACAAGGATTATCACAGTGAAAGAAACTGACACTCTTCCTACCTATAGTTTTCTGTCCCTAGAAAAAATGTTTTTTTAAAGCTGATTGATGATCAATGCTTTAGCACACTATAGCACAAGTAGAATTTCCCTCACTGTCCTTCCCTGTCCCTAGAAACAAGGATTATCACAGTGAAAGAAACTGACACTCTTCCTACCTATAGTTTTCTGTCCCTAGAAAAAATGTTTTTTTAAAGCTGATTGATGATCAATGCTTTAGCACACTATAGCACAAGTAGAATTTCCCTCACTGTCCTTCCCTGTCCCTAGAAACAAGGATTATCACAGTGAAAGAAACTGACACTCTTCCTACCTATAGTTTTCTGTCCCTAGAAAAAATGTTTTTTTAAAGCTGATTGATGATCAATGCTTTAGCACACTATAGCACAAGTAGAATTTCCTCACTGTCCTTCCCTGTCCCTAGAAACAAGGATTATCACAGTGAAAGAAACTGACACTCTTCCTACCTATAGTTTTCTGTCCCTAGAAAAAATGTTTTTTTAAAGCTGATTGATGATCAATGCTTTAGCACACTATAGCACAAGTAGAATTTCCCTCACTGTCCTTCCCTGTCCCTAGAAACAAGGATTATCACAGTGAAAGAAACTGACACTCTTCCTACCTATAGTTTTCTGTCCCTAGAAAAAATGTTTTTTTAAAGCTGATTGATGATCAATGCTTTAGCACACTATAGCACAAGTAGAATTTCCCTCACTGTCCTTCGCTGTCCCTAGAAACAAGGATTATCACAGTGAAAGAAACTGACACTCTTCCTACCTATAGTTTTCTGTCCCTAGAAAAAATGTTTTTTTAAAGCTGATTGATGATCAATGCTTTAGCACACTATAGCACAAGTAGAATTTCCCTCACTGTCCTTCTCTGTCCCTAGAAACAAGGATTATCACAGTGAAAGAAACTGACACTCTTCCTACCTATAGTTTTCTGTCCCTAGAAAAAATGTTTTTTTAAAGCTGATTGATGATCAATGCTTTAGCACACTATAGCACAAGTAGAATTTCCCTCACTGTCCTTCCCTGTCCCTAGAAACAAGGATTATCACAGTGAAAGAAACTGACACTCTTCCTACCTATAGTTTTCTGTCCCTAGAAAAAATGTTTTTTTAAAGCTGATTGATGATCAATGCTTTAGCACACTATAGCACAAGTAGAATTTCCCTCACTGTCCTTCCCTGTCCCTAGAAACAAGGATTATCACAGTGAAAGAAACTGACACTCTTCCTACCTATAGTTTTCTGTCCCTAGAAAAAATGTTTTTTTAAAGCTGATTGATGATCAATGCTTTAGCACACTATAGCACAAGTAGAATTTCCCTCACTGTCCTTCCCTGTCCCTAGAAACAAGGATTATCACAGTGAAAGAAACTGACACTCTTCCTACCTATAGTTTTCTGTCCCTAGAAAAAATGTTTTTTTTAAAGCTGATTGATGATCAATGCTTTAGCACACTATAGCACAAGTAGAATTTCCCTCACTGTCCTTCCCTGTCCCTAGAAACAAGGATTATCACAGTGAAAGAAACTGACACTCTTCCTACCTATATGTTTTCTGTCCCTAGAAAAAATGTTTTTTTTAAAGCTGATTGATGATCAATGCTTTAGCACACTATAGCACAAGTAGAATTTCCCTCACTGTCCTTCCCTGTCCCTAGAAACAAATCACAGTGAAAGAAACTGACACTCTTCCTACCTATAGTTTTCTGTCCCTAGAAAAAATGTTTTTTTAAAGCTGATTGATGATCAATGCTTTAGCACACTATAGCACAAGTAGAATTTCCCTCACTGTCCTTCCCTGTCCCTAGAAACAAGGATTATCACAGTGAAAGAAACTGACACTCTTCCTACCTATAGTTTTCTGTCCCTAGAAAAAATGTTTTTTTAAAGCTGATTGATGATCAATGCTTTAGCACACTATAGCACAAGTAGAATTTCCCTCACTGTCCTTCCCTGTCCCTAGAAACAAGGATTATCACAGTGAAAGAAACTGACACTCTTCCTACCTATAGTTTTCTGTCCCTAGAAAAAATGTTTTTTTAAAGATGGTTGATGATCAATGCTTTAGCACACTATAGCACAAGTAGAATTTCCCTCACTGTCCTTCCCTGTCCCTAGAAACAAGGATTATCACAGTGAAAGAAACTGACACTCTTCCTACCTATAGTTTTCTGTCCCTAGAAAAAATGTTTTTTTAAAGCTGATTGATGATCAATGCTTTAGCACACTATAGCACAAGTAGAATTTCCCTCACTGTCCTTCCCTGTCCCTAGAAACAAGGATTATCACAGTGAAAGAAACTGACACTCTTCCTACCTATAGTTTTCTGTCCCTAGAAAAAATGTTTTTTTTAAAGCTGATTGATGATCAATGCTTTAGCACACTATAGCACAAGTAGAATTTCCCTCACTGTCCTTCCCTGTCCCTAGAAACAAGGATTATCACAGTGAAAGAAACTGACACTCTTCCTACCTATAGTTTTCTGTCCCTAGAAAAAATGTTTTTTTTTAAAGCTGATTGATGATCAATGCTTTAGCACACTATAGCACAAGTAGAATTTCCCTCACTGTCCTTCCCTGTCCCTAGAAACAAGGATTATCACAGTGAAAGAAACTGACACTCTTCCTACCTATAGTTTTCTGTCCCTAGAAAAAATATTTTTTTAAAGCTGATTGATGATCAATGCTTTAGCACACTATAGCACAAGTAGAATTTCCCTCACTGTCCTTCCCTGTCCCTAGAAACAAGGATTATCACAGTGAAAGAAACTGACACTCTTCCTACCTATAGTTTTCTGTCCCTAGAAAAAATGTTTTTTTAAAGCTGATTGATGATCAATGCTTTAGCACACTATAGCACAAGTAGAATTTCCCTCACTGTCCTTCCCTGTCCCTAGAAACAAGGATTATCACAGTGAAAGAAACTGACACTCTTCCTACCTATAGTTTTCTGTCCCTAGAAAAAATGTTTTTTTAAAGCTGATTGATGATCAATGCTTTAGCACACTATAGCACAAGTAGAATTTCCCTCACTGTCCTTCCCTGTCCCTAGAAACAAGGATTATCACAGTGAAAGAAACTGACACTCTTCCTACCTATAGTTTTCTGTCCCTAGAATTTTTTTTTTTTAAAGCTGATTGATGGTCAATGCTTTAGCACACTATAGCACAAGTAGAATTTCCCTCACTGTCCTTCCCTGTCCCTAGAAACAAGGATTATCACAGTGAAAGAAACTGACACTCTTCCTACCTATAGTTTTCTGTCCCTAGAAAAAATGTTTTTTTAAAGCTGATTGATGATCAATGCTTTAGCACACTATAGCACAAGTAGAATTTCCCTCACTGTCCTTCCCTGTCCCTAGAAACAAGGATTATCACAGTGAAAGAAACTGACACTCTTCCTACCTATAGTTTTCTGTCCCTAGAAAAAATGTTTTTTTAAAGCTGATTGATGATCAATGCTTTAGCACACTATAGCACAAGTAGAATTTCCCTCGCTGTCCTTCCCTGTCCCTAGAAACAAGGATTATCACAGTGAAAGAAACTGACACTCTTCCTACCTATAGTTTTCTGTCCCTAGAAAAAATGTTTTTTTAAAGCTGATTGATGATCAATGCTTTAGCACACTATAGCACAAGTAGAATTTCACTCACTGTCCTTCCCTGTCCCTAGAAACAAGGATTATCACAGTGAAAGAAACTGACACTCTTCCTACCTATAGTTTTCTGTCCCTAGAAAAAATGTTTTTTTAAAGCTGATTGATGATCAATGCTTTAGCACACTATAGCACAAGTAGAATTTCCCTCACTGTCCTTCCCTGTCCCTAGAAACAAGGATTATCACAGTGAAAGAAACTGACACTCTTCCTACCTATAGTTTTCTGTCCCTAGAAAAAATGTTTTTTTAAAAGCTGATTGATGATCAATGCTTTAGCACACTATAGCACAAGTAGAATTTCCCTCACTGTCCTTCCCTGTCCCTAGAAACAAGGATTATCACAGTGAAAGAAACTGACACTCTTCCTACCTATAGTTTTCTGTCCCTAGAAAAAATGTTTATTTAAAGATGGTTGATGATCAATGCTTTAGCACACTATAGCACAAGGAGAATTTCCCTCACTGTCCTTCCCTGTCCCTAGAAACAAGGATTATCACAGTGAAAGAAACTGACACTCTTCCTACCTATAGTTTTCTGTCCCTAGAAAAAATGTTTTTTTAAAGCTGATTGATGATCACTGCTTTAGCACACTATAGCACAAGTAGAATTTCCCTCACTGTCCTTCCCTGTCCCTAGAAACAAGAATTATCACAGTGAAAGAAACTGACACTCTTCCTACCTATAGTTTTCTGTCCCTAGAAAAAATGTTTTTTTAAAGCTGATTGATGATCAATGCTTTAGCACACTATAGCACAAGTAGAATTTCCCTCACTGTCCTTCCCTGTCCCTAGAAACAAGGATTATCACAGTGAAAGAAACTGACACTCTTCCTACCTATAGTTTTCTGTCCCTAGAAAAAATGTTTTTTTAAAGATGGTTGATGATCAATGCTTTAGCACACTATAGCACAAGGAGAATTTCCCTCACTGTCCTTCCCTGTCCCTAGAAACAAGGATTATCACAGTGAAAGAAACTGACACTCTTCCTACCTATAGTTTTCTGTCCCTAGAAAAAATGTTTTTTTAAAGCTGATTGATGATCAATGCTTTAGCACACTATAGCACAAGTAGAATTTCCCTCACTGTCCTTCCCTGTCCCTAGAAACAAGGATTATCACAGTGAAAGAAACTGACACTCTTCCTACCTATAGTTTTCTGTCCCTAGAAAAAATGTTTTTTTAAAGCTGATTGATGATCAATGCTTTAGCACACTATAGCACAAGTAGAATTTCCCTCACTGTCCTTCCCTGTCCCTAGAAACAAGGATTATCACAGTGAAAGAAACTGACACTCTTCCTACCTATAGTTTTCTGTCCCTAGAAAAAATGTTTTTTTAAAGCTGATTGATGATCAATGCTTTAGCACACTATAGCACAAGTAGAATTTCCCTCACTGTCCTTCCCTGTCCCTAGAAACAAGGATTATCACAGTGAAAGAAACTGACACTCTTCCTACCTATAGTTTTCTGTCCCTAGAAAAAATGTTTTTTTAAAGCTGATTGATGATCAATGCTTTAGCACACTATAGCACAAGTAGAATTTCCCTCACTGTCCTTCCCTGTCCCTAGAAACAAGGATTATCACAGTGAAAGAAACTGACACTCTTCCTACCTATAGTTTTCTGTCCCTAGAAAAAATGTTTTTTTAAAGCTGATTGATGATCAATGCTTTAGCACACTATAGCACAAGTAGAATTTCCCTCACTGTCCTTCCCTGTCCCTAGAAACAAGGATTATCACAGTGAAAGAAACTGACACTCTTCCTACCTATAGTTTTCTGTCCCTAGAAAAAATGTTTTTTTTAAAGCTGATTGATGATCAATGCTTTAGCACACTATAGCACAAGTAGAATTTCCCTCACTGTCCTTCCCTGTCCCTAGAAACAAGGATTATCACAGTGAAAGAAACTGACATTCTTCCTACCTATAGTTTTCTGTCCCTAGAAAAAATGTTTTTTTAAAGCTGATTGATGATCAATGCTTTAGCACACTATAGCACAAGTAGAATTTCCCTCACTGTCCTTCCCTGTCCCTAGAAACAAGGATTATCACAGTGAAAGAAACTGACACTCTTCCTACCTATAGTTTTCTGTCCCTAGAAAAAATATTTTTTTAAAGCTGATTGATGATCAATGCTTTAGCACACTATAGCACAAGTAGAATTTCCCTCACTGTCCTTCCCTGTCCCTAGAAACAAGGATTATCACAGTGAAAGAAACTGACACTCTTCCTACCTATAGTTTTCTGTCCCTAGAAAAAATGTTTTTTTAAAGCTGATTGATGATCAATGCTTTAGCACACTATAGCACAAGTAGAATTTCCCTCACTGTCCTTCCCTGTCCCTAGAAACAAGGATTATCACAGTGAAAGAAACTGACACTCTTCCTACCTATAGTTTTCTGTCCCTAGAAAAAATGTTTTTTTAAAGCTGATTGATGATCAATGCTTTAGCACACTATAGCACAAGTAGAATTTCCCTCACTGTCCTTCCCTGTCCCTAGAAACAAGGATTATCACAGTGAAAGAAACTGACACTCTTCCTACCTATAGTTTTCTGTCCCTAGATTTTTTTTTTTTTAAAGCTGATTGATGGTCAATGCTTTAGCACACTATAGCACAAGTAGAATTTCCCTCACTGTCCTTCCCTGTCCCTAGAAACAAGGATTATCACAGTGAAAGAAACTGACACTCTTCCTACCTATAGTTTTCTGTCCCTAGAAAAAATGTTTTTTTAAAGCTGATTGATGATCAATGCTTTAGCACACTATAGCACAAGTAGAATTTCCCTCACTGTCCTTCCCTGTCCCTAGAAACAAGGATTATCACAGTGAAAGAAACTGACACTCTTCCTACCTATAGTTTTCTGTCCCTAGAAAAAATGTTTTTTTAAAGCTGATTGATGATCAATGCTTTAGCACACTATAGCACAAGTAGAATTTCCCTCGCTGTCCTTCCCTGTCCCTAGAAACAAGGATTATCACAGTGAAAGAAACTGACACTCTTCCTACCTATAGTTTTCTGTCCCTAGAAAAAATGTTTTTTTAAAGCTGATTGATGATCAATGCTTTAGCACACTATAGCACAAGTAGAATTTCACTCACTGTCCTTCCCTGTCCCTAGAAACAAGGATTATCACAGTGAAAGAAACTGACACTCTTCCTACCTATAGTTTTCTGTCCCTAGAAAAAATGTTTTTTTAAAGCTGATTGATGATCAATGCTTTAGCACACTATAGCACAAGTAGAATTTCCCTCACTGTCCTTCCCTGTCCCTAGAAACAAGGATTATCACAGTGAAAGAAACTGACACTCTTCCTACCTATAGTTTTCTGTCCCTAGAAAAAATGTTTTTTTAAAAGCTGATTGATGATCAATTCTTTAGCACACTATAGCACAAGTAGAATTTCCCTCACTGTCCTTCCCTGTCCCTAGAAACAAGGATTATCACAGTGAAAGAAACTGACACTCTTCCTACCTATAGTTTTCTGTCCCTAGAAAAAATGTTTATTTAAAGATGGTTGATGATCAATGCTTTAGCACACTATAGCACAAGGAGAATTTCCCTCACTGTCCTTCCCTGTCCCTAGAAACAAGGATTATCACAGTGAAAGAAACTGACACTCTTCCTACCTATAGTTTTCTGTCCCTAGAAAAAATGTTTTTTTAAAGCTGATTGATGATCAATGCTTTAGCACACTATAGCACAAGTAGAATTTCCCTCACTGTCCTTCCCTGTCCCTAGAAACAAGAATTATCACAGTGAAAGAAACTGACACTCTTCCTACCTATAGTTTTCTGTCCCTAGAAAAAATGTTTTTTTAAAGCTGATTGATGATCAATGCTTTAGCACACTATAGCACAAGTAGAATTTCCCTCACTGTCCTTCCCTGTCCCTAGAAACAAGGATTATCACAGTGAAAGAAACTGACACTCTTCCTACCTATAGTTTTCTGTCCCTAGAAAAAATGTTTTTTTAAAGATGGTTGATGATCAATGCTTTAGCACACTATAGCACAAGGAGAATTTCCCTCACTGTCCTTCCCTGTCCCTAGAAACAAGGATTATCACAGTGAAAGAAACTGACACTCTTCCTACCTATAGTTTTCTGTCCCTAGAAAAAATGTTTTTTTAAAGCTGATTGATGATCAATGCTTTAGCACACTATAGCACAAGTAGAATTTCCCTCACTGTCCTTCCCTGTCCCTAGAAACAAGGATTATCACAGTGAAAGAAACTGACACTCTTCCTACCTATAGTTTTCTGTCCCTAGAAAAAATGTTTTTTTAAAGCTGATTGATGATCAATGCTTTAGCACACTATAGCACAAGTAGAATTTCCCTCACTGTCCTTCCCTGTCCCTAGAAACAAGGATTATCACAGTGAAAGAAACTGACACTCTTCCTACCTATAGTTTTCTGTCCCTAGAAAAAATGTTTTTTTAAAGCTGATTGATGATCAATGCTTTAGCACACTATAGCACAAGTAGAATTTCCCTCACTGTCCTTCCCTGTCCCTAGAAACAAGGATTATCACAGTGAAAGAAACTGACACTCTTCCTACCTATAGTTTTCTGTCCCTAGAAAAAATGTTTTTTTAAAGCTGATTGATGATCAATGCTTTAGCACACTATAGCACAAGTAGAATTTCCCTCACTGTCCTTCCCTGTCCCTAGAAACAAGGATTATCACAGTGAAAGAAACTGACACTCTTCCTACCTATAGTTTTCTGTCCCTAGAAAAAATGTTTTTTTAAAGCTGATTGATGATCAATGCTTTAGCACACTATAGCACAAGTAGAATTTCCCTCACTGTCCTTCCCTGTCCCTAGAAACAAGGATTATCACAGTGAAAGAAACTGACACTCTTCCTACCTATAGTTTTCTGTCCCTAGAAAAAATGTTTTTTTTAAAGCTGATTGATGATCAATGCTTTAGCACACTATAGCACAAGTAGAATTTCCCTCACTGTCCTTCCCTGTCCCTAGAAACAAGGATTATCACAGTGAAAGAAACTGACATTCTTCCTACCTATAGTTTTCTGTCCCTAGAAAAAATGTTTTTTTAAAGCTGATTGATGATCAATGCTTTAGCACACTATAGCACAAGTAGAATTTCCCTCACTGTCCTTCCCTGTCCCTAGAAACAAGGATTATCACAGTGAAAGAAACTGACACTCTTCCTACCTATAGTTTTCTGTCCCTAGAAAAAATGTTTTTTTAAAGCTGATTGATGATCAATGCTTTAGCACACTATAGCACAAGTAGAATTTCACTCACTGTCCTTCCCTGTCCCTAGAAACAAGGATTATCACAGTGAAAGAAACTGACACTCTTCCTACCTATAGTTTTCTGTCCCTAGAAAAAATGTTTTTTTAAAGCTGATTGATGATCAATGCTTTAGCACACTATAGCACAAGTAGAATTTCCCTCACTGTCCTTCCCTGTCCCTAGAAACAAGGATTATCACAGTGAAAGAAACTGACACTCTTCCTACCTATAGTTTTCTGTCCCTAGAAAAAATGTTTTTTTAAAGCTGATTGATGATCAATGCTTTAGCACACTATAGCACAAGTAGAATTTCCCTCACTGTCCTTCCCTGTCCCTAGAAACAAGGATTATCACAGTGAAAGAAACTGACACTCTTCCTACCTATAGTTTTCTGTCCCTAGAAAAAATGTTTTTTTAAAGATGGTTGATGATCAATGCTTTAGCACACTATAGCACAAGGAGAATTTCCCTCACTGTCCTTCCCTGTCCCTAGAAACAAGGATTATCACAGTGAAAGAAACTGACACTCTTCCTACCTATAGTTTTCTGTCCCTAGAAAAAATGTTTTTTTAAAGCTGATTGATGATCAATGCTTTAGCACACTATAGCACAAGTAGAATTTCCCTCACTGTCCTTCCCTGTCCCTAGAAACAAGGATTATCACAGTGAAAGAAACTGACACTCTTCCTACCTATAGTTTTCTGTCCCTAGAAAAAATGTTTTTTTAAAGCTGATTGATGATCAATGCTTTAGCACACTATAGCACAAGTAGAATTTCCCTCACTGTCCTTCCCTGTCCCTAGAAACAAGGATTATCACAGTGAAAGAAACTGACACTCTTCCTACCTATAGTTTTCTGTCCCTAGAAAAAATGTTTTTTTTAAAGCTGATTGATGATCAATGCTTTAGCACACTATAGCACAAGTAGAATTTCCCTCACTGTCCTTCCCTGTCCCTAGAAACAAGGATTATCACAGTGAAAGAAACTGACACTCTTCCTACCTATAGTTTTCTGTCCCTAGAAAAAATGTTTTTTTAAAGCTGATTGATGATCAATGCTTTAGCACACTATAGCACAAGTAGAATTTCCCTCACTGTCCTTCCCTGTCCCTAGAAACAAGGATTATCACAGTGAAAGAAACTGACACTCTTCCTACCTATAGTTTTCTGTCCCTAGAAAAAATGTTTTTTTAAAGCTGATTGATGATCAATGCTTTAGCACACTATAGCACAAGTAGAATTTCCCTCACTGTCCTTCCCTGTCCCTAGAAACAAGGATTATCACAGTGAAAGAAACTGACACTCTTCCTACCTATAGTTTTCTGTCCCTAGAAAAAATGTTTTTTTAAAGCTGATTGATGATCAATGCTTTAGCACACTATAGCACAAGTAGAATTTCCCTCACTGTCCTTCCCTGTCCCTAGAAACAAGGATTATCACAGTGAAAGAAACTGACACTCTTCCTACCTATAGTTTTCTGTCCCTAGAAAAAATGTTTTTTTAAAGATGGTTGATGATCAATGCTTTAGCACACTATAGCACAAGTAGAATTTCCCTCACTGTCCTTCCCTGTCCCTAGAAACAAGGATTATCACAGTGAAAGAAACTGACACTCTTCCTACCTATAGTTTTCTGTCCCTAGAAAAAATGTTTTTTTAAAGCTGATTGATGATCAATGCTTTAGCACACTATAGCACAAGTAGAATTTCCCTCACTGTCCTTCCCTGTCCCTAGAAACAAGGATTATCACAGTGAAAGAAACTGACACTCTTCCTACCTATAGTTTTCTGTCCCTAGAAAAAATGTTTTTTTTAAAGCTGATTGATGATCAATGCTTTAGCACACTATAGCACAAGTAGAATTTCCCTCACTGTCCTTCCCTGTCCCTAGAAACAAGGATTATCACAGTGAAAGAAACTGACACTCTTCCTACCTATAGTTTTCTGTCCCTAGAAAAAATGTTTTTTTAAAGCTGATTGATGATCAATGCTTTAGCACACTATAGCACAAGTAGAATTTCCCTCACTGTCCTTCCCTGTCCCTAGAAACAAGGATTATCACAGTGAAAGAAACTGACACTCTTCCTACCTATAGTTTTCTGTCCCTAGAAAAAATATTTTTTTAAAGCTGATTGATGATCAATGCTTTAGCACACTATAGCACAAGTAGAATTTCCCTCACTGTCCTTCCCTGTCCCTAGAAACAAGGATTATCACAGTGAAAGAAACTGACACTCTTCCTACCTATAGTTTTCTGTCCCTAGAAAAAATGTTTTTTTAAAGCTGATTGATGATCAATGCTTTAGCACACTATAGCACAAGTAGAATTTCCCTCACTGTCCTTCCCTGTCCCTAGAAACAAGGATTATCACAGTGAAAGAAACTGACACTCTTCCTACCTATAGTTTTCTGTCCCTAGAAATTTTTTTTTTTTAAAGCTGATTGATGATCAATGCTTTAGCACACTATAGCACAAGTAGAATTTCCCTCACTGTCCTTCCCTGTCCCTAGAAACAAGGATTATCACAGTGAAAGAAACTGACACTCTTCCTACCTATAGTTTTCTGTCCCTAGAATTTTTTTTTTTTAAAGCTGATTGATGGTCAATGCTTTAGCACACTATAGCACAAGTAGAATTTCCCTCACTGTCCTTCCCTGTCCCTAGAAACAAGGATTATCACAGTGAAAGAAACTGACACTCTTCCTACCTATAGTTTTCTGTCCCTAGAAAAAATGTTTTTTTAAAGCTGATTGATGATCAATGCTTTAGCACACTATAGCACAAGTAGAATTTCCCTCACTGTCCTTCCCTGTCCCTAGAAACAAGGATTATCACAGTGAAAGAAACTGACACTCTTCCTACCTATAGTTTTCTGTCCCTAGAAAAAATGTTTTTTTAAAGCTGATTGATGATCAATGCTTTAGCACACTATAGCACAAGTAGAATTTCCCTCACTGTCCTTCCCTGTCCCTAGAAACAAGGATTATCACAGTGAAAGAAACTGACACTCTTCCTACCTATAGTTTTCTGTCCCTAGAAAAAATGTTTTTTTAAAGCTGATTGATGATCAATGCTTTAGCACACTATAGCACAAGTAGAATTTCCCTCACTGTCCTTCCCTGTCCCTAGAAACAAGGATTATCACAGTGAAAGAAACTGACACTCTTCCTACCTATAGTTTTCTGTCCCTAGAAAAAATGTTTTTTTTAAAGCTGATTGATGATCAATGCTTTAGCACACTATAGCACAAGTAGAATTTCCCTCACTGTCCTTCCCTGTCCCTAGAAACAAGGATTATCACAGTGAAAGAAACTGACACTCTTCCTACCTATAGTTTTCTGTCCCTAGAAAAAATGTTTTTTTTAAAGCTGATTGATGATCAATGCTTTAGCACACTATAGCACAAGTAGAATTTCCCTCACTGTCCTTCCCTGTCCCTAGAAACAAGGATTATCACAGTGAAAGAAACTGACACTCTTCCTACCTATAGTTTTCTGTCCCTAGAAAAAATGTTTTTTTAAAGCTGATTGATGATCAATGCTTTAGCACACTATAGCACAAGTAGAATTTCCCTCACTGTCCTTCCCTGTCCCTAGAAACAAGGATTATCACAGTGAAAGAAACTGACACTCTTCCTACCTATAGTTTTCTGTCCCTAGAAAAAATGTTTTTTTAAAGCTGATTGATGATCAATGCTTTAGCACACTATAGCACAAGTAGAATTTCCCTCACTGTCCTTCCCTGTCCCTAGAAACAAGGATTATCACAGTGAAAGAAACTGACACTCTTCCTACCTATAGTTTTCTGTCCCTAGAAAAAATGTTTTTTTAAAGATGGTTGATGATCAATGCTTTAGCACACTATAGCACAAGTAGAATTTCCCTCACTGTCCTTCCCTGTCCCTAGAAACAAGGATTATCACAGTGATAGAAACTGACACTCTTCCTACCTATAGTTTTCTGTCCCTAGAAAAAATGTTTTTTTAAAGCTGATTGATGATCAATGCTTTAGCACACTATAGCACAAGTAGAATTTCCCTCACTGTCCTTCCCTGTCCCTAGAAACAAGGATTATCACAGTGAAAGAAACTGACACTCTTCCTACCTATAGTTTTCTGTCCTAGAAAAAATGTTTTTTTTAAAGCTGATTGATGATCAATGCTTTAGCACACTATAGCACAAGTAGAATTTCCCTCACTGTCCTTCCCTGTCCCTAGAAACAAGGATTATCACAGTGAAAGAAACTGACACTCTTCCTACCTATAGTTTTCTGTCCCTAGAAAAAATGTTTTTTTAAAGCTGATTGATGATCAAATGCTTTAGCACACTATAGCACAAGTAGAATTTCCCTCACTGTCCTTTCCTGTCCCTAGAAACAAGGATTATCACAGTGAAAGAAACTGACACTCTTCCTACCTATAGTTTTCTGTCCCTAGAAAAAATATTTTTTTAAAGCTGATTGATGATCAATGCTTTAGCACACTATAGCACAAGTAGAATTTCCCTCACTGTCCTTCCCTGTCCCTAGAAACAAGGATTATCACAGTGAAAGAAACTGACACTCTTCCTACCTATAGTTTTCTGTCCCTAGAAAAAATGTTTTTTTAAAGCTGATTGATGATCAATGCTTTAGCACACTATAGCACAAGTAGAATTTCCCTCACTGTCCTTCCCTGTCCCTAGAAACAAGGATTATCACAGTGAAAGAAACTGACACTCTTCCTACCTATAGTTTTCTGTCCCTAGAAAAAATGTTTTTTTAAAGCTGATTGATGATCAATGCTTTAGCACACTATAGCACAAGTAGAATTTCCCTCACTGTCCTTCCCTGTCCCTAGAAACAAGGATTATCACAGTGAAAGAAACTGACACTCTTCCTACCTATAGTTTTCTGTCCCTAGAATTTTTTTTTTTTTAAAGCTGATTGATGGTCAATGCTTTAGCACACTATAGCACAAGTAGAATTTCCCTCACTGTCCTTCCCTGTCCCTCCTAGAAACAAGGATTATCACAGTGAAAGAAACTGACACTCTTCCTACCTATAGTTTTCTGTCCCTAGAAAAAATGTTTTTTTAAAGCTGATTGATGATCAATGCTTTAGTACACTATAGCACAAGTAGAATTTCCCTCACTGTCCTTCCCTGTCCCTAGAAACAAGGATTATCACAGTGAAAGAAACTGACACTCTTCCTACCTATAGTTTTCTGTCCCTAGAAAAAATGTTTTTTTTAAAGCTGATTGATGATCAATGCTTTAGCACACTATAGCACAAGTAGAATTTCCCTCACTGTCCTTCCCTGTCCCTAGAAACAAGGATTATCACAGTGAAAGAAACTGACACTCTTCCTACCTATAGTTTTCTGTCCCTAGAAAAAATGTTTTTTTAAAGCTGATTGATGATCAATGCTTTAGCACACTATAGCACAAGTAGAATTTCCCTCACTGTCCTTCCCTGTCCCTAGAAACAAGGATTATCACAGTGAAAGAAACTGACACTCTTCCTACCTATAGTTTTCTGTCCCTAGAAAAAATGTTTTTTTAAAGCTGATTGATGATCAATGCTTTAGCACACTATAGCACAAGTAGAATTTCCCTCACTGTCCTTCCCTGTCCCTAGAAACAAGGATTATCACAGTGAAAGAAACTGACACTCTTCCTACCTATAGTTTTCTGTCCCTAGAAAAAATGTTTTTTTTAAAGATGGTTGATGATCAATGCTTTAGCACACTATAGCACAAGTAGAATTTCCCTCACTGTCCTTCCCTGTCCCTAGAAACAAGGATTATCACAGTGAAAGAAACTGACACTCTTCCTACCTATAGTTTTCTGTCCCTAGAAAAAATGTTTTTTTAAAGCTGATTGATGATCAATGCTTTAGCACACTATAGCACAAGTAGAATTTCCCTCACTGTCCTTCCCTGTCCCTAGAAACAAGGATTATCACAGTGAAAGAAACTGACACTCTTCCTACCTATAGTTTTCTGTCCCTAGAAAAAATGTTTTTTTTAAAGCTGATTGATGATCAATGCTTTAGCACACTATAGCACAAGTAGAATTTCCCTCACTGTCCTTCCCTGTCCCTAGAAACAAGGATTATCACAGTGAAAGAAACTGACACTCTTCCTACCTATAGTTTTCTGTCCCTAGAAAAAATGTTTTTTTAAAGTTGATTGATGATCAATGCTTTAGCACACTATAGCACAAGTAGAATTTCCCTCACTGTCCTTTCCTGTCCCTAGAAACAAGGATTATCACAGTGAAAGAAACTGACACTCTTCCTACCTATAGTTTTCTGTCCCTAGAAAAAATATTTTTTAAAGCTGATTGATGATCAATGCTTTAGCACACTATAGCACAAGTAGAATTTCCCTCACTGTCCTTCCCTGTCCCTAGAAACAAGGATTATCACAGTGAAAGAAACTGACACTCTTCCTACCTATAGTTTTCTGTCCCTAGAAAAAATGTTTTTTTAAAGCTGATTGATGATCAATGCTTTAGCACACTATAGCACAAGTAGAATTTCCCTCACTGTCCTTCCCTGTCCCTAGAAACAAGGATTATCACAGTGAAAGAAACTGACACTCTTCCTACCTATAGTTTTCTGTCCCTAGAAAAAATGTTTTTTTAAAGCTGATTGATGATCAATGCTTTAGCACACTATAGCACAAGTAGAATTTCCCTCACTGTCCTTCCCTGTCCCCTAGAAACAAGGATTATCACAGTGAAAGAAACTGACACTCTTCCTACCTATAGTTTTCTGTCCCTAGATTTTTTTTTTTTTAAAGCTGATTGATGGTCAATGCTTTAGCACACTATAGCACAAGTAGA